>JALPQD010000121.1:0-1200000 GCA_023101885.1 Typhlomys cinereus | reverse complement strand
CGGGAGCGCTGCACCCGGGTCAGCCATAGGGAGAATCCCACACTTTCCTGGAAGTGGCCAAGAGAAAGAGCGGGCGCACCATGGTTCCACGTCCACGGCCCTCACCTCAACATGTTACCCCACACCACCAGCCTCCTCTGACATTTCCCCATGACTGATGAGGGTCATTACTAGTGGTTGGCAGGTGTGCACGCACGCGCTCATATGCCATGGAGCAGTGTGTGGCCGTCAGAAGACAACTTTTCTGGGGTCGGTTCTCTCCTTCCACCTAGTTTTGGAGGCAGGGTCTCTCCTGTTATTCTGCCACTGTACTGTATATGTGAGCTTCCAGCCCACCTGCTGTCTCCACCTCATACCTCGCCACCGGAGTGCTGGATTGCAGAGCCGCTCTGTCTGATTTTACATGGTTCGAAGGATCTAACACAGATCTCTAGGTGATAAGGGCATTTGCCCATGCAGCCATCTGATTGGCCCTCCACTGATGGTTCCTGATGGCGTTTTTCCTACACCATTGTTTATTCTGTATGTATTGGTTGAACTTTTACTGTTAGAAATCATCTTTACACTTATTTGTCCAGTACACAACTATATATGTGAACACGTGGACATCTATCTCACTCAGCGGATCCTTATTCTTTATTTTGATCTCAGATTATTTCAGATTTCATCAGTGGATGCCCTGCAAGCTGGTTTTGATGTTGTATTTTGAGACATCCTCATTATTATTGGAGAAGTTTCTTACAGTGTACCAAAAATATTCCTCAGATTTGTGGTGGACTTAGTAACAGAGTGCTTGCTCAACATGTATAAAGTCCTGGATTCATGCCCCAAACACACACACACACACACACACACACACACACACACACACACACACCCTTGGATCTTTACTAACCACAGCTATCTATCTATCTATCTATCTATCTATCTATCTATCTATCTATCTATCATCTATCTATCTATTTATCTATCTATCTATCTATCTCCATCAATAATCTATCATTATCTATTTATTATCTACCATCTATTTATATCTATCAATCATCTACTAGCTCATTGTTTTCAGTTTAGCTCCAACTTCAACCTATCACCAGTTGGTTACTCCCAACTGGTTTTTCCCTTTTCTGTATGCCTTTCTGTCCTGCATGAAAACTGCTCCCACCGTCTTAATGTACTTGAATGTGGCCAATCTCCCTGCACCACTGGGCTTTTGTCCCCTGGCTCACCTCTGGAACTAGGATCTTCTGAACCAGCTACCTGCTTTATTTGTTTGTTTTTTTATGAATAAAGAAAGCAAGAGAGACAAGAAATACTTTTTTAAAGACTAGAAGAGGAAGGAAGGAATCAGAAGGAAAAGAAAGGAAATTGAAGAGCCTTGAAGAGGGAGGAGAGGACAGAGTTGGAAAGAGAAGGAGGAAAGAAAGATTTGGGTAACATTTACATTTCATTTTTTTCCTTTTCTGCTTTTTTCCATTGTCACATGTATGCATGTTGGATATATCCATGTGTGTATGCATGTCTACACATGTATGTGTAGTTGATAACGGGACTCATCCTTGATCTTTCTTCTACCTTATTCTTTTGGACTAGTCAAACCCAAACAAAGCTCACCGATAGGGCTAGCCTGCCATACCCACCCAGCATCACTGATTGGCTAGTCTGCCAAGCCCAGCCAGCATTTTATGTGGGATTTGGGAATCCTACCTGCAGCCCTTTTGTGCACACGGCAAGCATTTCAACCACTGAGTCATCTTCCTGGCCCTTGATTTGAACTTTTAGAGAGTCATCCTGGGCAGAGCTGTAAAGGTAAAGTTGAAATGGCTCTTATTATTCACATTGGAATTCCTAGAATTTTATAGCCTGCTTCAAGGAAGGCACTCTCTCTCCAGTGTCTAGGGACAGAAGGGAGAACTGCTTCTTTATGGTCAAGAACAAAGCAACCACAGAATTATTCAAGTGAATCTTTCTTGTTCTGCAAAGAACCTCTTAACTGGCTTCGAGTAATTTCTGACGTAAATGTAGGAGTTGGATGCATTGTCTTGTTGTAGCATCATGAACAGACTGTCCTTGCTCCATGACGAGTCGCTGACAGTCTTGTAATTATACATACACGTAGGTCAAGTAAGACCTTTGTTCTGAGAGAAGTCATGGTTTTCTCCTTGACCCCTCTCTCTGTCAGTTCCTAGTCGGAACCTTCACTCTTTCAAAAACAGATCTTACAGTCTAGAGGTAGAGCCTTATTTACATGAGCACCTGATGTCTCCCGGGAGGGGTGGGATTAAAGTTTAAGTCCCTGTTCCCCGAATCCACAATTAGGAGCAGCTGGTATAGGAGATGATGGCTCATGCTGAGGTTGGAGGATGAATGGACCAGTGCGCAGATCCTTACGAGGTCAGATGGATCAACCAAGTGACACAAGTTGGCATAGTCCTGAACCCACCAGGGAGGTGGGAACAAAAGAGGCAATCAATAAGAGCGATGACCACTGATATCTCGGAGCTGGCCTATACCTACTGTGTGTGAACTGAAGTTCTTTCAAGAAGTCACATCTATAGGACCTTGTTTTTAGCTTGGCTGAGTGAAGCACAGTGATTACAGAGAGATGGAATGCTATATATAGTCAAGAGCCAAACTTATCTTAGGCTACCTTAGCCTTTATCTTATTTATTTATTAGGGGGGGGGGAGAGCTCATGCATGTCACAGTACATGAATGGAGATGGATGGAGGTCAAAGGACAATTTTCAAAAGCGGTTCTCTCCTTCCACCATATGGGCTTTTGGGGATCGAACTCAGGTCACAGAGTTTGCAACCAGGCTCCTTACACACTGAGTTGCTTCACCAGTCACCATGGCCCCTTTTAGCAGCCATTCACTGTCAGCTTGTGTATCTGAACTAAAATCCTCCTGACTACTAGATAAAATTCTTGGAATTTACCACTAAGCCTGACCTTTAACCTCACCAGAGGCTCTACCTGAAGCCAAGAATGTCATAAGACCACATCAGCATTCCCCAACCTTGCTGTAATCTGCCTATCTGATGCTCCCATGCAATTGATAAAGGTATTGATGTCTGCCTTGATTTTGTTCTGTGGCTATTAAAAATGCATAATGCCCCTTTCATGGTGGAAGATGTCGGTCAAGATAATGTAGCCCTGTGGTCTTATTTCCTTCTAAACAGAGTCCTTAGGTCACACTGACACTTGCAAGAACCTTTAAATCAGCAGGAATTTGGAATCTGGCTGTTAAATGTAGCTTCTAATAATGATTAAATGATGCAACTAAATAATTATATTTAAAATTGCTGCTGGGCTTAAGATCAAGGCTGCAAATCTCTTAAAAGTCAATATTGGGAGTTACGGGTTAACTGGAAGGAATCAGGGTTGTTAAAGGGCCAGCAGTCTTGAGAAGATGGGGCGGGGGCTTATCTCCTCAAAGCGTCATGTTGGGGGCTTAGGGAAATAAAGCAATTTTATAAGAGGGAAAGAAAGATCAGAGCAGAAGGACTGCACACGAAATGAGGTCTTTGTCCTTCATGGTATGTGTCTCTTTTCTTCTCTAGAACGTGGCACAGGACCTCAACCTCCTGGGGCAAGTTGATATGTATATTTTATTTATCTTTTTAGGGAGAAGGAGAGAGAGAAAGAAGCAAAGAGAGTGGGAAGGGGAAAACAGGCATGGGCATCATTGAAGTCAGAGGACAATTCTCAAAAAAAGTCCATTCTCTCCCTCCACCATGTGGCTTCTGTGGATTTAACTCATATGTCTGCTGAGCCATCTAGCCAGTTCTGGTTCCTATATTCTTTATAGGCAAATGTATGCATAGACTAAAGACTTAACAAAATGAGCTGGGGAAATGATTCAGTTGCTGACGTGCTTGGCGCACAAGCATTAGGGTCTGAGTTCCCAGAACCCATGTGTTTAAAAAAAAAAAAAAAAGTCAAGCTCAGTGGCATGTGCTTGCAATCTCAGTGTGTGTGTGTGTGTGTGTGTGTCTGTGTGTGTGTGTGTGTGTGTCTGTGTGTGTGTGTCTGCGTGTCTCTGTGTGTGTGTCTGTGTGTGTGTGCACTTGGGAAAAGGGGTTAGTTTATACAATCAGATCCCTGGGACTCAAGGGCCAGCCAGCCTGCTTGTCAAATTCTTGGCCAATGAGAGATCTTGTCTCATAAAAAGTTGGATAGTGCTTGAGGATTGACACCTGAGGTTGACCTGTCTTCTAAGCATATTCACACACACACACATACACACACACACACACACACACACACATGTGCACACACATGAATCCAAACATGAGAACATATACATATCAACACAGACATAGACACACAAGACTTAAGAAGGGCTGTTATAAAAGTCATCAGATTTCCTGGGTTCTTTATCTCTAGAGAAAAATTTAACAATTAGCATTTTAAGCACTTAGGTGGGGTTTCTCTTTAGGATTTAGATTTGGGGAGGAAGGAAGGAGTCTAGAAGGACTGCAGTAAGGCTTTACCTTGAAGAAGGGCAAAGGGAGCAACCCCCTCAAGCATAAATCCGAAGGGCAGCACTGATACAAAGTGGAGGTGATGTTACATAATCACTTGATCCCTTTCGACCTCTGCATATGCTCTTGAAGTTACTTCTATCTCTTCGATGGAACCCTCACATATAGTATTGAACTACTGGGTAATTTGAAATCAGTCAATGACAAGACTAGTAATGTCAAGAAATTGGCAAACTATTAGTCTGAATTCCCGCCTCATCCCCCAGGGGACCCAAGCATTTGGCAAGACAACTTTAACCCCACTCTTAAGGTTTATTTGTTTATTTCTGTATCCATTCATTCTTTACTGAGATCAGCCCTGTGTGAAACATGATTGAACATGTTAAGAAAATACAACATGGAAGAACTCCCTTTCCTCAGGATCCAACAAGAGAGGGAGCCTGGAACTCGCGCATTTATTTAACTGAGATGGATGCTTCTGAGGCTGTCTAAGCTTCCTGAAATGCTTACCTGTCACCAGAAAGCCTCCACCACGGGGGAGTTTCTGGCCCACTTTTCCTTCTACAGGTTTCTATGGCATGTTGTGGCAATATCGCTTCTCAACCACATCTCTGCTATTGCGTGTCCATAGTATATCTGACCCTTTTGGGAAGCAACAGAATGAGGGAACCCAAGGATCTTTTTCTCCAGAGCGGTCTGGGAAGACAAGTTGAGAGTATCTATTCCTGAACATGACTGGTGAGTGGGGAACCCCTAGAAAGATGCTGCAGCCAAGGGAAGATAGAGGAAAGAATTTCACTCATTTCCCATGTTGGAACATGACCCATACTGACCAATATTGATTCAGCGGGAAGGGTTCTTTGGTTTTTGGAACTGGTTTTGCAGGGAAGGAATGTGGAAGAATTTGGAGCTTTGGACTAGAAAGACCTTGGAATGCACTAAGCAGAATTCATTGGTTTCATCAATGGGAGTTTGGAAGAACAAAGTACAGAAAGAAACATGGACAAGGAAGGCCTGGCTCATGAGGTTTCAGAGGAGAACAAGGAAGGATTTATAAGGAACATGGTGTAAAACAAAGAATTACATTCTGGCAAAGAATCTAGATGAATTCCCCTATGTTCTGAGAATTTGAGTGACAGTGAATTCAAAAGGCAATAATTTGATTTATTTGGTATTGTGGCTAATGCCCACTGTTATTATTCAGGTATAGATGAAAGAGAGAAATAAGTAGGGCAGAAAGATATGCAAAAATGAGTAACTTGATGAGGAAAAAAGTGTGAGAGAGTTACAGTTGCAGAAAATGTAGGGTGTTACCTGAAAGAAGGTTAGGATGCCATAAAGAGATTTCACATTAGCTGAGGAATTCTGCACAAGGCTGATTTCTCTTGATGCCATAGGCCGGAGTCTGAGCATGTGCTGGAAGCTAGGAAGACATCTGTTTCCCTACCTCTCTTTCCACTAATCACAAGTCTTTCACCCAAGGATAAGCTTACAACCTGATCTCCAGCTATTTACATTTTTGTTTAAAATAAAGTTCCAGCAGAGCAAAATACATCAAATGAGAACTCCTCGGCTGGAGAGTTTACATAGTACCAAGGAATACTGTAGAAGCTACTGGGGGAGATAATCACCAGCCTCATCAACTCATGAGATCTGCACGTTGCAATAAAAATCACCATGGCAACAAGTGACCACCAGTGTAACAGTAGCATGAGTATCAGAAAGACAACCAACAGCTTTCTGATTGAACTTAAGACCCACTTGTCAGAATGGAATACATTCCTGTTTTTTAAAGTAGAACAAGAACTTGAAAAAGGGAAGGAAATAGATCAATTGAGAAAAACAGCCAATGAATCTACAGGTAGGAAGACAGTATATCAGACTACTGTGTAAATAACTACTATTCCACCCATAGATATGAAGAGTACTTAGCACCAAGCCTAGAAATCTTCTACAAGAGAGGTAGAGAATCTCAGCACACTGACAGGATGGAGTGTAGGCCAGTAGAAGAGCAGTGAAGTAGTCAACAATGCCCAGTGATAATGCAGGTTACCGGCAACCCAGCAATGCTCACTCTGAATCAGGCCATCCTAATCTCTCCCCATCCTAAGGTTTAAGGAACCTCATGGAAGAGGGGGCAGTAAGATTATAAGAACCTAAAGATGGGAAGGGCCATTGTTGGATAAGACATTCCCTTCAAGGCAAGGATGCTGCATCCAGGAACTCACTGCAAGGAGACTTGTCCTTATCAGATCTGCAAAATGACTGACATACCAACATTCCCCATAGATTATGAGGAACTGAAGAGAGATAAGAACACACAGTGGAAACTTTAAGGACTAGAGCTGGATGAGTGAAGGGAAATGCTCCTATCAGTGGGGTGACTCAAGGAGGGGCAACTTGGCATGCCACAGAGACCTGAACCCCCCAAGAGTAGACAAACCAGAGGGTACCCTGGGGTCCATAGAAGTGGCCAGGAAGGAGGGTGGAAGGGATTGGAATGGATCGATGAGGGGAAGACAAGAAGATGTAAAAGTAAAAAATAAATTTAAAAAGTCAAAAAAATAAATACTTTCCCCAATTTTTGTGCCATGAGTATTAAGATTTTACGTTTAAATTTTGAATCCACTTTCTTAATATTTTTGTATATGACATGTGTTCAAGCCCATTACTTTGCATGCAGTCATACATCTGCATGTGTATGTCTGCGTGTGTCCATGGTATTGGCATTATTACATGTTTGTGGGTGGGTATGTACACATGTTTGCATATGAGTTGGAGGATGAATGTGGATTTTGAGAATCTTCTTCAAATACATCCATCTTAATTAATTAACCAATGTCTCTTAGGGGAAAAAAATAAACCAAAATAAAGTTTCAGGAATGGGGCAGTGGGAACAACCTCACTGAGCCTGTGATGCCCCCATCCCCATCTGCCTGACCCTCTGATCTTCTTCTCTATCTTGGCTCCTATGAATTATTTCTTCTCTGTCTATGTTTCTAATCATCCTGGGACTCTATCACCTGGAGATATATTCATGAAGACAATATAAATGAACATTTTATAAACTTACAGCAAAAGAAATACAAAAGCAGTTGTAGCTGTTAAAAAGATTAACACCATTAAAGAAAAACCCCACTCTCTGTACTAGAATGCTGAGAGTTGGTCTGAGGTAAGATCCCACCCAGGGAAAACTCCAACTTGTGAAAATACAAATTCTTTTTTTTTTAATTTATTTTTGAATGTGTGTCTGAGTATGTATGTCTCTGTGTGTGTGTCTGTATGTATCAGAGATACTGTGTGTGCCTGTGGAAACTCAAGAGTGACTTCAGGAATCACCATGGATTATGCTACCTCCTCTTTGCTGTGCTATAGAGTTTCCTAGGCTCTGCTTTCCAGGACTGGAAGTACAGGCTGCTGTACTTTTTTCCTTGTATTTCTGCCTGGCATTTTTACATGGGATCTGGAATCTGAACTCAGGACCTTCTGCCTGTGAGGCAGAGGCTTAACCCCATAGCTTTCTATCCAGCCCTATAAATTCATTTGAAAGAAGAAAGCCAAACTGAGAATATCATGACAGAGAGTCTATGTTAAAAAAAAAAAAAGAAAACATCTTAAGAAGTGTTTCCTTGGGTCCACCTCAAAAGCAAAGAGGTTGTTTCACTTGTGGTCCAAGGAGGTCAAGCTACATCTTTTTTAGCAGCATTGTCCAGATTGCACTGATTTTGTAAACTTGAAAGATACAAGGATTTTGGGCCATGGAAGCTTGCACCAAGAATCCAGAAAGTCTCTGAGACAGGACCAACTTCCCTACAAGAGACCCTGGAAGTCCATTCCACGAAGCTGGGAATGTGAAGTTTAGTTGCAACAGAGACTCATGATATCGAAGGTGCCAAGGACCATGGGATTCCATACAAGCAGGAAGTGCAGGCAGCCAAGGGAGGGGTTACAAGTACTTTAGGTAGCAGAACTGGCGGGCAGGGCCTGTCCAAGGCCATTGCAGCCCAGAGGATTCAGTTATAGGACCGGAGGCTGGCTGTGCAGTTACAGTGTTTGTTATTTGCCTCGATGGAGATGTGTCTTGCTTTGGTCCAAACTTCTCTTGCTCTATTCCCATTCTTCCCTTTGAAATGGGAATGTTCATTCTGTGCCATTGTATTTTGGAAATATTTATCTTTTCATTTTTATAGGAACTCATACTTAAGAGATTGTCTTGAATCTTAGAAAAGATTTTGGACTCCTGAACAGTGTTGGGATTCTAGGGATTCTTGGAGATAAAGCGAAGTGCATTTTGCATAATGAGATAACGAGACCTCAGGGTCCAGGAACAGAATGTTACAATTTGAAGTGCTGTGTTTGGGTGTCAAGTTGACAGTGGGTGGAGTTGTAATAGTTACGCTTCCTTGTCAGCTTGACTGGATTTAGAATCACCATGGAAACACACTTCTCTATCTGTGACAGTATTTTCAGAAAGCCTTAACTGAGGCTGGAACACCCACTGTGAATCCCAAGAAACTGGAGCCCAGGCTGAATAAACAGGGGAAACATGAGCTGAGCCCTCGCATTCACTTCCTTGGGCTTCCCAGATGTGGATGACATGCATCCAGATGCCTCATGCTCCTTCCCACATGACTTCCCCACCACGACAGACTGTGGCCCCAAGCTGTGTACCAAAACAAACCCACCTTTAAGCTGCTTCTAATAGGGTATCTAGTCACAGCAATAAGAAAAGTAACTATTACAGTATTTCGTGTCTACACCAGATAATCTCACACTTCAGAATCTGTGTAGTTACTGATTGCTCCCGGCAACAATCTTCTTATCCATATGACTATCTCTAGCTTTTTAATTCTTGATTTTAAAAAAAAAATCACCTCCTTAGTGAGTCTTTACCTAATTTCTGTATCCCAAACTTCCCCATTGTTGCCATACTTCTTTATTTTCCTTCTTCGACTTTTATTGCTGTGTATGTGGTGTGTGTGTGTGTGTGAGTAACAACATGTTAGCTCACAAAGGTACTTACTTGTATTTATTTGTTCGGCTTGCTCTCCAGGTCCCTAAACAATGCCTGGCTCATAGGAAGTGCTCATTTTCAATGATCCACATCACAAACTATCCTAAAAAATAATGACTTAGGACAGTAATTCTTTATAACCTCACAGTCCCATAAGGGTTGACTAGGATCAACTAGACAGTTCTTCTCTATTTGGTTGGAGTCAAATGGCGCTCAGGGCTGGAGCCACCCAAAGCACATGGCTGTCACGTGATGCCGGCTATTGACTAAAGGCTCAGTTGAGGCCAGTGTCTTCAGAGTCCACAGAGGAAATCTTCTCTGAAGACTGGGAACTCTAAGAGCCAATGAGTGAGTGTTTCGGGGGGGAGGGGAAGATAAGAAGGAAGGGAAGTGGTAGGAAAGAATGAATCAGAAAATTTAGAACACAGAATGAGGAAGACAGTGGAGAGGAATGGAAGAAGGAGCAAAGGATTTCTGAGTACAGAGTGAGGGAGAAAGCCCTGGAACACATCTCCTTCCCTACCCAGCCTTCTTTGCCCATCTCCCTCAAGTTGCACAACGACCTGGCTTAGGAACGGAGATTCATCCAGTGCTGCCTCTCAGAGCTGGAGCTCTCTTGGCAGAATCTTCTACAATTTACACTCCAAGTTCAAATTTGAGCCAAGGCATAATTCCAAGGGAAGAACAACACGGCACTTTATCTCGATGTTGCTCTTCCCCCTTGATAAATTCAAAGCAGTTTTATAAACAAGCGTTATCATTGTACAAGAGAGGAAATGGAAGAGAATTAGTAATATTTAGGTAACGAATAACAAAATGTTTAAATCAATATACCAAAGTGATTAAGTAATTAGGAGGGATCAGAGGAGGACTACCAGGGCATCCATTTAATGAAATATAATTTAGAAGGAAGAAAATATTAAAATTCTTACATGCAAAAAAAATAAACAAAACCAAGTTGGTCAAAGATGGAAGGAGCTAGACAATAAAAAATAAATTTATGCCAAACTAGGTAGAACAAACTTTTAATAGTTGGGGTGTTAAAAATGAATTAGCTTTAAAAAAAAAAAAAAGGTTGGACTAATTCCATCGTTTTCCAGAGTCTCTGACAATCTGTTGGGCACATCTTCCTAAACCAACCTGGCAGGCAGTTGTCTAATAAGGGACTTTGCAGACAGGCTCCTGGCTGAAACCCAGAGACTATGGATCTGAGCATCTCAAGTTCCAGGAGCTCAATGCAAAAAGATAGGTGGCCTGGCGGGACAGCTCAGTGGGGAAAAGCACTTTTCATGCAGCCCTGAGGAGTTTAATCACCAGAACCTAAGTAAGAAAGGAGACAGGAGAATAAAGGCAGATATGCAGGCAGAGACAAGAGGATCACATTGGCAATACAGTTTCATAAACAACCAGAGAGACCCTGCCTCAGGAAGGTAGGAGAGAAGCCTCCATAAAAGTTGTGCTCGGATCCACGACGCACCCCCCCCCAAATGCACGAACAAATGAATCTTTAAAAAAAGGAAATTAAGATAGAGTGATAGATATTCATTATCCTTAGATATTGTCATGGTTTGAAATTTGTCCCCCACAGTCTCATGTGTTTAGCAAGGTCATGGCACCTTGACAGGTGGAGCCTCGCTGGAGGAAGGCAGTCACAAGGGGTGGGCCTTGAGGTGGATGAGTCCCACCCTACCTCCAGGAGAAGTCTGCCTTTGCAGCAAGCAGTCTGCAGCTCTCAGCTTCCAAGATGTCTGCGGTGACTTAGCCTCCTTCAGCTTTGGCCAGCCAGCCACGCCGCCTCTGCTTTGAGAAACTGCTTCCTCTCTGGAACCGTAAGCTGAATAAACCTCCCTTTCTCCCTTATGTTGCTTGACTTTGAGTGCTCTCTCACAGCAATAGTTAAGAGTAACTGATACAGATATATTGGTGATGGTACAAATTCTCTGAGCTTCGGTAACTCCTGTGGCTGATGCATCATGGGATAGGGCAGTCTTGTGTTTATTTTAACTTGTTACAAAAGCCACTTTTTGTCTTTGGATCCAAAATATGCTCCTTTTAGGGAAACTGGGTAACTCAATGTACTAATAGTTACTTTTGTGTGTTGCTGTGAGAGAACACCCAAAGTCAAACAACTTAAGGGAGACAAGAAGATTCATTCAGCTTACGGTTCCAGAGGGGAGATACAGTCCTTTCATGGCTGAGGTGGCATGGTTGGCTGGCAGAAGCTGGAGGAGGCCTGGGATGTAGACTTTTTGTATCTGGCAAATACTAAGAACTGTAATGCTACAGAACAGTAAAAAAATTAATATTTGCTTGAGAGGTGTAGGTAAGAGGATGGACAATTCAAGGCTTACCTGGCCTACATGAGACTATGTCTCAAAAAATTTTTTTAAATCAAAATAAAATTTGGGAAAAATTTAAAGAGTCTTTGCCTCCGTTTATATATATATCACAAAATCTGATCAAGGGGCAGTCTCCAGCTCAACTTCAGGATTTCTAGATAGTATGTAGTTTCTCTCTTTGGGTCCGGACACAACATTACACAATCTTGCAAACTGGCTCAGTCTTCTCAGGGTGCTATAACAAAGCACCTTCGACTAGGCAATTTATAAGTAAATCAAAATTTATTTCTTACAGTTCTGGAAACTGGGAAGTCCAAAATCAAAGCGACAGTGGATTTGGTGTCTCTTCTTGTTGTATCCTCACACAGCAGAAGGGAAGTTAAAAGGGCTAAATAGGCTCCATTATGCCCTCTTCTAATCCATTGGCAAGGACATGTCCAGCCTTTTGACACTGCAGCATGACATTGTCATCATCTACAAAAGCAATGCCATGGAGCCTCACAAAGTAGAGGGAGAGGAGTCTCCATAAAAGTTGTCCTCTGATCTATATATAGCCATGATACACTCCCCCATACACAAGCAAATACATTTTTTAGAAAAGGAATTATTTTTACAGTGATAGGTATTTATTATCCTTAGATATATTGGAGATGGTATAAATTCTTTGAGCTTGGGTAACTCCATAGCTGATTCATCACGGAATAGGACAGCTTTGTTTTTGTAATTGGGAGAGAAAAAAAACCTCCTGTTTTGAGTAAATTTACAGTTATATGCTAGACCATGGTCATGGCTATCCTTAGTCACATGTGACCCACAATCATCAGGATAGACACAACTGAAAGGCCCCCTGTGATTGCTCTGGGGATTAAGTTCAACGTGGATTTTGTAGTCAAACCATAGCACAAACCATGAACCAAATACCTAGTCATTTATCCCCTGACCTACTGTGTATATAATGATGGAGTAAGCCAGGAAAACCACTCTTCAGGAAATGTGAACCCCCAGAATGATCAGATCTTGTGGGACCACACAATAATGATCAGACCCCGCTGAGCTAGAATGAGACAGGGAGGTGGTCTCCTAACAGAAGGGGCAGCTCGCTGTTCTGGGGTGGTGTTTGGTGTCCTGCATCCCCCATGGGCGTGTCTGAGGAGGAAGCAGCAAGCGCGGTGCCTGGGGCTTCTTGGCTTCCTCCGATGACGCAGGTATGTAGGTGCAGGGGCAGCTTGAGGTGATGAATCGTCTTGACTTTGGAAGGTAAGATTTACAGATATCCATCTTCACAGTCCTTCAGATATAAGAGAATCTTTTATTTGCCTCTTATTAGCTCTGTTCATAGCCAAAGACCTTGTCTAAAATTTTTAAAAAATATTTATTGTGTGGATATGTGTGTGTATGTATATATATATGTGTGTGAGTGTGCTAGCATGTGCATATCACAGTTTTTGTGTAGGAGTCAGAGGACAACTTGTGGAAATCAGTTTCTTCCTTCCATGACGTGGATTCTAGAAATCCAACTCAAGTCATCAGACTTGGTGGCAAACACCTTAACCTGCCAAACCGTTTCTCTGGCCCTAAACATAATTTTTAAACTTAAAGACTCATTTTTTAAATCTAGAAGTGATTTGCCCTCTGACCACCTTCTCCCAAAGTTTATGTTAATAAATGGAGATGATTTCCAGTGATAAATTTTGAAAGAAAAGCAACAGCTTTAATTGGGAAGCTGCTGCTAAGTTGTCAATCATTACCAAGCACTAGCAAAGAGTTGTTCATAACATTTGAATAGAATTTAGCTTTGGAACCACTACCTATAAATGTATATTTTAAAAAGATTATTTAACCTTAGTTGAGTAATAAGAGAGAGAAAAACAGAGACAGAGAGACAGAGAGAGACACACAGAGACAGACAGAGAGACAGAGAGAGACAGAGACAGCATATGTGCCACAACACACATGTGGAAGACAAAGGATGGTGTAGTTACTCTTTCTGCTGCTTCCCAGACAACGCTCAGACTCAAACTTAAGGGAGAAAGAGCAGATTTATTTGGCTTGCAGTTCCAGAGGGAAGATAACAGTCCATTTTGGCAGAAAAGGCATGGCAAGTGGTAGAAACTGGAGACTGTTTAAGTCATGCCCATCACAGAGGGTAGAAGGAGCTGGATTCTAAGGGCAGCAGGAAGGAAGATGAGTTTGCCAGCAAGGGCAAGAGAGTCCCAGAGATTTTTCTATCTTGTGATGTCTTTTATCTGGTTTGTTACTGGGAGGTTCCATCCAGATTTAGGGTTGGTCTTTTGTGTTGCAAATGTATTGATCTAGGTAATCTCTTTGGAAGTCTGGCAACTAATCTGTTAGTTAATCCCAGGTGTGGTCAAGTTGATAACTCAGAGTAATTGGGTTATTTATCCAGTGATAATTTTTGAAAGGAAAGCAAGTCTCTGCCTGACTATGTCTCTCTCTCTTTCTCTCTCTCATTACTCAACTGAGGTTAAATAATCTTTTAAAAGATACATTCATAGCTAGTGGTTCCAAAGCTAAGTTCTATTCAAATGCTATGAGCAACTCTTTGCTAGTGCTTGGTAATGATTGACAACTTAGTAGCAGCTATCCGATTAAAGAGGATAGCTCAGAGAGGATAGTTTTCAGAAATCTGTTCTCCCCTTCCACCATGTAAATTCCAGGTATTGAGCTCAGATCACCATGTTTGTATGCAGGTAGTTTTACCCACAGAGTCATCTGGTTGGCCATGAATGTATCTTTTCAGGGTCAAAACACCTTTAAGTTCCTGGTTCACTGAACTGCTAATTAGTTTAGATGGTGGACCAAAGAGAATGAGCAAAAGCTGAGTCACTTCCCCAATAGTATAAAAGTCATGTAAATTTAGCTTTAATTTCCTACTTGTTTCTCACAGATCTTAAAATTTCAGAATGATGTTTTCCACCCCACTTCTGGTACCAAGTTGTGTTTTGATTAGAATAGGCTAAATTGCTACCAGTAATAAAGCTATTATGCAATTTCTCTCATACAAAGGAAAAACATTTCCCTTTCATGTTATCGTCTAGGAAGCTGCTCCAGAGTTTCAGCAGCTCTGACTGCCCAAATCAGCATCTTCATAGCCAACCTGATGGTTGAGCTGACAAAGGTCCCCTATCACACTTATGTCTAATATAACAACATACAGATCTGCAGTTGACATAGCAGGAAAACAAATTTTACTTGGTAGTCAGAATTCAAAAGCTTACATTAGGCAGAGTTTTGTGTATTAATGATGAGACACTTAGATTACTGAATGCCCATTCAATTCTTCTCTCAGTCAGAACCTTCTGCCCCATGGTGTTGCCATGAGCATCAAATATTCAAATATCACCCACCTTATTATTTATTAGCTATGACTTGGGCAAATTAATTAATTATTCTGAACTTTAGTTCTTGAGTATGGAATGCAGACTGAGAAACATCTACTCACCACGTGGATTTTGTATACACAGAGGATATTTCACGTTTAATAATGTAAATAAAAAAATCACAACTATACTTACCTGGCAGGGGAGATACCATGATCACGAAGGTGGTTTTCCCAGGGCGAGGCTTATCCATTGCACTCCGGATGTGCTGACCCCTGCGATTTCCTCAAATGTGGGAAACTCGACTGCATAATTTGTGGTAGTGGGGGACTGCGTTCGCGCTCTCCCCTGTAAAAAAAAAAAATCACAACTGTCACCTCAAAAGTTTATTCAGGAGCCAAACACCAGTGATAATGGCTGAGAGGATCACAGACTCAGGGTATCCCCAAATAACTTATGTTCCACGGTGGTAACATCTTCCTTGGAGTTTATAGTCACAGAACAAAGCCATACATCAAGTTACTTTTTAAATACATTGGTGGAAACATCAGGTAGGTGGTTACAGAAAAGCAGCAGGGAGATTTCTGTTACAGGCTATAGATGCCATCTAACAATGGTCTTAACTTTTGGATTGGTGGGTGCTAGTGGTCTGTTAAGTTAGTGTATTTCAAAAGATTTCACCTGATAGTCACAGGATATTATGATAATCACAGAGGGAGCCCAGGGAGTGGCTATCAAGGACACTGTAAGATCACCTAAAAGAGTGTAATTAGGCTCTGAACCTACGACCTTCCAATGTTCTCTCTTCAGCCTTTGAAATTCAGCTGTCCAGATCAGCCCTTTTCTGGAACTCACTTTTATAATAAATAACAACTACACTCATTTGAGGAGCACATGATTAGGAGGGCAGAACTTGGGTTTGAAGTTTTGCAACTCTGTGATGAACCTTCGTTCTATCCTCACTCATTGTGTAGCTGAGGGAAAACTGTCTCCTGGTTACTTTCCTCATCCATTAAGCAGGGACCACCATACCTTTCTTGGAAAGTGGTTGTGAGGCTTCTGTATAAAAACCTCCTAGCAGAAGGCACAGTAATTATTTGATAAGTGGTGTTGTTCTTGTTTTTCTTTTTTCTTTTTTAGCCATCTTTTTTTATTATTTATTCAATTGTGTGTGCGTGTGTGTGTGTGTGTGTGTGTGTGTGTGTGTGTGTGTGTGTATGTAGAACCACAGGCGAATTCGGGAACCACCACGGACGCCTCCACCTCCTCCTTGTTTACTCTGCCCCGGGATTCACAGGTTCCACCCTACCAGGACCAGAAGAGCAAGCCGCCCCTGCTTCCGCCCAGTGTCTGTACGTGGGGTCTAGGACCCGAACTCAGGACCTTCCGCCTGCAAGGCAGAGGCTTAACCCCTGAGCCACCTCTCCAGCCCCTCTTTTTTCTTTTTTAACGAAGAGGTCAAAATTTGGAAAAAAACTGAGAAGTTTAGAGAAAATAAAAACCTACTGAGCATCCACTACTTAGATGAAACTGACAGTGTAATAGCCTCGTAATTTCATTCCAGTCAGTCTTTCTTATTTTTTAAAGCCATGAACCATGGTATACCCTTTGGTTCTATCCATAGGGAGTTCCTCACTCTAAGTTATGAAAGAGAAGTCAGAAGTCTCTGCCAGTGTAGCAATAACTACCAAAGGGCTCCAGTAAATGCACACCGAGCTCTAAGTGAAAAAAGAATAGTCCTTCTTCAATTAGTCTAGACTTGCTGCCATCTTGGAAAGAGGAACTGGCCCCTGTGGGAACAGGAGACCCTGGGGAGATCCGGGGTAAGCGGGAGTCTGGGGCTCGTGGGGCTAGACACTTGGCCAATTCACAGCCTAGCCTTGGGCTACTTCTGTGAGAACAGCTAGTGCTTTTTCCAGTCAATGGGGTATTCTAGTCACAGAGGGATTGTGAGATTTGGCAAAGATCACAAAGGAAAAACTGCAGACAGAAACACTCAAAAACTGCAACTTGGGATGGGACAGAAATAACGCTTCGAATTCTGATTCCCATAGTCTGTCGTACTCAGTTGATCTGGAACAAAGATCGAAATTTTAAATTGGACAGCTACCAGCCAGGACTTCCCTTTTTTCCCCCCAATGGGTTGGGTAGAATTAGCAACCACGGAATATTTGTATGATAATCAATGATAATCTGATAAAGAAAAAACAGACGAATTTGTCATGTTTCATTTCTATACCTCCCCTTACTATTATCAGAACCTCGACATTTTTTTGTACCTGTCTTTAAAATGCAAATTTGCCTACTTTCTCCTATTCAATCTGCCTATCCTAATGCCTGTCAAACCGAGATGAAAGAAAGCTGTACGGAGGCAAGTCTGAGATCCTCGTCTCAATCAGTAAAATCTTCGTTGGAACCCTGCATTACTCCAGCAAGGCAGATCTGAGCTCTTGATACAGTGGGAAGATGTGACCTACTTTAAAACCCAGCAGTGTGTGTGTGTGTGTGTGTGTGTGTGTG
The DNA here is from genome assembly GCA_023101885.1 of Typhlomys cinereus. Classification (NCBI taxonomy): domain Eukaryota; kingdom Metazoa; phylum Chordata; class Mammalia; order Rodentia; family Platacanthomyidae; genus Typhlomys; species Typhlomys cinereus. Next base: position 1,182,303 of record JALPQD010000121.1, on the reverse strand, counting down.
TGTGTGTGGAAATGAAAGTGAATTGTTTTGCTGAAATCTGACACTAAAAATAGGGCACTGGATCCTTCCCCTGCTTGGGAAAAAAAAAAAGGACATTAAAATGAGTGTGTCTGTATGTCTGGGAATATGTCTCCATAGCAACCATTGTCCCACCTCCCCTATCAGCAGCATTACCCCTCTCTACGGAAAGAGGGCATATGCACGCCTTTCCCATCACCCCTCCCAATCCCCGACTCCATGAAATCTAATTAAAGAGTGAAATGAATTTTAGCGATGGTCCTAGAGGCTGGGAGAAGTCCATGGTTGGGGGGGGGAGACTGGGATTGGGTGAGTGGATGGGGGGACAGGGAGACCTGCCCTTCCACACTGGAGCAGCAGCATGCAACTCGGTTCTCATTTTTAAAGAGAGCCACAGCTCCCAGGCTGAAGAGCTGTGAGGGAGTGATAAACCTGCCACATAGTGATGTTATTACTCTAATGCATCCAGGACTGCTTGAGCACTTTATTTCCACCAGGGCTTCCTTCTTACTTTGCATCTTCTTCCTTTATACAGCAACCCCCCCCCATTATTAATGAATGTTGTCCCCATTTCTTTGCCAATTGGGTGGGGGATTGAAGGAGAGGAAACATCATCTGAAATAATAGGTCTGTCTTCAGGGTGAGGGGAGTTCATAACAATTGGGGATGGTCCTTACCCCAATGGGCAAATGCCACTTTCATTTACATTAAAAGTAGGGGTGGGCTATCTTTATCACAGAGGACTGACACTCTGGAAGGCAGAAGCTTATTTAGGCAAATGATCTGCAAGGTTGTTTTTAGCATCTGCTGAGGGCCTTCCTTCAGTTCCTTCCAGCTCTTCCTCCCTCCTCTCACCCCCATTCTTCCTCCTCCTTCCATCTCAGTGTCCAGCCTACAGCAGCCCCGGTACCTTCTCCCTCTCCTTGCTCTGGCCACCCTTGCCTATGGCTTCCCCACCACCCAGTCTCAATTTTTTTTCCCTGCAAATTGGCTGCAGGTCTTGGTTTTGTGCTACATTGGGTCCCTGTGGGAGCAGAATTACCCTCGCTTGAGCATTTAGCCAGGTCTGGGCTTGTCCATCCCTCTGGCAGGAAGTGGAAGCAGTGTCAGGAAGCCTATGGGGGGTCTCTTGGGAAGGAGGGGAGAGTTAGTTCATACAGTCTATAAGCTGGCATGTTTCAATATAGAACAGAGTGACAGGAGAGAAATTCGGCCTCAATCTCCCTCGTCGGTGGACTGACTGCGGTGGCCTGTGTGCGTGTGAAAAGTCGAAGATGCGCTCTGGCCCGGGATGAAGATGTGCTCTGGCCCAGGGATGGAGTGTCTGGCACAGGACAGCTGACATGTGACTACGGGCAGAGCCAGCTGTGGCATCTGCAGTAGCGCCCACCTCAGCTGCCAGCTCTGCAGCTGCCACAGCAGACGCCTCCCCGTCCTTGGAGGGGATAAGCAGCCTCCCCGTTGGGGCCAGCGGGCCTCCCTTCTTGCCAGCCAGCCGAGGCAGCAAGAGCCCCCTGTTTGCCAGATATCCCTGAAGCCTTCTGGAAAAAAAAATCCTCAGAGAAGCCCTGCAAGTACATAGTCCCTGCACAGCCAGCGACAGTTTGATGACTTTTTTTCCCAGGCAGATGTGGCTTATTGCTCAGCGCTTCCTGGCAATATAATCACCAGAGCCAATATCGACCAAGTGCTCACCCTGGGCCAGGACTTTTTCTAAGTACTACGTCCAGGCTAAGGCGGGCTTAGCAGAGCTGAGGAAGCAGCCATCACTCTTATCTATGTTTGACAGGCAAGGTGAGGTGATCTCCAAGGTGATGTCAGAAAGTGGCGAGGCCAAGGACTCCGCTCATTCACTTTGAACCTAGTGCTCACATGCAGCCAAAGAGAAGCACAGAGACAGAGATGGAGACAGACGTGTCTGTGTGTGGGGGAGAGAGAGAGAGATAAAGAAGGAAAAGGAGCTCCTCATCCACTTGGCAATAAATTTCTATTCATCAAATCATCAGATCATCACTTCTCCAAAGAAAGTAGGACGTTTGCAAAATAATATTTTTATTCTTTTACAATCTTATACGTACATGCAAAGCATTTTCATCATAGCTATCCCAGAAAATAGGAATTAAAAAAAAGCCAAAGCCTTCATTATGTAATCATTATGGACATAATATCATTAAATGTTAGTGTTTACATAAGAAAAAGAAGTCACTGTTAAGCAGCCACCCCAAGTAGCCAATTTTACATATGCATGGGTTTTTTTTGGTCTGTGCAATTCATGTCCCATAAAGTGAAATAGAATTCTTTATTCTGTCTTTTCCCCCTAGTTTTGCAGCATATTATAAGCAATTTTCAGAAGGCTATATTTTTAATTGCCAGAGAGCATTCCGTCAGGTTCACGTTCCGTAACAGATTTAGCCAGCCTCTTATTTTGGACAGTTAAATTGTTTCCAGCTTGTGGAAAATTTAGAACACAAACAGAGCAAACCTTTGCTCAAACCTTCTGTCTCTGTTACAGATTCTCTTCAGACAGAGGAAAACCATTTAACCTGTGCACTTGAGCTATTTTGATAACCTTGGGCCTGCAGTCAAGGTTTACTCAGAGGTTAGAAGTCCGTGAGCTGGAAGGATTTCATTAGGTGCTGCCCATTGCTGAACGCCTTGGAAGGAAAGAAGGTGCGAATGGAATTATGCTCAGGGTTCCGCTGCCAACCTACTAGGAATGGCAAATGTGCCAGGCTTGGGCCTAAGGAGACCGAGCAGCTGACTTGAAGAGGCAGCACTGGACTTGGTCACAGATGTCCAGAGCTCAGAAGGCCAGTGTCCCTTAAACCAACAGGATGCGGGTGTGTGATTCACATGTTCTCTGTAGCCAGAGGGACCACCGCTTGCCAAGGACTGTGGCGTTGAATGGCCTCGCCAGGAAAGTGAATTGGTTCTCCTTCCCTGACCGCTGCTGGACTACTTTACTAGCCGCGGAAAGAGGCTTTTCAAGGTGAAGCATCATGGATGTCATCCCACCCCCATCTGGGCTTGGCGTCTCTCAGAGCCTAGCAGGAAAACCCCAGAGAGGCTGTCCTGCCTTGATCACGTGGGACTCAGCTTAAATCCTAGTAAATGCATCCCATCCCCTGCAAGTTCAGTCCTGGACATTCTAAAGGGACAAAGAGGTTCAAACAGAATTGGGACGAAGGGACTTATAAGACAAATCTAGCGTATAATCCTTAAGGAGGCCTTATTCGCAGATGCCGATCCCAAACTTATGTGACCCTCAGTTGTGAAGTCAACTTAAGCTTGTGTCTTAGGCCCCTCGCTAAGGTCACAGGCAAAGTTCTGGCTGGCTCCTGGTTGCTCTTACCAAGTCCTGGCCCAGTTGGGGTCCGAGTAAATCATTCAGCCTGGTTGCAGATATTGGTAGGTGGGGAAGAAATGGGTTTCCTATGCTTAAAAAGCAGCCACAGTAAGCCAAGGGTCTGGGCTGATTCCTTCTCATTCCTTCTCAGCTGGAAAATGGAAAACCCGTGAATGCCAGGTGCCAGCACAGGCACATTGACAAAAGGCCCAGATGACCCAAGCCGTGACTTCAATAAGGACTGGCCCTGGGAGATTTAGCGTTGAACAGCTGTGTGTATTCACACTGCTGAATGCCTACCGCACAGTATTATCAGACGTCCTCCTCCACACAGCGACGGGATTGGCCCATCGGGTGATTCACCAGGTTTCCACACGAGCCGCCAGAGAAAGGCAGCTCTTGAGATTTGGTTGATGAGAGAAAGCGGAGCCCACCCTCACAAAGGAAAGCCGACCGGATAGCTTTGCAAACTGATCAAGAAAAAGCTTCCACAGAATGAGACATGACTTTTCTTTATTGGAAGTGTGGCAGGTCTACGGTTCTGCAATTTGTTGAGTGTTGGGAACAATGGGCGGGGTTATCTCAGCCCTCAACAGCTGGGAAAGGCCAGGGTTGTGAAAATGAGGAGGGAGCCAGATGCGGTCACGCTTGAATAATAGATAGCCTGGCAATAAACCCAGCAGAGAAGGCCAGGCCTAGGTTCAGTCTGCTTTAGATTTCCCCACATGCCACAGTGGGCATGGCCGTTTCAAGAACAGGATGCTTTAAACCTCTGCTGTGGTGTGAGCGAGAGGTCCTCCAGTATGGATGGTGTGACACAAATCTAGGGTGCGAGACAAAATTAGAATCCTCTTTAGCAATTGCTGTTCCTCCTCTCTGCCCGAAGTCCTGCTTCTTGAATCCACTTCACAGTGGATATTATGGTTGAACAGAAAGGATGAGGATCCATTTCAACAGGAAGTACTTGAAAAACTTCATCCTAAGGGGGTTATGGTATCAGTTTGGAAGCCACTGGTCTAAATAAAGAAGAAGAAAGCCCTCAGCCCGATGATTAAAATCTCTGCAGTTTACCCACTTAACTTCCTCTCTGGCTAGTTCACTTCTTGGACCACTAAGTGGTAAAATAGTTCTAGTTGTAGAACTATTCGTCTTTAACAAAACAAAACCACTTCCTGGTTCTGTGTCTAGGCTGGCGGAACACTAACACATGAAGTCACATTGATGGATGCATTGAGCTTTGCACCACTTTGTACTGGTGGCCCCACACATATCAGCTGCCCCCGCACACACTACCAAAGGAGGTCTCTCAGCGTGAGTCTCTCGCCAAGCTCCGTATTATCTCAGCATCTTCTTTGCAGTTCCCACTTTCCAGAGAATTCCCTCAAGCCTTTATTGCCTTTCAAGTCATTTTCACCGGTCTTTCTGCCTGCATTTCTACAGACATTCCTTTGGAAGCTTTTCCAGAGACATCAGGGTAGATAAAATGTCTGTTAGTTACAGTTTTGGTTGCCCTGACCAAATACCTGACAAGAAGCAACTCTTGGGAGGAAGGGTCTATTTCAGTTCACAGCCGAAAGGGGGATACAGTTGATCGTGGCAGGGAAGCCATGCCATCGGGATCCCCAGGCAGCAGGTGTGTGAAGCAGCTGGCCACGTTGCTTCCCAAAGGAATCCGGGCCACATCGATACCTCAAGATCAGTGACTCACTTAGTCCCCCAAAGTCTCCACCTCCTAAAGGTCCCACTACCTTCCCAAATAATACCACCAGCTGGGGACTGGATGGTCATACACGTGCATCTCTGCCTCAGTTTACCCTATCATGGCAGGAACTCATCACGAACAACAACTGGCTCATAGCTCTGTCTTTTCCATGTTCTGGAAGATCCTGGAAGGCCACATGTAATGCTGATCCTCACTGCTGTGTTCCTGGCAGTTAGGAATGACCATTTGACAGATGTCACTCAATCAGCACTTGTCGACCAAGTGTTTCAAACGAGCAATTACCCTAGGACCCTGAAGAGCACTCACAACGTTCAGGCCGTCACTTAGAGAATGATGGGTAATCGGCTTCAAACAGGTTCAAATATAATTTTGGACTTAATGGAGTAAGCTTTGGTTAGTTGGAGAAGTCGCTTGCTTGCATCAATTTAATAAAAGGTCATAAATGACCGAGAATGTTGTCGCCTCTGTCTCTCACTGGCCCCTTTGGACAAGGTCTTGCGAGGATGGGACGGGGAGAAGAAGCCATGTTGCTTTCCTGGTACCAGGAACGAAGCCTTGAATCCTTACGTGCATGGTGAACATTTAGCAGGTGCATAAGTTTCAAGCTGAAGGAAGGGCTGGCAAGGTGGCTCAGTCAGTATCGTGCCTGCTCCCAACCTGGACAACTGAGTTCCATCCCTGGAAAAGGAGAGAACTGACTGCTAAAAGTTGTCCTCTGACTCTACCAATGTGTCATGACATGCATGTGTGTTCTGTCTTTCTCTCTCTCTCTCTCTCAAAATACTTTATGGAATATTTTATTTAGTTTTATGAGAGAGAGAGAATACATCCTGCCACGGTGCACGGGTAGAGGTCAGAGGACAACCTTCAGAAGTCAGTTTTGTCCTTCCATCTGGTGAACTTGCCATGTTTTCAAGCAGGAGCCTTACTGCTGGGGTATCCCCTAACCCTGAATAAAATACTTAAAAAGGAAAAGAAAAGAAAACCTGAAAAGAACCTTGAATAACTGGCTGAAACCTGATTGAAATCTGAACCTTTAAGACTTGGGGAATGGTCCACAAAAGCTCCCAGATGGTAAGGAAATACCTCCTCCTTCTGATCGGAGGCTCTGGCCCCAGGTATCTATACTGAATAGCTTTCCAGGAACTCGGCAGTCCCTGCCAAACCTGCACTTTCTGGTTTGACTCCTAAGGCTTTTATGGAGCACGGAAGTACCTACAGGGCTTTCTGTCCAAATGCATTTCACCCAGCATTCTGCAACGTTCCTTTCCAAGGCTAGCACATCGTGCTTCATCCAGGAAAACACCCGGAGAGGATCCATCAGGGTGTGGCGAACAGCAATTGCAAACACACCGAGGGCCGCTTTCCTTTTCCTGTAGAAGGTTTTCTGACATCCAAGGCTGCACCTCAGTGTGTGTGGCCAGACCTGTTGGGGCGCTGCATGCTGCAACCTGTGAATCTCAACCGGCTGCTCGCGCTATTACTGAAAATCCTGACCATGACGGGGTGATGACAGCCTCCAGAATGAAGGCGCGTTTCCTTCCCCCCCCCCCCCGGGAAAGCCCTCTTCTGGACGGGCCACAGCATGCCCATGTGGGAAAGTTTGGTCAAGTTGCTTTCCCCGCTCCCACCCAAGGTCACAGGGAGCCAGGTGTGTCCCCTCACAGCTGTTCCCATTGCCTTTAAGCCTTCCTCAGTTTCCTTCCCAAGAACACATAGCTCGTGGTCTGGGGCGATGGCTCAGTGGTTAAGGCCTTTGCCTCACAAGCAAAACGGAGCTGAGTTCAGATTCCCAGATCCCACATAAAAGTTTCCCGGATGGGTATGACACCCCACGGGCAATTTCAGCCCTGGAAGAAGAGTCTGGGAATGCCCAGAACAAATTGATTAGTCAAGGTACCCCTCATGGCATGATCTGGGTTTAATTAGCGACTCAAGTTCACAACGATAAGGTGGAAGAATCACCAAACATGACTCCTGATATCACCCTTGGACCTCCATAGGCACATATGCTCAGGTGCCTCGTATACATATTACCCCAGCCCCCCACACACACACATACAAAAGAAATAAAAGAGCACATGCCTCCAGTCTTACCCAATGCAGTCTACTGCAGATGATCCAAGCAGACATTTGATTTCCGTCCAAAATGTCCCAAAGGACGAAGTCACTGCTTCACAGCCCTGGGATCACCCATGAACATGTGACCATTCTAAAATCGAGCTAGAGTTTGCTGTCTCCCTTCGCGGCCTAGTTCTCTTGACACAAATGCAAAGTCTCAAATGTTCAGCTCCTCACTGTCTCTCGCTTCAGTCTGCGTCCCTCCTCCTAGGCTCTGGGAGAGAATGGTCCTTCTGCTTAGAATGCTAATGCCTGCCTGATTTCCACTTGGCGATAACAAGGCGCTTTCGAGTACTTTGTAACATTCGGGCATGCTCCTGGGAGCAGGGCTGCCATTATTGCCCTGTTTTACAAATGAAGGAGCCAAGGCTCAGCGAGATTACTAACTTGCCAAAGGTTTCTCCAAATAGACTGGAGAGGTGGTCCTGGCTCGGGGTGTGGTGCTTAATTCACCAGGAGAGATGAGTTTTAATGTATAAGTAGCATCAGCCTATGCTGCGTTTGTTGGTTCTTCCTTAAGTCCACCTTCCTCCAGTTTCCTCTACCTATGGAGACCCCAGCGGGACCCATGCATACCATGAACAAGACACATAGATCCTGCTCTCTTCTCCAGTCCCCCTTTATCTGTTGGTTCATAGCAACTGTAAGATGGAGATCTGTTCAGTGTGAGGGCCCGGCTGGCTTGACCAACTGCTCCCTAGGGAGCAGGGGGAGGGGAGGGTAACAGGAAATGTCCCCGAGCTTTCCTGCTGGTCTAGAGATAATCAAAGCATGACTGGAGAATGGGTTGCAGTTCACCTGCATAATTGCTGATAAAATCACCATCAAATGGCTTAAGGGAACAAGGGATCTATTTTCTCTTTGTATTCCTGGTTACCGTTGCTTGTCCAGCTTGGCAGGAGAGCTCACACCAACACCAGGGCCGAGGGAACTGGCCACACACTCTCCACATAACGGCTGAGAGAGGGGCAATCCTTACTTGCCAGACCAGCATGTCTGGCAAAGCATACACAAGGATGACCAAATTCCTCATTCAGTTCAATCCATTTTATTCACTTGCCTGGGAGCTAGTCCCATCTACTAGGGCTGCGCTTTCCCCATCCACTAGACGGTCTCCTCAAGGTTTGCTCTGGGCTTAGTAATTCTCTACAAATGTGCCCAGAGCTCAAACCCTCAGTGTTCTAGTTATATACAAGTGTCAATTTGATAGGGGGGTACCAAATATGCCCATGTGTCTGTATATCTTGAATATGAGTTGCCCCACCATACCCCACAGGATGATGTGTTTGAATCCTTAGCTGATCTTCATGTTTGGGAAAATTGTGGCACCTTTAGGAGGCAAAGTTGAGTAGGAGGAAGGAACATCATAGGGGTGGACCTTGAGGTTTAGTAGCCTGGCCCTGTTTCCTCTTGCTTTTTTGCTTTCTTTGCATCTTGCTGTGGATGCAGTGATTTGAATCGGCCTCCTGCTTCTGCCTCCAGCCATCCTTCCACTATAAATAAATGATATTCCCAGTCGAACAGTAAACTAAATAATTCTGCCTTTCTCCCCTAAGCTGACTATGTGAAAGTATTGTCTCCCAACAAAAGGATAAATGCAAGTGCCTGACATCTCTGAAAGCCCCTTGTCTTTCATACCTCCGATACAGTTGGGTGCATCTGGATTCCCTTCAGAACCGATGGAGAGACTGGCACATGACTGCCAAGGGCAGAGAGCACCACTGGTGAGAAATAGAATGATTCCACTTAATTGATTCAAACTTCTTCCCAGTTGTACACAGTACGGTGTGGTAACTAAAAAACACTCTGGGGCTACGGATACAACTCAATGGTAGAGTGCTTACCTATTGTAGCAGTTTGTCTGCACAGTTGCTGATAAATCACCATCAAATGGCTTAAGGGAATAAGGGGTTTATTTTCTCTTATGATTGTCCGGTTATAGTTCTCAATCCAGCTTGACAGGAGAGCTCACACCAACACCAGGGCTGAGGGAACTGGTCACACATCTCTACATAATGGCTGGGAGAGGGACGATCCTTACTTGCCAGACCAGCAGTCTGGCCAAGTGTATACAAGGATGCCAACTTTCTTAAGCAGCTCTCTCTATTTTATTCCAGGGCCTAGTCCCACTCACCATAGGCTGGACCTTATCCCATCAGCCAGCCAATCTCCTGCAGGTTTGCTCTGGGCTTAACTCAACTGCTAATTCGCTATAAATGTGCCCAGAGCTCAAACCCTTAACTGTCAAGTTGACACCTGTGCCTAACTAGGACACCTCTCGTGCACATGTGAATTGGTTCAATTCACAACGCCATACACATACGCACACCTATCTCTGTGGACCACATACAGATGTCCCCTGTACATGATGAGCAAGTGGCTTGACACAGCCATACCTGAAGCTGAATAGTCGATGCGATTCATTTTGAACCCAAGCCGAGGCAGCAGAATGCTATCCACTGAGACCAGATAGTCTAATTCCTTTTATGTGCATTTTATACTCTTTCATGTTCATATCATGAAATTGTCTTACCAAGGAAATTGTGAAAGAAAGCTGAATTGGAAACAACATTTAAAGAAAGGAAAGATATTTTGCCAAGTTTTATCAGTATCCTGACTCTGTTCGAGTCATTGGAAGTAAATTAATAAGAGGGCCGCTTTCCATACAGAGTTTTTATTAATAGAAAATTAGTTTATCTTTGGAATTGCATACGTTTCTCTCTCTCTCTCTCTCTCTCTCTCTCTCTCTCTCTCTCTCTCTCTCTCCCCTTCATGATTTTGAAGAAGCAGTAACTCTTCAGCTCCAGGTGTTTCTATACAAGGGGGCAGATCAGAGCAGCTACTTCCACCCATGGAAGGTTCTTTCTTTACTCTTTAAAGTTGTATACTTGAACACAGTGAATTTAAGTTATTATCAGCTTCTTATTACCAAATCCCATCCTCTCTTCCCACCATAACCCTTCCTCTTCCCTACCGGTCCCCTCCTACTTTCATGTCTTCTTGCCTGCGTGTGGCCCTCTGAGATTCATCTGCGTTGCCTTTATTGGCATGTGGCTGACACTTGCTGGAGTAGGTCACGTATCAGTAAGAACGCCACCGAGGGAGGCAGCTCCCCTTCCCCTCATCCAGCGTTTGCCCTCAATAGTCTTCCTGGGAGGCGTGGGGTCCCTTGAAATCTCTCCCCCTGTGGAAGGCTCTTTAATGAAATGAAGGAATTAGGAAACTTGGCAAATGTTAGTTCGCAGAGCACCTTTGAAATCATATGACTCATCAAAGTTCTTGAAAGATGGGGATGTCAGCTGGAATTCATAATGCTTTTGTGTAGGGGATTTGCCAAGACAGCGTTGCCGTGGTCATAAGATTTGGCCTCGGGAAGCAGCCGCTGTTCCCTGGCCCCACCCAAGGGCAGCCTGGAATCTTCTCTTTATTCCGATCTGCTTTTCTCATTTCTTGCATAAGCCCGGCCCCGCCACTGTGCTGGAGGATCGCTGTGGGTGAGACCAGAGCCAGAGCGAGGGCGCAGAAGTTTCCAGGGTCTGCTGTTTGGAGCCTCTTCTTGGGGTGCTGGACTCTCTACGGATTGACTGTACGAATGTTCCAAACACACGCTCACCAGCCTAAAACCCAGGACTTCATCAGCCGGCATGTGTTTCCTAACTGGCTGGATGCTCCGGTGCAAAGCCCATTCTGATTTAGAAGGGTCTGAGTTTGGACCCGTGAGTCTGTATTGTAATAAACTTAAACTAGGTATGAGTGTGTGTGACTGTAACCCCAGCACGGAAGAGGTAGAAGCATCCGGAAGGTTAGCCTCAAGCTTCCAGGCCTTTCTGGGCTATATAAGACTCTGTCTCAAGACGAAAAAATAAAAAAGACGGTGGAAAATATCTGGGGTCCCACAATCCCCTCCAAGGGCATGATCCCAGTGACCTAAAACCCTCCTATTAAGCCCCCCACCCCCTTAAAAGAGCTAACATCTCCCAGACTGCCTTGCTAGGGATCAACACTTCGGGGGCTCACATGTGGACCCTTGGGGAGGACATTTAAGACCCAAGCTATGGGGATGGAGAGATGGCTAAGGAGTTAAGATTCTGCATTGTAAGCAGGAGGTCTTGAGTTCAGATCCCACCCAAGTCCCACTTAAAAATGCCAAGCGGAAAATGCTGTGGCCCTGATGGGTAGAGCCCGGGCAATCCAAGGGTGAAGCAAAAAGGAGGTAGAAGCAATCCAGGATGATTCCCGAAGTCACCTTTGGGCCTCCACGGGGACGGGCAATGCCCTCTGATACACACATACATACACACATGTACACACACACACACACACACACACACACACACACAAATAAATACTAAAGAACCAAGCTATGGCAGATGGCAAGGTTTCTAGGAAGAGGAATATCGTTTACTAGCTTTTGTAGTCTGCCCAGTGCAGTGCTGACAAACAAGTTCTCCACAAAAGCTTGTTGACAGAATGAATTAAGCAATTACTTATTACCTTTCATTTCATTTTTTATTGTGGTGAAACATGCATAGCATAAATTTACCATTTAAAACATTTTAAATAAATAGTTCAGTGACATAGTATATTCTCGTGGTAAAATCAACACTAACCTGGTCTCCAGAATCCCAAATTGACACTGTGTTCCCCGTTGAATGTGTGCTCCCCTTGAGCGTCAGCTGCCCGGTCTCTCTAACTCCTCTTCATTGATCAGTATTCACCTTTCTGTTTCTATGAGTCTGACTTTTCTAGCTATGTTAGATAAGTGGAATTATACAGTATTTGTCCACTTTATCTTTGACACATTTCAAATTCACTTGTCTTTAGGGTTCATCCAAGTTGTAGCACAAAGCAGAATTTCATTTGTCGGCTGGGTGTGGTGTATATGCCTGTAATCTCGGTACTTAAAAGACTGAGGTAGAAGGTCAGCCTGGGCTATAACATGAGCACCGCACCAGCCAGGGATATAGTCAGAATTGGTTTCTTTTATCTTCCTTCCTTCCTTCCTTCCTTCCTTCCTTCCTTCCTTCCTTCCTTCCTTCCTTCCTTCCTTCCTTCCTTTCTTGTTCTCTTTTTTTAATTTATTTTCACTCGTTTACAATTTCATACATGCAGGCAATGCATCTGATCATAGCTGCCCCTATCTCCCTTCCACTTCCTCTGCACATTTCCCTTGCATGTCCACCTCCTGCCTTTACGTCCTAATTTTTTTAATTGATTTTGTTCTCTTTTAAAGTTGAATACTGTTCCATTGTATGCATGCACTACACTTAGTTTGTCCATTCGCCCATTAATAAATGCTTGGCTAGAATACATCTTTCAACTATTGTGAATCATCCCGAGTTCCTGTTTTTAATTCTTTTTGAATAATCTTTTCTTACCCTCTATAATCTGAATATTTAAGGAAACTTTATTTTGCATATTAATCTTTTTCTTGATCATTTAAAGAAATATTATTAGAATTTTAAAATCTTGGGGCTGGAGAGATGGCTCAGGGGTTAAGACTCTGTCTCACGAGCAGAAAGACCTAAGTTCGGATCCCAGGTCCCACTGTTCCCCAGGTGAGCGGGGCCTGGGAATCCCAGAGCCCTAAGCAAGAAGAAGCAATCTAGGATGATTCCCTTGTCACCCTTGGTGGCACAGGCACACGTGGTGCCCACTGATGCATGCACGTGGACACACACACACACACACACACACACACACACACACAATAAATAAAATTGAAAAAAGAATTTTAAAATCTTTTGTATTTTCTTACTTGAGAGAGAGAGAGAGAGACAGAGAGACAGAGAGACAGAGAGAGACAGAGAACAAGTACTCTTCAAAGTGTGTGCATGGAGGTCAAAGAACAGCTTTCAGAAGTCAGTTCTTTCCTCCCACCATGTGGTCCCTGGAGATGGAGTTCGGGCGGGTTTGGGAGCAGGCACCTGTTACTGGCTGAGCCAGCTTGATGCTCCCCTTCAGTCTCTTTGAAATCATTTGAAGTCCTAGAAGTGGAATTGTGGAGTCGCACATCAAATACATATCTAATGTTTTAAGGGACCGCCTCCTTATTTTGTGTGTGTTTGCATGTTCGTGCGTGTATGTGTGTGTGTGTGTGCGCGTGTCTGTGTGTGTGTGTGTCTGTGTGGTGCTTGGGGATAAGGTCCACACATAGCCCAGCATAGGCAGTTCTCCTTTCTCTCCTTCCAGAGCAGGATTATAAATTGCACCATCCTGTTGACCCTTAATTTTTATTGTTGTTGTTATTTGTTTAGATCATATTCCCCTGTCCTCCAACTCAAATCTTCCTGCCTTGGTCTCCTGCGTGCTATGACTGCAGAAGGGGGTCTAACTATTTGAATAGTCCAGGAGCTCAGGATTTCAGCGCGCAGGTTCTGCTTGCCCGGAGAACAGGGCCTTTGCGTAGGGCCGTTTATCAAGTGTCTCTGTGGCTTCCTGGGAGCTGGATGCAGGTGACTGCTGGAGGGGGCTGCGTGCTCCACGCTTCATCGGTGCTCGTTGGAACACTGCAGACCAGCGCAGGACTGTCAGGGCTTTGCCTTCTGGGAGGCCCAGGCCACGCGTGCAGTGGCAGCTGCAGGAGCAAGAGCGGGTTGGGGAGCAGCGGGAGCGCAGAGTCCCAGGGGCGACTCCGGCTGCATTGTCTTCCTGGGTCCCACGCGATGCCCTCGCAGGGGGCAATGTCTTCCTGGGCCCCACGCGATGCCCTCGCAGGGGGCAATGTCTTCCTGGGCCCCATGCGATGCCCTTGCCTCCTTGCGGGAGCACAGCTGGCGCAGCAGGGCGCGGCTGAGGCTCCTGCGCAGGAGGGAAGGGCTGATCCACAGCTGGAGGCCGTTAACATGTGGCAAGGGCTCTCTTCTTTGTTCTCAGGACCAATTTTAAGTCCACCAGCCTACAGGGCAGGGAGGAAGATTCCAGAACCCAGACTTTCAACACACAGGATGTCTTTTTAATTTTTTTACAAAGCCATTTATTGAAATAACAGACCATTTAAAGACTCATCTATAATTCTACCCTCCCGCACCCTAGCAAATGGTTTTCATTCTTTTTTGTGCGTTCTTGTCTATAGTACTATTATTGTTTTTTTGAGATAGGTGTCATATAGTCCAGGTTCACCTCAAAGCTAGTACTTGAGGGTGATCGTGAACCTTTGATTTTCCTGCCTCTCCCTCGCCAATGTTCCACCATGACCAAGTGCTGGGGTGGAACTTGGTTCCTGCTGGGCAAGTACCCCCCCCAGTTCCTCCCAGCCCCTCCCATGCCCAGCATTGCATTTCTCAAGGGGGGCAGATGAGCTCCGGCCTTGAATGTGCCACATCTCGCATCTCCTCGTTTCTCAAGAGTGCTCTACTTCAGTCACCACCATTTTTAACTCTCCGCGGCTGGAGGGGAGAAGAATGAACTCCTTCCTTCTTGGGTGTTTGTGTTTCCGCTCACTGGAGTGGGTTGATTGTCCAACTTCGGTGGGAAAGACGCCAGGCAAGAATGGACATGTGCCTTCGAAGCCCTATGCCTGCTGCAGAACGGATCGTTACAAAAGGAGGCATGAAGGGCAGGAGGGTGGCTCGGTGGGTGAAGTGCCCGCTGCACAAGCAGACCAGCGTTTGAGCCCCAGGACCTGCATAAAAAGCTGGACCCTGCAGGTCCTGTAACCCTAGTGCTGGGACTCCACAGGCCCATTCCTGGAACTTGCTGGCCAGTCACTCTAGTCAGCTGGTGAATTCTGGGCTCAGGGGAAGACCCTGCCTCCCAACATAGGGTGGAGAGTGATAAAGGGAGACACTGAACATTGGCCTCTGCACACGTGTACAAATACAGATGCATATATATATATAATATATATATTATATACACACACACACTTGCTCTCATGTGCATGCAAACATACTCACATAAATTCTGCACACAGGCCCTCATCCATGGACACACACACGTGCACACACGCACACACACACATGCAGAGGGAAGCATGGGTAAAGTCTACCTGGTAGAGCTCAGAGCAGGTCATTCTGCACTGTCTCGGCAGAGCCCTTCCTTTTCCTGATTTCAAGCTCTCTCCCTTCCTCTGCACTGATAGCAGCTCTCAGAAGCTTCGCTTCCTCTGACCGGCTGAGACTTTACAAGAAGAATTACAGTGTTTGTACACCATCGAAACAAGGTCTGTTTTTCACATCTCGCCAAGTCTTAAAACTATGCCTCTGGCATTCCCAACAGAGCAGGGGAAGATTTAAGAGCTGTGAGCTCTTTCTTGCATCTCTAGGCATCATCCAGGCTCTTTGCAGGTAGGATTAGCAGCTTGCTTCGGTCCCCTGTGTGGCAGAGGGTGGTACCTCCCTTCAGCTCAAGCGGCGTCCACACAGTCTGGCTGTTTATTTCAACCCTCTGTGCATAGAAATCACTCATTTCTGGGGACTGACGATTAAAACCCGGATCTCATCTCAAAGGGAATAAGAGGGAGTGCATTCCAGACCAAATACGTGTGGCCTTAGCCCGGGAGCACCGATTCTGGTTGCCTCCAATAGCATGTTTCAATGTGGAAGTATTTTTGTGATGTTTTTCATGGTTACCAAATCAAAGACATTTATAAATCATGGCATTTTCCAAGTACTTTTTTTTTTTTTTGACGTGTGTATAGGTGCTAGTCACTGTGTGTGTATAGGTGCAAGGTCACTGTGTGTGCCTGTGGAGGCCCAAGGCTGACTTTGGGAATCATCTTGGATTACTTTATCTCTTTATTGTTTTGCTCTGGGCTCTGCCTTCCAGGGCTGGAAGTGCAAATTACCTCTATTTCAACCAGCATTTTTACGGGTATCTGGGATCTGAACTCACATCCTCTGCCTTCGAGGCAAAGAATCATCCCCGCGTCATCTCTTCAGCCCTCCCAATACGTGTGTTGGAACGTCAGGTAGGTAGGTTACAGCATAGGGGAGGGGGAGGGATCTTTCCTAGGTCTCAGATGCTTCTTGTTAATTCTGGTAGCTTTTAGGTTGGCGGAAGTCAACGGAGCACTGAGAGGACATTCCAAAATGTTCTACGTGAGCACTGAAGTGACTAAAGGTAGCCCAGGATTACTTGGTTTTGGATCTACAACATTGCAGTGCTTCGCAATCTTGGAGTTCTAATAAGTCAGTCCTGTTGAATCTTCAACATTGGCATGGATTTTGTGTATGTGTGTGTGTGTGTGTGTGTGTGAGAGAGAGAGAGAGAGAGAGAGAGAGAGGAATTTCTGTTTACAGGACTTAGTTCTAATTCTTGGCCACAAGCCTCTTTGCTCAGAAATGGCCAGGCAAGGTTAAATTAGAGTGCAGGACCCAGGCTAGAACGTCTTCTACCTGTTGACCCTGGGCTATCATTCATTTGTAAAGTACTTTTTCAATTCACTGATAATTTATTTATTATTTGAGTAATAGAGAAAGAGAGGAGAAAAGATAGAAAGAGAAGAGAGAGAGAACGAGAGAGAGAGAGAGAAAAGAGGATTTCCATGTCTCAAGTGTGAAAAGTCAGAAAGCAACTTTCAGAAGTTCTCTGGGAATTGAACGCAAGTCGTCAGGCAAGTCGTCAGGTTTGTGTGCACTTGCCTTTACCCTGCTGAGACATCTTCCCTAACTCTCAATTTCTCCTTTTAAGTAAGAAGAACTATAAGCATGATTAAGTTCTGAGACACAGGAAACGTAAAGGTGTGTCTGGGATTGGACCCTGACTGTGGCATAGGTTGAAATTTGTAAGCTTGAAATATGTTTCTCAGCCCGAAAGCTGAAATCTCCAATGGGGTTAACAGTATCACCTGTTGCGTTAGGTCAGATAATGTTTTCAAACTCTCATTGCACTACCCTTGTAGTACAATGATCACCATTGACTAGATTTAAAAATTACTTGCTGACAATGTCTGAATACTACTGTTATTGCATTAATGCACTAATTTATATTAAGCAGGATAATTTTGATGGAAAATAGCAAACTCCAACTCATTTAAAGAGTTAAGAATTTTTTTGGGGGGGGCTGGAGAGGTGGGTCAGGGGTTAAGCCTCTGCCTTGCAGGCGGAAGGTCCTGAGTTCAGATCCTAGACCCCACATATAGACGCCAGCGGAAGCGGGGGCGACCTGTGCTTCTGGTCCTGGTAGGGCGGAGCCTGTGAATCCCGGGGCAGAGTAAACAAGGAGGAGGTGGAGGCGTCCACGGTGGTTCCCAAATTCGCCTGTGGTTCTACACATACATATGCACACACGTGCACACACAATTGAATAAATAATAAAAAAATTTAAAAGAAGAAATTTTTTTTCATACAACAAAAATTTTCCATGGTGGGAAGGATCTAGAATTGTTGAATGAAGTGGATTTTCAGTGTCTTTAAGAACAAAGAGGCTAGTAAGATGGCTTAGCAAGTGAAGGCGTTTGCTGCTAAGCCTAAAGACCTGCATTTGATCTTTAACCATGGTGTTTCATGTACACTCCATAATGTAATAATAATAATAATAATAATAATAAAATTATTATAATTAATGAGATAGAAGATAAGTAGATGATTGATGATAGCTAAGTAGATGTCAGGCATGGTGACATATACCTATAATCAGTATTTTGGAGGTTGAGGCAAAGTATTTTTGAGAGTTTCAGTCTAATCTGGGCTATATAGCGATATCCTAGAAAAAGGAATTTCCGTCTTTATTTCCTACCATGTTCACACTCTGGCTGTGTGTCGGGCAGCACCCTGCACGTCTACATGCCTTGGTTCACAACCAGTAGCGCAAACAGGCCTACAGGCATTCAAGGAAGAGAGGAGCACGGATGTGAGCCTCTTTAAGAAAAAGGAAACGCTTCCATTCCCTCCTGCCACAACCAGAAAACTAGACAACAGTGCTGAGCCCTTGTATGCAGGTGCACAGGTAACCCCAACAGAAAGGCGACATAGCAGCCGTCCCTGTCGTCACTGCAGGCACTATGCTGCCACAGAGAGTTGCAGAGACCTGAGGAGAGCTCAGCAGGCTCTCTCAGTTCAGAGGCGAGACATCAGAAATTGGGGAGGTTCCACCCCAACTATTGCTATTTTCAGGTTTGAGGGATTAGAAGGGAAAGGGATGGATCTCTTCCTTTCCTGGTCGGTAACATGTTTTTACCCTCTCACTCTATGGAGTTGTGGAGCAGAGCCAAAGCCCTCAGTAGTGCACATGGGAGCCTTTGAATGTTTGGATAAATGTGAAGTTTTGCACCAACTCTGATCAAAAGCGCCCAGCTGATAGAACGACAAAATAGCTCCTGAGGATTTTGTAAACTCAACAACTGTGTTCACACTGAAAGAGACATGTCTGTATGTCAACCAGCCAGAAAGGTGAGTTTCCAGTGAGCACTTAGGCACCCCTGAGGGTCCCACCTTCATAGAGAGAGTAAGCTCACCCTCCAGCAAAGGGTGTCTGCCTCAACGCAGCTCGAAACACATCCCGAAGGGAAGGAAAACGACGATTGATCGGTAGCAACTCAACTGTCTTTCCACAAACAGTCCTTTGCTCGCTAAAGGGAGCAATGAAATTCTGATATTTGACAGCATAATCATTGTAATCCTTAGCTTCCAAGAGATGCCAAATGTGCAAAAAAGCATAAGAATGATGATCCATGCCAGGTACTGGAGATAGACTTGGAGCAACATAGAAGACTGTCCCCAAAAGCTTCACCTTGTCTGCAGGCCAGGGGTAAGGATGATGCCCAAGTTCTTGTTGAAAGTGCTTCAACTTGAAGACAGTAAGACCAGATCTTCAAAAGCTTAAAGGAGAAGAAACCTCACACACACACATACATACACAGAGAGAGAGAGAGAGAGAGAGATGCAGAGGCAGACACACACACACAGAGCACTTACAAACTATAGTTCTAGATTCAGGGACAATCGCTTCAAAAAGGAAGACAGAATACAGACATTGTCAGGCAAACAAAAGCTGAAGGAAGTTCTTCAAGTGGAAGGAAACTAATCCCAGATGGAATCTGGGAACGATACAAAGAATTTAAAAGCTCCGGAAATATAAGCATATTAATTAATATAAAAGATTATTCCGTATTTTGAAGTTTCTTTAAAAGCTAATTAGCTGTTTAAAAAAATAGCAGTAACAGAGCCTGGTATTTATAAGTGAAAACAACATCGGGGGAGGGTCGGGGGGGAGGGTCAGGAGAGACAGTTATCTGTGACTTGGTATGGCGTGGAAATAAACTGCGATAGTTAGCAGATAGCTTGTTAACAGAGAAGCTGGGCTAAAAAAGAAGAGCCAGGAGGAATGGATAGATGTCCAAATAAGAGATAAAATGAATATAGAATAGGACAAAACTCAGTCCGAGGGAAGGTGGAATCAATCACAGATGTAAATACTTTATCATACTGAAAGTACAGTACAAGTAAATTAAGTGTATATGTTGGGTGGGGTTGTGGAAGCCCACCATGGTACTCCCAGGAAGGCCAGAGGATAATTAGGGGAAGTTGGTCCTCTCCTGTTAGCTCGTGGGTTTCTAGAAATGAACTCAGGCAGTCAGGCTTGGTTGAAAGTGCCTTTGTCTGCTGAGCCATCTCACTGGCCCTAAATATAAAAGTTTCAAGAACCTCAGTTACAAGGCAGAGCTTGTCAAAATAGAGAGACTCACCTATATATTGTCTACTAAGCTTGCATTTTAAATATAAAGCCATGGACCAGTAAAGGTAAAGGGATGAGAAAAAGATGAGTTTAAGAATATACCTGCTAGAGCAATCCAGGATGATTCCCAATGTCATCTTCAGGCCTCCACAGGCACACACACTCAAGTGTCCTCTTGAAAACACGCAACCAAGACACACACACACAGGAATATACCTGCAAAATGTGTATCTTAATTCTTTTCCTTTCTTGCACAGAAGATTGAACTCAGGATCTCACGTGTGCTGGGCACTCACTATACCATTGGGCTATACTGTAGACTCCTCACAATGGTTTGCATTCGAAATACATAATGAACTCTTATAACTTATTAATAAAAGCCAAGATTAAAATGGAAGTATTTTAACAGAGACTTCAGTAAGGAAAATATGTAGATGACAAATAAGGCCAGGTTATTTAGTCTCTAGAGAAATTCAAATCTAACCACCAGGAGACACCACCATATACCTAGAGGACAGGTGTTTTTTAAATATCTAATAATATCAAGTATTGATAAGGGGGTAGAAAAACTAAAACTTTCTGCTTGAAATGCTAAACTGTCACTTTGGGAAATTTCTTATGAATTTAATCATAAACCTACTATGCTGTTCAATAATTCCACTCTCAAGAAAGTATTTTCTTGGGTTGGAGAGATGGCTCAGGGGTTAAGACTCTGTCTCACAAGAAAGTATTTTCCTTTTTTTAAAATTTTTTTTAAATTTTTTTAAATTTATTCGATTGTGCATGTATGCATGTGTGCGTGTGCGTGTGCGTGTGCATGTGTGTGTGTGTGTGTGTGTGTGTGTGTGTGTGTGTGTGTGTGTGTAGAACCACGGGCGAATTCGGGAACCACCTGGACTGCCTCTATCTCCTCCTTGTTTACTCTGCCCCGGGATTCACAGGCTCCGCCCTACCAGGACCAGAAACACAAGCCACCCCTGCTTCTGCCCAGCATCTATACGAGGGGTCTAGGATCCGAACTCAGGACCTTCCACCTGCAAGGCAGAGGCTTGCCCCAAGAAAGTATTTTCTTAAGAGAGAGAATTCATGTCAGCATCTGAACTTGAGTGTAAGTGCTCATAACACCACTCTTTGTAGCAGGCTAAAATGAGAGGGGATCCTAACATACATCAGCTGGCAAACGATAAGCCAATTGTGTTAGAGCACAATGGAATATTCCTCAGCACTGGAAAAAAATGTTCTATAGCTACATACGAGATACATATGAATCCCCAGGCTATAATGGGAAGATCAGCATGAGCTTGAGGCCAGCACGGGGTACAGAATAAGAACCTGCTTCAAAAATGGTCGGTAATCTACATGAGTTGGTTTACATGAAGCATATTTACATGAAATGTAAGAAAAGGGGAAAAATACAGTAACAGAAAGTGACAAAGGGGTTGTCAGGGGTTGGGTGTCATGGGACATGGATAGGCAGTTGAACATTGAGAAGGGGACATTCTTTCTCATAATTGTGGTGGAATGTATATGACTGCATTCCTCAAAACTCACTGGACAAATTGGTGAATTTGTATTATATACATACTCTACCTCAAGAAAACTTTAGAATGGAAAAGAAAGCCAACGAAACCAACCCCCTCACTAAAGAGCACAACTTAACAATCTTAGGAAAGCTGAAGAGGCCGAATCATACAAAACAAAAGCCTTTCTAAGAATCTTTCCTAGGAGACATCTCAAATCTCACTGACCTGGATTTCTTCAAACGCGCATGCGCATCAGTCAGTCACTGACAAGGAATGAAACTCTCCAGGATTAGAATTTGTAATGGGAGCGCTCAGGCATGGAATGGAGCCAGCCTCCAGAGACGGGTAGGTCCTTCGAGAATATTGAGGTCCCCTTGGGAAACAGGGAGGCAGGTTACTTAGGGTGAACCCTGGGGGTGGTAAGGAGTAAGCCCACATTTCAGTGAACACCATGGAGACTTTTGCACCCTTAACAGAGCAATGCGGACCTTTTGGGGGTTTGGAGGGAGGACAACTCTCTTCCCTGTGGACATCCTGAGACTCTATGCTCTGTCATCTTAGGAGACCGCTACTTCTACCTGGCAGAACGGAGGAAGAAGATATGAATAAGCCACACAATGGCCTCTTAACTCAGCCTGCTTGGAGCTGTGCATATAACTTCTACTTTACACTTAGCTGGTCAGAAGAACCATGCAGCCCCATCTGGATGTGGAAGGGGTTGGAGATACCATTCCCTGGCAGGAGAGATGATTCCCAGTAGGACCTACACCTCACTCTACTTTTTAAGTATTGCCAATGGTCCAACTTTGAGAGTCTCTACAGCTCTCATTAGATAGAGACTTTATGTGCCCTTCCTCAGCCTCCCCCAACCCTTCTTCACCATACATATTAGTATCGGGTCCATTTTACAGATGTGGGGGCCAAGGCCCAGAAGAGCCCGAGATCAGATGGCTCATGCAGCTCTCTGAGCAGGGATCTCTTCTCCCAGGTGGTTGTTACTCCACATCTGGTCCGCTTAGCATCTTTCCTGTATGTGGGAAATTCACTCCCGTCTTCATGGTCTGACTGCACTGGTTCACTCAGGGGAGCTGCAGAGACAAGTCTTTTGGGTGGGGGTGAGGGGGAGGCGGTGAGTCCACAGAGAGCAACAGGTGTCTGCCTCGCACTTCACAAATGCTTTTTCATCCGGGAGTCATGGACCATGGAAACTCTAGTTTCTACACCGATGTTGACCCATGTCTGGGTAAATAAGAAAAGTTAGTATGAGTATGTGTGTTCAAATAAACCCTCCCTCGCTTATTTGGCAGGAACGACCGTTCCCATGATTCACAGGGGAGCCCCCGCCATCACTGTGGGCTTCTCTGTCTTTTTATGCGGGGTGAAGTGGGGGACCTTCGGTCTGTCATCTTCGCCTTTGACAGTTCCTGGCGTTCTGTATCTCACACATGTGCCAAAGGCAGCCACGGAGTGATGACTGGAGGTGGGGTTAAGGGTGCGTCTTGCAACTTAATAGAGTGGGGACAGTCCAGTCCCGATGCTTCACTAAAACCCAAAAGTCACCATGGTCCCCACCGCTGCATCTTTTGATGGAACAGGTCAGAGGAAGGGATGCTAAACAAGTTCCTTTGGATTCGAAGTCCTTGGTACATTACCAGCAATATGTTTACCGAGGGTGAATTTCTTCCGCTGGAAGGAGAGTCTCACTCAAATTGCTCCCTCCTTAATCAGAGCTCAGGAACTTTCCAAGTTAATTTATTTGAAGCAATTTCCTCTTGAAATCTAGCACAGAGGTGGTCATACCCTCCATTTAAAGTGCTAATGAGTCACACTGTACCTCCCATCGGCTCTCTGTTCTGCCTTTGGCATGCTTTGTGGAATCGTTTTAATATTCCATAATTACTTTAATATACTGTGTAATCTTGGACAAGTTGCTTAGGCTCTCTGGGCCTCAGATGCCTCGTCTGTTTGGGATAGATTGGCGATTTTAAGATTATTTTTCTTCCCAGATGAAACTTTATGTAGCACTCTGGTATACAAAAGTGATAAAGAACAGAGCTCTTAGTCGAGGCTGGAACATTTGTGGATCAGGCTACTGTGCACTGGGCGTGGTGCTGGAAGCCCAGAATACAGAACTTCTGCCATTTTAGTGGAGAAAGGCAATGGTCAGCTTCCGGGCACGTGGACACTGGGCTTAGATGGATGCAGGTCAGAGAGAGGGAAGAGGTGTGTGCCACGGGATCAATCTCAGCTGCCAAAAGCACGGACCAGGAAGACGAAGTCCACAGGGAACAGCTCTGGGGTCCATTCTACACCGTGGATTCACAGCCGTGCACCCTGACTCACACACTCCTCAGTGTCTTCCTCCTGTTCCCTGACTTGCGCTCCATATGACCTCATCATTGTTTTCTGAGATCATTTCCCAAGGAATGAGTCGAATGAATGTCCCAGACTTTACTTGGTCATGCAGGGAAGGGCGAGAGGCATTGCCAAGGGACAGCAGGAGACAGCAGAGAGAATGTGGTCGTTCCAGGCAGCTCAGTGCTGGTGGGTCAGTCCCCTTCTATACAGTCAAAAATGTGGCATTGCCACACATTGCCTGGACACTCGAGCCGCTCCAACCCCTCCACCACTGTGTGCTGAGAGAAAGCAAACCACTTCTAATATTTGCTCACCCTGTGCAGACGGATGACTATGCATACTCCTAGGTTAGCAGGAGGAGCAGCCACCGTCTGCTGCTCCTGGAAACACAGCTCTTTGTCCAGAGCTCCTAGACCTCTGTCAGGTCACGATGCTCTCCTCGCATGGGCCTTGTGGCATTGCAGCCTTTCCCAGCCAGGCAGAGCTCACCGTGACGATTACCTCACTGGATGTCATCTGCAAATGAGGAGCTCAAATTTAAAATGTCTCTTGAAGGGCAAGGCGGTGTGCACTGAATTTTACAATAAGGAAGAGGGTAAAAAAAAGATTCCTATAATATGGAAGCAAATAAGCAATAAAGGAAATGAAAGAGAGAGAAATAAGGAAAGGGAGGATAATGGTATCAGGATGCAGAGGAATTAGGTGGGAGGGTGTTTAGAATTCACTCCCTGTATATATATTTGTGTGCTGGAGGAAGTCACAGTTTTGATCATAAATTTTCTTTCTTTCCTACTTTTTAAATATTTATTTATAAGAGCGAACACTAGGGCTAGAGAAATGATTCAGGGGTTAAAGCCTTTGCTTCACAAGCAAAGGGACCTGAGTTCAGTTTCCCACATTCTAGGTAATGTTGGAATGGCAGTAGCTTGCACTTCCAGTCTGGGAAAGCAGAGCCCGGGAAACCCCAGACCAATGCAATAAGAAGATAGAACAATCCAGGATGATTCCCAAAGTCACCATTGGGCCTTCATGGGCACAGACACTCAAGTGCCTCTTGTATATACACACACACGCACTCTCTCTCTCTCTCTCTCATATGAGTGTGTGTGTGTGTGTGTGTGTGTGTGTGTGTGAGAGAGAGAGAGAGAGAGAGAAGGGAGAGAGAGCACAAGCATGCCACAGCTCATGGGCGGAAGTCCGAGGACAACTTCCTGAAGTCAGTTCTTTCTTTCCACCGAACAGCTTCCTGGGGTTAAACTCAGGTCACCAGGTTTGTGAGCAGTCAGCTTATCTATTAAGCTACCATCTCACCAATCCTGACCACGAGCTTTATTTAAATAGATTTATTAAATTAACATTTATATATACATGCTCCTTGCCTCCCTCATTTCCCACCATCCCTCTCTCCCCTCCCACTCGCATCCCATTCTACCCTTCTTCTCATCCGTACGTGGGTCCAATTTACTGCCTCCTGTTCTCCTGTCCTTTGGTTCTATGGGTCCTGGGTTCCCTCTGTATATTCTGTTCTCATGGGGGTTCAGTCTCTGTAGCAGACAGAGAGGCCCTTCCTTGGGTGGCCTGCTGATACGGGGACTCCCCTACCATGCAGGTCTGACGAGATCAAGTCCCACTGCCTTGAGTTTCTGGTTGGATCACAAGCTTTGTGACCTCTGTGCGCAGTGACAAGAGTCCAGGAAGTGAAAAGAAGCCAGGTCCTAGGAAAAAACAGAAACAAACAAACAAATCAAACCAACCAACCACTCAACCAACCACCAACCAACCAACCAAATTAACAAAACTAACTGCAATTGCAGGGCTGAGACCAGAATGCAATTTCTGCTTGCTGTTAGGCAGAAAGGCACTGCCTGGCCTAATGAAGGTCAGTTATAAATCTGTCCCATGTACAACCCAATGACATCCTTGGATTGTTTCTTAGAACATCCTTCAATATAGGCTGATGGTATTATGACACAGTGCCATTCTGTAAAAGCAACTTTATAGAGGTGCTGATGTGATAGATCCAAGTATTAAGCTCACTGATGATATGCTTAATTCATAACTCAGAAGTAGCTCTTTGGGATTCTAGAATGTACAGGCTGCCTTTTCTTCAAGCTGTCTTCCATAGATACTGTTTTTCCCCTCTTTGGCTGAGCTTTTAAACAATATCGAGAGACAGTAAGTTTGGGGTCATCTTCTGCATGATGGCTATTCTTGTAAGTTGGTTAAACACTAAACCACCTTCTTGCAGACCAGCCACGCCTGCTGTGGCTTACCTGACATCCCCTGATGAAACCCTGGAATCACATCAGCCTGCTGGCCAGGGCTCTCTGGAAAGATCTCCCATGTTCCAACACAGAGCATTCTCCCACTCTTCTAAAAAACAGTTACTTTGTATCCTAACTCAGAGGTCAAATGGGAGAATAAGACCTCACCAACTTTGACTTAGCTTTAAGCTAACTACTTTAAACTTCTACTGTGGGGGAGTAGATTCACTCACATTCCATCAAGTACCATGAAATAGTCGACTGCAAGAATGTTTCTTCTTATACAAAGTTACAACTCGTGCCTTGCAAACAAGGGGCAGGCTGCAGAGGACTATGAGCCACAGAGCAGACAACAATGGGGAGGTGTGTCCTGCCAGGGCTGGCTTGGGCTGAGAGAAGTCATTGATCTGCGGGTCCTCTTCTGTAGAAGCAAATAGACCGTAAAATAGGAGCATGGACATACGGGCCTCTCTGTTTTTAAGCTGCCGGACATACACCCAGCCCAGCCCTTCCGTTTGTTAGAGTAAAAGAGCGAAGAGCAAGGAAAAAGTCTGAGCTTAGAAAGTAACTTGGCCGGGCTGGGCTGGGAGGACCTGGGTATCAAGGAGGACAAGGGGCATATTGAAGGAGCGGGCCGGGGGATCAGCTCTGATTGGGATACCCCGTGCAGAGACCTGCCGCAGAGTTACTGGAACTAACTTGCGGCTGAATGTGCTGCAGGGGAGATTGAACAATGCAGGAGCCTGAGCTAAGTATTATTAAAAAGGAGGGGGGACGGAGGTGGAGGAGGATAGGAGGGGTGGGGAGGGGGGGGAGGGGTGCAAGGATAGAAAGAAAAGACAAGAAAGAAAAGAAAAAAAAGAAAAGGAAACGAAGAAAGCAAGACGAGCACGAAAGAAAGAAAGCAAGGAAGGACAGGAAGGGCAGGAGGGAAGGAGAGAGAAAGCATAGGGAGGACGAAGGAAAGGACAGAACAAGCGAAGGTGAAGGCGCGGAAAGGGGAGAAAGGAGACAAGAAAGGAGGAAGCTAGAGGAGAGGGCCGAGAAAGACAAGTAGGGAGAGAAAGGAAGGAAGAAGCAATGGGGAAAGAGGTGTAGAAAGAGAAAAGAGGTAGAAGGAAGAGAGCAAGATACGAAAGGAGGAGAGGTAATGCAGGAAGCGAAGGCGAAGGAAGGCTACCACTGTGAGATCGTGGATCGCGTAGATTGGAGAGAGGGATTAAAGGAAGGAGCGGGAGTAAGGAAGAGGGCGGAGGGACTGAGGACTGGTGGAAGGAATGAAGTAATCCCGACAGCACGAAAGTCATGTAATTAGAGTACTGTCAGGGACTGAAGGACTTACCTCCCTCCTCGTCCGTTGCATTAACCGCTCGATTCATGCCTACTTCCTTCCTTCTTTTCCTCCTCCTCTTTTCTTCTTTTTCTTTCTTCTTTCTTTTCTTTCTTTTTTTCTTTCTTTCTTTCTTTCTTTCTTTCTTTCTTTCTCTCTCTCTCTTTCTTTCTTTCATTTTTCCAATTCCTTTAACATGCATAACTTCGAAACAATGTACAGAGTATTTCCTCAACAGTTTCACACTGTCTTCTCCAATCTTTCCAGTAGAACCCATTTCCATATAAGGCAACTCATCCCTGGATGAGGGCTGCCAGTTTAGCAAATAAAAATATAAGAAGCTGAGGTGAGCTGGAATTTCAGAGAAATGAAGAATATCCTTCAGTGTAAGTGTGTTCTGTATAATATTTAGGACAAGCTTCTACTGAAAAGGTATTCCTGGCTCATCTGAAATTCAAATTTTTGTGGGCATCCTGTGTTCAGCCGACAGCCCTACCCTGGCTGCATTCTCTCTCCTTTGTAAATGTCACTGTAAAGAAGCAGTGCCTGGGACTAACGGTTCCACTCAGAACCCAGAAGCGGAGCTCAGGAGGGCTGACGGGCAACAGGCAAGGAAAAAGAAGAGCACAGCCCCACCATCTTGCCTTCTGTCCCACCTCCTCAGGTTGCTGTGTGGGCTTGGGCAAGGACCATCCTGAGAGGGGAGGAAGCCCTTTACCTGGCACACAGCTGGATGAAAACAGAAGGATCCACTTTACGCACCATCATGATTGACAACTGTAGCTTAACAGACTGATCTGTTGGTATATCACAACTGGTCCTGGTACCCTTTTCTGTCCTTCTTTCTTCTTTCTTTTTCTCCTTTTTGCCTCTTCGTCTCTCCTTTTGTCTTCCTCCTCCCTGTCTTCTCCTTCCCTTTCTCCTTCCTTTCTTCTGTCCTTCCTTCCTTCTTCTCTTTCTTCCTGAGATCAAACCCAGAGCCCCGCCTTCCACATTCCAGACAAGTGCTCTACCACAGAGCTACATACCCAGTTCTTTTTTCACTTTTTACTTTGAAACAAGATGGCATGGAGCTGTGATCCTCCTACCTCAACCCCGGAGGATTCCATTCCTGTGTGACCAGTCCCAACTCCTCCTGTTGCAGAACACTGCACAAGGCGTGTTCCTCTCTTACCTGGTTCCTCCCTTTCCGGTTCCGTTGTTCAGATTCTGGTAACAGTCATCTCTCCATCTTTTGCAAAATGCTGGGTCCTCCACAATTAAGTAAGATGTGGAGCCCCTCCAGGACAAGGCGTGGTTTATGTAACGTGGCCTCGCAGAGAGCACTCTGATTGTAAAACTTCCTCTCGCCCCATCTCACCCATCTCTCTCAGGCCGCCCTCAAAAACAATGTTGTGGGGGTGCGTGATTACGGGGTGGCGCCTGTGGGACATTTTTGGTTTGGTGGAGGTGGAATTGGGGACAATCGTAAGCTCCCTAAGTACATTTTCATTATCACCTCCCACCTTGACTTTTCAGAGCTGCAGAAAGGATGGGAAGGATGGACATCTGGGAGGTGGGGCTGGAGAGTCACAGAGGAGTCTCAGCTGGATGGGCTTAGACCCCTTCCCGGGCTTGGTGGGTGGCTTTCCACAGCTTCCTGGCGCTTGCCTGACGATAAAGATTTCGCTCATACGGAAATGTAAACTCGAGGCAGGAAGCGGAGTAACAAGGGGCGAATAGGGGAAGGGAACAGGAAGGCAGAGAGAGAATGAAAGCTGTCACAAGGAGAGAGCGAGAGACGTGACGACCGATTGGACCGTCATCCCCGAATGGAAAGACGGTAGACCAGCGGTGTGGTATCAATCCGGAGCGGAAGTATGAAAGCCAGGGGCTGAAGCAAGCGACGGAGAAAGACCAGCGAGGAAGGATAGAACGAGAGTCAGGAGGAATCGGAGAGAGGTGCGGGACGGGAGCGCGTGGGAGGGAGTGGAGGGCGGACGGACTGGCAAGACGAACCGGAACGCGGGGCGGGCGGGATGGAGGGGGGAATGGGAGGGGCAGGGGAGGGAGGGAGGGAGGGAGGAGGGGAGTGCGGCGGGAGGGCCGGGCGGGATGGCGGAAGGAAAGAAGGGGGAGGTGTAGTGGGAGGGAGGGAGGCGAGCTTGAGGTATGGAGCGGCGGGAGGGCTCTCGTGCTTACTGGATTATTGCTGTGGCGCTAGCGTTCTCCGGTACTTAAAGCGCCTGACTGACTTCCTTCCTTCCTTCCTTCTTCCTTCCTTCCTTCCTTCCTTCCTTCCTTCCATTTCTGGGATAAACTTACAGCCCAATACCACTGAACTATGTCCTAAGCTTTAGAGATCTTTTTGATTAGCAATCTCTTATTTAGTCACTCTGGGAAATGCCTCTGGGTACAGAACAAGGAATGTCTACAGTGAAAGTCCTTTGCGGAATGGAATGTTGCAATGGAAAGAATTCTTTCTCCTAAGACCCCACCGAATCAGGTATCAAGGTCATCTGGGAACTCCCTGCATGTGCTGGTGGCTGCCGTTTGGTCAACATAGCACATCTAGACAGAGCTTAGAAAAACCATCAGATTTGTTCATTGGGAACCTTTTAACATTTTCATCCTCAAAGTTAAATGATCTAGAGTTTTTTATTGATGGAAGGAAGTGTGGGTCACTCAGGGCAGCAGTGTAGAGAGATGTACAATCAGGAAATAAAGGCTCGAGTGCACCTGATGGTCACCATGACGGGGCAAAGAAACCTAGCTTGGGTACTTCCCTTCTTTGGGGGTGCAGGGAGGTTAGTTAGGATGACTGAAGGTGAGACTAGCTGCCCCAGGCAAGCCTGCTCACTAGCCAGACAGAGGGACTGGCCACAGCATAAGGCTTGCCTGTACTGAAAGTTACTGACTCTGGCAAGACCCGTCACCCTCATAAGAGCGTCATCACAGCCCACAGTGGAGAATGGATGCGCTGTGCTCGGCAGCTGTGGGCGCTGTGTCTTCAGTCCGAATCACTGCTTCTTGTCTGTCGGCAGCCAGGGCCGTGCAAAAGTAGTTAGGACCAACTGTCTGGAGTTATTAATCTGCGCTCGTTTTCTGCTACAAAGACGGCTCACTGGTCGATCCTCACGACACAGCTGACTGGCTGCCACCAAGCTGGTCCTCTTGCACTTGGCAATGGCTTAAACAGACTTATTCATTCTCTTCACTCCCATTGTTCACCAAGGCTATTTCTGCGATTGTGAGATGCACCGTTAATTTAGTAACTCCTGGGTGTTGGGACAGACGCGAGGAGGGTGCCTGTCACATTAAGTGTGTGACTGTCTCAAGACCCCCACGATGTATCTTATGGCTCCTGATCCTTGGGATCCACTGCACAGTCATTCCTCTGTGGAAGCCTTTTCTTTCTTTCTTCTTTTTTTTAAAATTTCTATTAATTAATTAATTAATTAATTAATTTCCCAATCATACAAGCTCAATAGCTACCCCCTGTCCTCTCCCTCCCTCCACCCTTCCCCGTCCCCTGCGCACCCTCCCCCTTTTACCCCTTCTTTCCACTCCCCTCCCCTTCTCCCAGTGCCTCCCCCTTCCTCCTTCCCATTCCCTGGAGCATCCTTTTGTGTGAATGCCAAACCTCCCTCTGAGTCCTCCACTTTAGTGAGGTGTAAGGGCTCAGTGGAATAGCCCAGAGCCCTTTCTTGGGCTCCCCTTTAGTATGGGAACACTATTATGACTGTTAATCCCTTACCTCTGAGGATCCTAATGCATGTGATCCATGCTAGACTTTGGGGGGTCAAGGATATGTTGGTCAATGCGCAGGTCATGCAAAGTCCTATTATGATTACTTAGGCTCTAACTCGTGTGGAGTATCTTGCATATCGTTGGTCCTCCCCATCTTTAGGCTCTTACAATCTTGCTGCTCCCTTTTCTGCAAGTTTCCCTGAGCTTTAGGATGGGGAGAGATTTGGCTAGTCTGGTTCCAGGTGATTAATGTAGGATCTTTGGTGTTCTGAATTATGGCTTATTGTTCTTTTCAGTTTTGCTGTTCTGCACAGCCCTTGGCTCCATCCTGATTGGTATTGGAGGTCACCTCCTGAGGAGCAAGGAGTCCGCCCTGGTCCAAGTCCAGGGCGGAAGGTTTTTTTTTTAAATAATTTTTCCTAGTTTTACAAGCATACTAAATATGTATCCTGCCTCTCTCCCTCTCCCTTCCTTCCCTTCCCCCTTCCCTCTCCTCATGCTTTTTAAAATTTTTTAAACTTTATTTTTTTAAAATAAATTTATTAAATTTACACTTTTATACACTTGCTCCTTGCCTCCCTCATTTCCCCCTCCCTTTTCTCCTTCCTTCCCTCCTTCTCCCATCTCATCCCACCCCCCTCTCCTCCCTAAGTGGGCCCAGTCTACTCCCTCCTATTTTTCTGTCCTCTGGTTCTGTGGGTCCTGGGGTTTCCTCAGTATCATCTGTTCTCGTGGGGTTCAGGTCTCGTGGCAGACCAAGAGGTCCTTCCTTGGGTGACCGGCTGATATGGGTACTATCCTACTATCTGACCTCTTGCCCCTGAGGATCCTGCCTCCAGAACTGGCCACTCCCTTGGTGTGCTGTAATGCACTTTGCACCGGCTGCCACACCTAAGTCACGTGCACAGACTGGAAGCACTTCACAGGTAGGCGCCCTCTGACTCCTGGCCCAGGGACTGTAACAGCACACTGAGGGCCTGCCGGGCGCTAGACTGGCATCTGTTTGCTGTACAGAGCACAGAAGCCCTCCGCAGCAACGTGGGGGATACCAGAAGTCAGTGAGGCTTCTTTGGAGGCCCCTGACAGGGCTGGGAACCCGGCGCACATTGAACCAAGCTGACCATGATCAGCGCACAAAATGTGCAGGCCAGACGTGGAGCATTCTGGGTGGTAAAAATAAAAAGGAAGAAAGGGGAAGATTGATGAGCTGAAAGCCGAGCTTCTGGAGGAGACAGGACTTGGAAGCTCCAGTATATTCCAAGACGGAACACTAGGCTTGAATTCCAGATTATCAGAATGCAAAAAGAAAGATATGAAATGAAACAAAACTCTCCTAGAAATTCTAGGAAAAGTTTGAGTTGGGGAGGGAAAAGGAATAAAAAGGGCGAGTGACAACCCCGAGGAACGTTTGGTGGAAGGAATCAAATAATAATAATAAAAAAAATCGTGGTGGTAAAATACACACTACACAGAAGTTATCATTTTCACCCTGCTTAAGCATGCCATGCAGGGTCTTTAAATACATGCCCGCCACTCCATCACCAGGAATGAATTATAATTTTTAAAATAATTTTATTTAGACAGAGTTTCATGTAGCTCAGCTGTCTTTGAATTGATCATCCTGCTTCTACCTCCCAAAATGCTGCAGAGGCCACAAGGCCTGGCTTAGAATGCATTTTTAAATGGTTTTCCTAAGGGTTTACACCTGCCTAGTCACACTCACGTCTGTGAACAAAAATAAGACATATTTGTTGATGGGAATAAAAATGCATCAGAATCGAAGCGGCATTCTCCTTGGTGGGGGTTAGTTTCCCTAGGAACATCTGTGAATCGTTTTGCTGTATTAGGGAAGGCCAGAATGGGGAATGTGTGCAGGGCACTGGGTGCCACCAAGCTTTGAGTGTCTGAATCATCCTTGTGAAGTTTTAAACAAGGAATACTAATTTTCCCTCAATACTGTGGTCTTTTGTATTCAAATAAAAAACAAAACTTTATTGTGGGGAGAAAAGAGTCTTTAATGGCAAACAGGTCCTTGTCCACTTCAAGCAATGAATATAGTCTCACAGTGTAACATACTCCATGAAGTACTACAACTTAATAATAGTAGGGTTTTTTTAAATGTACATCTTTACGGAAAGTTGTTTTAGTGGGGGTCACAGGCACCCCTAAGGAGGGAGGTGGGTCAGAAGAAAGGCGGTCCCAGCATGGTGCAGAGTGATGGGCAGTTAAAGGGGGGCAGTTGGGTGGATCTTCCTTTGCACAGTCCCTGGGCAAGTCGCTCAAATGCAATCAGATCCCTGTGCCATATGAGGTCGGAGATCACATACAGCTTTGGAAATCCTTTCAGCTCTTTCCTCCGCTGTGAATAAATGTTTTCTTTTAGCAAGGACTAAGCTGGTGACTGATGGAAGGGTTAGCTCGGGACCCACTAGGGTCCCAGAGACACTAGTGGGGGTTCCGCAGTGGAGGAATGCCGGCTGTCCCGGGATAAGAGTGAGGCGATGAGGTTTGCAGACAAGTCTTGCAGGCCAACTTTTAAAGGTCGTAGGAAAGTTTCTCGTGGGGTAAGGGTCCGAGGGGAAGGCTGGGTGGGCTTGGGCGTGTCCTCCCCTTTAAGCGGGTGGCTCGAGCCTCCTCCGTTACCTGGGGCGGGGAGGGGCTTGGGAAAGTTTGTGTTTGTTGCTGGCAAAGCGCCTGATGGGAGGCGCGGGCGGGCGGGCGCTGTGGTTCTTCCCTTTTGCTTTCGGGAAGCAGTCAGGGCTGCACACGGGGCTCGGCGGGGCCGGCTTCGGGCCCGGCCGGCTGGGCGGAGGGAGGAGGGAAGGGGGCGGAGGGGGCGGTCGGAGCCAGGTGCGCGTGTCCGCCCGGCGCGGGGATTTCTCGGCTGGCGGGGAGAGCGGAGCAGGCGCGCGGCCCAGCGGAGGAGCGCTGACTCTGGAGCAGCCGGAGCTGGAGGAGGAGGAGGAGGAGGAGGAGCGGCGGCGGGGAAAGAGGAGGAGGAGGAGGAGGAGGAGGGGGAGAGTCGCTCCCGCCGGGCGAGCATGGGGCGCCTGGCGCCGAGGCCGCTGCTGTTGGCGCTGCTGGGGCTGGGTGAGTGCGTGAGGGGAGCTGGGCACCGACGCGGGGCACCCGTGGGATTCCGGGAGGGGGAGATCGTTGGGGCGCGGTTGCAGCGCGCGGCCTGGGGCGCAGAGGGTGGCCGGGCGGCTCCCGGGAGACCCGGCTCCGGGGCGCAGGGCCGCCGGGCGGGCTGGGAAGCGGCTTGCGGGCCGCCCCGAGCCGGGTGCCATCCTCCAGGGCCCGCGCGCGGGGTGCCCGGAGCGGCCCGGCCAGGCCGAACCTCGCTCCCACGTGTGCCGGGGGAGTGGCCCCTGGCCCGATCCTCCACCGGGACACCTCCCTACCTGTTGTTGGCCTCCCGTAGCTGGGCTCACCTTGAACTCCCGGCCCGGGAAGGTGCGGACGCCCCGGGCCTCGCGTTCCCCAGCTGGGGGAACGGAATCCGAATCTTTGATATGCCCCGCCATAGCCAGGACCCGCGGGATCGCGCCTCGCTCGCCGGCCGGTGCTGAGTTGCTTTTCCAGGGAAGCAAGAGAATCACCAACTTCCTCGCACGAAGGTCACGGAGTGGCCCAGAGCGTTATCCAGCCGGTGGAGTGACACCCCTGTCATTTTAGTCCTTGCTAGATCTTCTGCCTCTGTGCCGCCCTCTCCCTTTTCCTGAAGCTCATATTTCTACACAAAGACCGGGGATCCCGGCTTCTCCAACTTTTCTACCTGTTACTTTACCTCCCTCCACTGTCCCTCCCTTCCTACCCTCCGGAAACCCCTGGCCCCTTTTGGTGATTTGGCCCACTACCCTCCCCCGACCCAAGGAATCTTTCCTGGGCCTTTCCCCCCTTTCTCTGCATTTTCCATTCACTCCTTACTCAGACACCATCTTCACAGAGATGCACATGATGATCTGAACCAGCCACTGATTGCCTAGCATGGTACAGGAAGGTTGATCCTCAAATGCTGTGACACTCTCGGAGCCCTGTGATCAATGTCAGCTAGCTCAAGTGGAATTCCAGACCCAGCCAGAGGCTCTCTTCTGAGCCCTTATGGAAGACACAGATCCAAATTTTCTGCACAGCCCGAGGTGTGTGGTGTCTGTCCCAGCCAGGCCCCAGCTGCACACAAAGTAAATGACTACTTTGCTGATGGCTTGAGGGTCCCAGTGGAGGTCTTCCACAGCCATTCCCCTCCTGCTGGGCTCCACTCTCTCCCCTCCCCCATGAGTCCTGTTGCTGGTCCACCGGTGTCAATGTTCTTTCACTTCCTGGGGGTCATCCAGCCCCAGTTTTTCAGCGGCATCCACGAGCAGGAAGCTTCCTTTCTTACAGCAGCTCTGTAAATGCATCTCTTCTACCCAGGGCCCCTCCTCGGTCCTGTGATTGTTGTGCATTGCTGGGGAGGGACTGCACCGTTTAATTGGCTTATGTGTCTGGGTCAGGCCCGGCTATGGCCTGTGTTGGCAAAGATCATGTGGGTCTCAACTCTGAGTTACTCACTTTGTGGTTGGTGTGAAGGGCTCCCTCTGGGGCTGTCAGTTCTCAATCTGTGCACCAGTTAAGAGGGTGGAGTGAGGGAATCGTTTGAAAGGAATGTCCTTGAGTAGGCTGGGGTTGTAGCTATGTGAATGAGTAGTTGTGGAGTGTTTGGAGGTCCCTGAGTTCAATCCCTGATACCCTGAGAGAGAGAGAGAGAGAGAGAGAAAGAGAGAGAGAGAGAGAGAGAGAGAGAGAGAGAGAGAGAGAGAAGAGAGGAGAGAAAGTACCCTTGAGGAACAGTGATATGGGAGAAGGGAAAGGGATCAAAAAGAATAATCGGCACAGCACAGTTTGGCCCAGTCTGGATTGTACATTGAGAGATTCTGACGGCTCACAGTGACTATGCGAAAGGAATTTCAGTCTCACCCACCAGTGTTGTTCCACCTGCCACCTCTACAGCCTGACCCCAGGCCAGGCATTCCTGCATTCCGTAACTCTTCCAAGTCCTGACCCAGAATGTGAGAATAAGCAAGACCCTCTTCCCGCTTGGTGTCATTGTGATCTCTGGCTGCCCCGCTGGCTCCTTGTTCTGTGACTTTTCCCAGAGTACAGGCTCAGTGAGCTGCTTCCGGCTTTCCTGACCCCCCCCCCCATGCTCCCTGGATGCTTCTGACTCCTTCCTTGTTGATATTTTTCTCATCTAAGGTCACCACCATCATAAAAGGTCCTTTTAGGGATCCTCCACCGGCGCTGGGTGGTGCTTCATGAGTCTCCTCTGGAGAAGCTGCCCCTGGGGTGTGCTCTCTGCCCTTCTGCTGGCTTCACTCTCATCACCCTGTCTATTCATTTCCGGAGAGTCTGTTGCACCGGCTGGTTCTTCCTGCCCCTGACCTCTTGCCTGGGTGTCTCCTGTCCCACCCTCTTAAGCTCACTTCCCCCATGAAGCTTTCCTCACTGAGCCCATCTACAAGAATCACGCCAGGACCACTGAGCTCCACTTCTCCTGCCTGTGTCCGCGCCCTGCCCCATCCAGCTGCGCTAAGCTACATGGCGTCTCTTCAGTGACCACTTTGCACATGACCTTGTGGGTTCAGTCCTGGGAGTCTCAGACAGATGATCAAGACATCTCAGGTAGTTGGGGAGGCTGCGTTGACAGTCAATAAAAACAGATGAAGACTAGACAGTGATGTGTGCCCAGCACTGGAATTGGGGTGGGGTGGGGTGGGGGTGGGGCAAGGAGGTAAGGGAAGGAGAACGAGAAAGCCCTGAGGAGCATGGGAGGAATCATTCTAACTTGGGGGTGGTGTTGCTTTGCTGAAGAGGTGACATTTGAGCTGAGTCTTGAGGATAATTAGAATTTTGAAAGAAAGGGTGGAAGAGCATTCTGGGCACTGGGGAGACGCATGGAGTGTGAGTGAGTGAAGTGCAGGGCTCACTTAGGCACCCATGAGTCCCGTGCAGCGGGATAGGAAGAGATGAAGATGACTTGGGGGGAAGGGACTGAAAGGTAGGTTTGGAGAGGTGTCCAAGGCTCCGCACACCTCATTCTGGCTGTGAGGGGTGGATCATTGACCCTCTGGGGCGTCGGGTCACCAGGCAGCCTGCGCTTCTCACCCTGGCCCCTGTTCATTGTGTTGAATATCCCTGCCGAGTCTTCTGAGTCTCTACCCTGGATACCTCTGGGGCAGGGAACACCTTGGTCCATCCTCTTCTTAATGAGTTTTATAACCCATAATAGATGTTTGCTAAGCATTAAACACAGGTTTTCTTATGGGGGATAAATAGCCACAAAAAGTTTTCAGGGTATGACTGACTGGGTAGGGGGAAGCCAAGTTCTCAGCTAGTGTGCTGTGATTCCGAGAGAGTGGGAGGCCTAGCGATTAGGGAGGGCAATTAATATTAATATGTTCTTTATATCTTTGAAAAATTTTGCAGATCCGTGGAAACAGTTTTTAAATGACAAAGGCATTACATCTGTATTTTCAAATTCAAATGCTCTAAAAGGGTATTATGTTAATTAAGCAAGCTAAACCCCTCTAACACATAGAGCATAGTGGTTTAAACAATGGAACTGCTCTCTAGAACAACGCCCAAGGAGTGCTTCGAGGGAAGAGCTTGGGTGGGACTCACTTCACACAGTCGGTCTCACGCTCAGGCTAGGTGCCGGTTCTAGCAGCTTTAGCGCTTGGTTTCTAAGATTTCTAAAGTCAGCATTAGCACCCCGGCCCCACAGTGGAGGGAAGCAACATGGAGCACAGTGCATGAATGGACTTTTCCTCCTCCAAGTTTGGAAGCCACATCCTCCTTCCTTTCCATGGGAGACCTGTTAGTTCTGAGCCACACTAGCTGCAAGGGAAGCTGGGAAAGGCAGAAGAGTCTGACAGCTTCTGTGAACCGAAGGAAAGGATGGACTTGGAATCTTGGGTGGCAGCTAGCAGTCTTGTGTAAGACACAGGAAATATAAGATAAAAAGAAAAATGTGCCCTTTTTTTTTGGTGGTGTTAGAGGCCTATTCCCATAGCCTCATGCCTGCTAGGCAAGCCATCCACTATGGAGTCACACACCTAGTCCTATTCTTTTCTGATTGCTTCTGTGCCACACCTGACAGACACGGAGAACTAATAGCTGCCATTTATAGAGCGTATACCAGCATCAGGCGCCTTTGTGCATTCTGTTATTTATTCCTTACCATAAGATTTTTTGAGCCAGGTGCCAGTATTTTGTTCTTATAAATGAGAAAACCAATGCCCAGAGTAGTTAAGGAACTTATCCAATCCTTCTGTCGTTCCATGACACACCGGGACTCATCTCAGGACTCCATCCTGTCTCTCTGCAAAAGAGCGGTGGACAGACAGCCCACCACCATCACCTAATTCTGCATATTGTTTGAGATGAACTCATAGGAAAAAGAATCCTCCTGGTTTGAAAACAAAAGTGTTTGAGAGAGAGGGTCTGTGGTGAGTAGGGCTCAGAGGCAGTCCTGAGGGGAGTAGGGGTCTCAGCACACACCTCCCAAATGTGACAACCAGCAGCCCTTGCCAGCCCCCAGGTGAGTTTGGACGGACAGGACTGACATGCAGCCTGCTGCTCCTAAGAGCATTGGCGGCAGAAGGCGGCTCGCAGGAGAAACTGCGTGGATCCCTCCAGCTTAAACAGCCTTTGAAGTGCTGTGGCCTTCAGAGATTCCTTGGCACTTATTTCAGCCTTGTTAACAGAATTCCTGTATCTGCCAAGCTGATTAATGCCTGCCCTGGCTGTAATTATTCTTATTAGCCTGCCGAAGAGGAGCCATGGTTGTCAGTGATACTCCTTACAAGGCAGTCGGGCTAGGCAGCATTTATATGGCTATTTGGTTTTAGTGATGAGCTGCTGAGCTGATCCCCCCAATAAATTGATCCCTCCCAATAAATTGAAAGTATACTTCCATATTGGCGCTGCGTCTCCTGGTGGAGTAATGAGTGGGCTTGTCTGTGGGTGCGTGTCTATGTCTCACTTTATCAAATGAAGTTGGGGGAAGCTGTCAGGACCAGTTCATAGCTGTGTGGTTTAATTGCATTGGTTTCTTAAACGCAGGGTTGCTAGGCCATTTGCCTCTGCTTTGAGAAAATAACTTGCACTGGCAAAAATGCTTCATAATTTATCTTCTGGAAAAGGCGAAGTGCTGTGGCTGGCACAGTCAGTGGTTTTTCAGATCTTGGAATATTTCTCTCCACACCAACTGTAGAATTTGGGAAGCAACAAAATGAAAGCCAGAGGCTGATGGCGTCACTACCTGCAGTGTGATTTCCAGGGATGATGATAGTGGGTATGTGTTTTTCATATTGTTCTTTAAATGTTGGTTTCTCAGGATTACTCCCCCCCATTTGTGTCTGTCGGTTCAAGTTTTAAGTACGATGTTCTGTGTAAGCAGGTAGGCCGCAAAAACATTGACATCATTTGGAATGTTGGGGGGAGGGGGCTGTGAGGGTCTATGTGGCTGGTGCTGCTCTGTCCAGGATGAGCTTGACCAAGATTGGCAAAAAGCAGAATTGTGCTTCAGGGGCTGGAGAGATGGCTCAGGGGTTAAACCTTTGCCTTGCAAGCAGAAAGACCCGAGTTCAGATCCCAGATCCCATGTGAAAATGCTGGGCAGAAATGGCAGTGGCCTGACTTCTGATGCGAGGAGGCAGAGCCTAGGAAACCTCAGAGCAAAGCCAAAAAGATCTAGAGCAATCCAGGACCCTTGGGCCTCCTCCGGTGGGTGGGTGCGCGTGCATACGCACACGCACACACACAAACACACACACACACACACACACACATACACAAGAATTGTGCTTCTGGACATACTTCAGGATATGTGTTCCCTTTGAGGCCGAGGCAGTTTGCAGACCGACAGCCCACTAGATCTCACAAAGAGCACTGAGCTAAGACTGTCTTGGAACTGTTTCTTCCCTGTTCTTATTTAGGTCCAAAGTAGGCCCGCGCTCCCCAGCTTGAGGGCCACAGTGAGGGGATCCCTGTCTATTTCAGGTGGGTTGCATGTGTGCTGTGATTTTGGAGTCCAAGGTCAGAGGCCACCTCTAAGCTGGCAGCCCTGAGTGTGCTGTGCTTCTGCAGGTCTGCCGTCCTCTCTTTCACTTGGGGAACCTCACCCTTAGCTCAGGATAATTTGTTCAAAGATAGAAACAGCCCAGGCTAACGATGCATGTTTGCAATCCCAGTACTGGACGGGTGTGGGGAAGACTGAGGGTTTAAGGTTAGCCTGGGATACAGAGTGAGGCTCTGTCTGCAAAGGGAAAGAAAGGAAGGAGAATTAGAAGATCAGCATCTTGGAGACACGTGTGCATTTGCTTTGCCTAACAGACTCAGAGCTGAGGCCAGCTCCTCCAGGCCCGACATCCACAGTGAACTGAGCAGGGCAGACTCAGCGCTGCGCTTCCCAGTGGCATAGGCCGACCTGGGGGTAAGGTCGGGACATCACCAGAGAGTCGAAGGTAGGCCCGAGGGCAGGACCCTACTATGCAGGAGACAGCAACTGGATGGGAACGTTCCTGAAGTAGTCTAGAGGGGTGGTTAAGAAAAGAGCCAGGAGAGCACCCCTTGGAAGCCAATAGCACCTCAAGGAATGCTGTAGAAAAGAATGGAAGAGTAAAGCAGGACATCGCAGAGTGGGTATGATGTGCTGACCCGTGTCCAGCCCCAAGACTGCCACTGGGTTTGGACATTGCTATTTGACCAAACACAAGTTTGAAATCACACACGTCAGCGGAGTCAGTGGGCTGGCGAGTGAACTCTGGGGTCAGAGATTGTCACCTGACTTCTTCAGGGGATGCCGAGCAGAGGAGCACTGTGAAGTTGGGGCTCCCAGGAAACTGCAGCATGTGAAAGAGTCCGTTGAGACGACTCTAGCCAAGAGTCAGGCTGGGTAGGAGAGGAGCAGGCATGACTTGGGGTGCGGGAGGACTTCAGGACAATGAGATTGGGGCTTAAATAGTGTTCCTTAGCCTCACATGGGCTGGTAGTCTGGGGGGAAGCTAGAGGCAGAACTTTCAAGGAGTCTCCACTGTACTCTCCACCTTTGCAGCCCTGCAGTGTCCCCATGATCCCCACATATGGTAGGTAGAGAGTCTTGTGTGTTCTCTCTTCTCTTTGCACACATTGAAGTTCCCTCACGTCCCGCTGGTTGTTGCCTGACATCTAGCTTGGTGAAGTTCCCTACTCTCTGGTAGCTGCTTATAGGTCTCAGGCTATTGGTGTGGCTTTTTAAAAAATTGTTTTGTGTGTGTGTGTGTGTGTGTGTGTGTGTGTAGGTCCTAAGTGTCTTTCCTTGGGAACCCTGGACTTTGTTTTCTAAGACCCTGGGGCTTGTCGATTAGGTTAGACAGACTGGCCAATAAACTCAAAGGAGTTACCTCACTCTGGTACTCACCTAATTTTTTAGGTGGATTCTGGGGAGCAAACCCGGGGCCTCATGCATGCATGGCAAGCACTTTACAAAGTGAGCCATTTTCCCAGTTCCCTTAGTTAGGTTTCTGAAGTTTTTTTTAACTTTTAATTTTTATTCGTGCTGCTGGGAAGTTGCTGTATCACCGAGCCGAGCGCCCAGCCCATCTGTGCTATTGTGTAACCGGTCTCTATCTGTCTACACCAACTAGGAAGATTTCAGTAATTCCTTACAGATAATCCGTTACACGTGTGTTCTAAAAACTATTTCTGTTCCTGATAGCCTCCCCATCCCCACCCCAGCTGCCAGTTGGAAATCACTTCTGCAGAGATAAAAATTGAGTTTAGGACGCAGGACCGACCAGCCCTCTATCTGAGGACTCCTTCCAGCGGGGAGAACCTTAGATAGGTTTCTTCTCTTGGAACCTCACTTTCCATGTCTGGGAAATAGGGAGAGTGCCTCTCTTTTGCGGGATTGTCCTACATAGGGGAATGAAAAATAATGTACCTAGAAAAAAATGCAGAGTTGGCAAGATAACTCCATGGGCAAAGTTGCTTTTCCACGAGAGCCTGCTCCCATCAGAGTTTAATCCCTAGAGCCCATATGAAGGTAGGAAGGAAAAAAACTGGCTCCCCAAGAGTAACTTCTGACTCCATATGAGCATGTTCTCTCTCTCTCTCTCTCTCTCTCTCTCTCTCTCTCTCTCACACACACACACACACACACACTCAGACACACTAATAATAATAATAAAATTAGAATGCAAACATTCTTAGGTGGTCTGGGGACCAGCAACTTCACCAGTCCTGGAGGATGGTGGGGGGCTCTCCAGGACTCTCCAGTTCCAATCTACATCTGAACAAGATCTTTAGGAAGCTCCAATGCATGCTGAAGACCGAGGGATCGTGCAAGGGTGCTCAGCACACTGCTTATTCAGTGGTCTGGCAAAGATCATGGTTAGAGGCAGAGGGGTGGGCTGGTGCTGGGCCCCGCGAATGTGGCAGGCATGTCGTTAGCAGTGGAGGAGGGGGTTAATGTGGGTCTGCAGTGGAAGCTGCCGGCCTGGTTTTGTGTTTAATCCACCAAGTTTGGCACGGAGGAGGGATGATGTCATGTCTTTCCGTGGAACCAGGATAGAAGCATGAGGGACGAAGAATTCAGTGAGAACATCACAGAGAAGACTGGTCAAGGAGACCAGGCAGGACAGGCAGGTGAGAGACTTCCAGGCTCGATGACTCTGCAGAGGATGAGGGGAGAAGAATCTAGAATCGGTAGCTAGAGGTCTAAAGAGGTGTGATGGATAATACCATCCAGTAATCAAACAAGCACTTACCTCAAAGTGTGTCTGTTGCTTTGGCCAGTTTAGCTCTAACATCAGACGGGGGGGGGGGGTGGTCCCTGGTAGTTTAGCGAGACCAGCTGCACAAGGGTGGGTGTGCGTGTGTATGCAGACATGTTTACAAGAGTGCATTTGAGTGTGTGTGCCTGAGGAGGCCTAAAGGTGACATCAGGAATCTTCTTGGATTGCTCTTCCAGTTTATTGCTTTGCTCTGGGTTTCCCAGGCTTTGCCTTCCAGGGCTGGAATTACAGGTCATGGCCATTTCTACCCGACATTTTTACATGGGACCCGGAGGACTCAGAACCTTTTGCTTGCAAGGCAAAGGTTTTAACCTCTGAGCCAGCTCCCAAGCCCCTCCTTCCTATTTGTTATAAACCTTTTATTTTTTATGAGACACAGCACCTTCCGTATATTGACTCATTTAATAGGCTTCTTTATCACCTCATGAGGTAGGTACTCTTGATACTCCAGCTTGATTTGACAGGTGAGGAAAGTGAGAGTCAGTGAACTGAGTTGCTCATGGTTGCATTTGAGCTGGTGGGACTCAAGACACAGGCCTCAGGCTCCAGCCTGGGCACACACCCATAGGCAACTGCTCTGAGTTTCTGTGTTAGTCTGTACCATTCAGATAAAAATGTATCTGAACACGTGGAAAGGAATCGATATAATTAGCTAAAAACTCCATAACAGTTGTTTCCTTGTCTTTTAAGACGAGAGACTTGGATTCTGGCCCCAGTCCTACTTACAAGTTTCGTGACCTTGAGCAAATTGCTGAGTAGCTCTTAGCCCCTGTAAAAAGGATTAGTCTGGCAGATCCCGAAGGGCTCCGCTTCCTTCTCCAGAATTCCGTGTGCATGCTGACCCCTGCTGTTGGCCATATGGGCTTCTT
The DNA here is from genome assembly GCA_023101885.1 of Typhlomys cinereus. NCBI lineage: Eukaryota > Metazoa > Chordata > Mammalia > Rodentia > Platacanthomyidae > Typhlomys > Typhlomys cinereus. Next base: position 1,138,585 of record JALPQD010000121.1, on the reverse strand, counting down.
GGTTGGTCCCTGGCTTCTCTGGCTCCTTGCCCATCTTCCCGAGCCTCGTTCAGGTCTGCAGCCACTGCCAGTTGTCTCTCACCTGCCTGGCACCTCTCCACCAGCAGCCTGGGGCCGGTGGCCGCCGATGCCTTCAAGAGCTCTGTTGTATTGTTTACCGTTTTGAACTTGTATCAGCAACTGCTTCCTTGTTTCAACCCACTTCCTGTGCTGTAACACGGGCTCTCTCTGTGGGTTTCTGGGATCTGGAAGTGTCCCCACCACCAGGCTAACAGGACTTCCACCAGACAGACTTTTGGGAGAAAGTGCCAGAAATGATAAAATCCATTTTTTTGGATTGACCTGTTTTTACTTTTTTTTTTTTCCATGTGCAAGTTTCATCTGAGGATATCAGACATTAGGCAGTTGCGATTGCATAATCGAGTTCCATTCCTCAGAAATGTGACTGGTGTTTTCTTCCATCCTTAGCCTTCAAGTCAGTGTGAGCCTGCTTGATGGCTCACACTGCACACTACCCCTCCATTCCTCCCTCCCGCCCACGCTAACTTCAAACTCGCCATCCTCCTGTCTAAGCATCCCATGTGCCGTTGCATGAGCCTGGCCAGGGGCTCATTTTCCCAGAGTAGCCCAGACTCCAGTGGGAAGGGACATAGACAGATTTCCATGTGTCCACACTGGTGCCGCTTTGGATTTTGCACCTTTCTAAAATGTTAGGAGAGTTGAAATCTGATGTCTCTCCTCAGTTGCCTCAATTGGTTAAAAATAGCCTCGTGTTTAGGGAGACTCTTCCTGTTCTCTTGGTCTGAAGGGGAAAATTCAAAGGTGGGTGCATTCTAGCAAACCTGCAAGATGTTGGTAGGAGCCTGTGTTTCTGGCCTGGTCAAGATGCATCTTGGCTGTCGCCCAGCCCCTTCTTGCTACTTTGAGGTGTTACCGCTGCTCCGAAGCCCAGCAATGCTATATCATGTCTTGGCGTGAGCACACTGATATTGACCATGTAGGAGTGAATCCCAGGCTGTGTGTTTAGTGGGGGTGCACCTGTGTGAGTGACCGACAGCAGCATCTTAGCTGACTTGGTGTCAATCCAAGTTGTTGCCACTTAACTAATATTGCAATGAGGAGAATTTTTTTTTCTTTTTTAAGGAAGCACTTGGCATAGCTATTCATTTTTCCATTTTCTGAAAGCTGGCACATCCAAATGTTTTCTTATTTATTAGAAGACATTACAGTCTGTCATTCTCGATTGAGAAATCCATGCAGTAATTCCAAGTGAAGACATAACGCCCGGCTCAGAGCCTGCCACGTGGTAGATACTTCATCATATTAGACTGGGTGAGCAAGCTGGGACTTTCGGTGGAATGAATATTAACAATTTTTTTTGCCTTGACTGTTACTCTGCTGTACAATACAAGGCATTTCTATGTTTCGCCATATTTCACCAGCGTTTGGGGGCCATTTACCATGTTTCTGTCACTGTGAAAGAACACAAAGAAATTAAGAAATGGTAAAGGGAGTAGAAATGGAACCAGTTGATAGCAGAGTGGATCACGAGTACTTTCTTCTCCTATGTGTGTAGGTGTGCACATATATGTTCAAGAGTGCACATTAGCATGCATGTGCCTTTAGAGGCTCAAGGGTGATGTTGGAAATCATCCCTGATTGCTCTACTTCCGTAGCGTTTTGCTCTGGGGTTTCCCAGACTCCATCTTCCTGGGCTGGAATTACAGATCCGTTGTCATTCCCCCAGGCATTTTTTTTCTTTCTCTCTCTCTGTGTGTGTGTGTGTGTGTGTGTGTGTGTGTGTGTGTGTGCATGTGTATCAGAGGACACCATGTGTCCCTATGGAGGACCAAGGGTGACTTCGGGAATCATCCTGGATTGTTTCTATATCTCCTTTTTGCTTCACTCTGGGATTTCCCAGGCTCTACCCACTAGGGCCAGAAGATCAGGCCACAACCGTTTTCCCCCTGGTGTTTTTACATGGGACCTAGAATCTGAACTCAGGACCTTCTGTTTGTGAAGCAGAGTCTTAACCCCTGAGCCATCTTTCCAGTCCCCACCAGACATTTTTACTTGGGATCTGGGGATCTGAACTTGGATCTTTTTGCTTGCAAGCAAGGACTTTAACACCCGGGCCATTTCCCCAGTCCAATCAAGGGTACTTTTAAAGGCCTAAGTGAATGAGTTGTTAGGTATCTGTGGATTTAGGGTCATCAGAATTAAAGGGTGGAACCAAGGTCGGGGTCTGGTATCACAGGAGAGATATATAGGGCAGGTGGGCTAGAGGGTAAGAAGGCATCGAGGCAGGAAAAAAATGGACTGATACAGTTTCTCTGAGACCAGAGACGATGAATGTGTCCGGCTTGGCATCACATTTAGAGATTAGCTGTCTTAAACTGTGAAAATGGAGAGACCTCAGGAGAGACAGATATTACATTTTGAGAAGGGGGAGCTGGTGGAGGAAGAATATGAGTAAAGTCACCCTGAAAGGTGTTGGCAGCATCGTCGGCGACCACGGAACAGCAAGAGCCGAGTATGCGTGGCAGGCGAAGTCTTTTGGGGCTTCTAGGAAGCGAGTTTGCTAAATGAAGGTGATAAGTCAGCCCATAATCCTATTTTTGGTTGTTTCTTACAAGGAAAATAGCTCACCAAACAATTACTGATGTTCCCCTCAGGTAGTTTATCAGTGCATTTCTTCAAAGGACTATCACTCGATAAGAGACACAGATAGGTTTTTCTAGGAAGGATGGGGAATTTTAGTTAGTTTTCTACGGAAACAAGGTTGATGCAGCCGTGTGTTTTATTCATCGGAGTCTTACCTTAATAACCATTTATCCCACAAACAAGTTCATCTGAAACATTGCTGTGAGTGAGTCCTGAGAGGCGCAGAGTGGTGTATAAGGAACTGGGAAAGGCCCCTCTGTTAGGGCTATCCGGGGGCAGGAAGAGTTATGTGCTATCTAGGGAACCCCTCAGGGGCCCCATGTCCCAACGGACCTCGGGATAAAGGTAGTTAGTAGTTCTAAGATGGTGGCAAGCTCCGTGTGCTGGCTCGTGTGTACCTTTAAGCCATTTGGGCCTCAAGATAAGCAAATATGAAAATCAAGCACATAATCAAGTCACTGCACCCTTTCCCGGGCTTCCCTCCCCCACGCCCTCAGACGTCTGTGCGTGCACGCGTTCCTTGCCCTCGTTTGCTTTGTTGGAATTGTTTTTGATTGTTTGATGATTTGGACCTGAAATGAAGCTTCGCTTCCGCTTCCCCGGAGAGATGAGGACACATTGGGACCCAGCAGTGTGGCTACCGGGAGCAAAGGTCCCTCTGTCGCCGTTCTCAGGAGCCACTTTCCTTCAAGTCTCAGCCATCGGTTTACAGTGACCTCTTTATTAGTGTCTGTCTTACCTCAGATGGCTGCGAGCGTCACGGAAATGTGCCTGTTTTTGCTCACTGTAGTATGCGGGGACTGGAATCTTTGAATGATTGGAACAGCTCGTGTGTTTAGAAAACACCTGTGGGATATGTATTTTACACCTGTAAAGACACATGTATGATGTACATGTGATGTTGTGGATCTTAACACTTAAGAGGGACAGAAGTTATCTAAGAGCCCAACCCCCCCCCTTTCTCATCTGTCTGTCTTAGTTATCTTTCTCTTGCAGTGTTAAAATAGCCCAATAAGAGCAACTCCCGGGAGAATTTATTCTGACGTGCAGTTCCCTGAGGTAGAGTGCATCATGGGTTGAGAACGTGAGTCCAGCCCCTCACAGTGGAGCTAGACACAGAGAGGAGAGAGGAAAGGGAGAGGAGACTGGGTCGTCCAACCTCAAGGCCCACCCTCCCTCATGTACTGATATACTTCCTCCAGCAAGGCTCAGCTCCCCGAAGTTCCACAATGGTGCCACCAACCGTTGGGAACCATGTGTTCATTCAAACACATGAGACTGTGGGGGAGCATTTTATATTCAAGGCATAATTGATCCGTCTATCATGTATCTTTCTATCTCTCTCTCTCTCTCTATCTATCTACTATCTGCCTGTTTACTACTTATTATCTACCTAATCCATCATAATCTATCATCTGTCTATCTAGTCTATCATCTATCTCTATTTGTGTGGTTCTGGAGGCTGAGCCTTAGGCCCCACCCATTGAGTACTCTACCACAAGCACTCTACCATTGAGTTACATCTCCAGCCCCTCTTCCTTTCCCTATCTTCTGTTTGCAGACACAATCTCCCTAAGTTGTCTGGGCCAGCCTCAAACTCACATGGTAGCCCAGACAGTCCTTGAAAACAGCAATCCTGCCTGGGTGTCCTGAATAGCTTGGATACAGACCCGGCTCTTACTGTCCTGCATGTGTGTGCTTGGCCTCTTTGTTACTACTGTAGTATTTCAGAGGAATTGTTTGACGCTCCATTTCTAAGACAAAGGCTTGTGTAGACAAGTAGGAAAAATGGAATCCACAATTGGAAAAGAAGCGCGCGTGCACACACACAAACACACACACACACACTATACACACCACACACACACATACGCACACATGCACATGATGGCAAAGCTCTAATTCTTCCTCCTCTGGATTGTCTCTGTCCTCTTGGCAAGCTCGGACCCAGTGCATGGATTCTCAGTATTGTCCCTTTGCTGTCCCCACCCCTTCCTCCCATTGTGGGGTTCACACAGCCCCTCGAATTCCACCTTGGCATCTGCTCCCGCCCTGGGCCACATCCCATGCTGACCGTATAGAGAACAGACTTTATTCACCCCAGAGCTCATCTCAAGCGCCTTGTGGCTGAGTTGGTCCAGACCACAGACTGTCTGCTTGTCATCACTGCTGGAAGCCAGTAGCCAGCTCTGAGCCACGTCTCAGGGCAGGGCAGCTGGGCTGCTGCCTGCAGCCCGTGCCACGTCTCTCCGTCCGCCTCACCCAGAGCCATTACTTATTATCCACCCTGTGCCAGTCATTATTCTAAGGCTTGGGGCACATGGAGACCTAGCGGGGTCCCCTGACTCCTTAGCTGACAGGTTAGATGTGGAAGTCTGACAGCCGCGGGAGAAGCGGTGGCACTGGAGAAGCGTCTGTGCGTTGTTAGAGACAGGAACCGAAAGTTTGAGGAAAGTGAGAAGAGCAGAGAGTGTTCTGTTAGTTCAAGCAGAGGTGCCTTTTCAGAAAAGCCGGGAGCGTGAACGTCCTCCTTCGCCCCCATTTGTGCCACCCCTCACGTCTCCTCTCTACCGAGCATGCCTGCCTGAAGGCTTTAGTGGCGTGCTTGCATCAAGAACCTTTCTTTAAGGATCCAGAGCACCCAGGTATTTGGCTTTTCATACTCCCAAAGACAAGTGTGTTGGTAGAGTTGATGTGTTGAAAGCTGGGCTGTGGAATGTTGAGACTGGCGATGCTCCACTTCCGGAGATGTTTAGAACTGATCTCTTGACAATGCTGGATCGTCATTGTGCCAAACATTTGCCTTTCGCTTTCTGGGATGAGCTTGGCTAAGAGCTTCTTTGAAACTATTAAGGGAGGGTGAAATTAATGAGATTTAAGTCACTCAAGTTAAGCCCCACCCCTCCCCAATTATGAGCCAAAGAAGCTCCTGGAGATAGGAGTGACCACCTCTACTGCCTCTCCAGGCTGCATGGGTGGCCCACCTGCCCCTGCAGGGGCCCGAGGTGCACTGAGGAAGGAGACAAGCAGCGAGTCTGCGGTATTCATAGTGGGCAGGCCCTCCACAGACACCCTCTGAACTCTGCCTGGGTGGGCGCAAGCACACACTCTAGAGGTGGATAGGAAAGGCTCAGCACTGTGGGCTCACTGGAGCTCGTTAAGGGGCGGCATGCAGTAGGGATTGTCTGGCAGAGAAGGGGTGAGTAACTTATTCCAAGCAGAGGAAAGATTTCGAAGAGCTCCTTGCTTTGTTTTGTTTTGGGTTTCTTTGTCTTTTTTTGAGACGGAGTCTTCCTTTGTGACCCAGTCTGGCCTTGAACACATTATGTTTCCCAGAACTGGTCTCAACACCAACATCTTCCTGTCTCCACTTCCCAAGTGCTGAGATTATAAGTATATATCACCGCACCCAGTGCTGCATGCTGCTTCTTTAATTCTTAGTAATTTGTAAAAATTTTATTGGGAGTAGGGAGGGAGAGAGAGGCAAGTATGTGAAGGTCAGAGGACAACTTTTGGGAGCTGATCCCCTCTTCCCACTGTGTGGGGGTCCCTCTCAGTGGCCCGGTTTGCATGCGGACATTTCTACCCACTGTCCCTGCATGTTGTCTTTTAGTGAACAAAGAAAATGTGTGCAGCTGGAGTGGAGGATAAGTTGTCAGTTCTGCTGCTAAAGATTGTTGTAGTAAAGTCTGCTTTTCCTTCCTTATTTTATTTTATTTTTTTTTGTAATGTCAGGGTATCAAACCCAGGGTCTCAGACATGCTAGGCTGCCACTCTAAAACTGAGCCGCACCCCCAGCCTTCCAAGGGTAGCTGTGAATGTGCCTGCAGTGCAAAATTGTAATCTTTGTTAAAACATTCTGGGATTTGTCGTTGTGCTGTGTGGTTGTGTGGCTCTTGTTGGACTTTCTAGATGACAGTGTGGCATGGCAGTGTCACAATGCTGGACATGCCCGTATGCAGAGTCTGTGCAGGGACAGAGCTGAGTCTGGACTAGACTCTCACGTGTCACCTGAAGGCACGTGAACATGACCTGGAGCTGAGCCTGTGTTTTCCTGGTCACACCTTCCCTGAACCCTGAAGGGTTCTCCATCTCGTTTCCGTCATCTACTTGATGATTTCCAGGGGGACGCGGCCCTCAGCTCAGTTCTGCTGTGGGCTGCCACCGTCATGTTCGTTGACTGACACTTGGCCGTCGACCTCATAGGATGAGCACATATAGATGAGCAGTAAAGAATTTCGGAATATAAACGTGTCTTGGGTTCATATCCCTGTTGCTATAATGAATGCACGACCCAGACAATTTAGGGGAACAAAGGGCTTCGTTTACACTTAACGCAGTTGGCGGTGACAGAAGGTTACAGCGGGAGCGTTACCAGAGCCAAGGGACCTGGGCAGACCATATCCACAGGAAGGGCTGAGAGAGAGACATACTTCCCAGCTTGCCAGTCTGCCAAAGCCAACCAGTTCTCTCTCTGTTTTATCACCTGCCCATCCACCGTGGGCTGGTCTTCATTCAGCGATGAGGTCATCTACAGGTTTGCTCAGAGACTTGGCAGAACTAAGCAGTTCTTCATAGGTGTGCCCGAAGGCCCATGTCTTCAAGTGTCCAGTGGACACCTGAAATCAACTGCCACAGAAAGTATTGCTTTTCCTGTGAGATGGATGCGGTCATTTTCTTAGAGGACAGGTGGGGACAGAATCGTTTTTCTGCTCAAGTCCGTACAAGACACACTATCCCACTCATCAGGAGTCTCATTGGAGAAGCTGGACGTCGGTCCCTCCACCACCACCACCCACAGCAATGGGCAGTTTCTATAAATGTCAGCCTTGCTGGGGAGGCGACATGGACAAGTCAAAGAAAGAGGAGTGATGCGATTAAGAAACACGAAGACAGAAGCTTGCCCAAGAAAGAGAATTTCACCAGCAGTGATCTCAGGTGCCTTCCGCATCCATGTGCAAGTTTAAGTCTGGTGCGAATCCCCCATTCTCTTTAAACTAGAGGCTCAAAGGAGGACCAGGTATTCACACGAACTTGGCAGGCTGCGCTGGCCAGTGTGTACATGGAGAGGATTGAGAGCGGCTGGGTAGCGAGCGCTGCCGCCCAGTTCTTGGGCCTGCAGCAGCTGTTAATTTTATAGAATGGGCTAAAATAATCCTCACGGGCAGATAGCGCTTTTCAGCCTTTTCTGCCTGTGGTCCTTGGGCAGAGACTTGCTTAAATCATCTCATGTTTATTGGGTTATTTTGGTTACTCATCAGTATAGATCGCCTCGAAGTGGTTTCTGCAGCCTTTTTTAATTACCATTTGGTCACATAACTTCTTGGAACCTCAGTTTTCTTTTAACCCTCTCCTGGGCAAATATTAAGTCATGTGAGCATGATTTGCAAATGCTAGGGCTGTGCTGTAAATGTGAGGTGGTTCAGGTCAGTGACCGAGCCCCTTCAGGGCCGTAGCTGCCCACTCGGTACTTAGTTTGCTGTTCGGTTTGCTTCCACGAGGGAAGCTGAGCCACTGTAAATATCATGGGATAGGCATTTATTAGAGGAATTAGACTTTGCGCAATGGAGGAGTGCGAGTTTGAAGGAGGAGTTTGAAGGGTCAGGGAACAGATTATTGGCCCTCCTGAAGTACAGCATGGTGGGGGAAGGGGAAGCTGTCGAGAAATCTGGAAGCAGACTGACTGGGGCCTTGTAGGAAAGCTATTGCGAGCAGTTGAAGAAGGCAGGAAGGCTATTGTGAGGAGTTGAAGAGGGCTTTGCTGAGCTCGTACCTGAGCACCCGGTGGGTGGTCTTGGGGTGATGTGGATTCATAAAAGTAGCATTTGGAGATGCCATGCAGAACAAGCAAGAGCGAGCGGGGGTGCAGGCCTCTTCTGCTCTGTCCCTTTCTACCTCGACGATGAGGACCACCAAACTGTCAAGCATGCCGCTGCTTGCCTTCCACCCCTCGAGTCTCAGGTGAAATCCTATTTTGTCCAACTCTAACCTGGAATTACAAGGAGAGGGTGATTCTGGGAAATAGTTTGGGCTTAGCCAGGCTGATGCTGTACAGAGTTCCACAAAATGTCATAGTGTGGGACCAAAGGCTTTGGCATGGCTCTAGCCTGCTAGGCCCTCTCAGGGGCCACAGAATGGTTTACAGTATAGTGCTTCACCAGCAAGGAGTCTAGTTGGTTAATGACCCAGTTTTGAAGACGTGATCTGTAATTTGCTCCTCAGTTCCAGTGGCCCTCCATCTTGACATTCCTTAGCATCTTCGTTTTGATGCAGGTGGTGGTGGTTGTCTGGGCAACAGAAGAATGAACCATAAAGAGCCCTTTAGGGCCAGAGAGGTGGCTTGGTGGTTAAAAAATAAGTGCACAAGCAAAAGGACTGAATGTCTAGATCCCACATAAAATCCTAGGTGAGTGAGACAGGCCACCTGTAGTTATAGCCTCAGAAGTCAGAGACTGGGAATTCCCAGAGCAAGCTGGTGGAATTAGCCCTGTGGGTGAGCTTTGGGTTTGATCAGGGACCGAGACTCAATAAATATGGTGTAAGAGTGATTGAAGATGATTTCCAATATCAACTTTGTGCCACCACACACACACACACACACACACACACACACACACACACAGAAGTGTGTGTGACTACATACATGCACACACAAACATACAGTCTCATACTCCCCACTGTGTACCCATGAAAATGTGGGGTAGATGGATAAAAGAGCCCATCAATTCCAGTTCCAGTGGAGCATAGTCTCCAGCTGGTCACCTCCTTTGCCTCTTGTTTGACCCAAGGAACAAAGCATTTAGACATGAATGACCTCACATAACAGGGTTCTGGACGCCACCATGCAAAGAACATGGCTTTGCTCTTGGGGCCACCCTTCCTCTTCTCTGTGGCCTGTCAGGCCCCTCACCCCTCCCACCTGCCCAGTTGTCAGCCCACCCTGAATCTTACTCCCTGTCATTCTCCACTATTCCTTTGGAAAGCGGTTTCCACCAGCTGTGAGCTTTCCTTCTCTTGCCCTCCCACAAAAGCCCCCAGGCCTTCCAGTGGCGCCTTCCTTTAATGCAATGGAGAACCACAGCCTCTCCTTCAGCCCTTCTCTTAGCTTGACCCTTCTTTCCTCTCCCTGCTCATCTGGTGGAGGAGAGGGTCTGAAGTGTGACCTGCGGGCTTCTGTGTCTGCCCTGAATACACACTCCACATTTGTGTCCTCACTAGGCCTGCACTCGGGCAGCCCCCTCCCTCTGGCTAGACCTCCTCCATGGTCTGTCTCCCCTCACCTGCCATTTCCCAAAGATCTAGTTCCGGTGGTGGTCCCGCATGGAGCCTTTGAACCCCACACCACTTGTTAGCATGTCCTTTAAGTGGCAGGGTCTGTGTGCCCCTCACTTGGCACAGAGGTGCCTGTGTTGTAACTGTTCAGTGAGTGGGTAACTTATGGTTATATTTTAAAGTGCCTTAGTCTCCTGTCTCTGTAACAAATCCCTGGCAAGAAGCAAGTTAAGGGAGGAAGGTTTATGGCCTTAGAGTCTGAGGGGCTGAGATCCTCATGAAGGACCAGGCAGGAGTGTGCAACTGGGACCCTTCTTCACATCTTGGTGGGACAGCGGACAGGAAGGGGGGGCAGTCTATACAACCTCAACACCCCCCCAAATGCCCACCTCCTTCATCAAGGCTCTACTTCCTAAGGTTCCCCAACCTTCTCTAAAATAGCACCACCAGCCGAGAGCCAAGTATTCAGACTCACAGGCCCATGAGGGATGTTTTGCTTTCAAACCGCACTAGTGAGATCTTGGCTGAACTAATTATTTTACAGTGAAGATAAGGTCTGCGCTCATAGACCCCGTTTGCTTTGGGATGGGGTTTGGAAGTACCGCCATGTGTGACTTGTTGCTCATCCTATGCAAGCTGTGTGACTTGCTGGACGGGTCTGTGACCGTTCCATCGCTTAGGTACTGTCTGGATGAATGTAGCGAGATCCTTCCCTGCCAGACCCTTCGGTGGCAGACTTAGGGACACAAGGAGTTTCCATTCATTAGTGAACATTCATCCATTCACTGTAAAGTCTGCAAGTGTGCGCTTCTAAGTGCTCATGTCTGGCTCACACATGGGCCGGGGCACCCCAAGGAACTCCACGGGCCTCTGCTCTCGGGATGTCGTGGGAAGGGCTGCGGAGGAGCAATTTCAGCGCTGAGACACCACGAACGAGCTCCTTTCTTCAGTGGCTGAGCCCTACCTGGGCACCACTGTTGTGCTAACCGCTGATGCTTATTTTACAAACGGTCCTGTTGGAAAGTGAGCTTGCTTGCTTCCAGGCAGCTCCGCAAGGGTGCTCAACATTTGAGTGATCACAGTAATAGTTGCAAGAGTTCATGCAGACAGACCACGCTCTGCAGGTCTTGATCTAGAATAATGTGGATGATAACTGGAGAAATAAAATCATTTCCCACAGACGTGAGGAGAAGAAAGAGGAGGAGGAGGTAAAAAGGGGTGGGTAAATAAAGCTCCATCTTTCTTGTCTTGTCCGTCTTAATGATGCTGAAGGCTGCCAATAGCACGCAGCCACACCGATGTTGCACGTGTATTCTTTGCGCATCTTTCCCGTCTGTCTCGGGTGTTCCGCCTGAATGTAGGAAGCGCAAGGCATTCATTGCTTTGTTAGGTTTACCAAAGGTAGGGAAATGTTCACCTGGAAGCAGTTGCAGTTGTTAACTGTTTGCTGCCGGGAGATCAGAGCAGAGGGTTTCTGAAAGGACGGGCTAAAGTTCTCCTCACCTTTTTTCCTTGTGAATGTGTGTGATGTTAAGAGTTGTATCATTACATATAATGAACATAGTATATTTGGGAGAAAAAAAACGGTAAAAAAAAATTGGGAAACCGATATATTTTATTTATTTGAGAAAGAGAAAGGAAGGGATCCCATATTCATGCCACGGTGCATAGGTGGAGGTTAGAGGCCACTTCGCTCCTTCTACTATGTGAGCTTCTGGGGATCGAACTCAGGTATCCAGGTTTGTGATCAGGTACCTCACCCACTAAGCTATCTCAGTGACTAGAAATTATTATTATTACTTTGCATGTCTGTGTGCATGTGTGTGTATGTACAAGAAGGCACTTGAGTGTGTGTGCTTGTGATGACCCAAGGTGACATCGAGAATCATCCTGGGTTGCTTCCTCCTTATTGCTTTGCTCTGGGGTTTCTCAGGCTTTGCCTGCCAAGGCAGGAATTACAGGTCCATGCCTTTTTATATGGGACTGAGCTTAGCTTCTGAGGCAAAGGCTTGAATCCCTGAGCCATCTCCCCGGCCCTAGAAATTATTTTAACAAGTCTATTTTTTTGTTTTAAAATCTCTCTCACTTATCTCCCTTTTGAATGAACAGATTTCTTGTCTTAGCCCTCACTTCTTTGTTACTTTGCCACCTACCTGTTTCACATCGGCCTGGAGAATAGGAGCCAATTCACAGGGACGTTCTGGCCGTTGCTCTTACTGCTCACAGCAGAGACAGGGTCAGCAGCACAAGGGGCATCCTGGCCTGTTGGTGCTTGAGAGCCCAGAGTGTAGGCCAGCTGGACCTGGGTTCCCATCCCTCGGTGGCTGGCTGTCATGAGCCTCATCAGGGCATTTGGCTTCTTGTGGGAATACCAGCCTCGTGCTTGTGTGCAGCGAGTGAGATAACTGCCGAGTGTGCCCAGCTCACAGCACAGCATGGAAGTGACAGTATTCTGTGCCGCCTACTCTAGCCCCGTCTCCTGGCTGACACAGACTTGAAGGCTGTGTAGCAAATCAAACAGAATACATTGCAAAATAAAAACCACAGAGATGCTTATATGATTTTAGCTGAACAAATGGGTGTTTATTGTTCTGTACCTCTCAGATTTATTAGCCATTTTGGGAGGGGGGAGGGGAGAAGGGAGAGTTCTCCTGTAGCCCAGACGAGCCTCAAGCTCATTCTGTGGCCTGGGCTGACTTTGAATTCACAGCTTCCTGTTTCCAGTGCTGGGGTGATAAGTTTGTCGCCAAACCTGGCTCATGTTTATGGTCACTCTAGAGGTCAAAGGATACCCGTGGCCACTTCCAGGATAAGAGATCTTTGACATTTAAGCACCAATCTATTCCATCCCAACCCCTTGGTTTTTATGCTGTTGATGCTGTGTGTTTTTAGTGAGTGCATATGTGCATATTCACATGTGTATAGGTACATGCACGTGTGTGGGTAGATGTGCATGGGGGGCCAAAGGACGATTTAGGTGCCATCTTCAGGAATTCCGTCCTGCTGTCTTTGACAAAGGATCTCCCCTTGGCTTGGAACTCACCACTTAGGCTACCCTGGCTGGCAATGAGTCCTGAGATTTCCCCCTCCCCCACATGCCTCTCTCTGTCTCTTTGAACTAATTCTAAGCACTGCCACTACACTTGGTTCTCTACTTGGGTTCCGGGGATTGAACTCAAGATCCTGTGCTTCCACCTGCCATCCCTCCACCCTGTGTGTGTATATCTTGAATTCCAGAAGAGAGCCCTAATATTTGGTGTGGTGTTCAGTATTTATCCACACAGTTACAGTACACGGATGAGCAATAGATCTTTTTTCCTTCCTGTATTTTCATGGTCCTAGAATGAAGCCTTAGTCTTCTGTCTAAGGAATTCCACTTACTTTTTCTGTTTTTCTTTTGTTAAGAATGGATCAGAAGCCTATTTCCTGTGTCTTTTTAGAAACTTTCCCCCTGTGTAAACCTTGGGCTGGCAGTTACTTTTTGTTGTTGTGGGTGGTGTGTGTGTGTGTGCGTTTGCTTGTGTGTTTATAGTGGGTGGGTGCATGTGTGTATAGGCACGTGTATGTACAAGAGAGCACTTGAGTATGCACCATGGGCGATGTTGGGAATCATCCTAGATAACATTTTCATTTATTGCTTTGCTCTGCAGTTTTTAGGCTCTGCCTAAAGTACAGGCCTGGAAGTACAGGCCACTGCCATATCCACTTAGCCTTTTTCCGTGGGAATCTAAGGATCTGAACTCGGGTCCTTTTGCTTTCAAAGCAAAGACCACCCACTTAATTTTTTTTAATGGCTTTCCTGCTTTTGATACATAACACCAGTCACTTCTATAGTGCTGTATCTTTTGTTTCAGAAAACTCTTAGGCATTATATCTTCAAGAACAAATTCTTTCTCTTGCCTTCTGGGACTCTAATGCACATATGTTTAACCTTTTACTAGGCCTCATGTATTTTATAGACTCCTGTGTGTACTTTTGTTCTTTTTTTTAAATAGTGGAGATTAGGTTGGATTACTGACACTGAATTCTTTTGTGTTACATCTAATCCATTATCAGACCCATTTTGGAACTCTTAATTTCAGTTATTGTAGTTTTTTTTTCCCCTGGAATTCAGATTTCATGATTTTAATAGGTTCCAGTGTGGAAGGTAAAACCCTGCCTTCTAGTCCTTTAATGAATTGATCATAGTTACTATGACATCCGTATCCATATCAGGCAACAGCCAGATCTCTGCAGCTCTTCCTATGGGATTGCTTCCCCTTTTATTTTTAGTCATTTGGTGCTAAAAATCTTACTTTTGTTATTTTTATTTCACTTTTGTGGAGAGGGTTTGAACACCCAGGGGTCTTACACATGCCAGGCAAGCGCTCACCCTGATGAGGGGTGATTGTGTTAGTTTCGTCTTTCCTTTGCTGAATGAGTACGTGTCCCCCACAACTTAGGGGAGCAAAGAGTTTACTCCAACTTACAATTTTTGATTATGCTCATCAACATGACCAAAAAGTTTGTATCACCCTGTATCCACAGAAAGACCTGAGTGAGGGACATACTTTCTCTCTTGCCAGTATGCCAAACTCCACCCACCATGGACTGGGTCTTCATATCAATTAGACAATCTCCCACAGGCTGGCCTGGTGTTTGCCTTAATTTAATAATTCTGAGTGCCCCTGAAGGCTCAGCCTGCAGTTGTCAAGTTGATGCCTGCATCTAACTGGCACGGTGGCGGGCGCCGTCTTGCCCTGGCCAAGAGATGCCTTTTTCCCCTCCCCTTTGGAACCAGTAGAGCGAGAAGCTTCCCTTTCTTCAGGAATGAACTCAGTTGCTGTTGCACTGTATTTCAGCCTGGGGAACTAATGGTGTTTTTGGTTTTTGCTTTTCTTCTTAGGGTATAACCCTTGCAGAGGGACAGCAAAATTGTCAGCATTTACCTACCTTCCTTTGTGCACTCAGTATTCCAATTTTGACCTCATTCTGTGAGATTTCTTTTTGCAAACTACTTGAGTTACTTTCTCTTTTCTTTTCTCCCCTCTACCCCTCCTCCTCCTTTCCCTCCTTCCCTCCCTTCCTGTTATTTTGAGATAGGCTATCACTCCATAGCCCAGGTTGACCTGTAACTCAGTGTGAAGCCCCCATTGGCCTCCAGCTCTACAGACAACCCCCTCCTCAGCCTCCAAGCACTAGGACTGCAGGTGTGCCCACCAGGCTTGGTTTAATCTGTGGGCATGTATTTTGTCTACATCCTCCACCCTCAGAAATATCTCAGTTTTCTTGAAGAGAGAAGCTGGGAGTTATGCCAGCCTAACCTCTATTGCTGCTGATCCCTACCCTGACTCCCCGACATAGAGGGAGTCTTTGCTCTTAAGTTCTCACTTTCTTAGAGCGTTCCTGAACTTCAGAGTTCTCTTCTTGGCCCCACAAGAATCTATGAAGACCCGAGTTCCAGCTTACATTTGGTCTCCGCTTTGTCTTAATTTCTTTTCCGTTGCCAGATAAAATATCTGCCAAAAGCAGCGTCGGGGAGTAGGTTGATGTTGGCTCATCGGCCAAGAGCACATTCCACTGTGCAGGAGGAGTCCAGGTGGCAGGGGCTTGGAGCTGCTGGGCCGGGCATCCACAGTCAGGGAGAGGGGCGTGGTGGATGCCCGGCCTCGTTATTCACCGAGGTGATTGGTTCCAGTCCTATATAACCTCCGTGATTCTCCTCACAGAGGAGTTAGGTGATGCAGCAACAAACTGAAAGTTTGAGTTATTGCTATTTGCAAGTTTGAGCCCACTCATACCCTACCTGCCCCTTGCATTACGGAGCCATTTTGCAACGACATACACACGCATATACACTGAGACCCAAAGAAGAGCTACAAGTACAAGGCAGCAGGGAAGGCACAAGAAAGTAAAAAGGAAAGGAGGTAATTATTTGAAATTCAAACTAAGCTGTTTTCAGAGTTGAATGTCATATTAATACTGCAGCCAGAGTACAAAAAGACACATGAATTTTATATTTCGGTGAAGGGAAGAGAGCTTACAGTTAGGATGATGATGGATGAGGTTAATAGTGATTACGTTAATTTTTTGTTTGTTTATTTGTTTTTTCTGGAAACCAAGGTTGTTTAAATGAGAATTGGAAGGCAATTCTGGGGAGTGGAGTGGAGAGGACTGTGAGATTTCTCTGAGAAAGTCTCACTTAACCAGGGTCTTGCACCAAGATGCAGGCCGCCAAGTGGCCAGGGTTATCACTGACTTGGCACCGAAGTCTGAGTGTTGTCATGTAAAGCGCCCTTATTTATTGTTTGGAATTGAGGATGGAAGGGGTTCTGGGGCCACTGTAAGTGACCTGAAAGGGCCGGGCATCCACAGTCAGGGAGAAACCTGTGTCCCGAGTGTCTTCAGGGAAAGACTATGCAGTTGTCCAGCCACATTTCGTTGTTGTTGTTGTTTGTTCTTGTGTCAAATTTTAATGGGATTGAAATGCCATCAGATGAATTCTGTATTCCTCAGTGGTCTCTTAAAGTCAATAATGAAATGATTTCAGATGGGCACGGCGGTGGGATAAGCAGGACACCAGGGGCTTTCTTCCAGTAAGCTGCTCTGTTTGTGCCAGCACAAGGCTCGTGGGTTCTTACCCAAGAGACAGGACTTTGAACAAAGCGGAAGTACAGCTTTTTACACTCCCTGGAAAGTTTAGGCTTTTTTTTTTTCTTTTGTGTATATGTTTATAATGTGTGTGCATGTGCCGTGGGTGTGGGCATATGTGTGTATGCAGATGTACATACATGAGTACCGTGCGTGCATGGGCCTCACCGGACAAATAACATTTATCTATATTTCGAGTATTTATTTGAGAGAGAGAGAACACAAGCACACAGGCGGATGTCAGTAGGGATCAGAAGATAACTTTTTAATTTTTTTTATTTATTATTATTATTATTTTCAACTGTGTGCATGTGCGTGTGTGTGTCTGTGTGTGTGTGTGTGTGTGTGTGTGTGTGTGTGTGTGTGTAGAACCACGGACGAATCCGCGAACCACCATGGACGCCTCCACCTCCTCCTGCCCCGGGATTCACAGGCTCCGCCCTACCAGGACCAGAAGCGCAGGCCGCCCCCGCTTCCGCCTGGCGTCTATACGTGGGATCTGGGATCCGAACTCAGGACCTTCCTCCTGCAAGGCGGAGGCTTAACCCCTGAGCCACTTCTCCAGCCCCCAGAAGATAACTTTTGGAAGCTGGTTCTCTCCTTCCACTCTATGGGCTCCGTGGATTAAACACAGGTCACCAAGTTTGCACACGGGCACCTGCACCCGCTGAACCGTCTCCTAAAAGATACTTTTATGGGAAGTCGCAGTGACAAGTGTTTGAGACTCTTAATTTGAAACACTGGTAGAACTTGGGAAAATCGGAGGCAATTTTTCTTTTCTTTCCCCCTCAGTTATCAGCTGTTACCAAAGGTTGTGACAGAAATTGGCAACGCGTGGCTATGCAGATACTCTTTTTGATTTGAGAAGAGCCATATGCTTTCTTCTTTTTCCGAGATATTTATTTTTAAGTATCATTTGCTGTTATTTAACAATATTAAGGGAAATCTGTGCTAAATACCAGATTGCTGGTGGCAAGTTGAAATTCTGTTACCAAATTTTTAAACCTCACTTTGCGCGGCTGAGGAGGCGCCCCTAGCTCGGCACGCAAGACGTGGCTCGTGCTTGCGGGCTTTCAGAGGAGAGCTTGGCGGTCCGGCGTCTGTTCCTTGCTGCTTTATTTCCCCCAGCGGCACGGGGACGGAGCTGTCAACTGGGCGCCTGGGCAGCTTGTGTTGGGTCGTAGGGGAAGGAGGACCTGAATGATCAGGGCTTGACGGACAACTGTTGGAGCTGTCTCTTGAGAGAGGATAGCTAGGAAGGCGTTCTGAGTGGATGAGGCGGCAGAGGGGGCATCGCAGGGCACCACGGGGCATGACATTTCCAGAAAGGAAATGCGCTTTGTTCTGAACTGTAAACATTCACGGGGGAGGAGGATAAAAGCCAAAGCTGGATGGTAACCATGAGCCAGATCATGAGGAATCTTGTATGCCTGTCCTGGTTTGAATGTGGTTGTCTCCCACAGGCTCATGTGTTTACATGCTTAGCTGTATTAACGTCTGGCATGGTGGTGACATCTTTAGAGGTATAGCCTTACTGGAGGAAGGCGCGTCACAGTGGGAAGCACAGAGGTTTGGTGGCCCTGCCCTGCTTCCTCTTGCAGTTGGCTCTTGCTCTCTCTGTCTCCAGGTGACAACTGTGTCCTGAATTTTCTCCAGCTTCTGCCACTGCCATGCCTTTTCTGCCACAGTGGACTGTATCTCCTCTCTGGAACCTTAGGCCAAATAAATCTCCCTTTCCCCCTGACTTGCTTGAGTATGAGTTTTGTTTTGTCTCCTAGCAACAGAGAAGAGTAACTGCAACAATGTCTTTTCATTCATTCACTCACTTACTTAGAAGTGTATTCAGCAAGTCGCACACACATTCATGCATACATGCACATCATGCATACATGCACATCATGCATTCATACAAAGATTACAAAAAGGAGTTCGGAGGAAAATGAATAGGAGGGTACCATTTGGGGGGAATCAGGAAAAGCTGGAAAAGGAGCCAGGGTGAAATGTCTGAGAGTGTTCAGGACCCGGGAAATCTGTGAAGGGTTCTGAGGTGGAGCTGGATCTAACTTGTTCAAGTAAACCTTAGGAAAACATGGTTGGCTATGGTGATGGGAGAGGGAAAGGATATGAAGTGTGGGCAACCAAGATGTCCAGACCTTAGGCTCTTATGCCTCTGCAAGGATTTCAGGGAAAATGGGGAATGACTGCAGAGTTTGGGGACTAAGACATAACTACCTTATGCTTTTGAAAGACGACTTTGCTGTGGCTAGAAAGCTCAGAAACCAATCAGTGAGGGGCTGTTGTAGGTGAGAGGTGGTGGCTTGGACCAGGCTGGTCACAGTGGTGTGACTACAAGATAGTTTTTGCCCAATTGCTGATAAGCAGCTATCGAAGAACTCTGATCTGTGGAATGGCAGAGGATTTGTGTTCAAAAAAAAAAAAAAAAACCTGATCCTGGCAGCCATGTGGAATAAGGCTTGGAGAATTGAGATAATGAGCTGGATTCGTTTCCAAAGCTCCAGTCACTAGGAATAAAGATAGAAACCTCGGAAGGGATGCAAGCGCGGGCCCAGAAGCTCCGTGAGCCAACTTTTGTCAAGGGTAGGAACAGAAAGTATTTACTCATTCCTAAGTGCATGCTTACGGTCAAGCTCATTCTAGAAGTGGTCTCCTTGCAGATGACTTCGGACCCTCATCGCATGCCAGGTGCTTCCTCCAGTGGTACAAGTGTGCTGCCCACTTGAATCTTGCCCCAGTCCATGGGGGGCTGTCGACCATGGGGCCCATTTCAGAGAGGAGGGCACTCTGCCACGGGACTGAATGACCTCTCCCAAGGCCTCCGCCACGGCCCTAAGATCTTACTGGAAGGTCCCAGGTTGTCTTACTGTCTCTACAATTTAAGTGTAGAGAAGTGATTAACTCCTATCCTCTTTCTGAGCTCTGGTGATGATGACTTTGGGAGAGGTTGTTCACTCCTGGGTAGGAAGATACGTTATTTCAATACCCTCTGAGTTATCAGAGTCGGAATTTAGCTTAAAATATGATTGGAGATAAGTTGAATTGCAAGAAACTACCATGTCCAAGGAAGGAGAGGTATGTGTGTGCACACGTGCGTATGCGTCAGGGTGTGTGGGAAGTGGCTCAGGTTTGGGTGGAGCCGGAGACTCAGATCTGCTTTCCACCTGTGTGGTCTAGGTGTTGGCTTGGGACTCTTTTTAAGTGGCTTTCTCACGTAGTCAGGAAGGCTGCCATGGGCAGCTGCTGATCAAATTTTCTGTCCGGTGCCTTGAGCAAAAGTCTTTATTTGTTAAAAGTTTTGTTTTTTTTTTTTTTTAACTTAGGAGAGAGAGAGGGAAAGAGAGAGAAAAGGAGGTCAGAGGATGACTTCTGGGAATTGAACTCAGGTTTGCAAGTAGCATCTTACCCTCCAAGCTCTCTCCCCACCAGAACAAAAGTCTTTCTGAGAAGACAAACAGATACAGGAGAAGTGATTACCCTGGTCTTAACTCCAGGTCCCATTGCTGGGAGTGGAGGTGTAGGGTTAACTGTGGGTCTGCAGGGGGTTTGCAAGAAGGTGGTGCGCAGGGGGTAGAGACAGGAGGATCACTGGGGCTTGGTGGTTTTCAGCTGATACAGTCTTTTTTAAATAAGTTCCAGGTTCAGGGACCTTGCCTCAAAGGAATAGTCGGTTGAGAAGACTCCTGATGTGTTCCTCTGACCTCTGCATATTTGCAGATGACCTCTGCATATTTGCAGACACTAGTACACCATGTGTACACAAACACGTGTATACCATGTATATATACACACATGCACACACACATGTATCCATCACTCTTACAAGGCTCCTTCTTTTCTTTCTTCTCAAAAGATAGGTTCGTGCTAATGTCTTTGAGGTTGGCACAAACAAGAAATCACTTTAAAAAAAATCTTCAGTTTTTTTTTTTTTTTTAATCCTGAGCCAAATTTAGATGTTAGGTTTTTCCCATAATCTCGCCCACACATACCTTTGTTTACTTAACCAAATACTGTGTAAGACAATATTTAGCCCTCGCTAAATGCGATGCACTCTAATCGCTTCTGTTCATTTAAAATTCCATTTTAAAAAAGCACGCGCAACCACTACGATTTCATTTGAAAACCCACTAATGGGCGGCCGCAGTGGCTGGAAAACATGAATCAAACAAGCGGTTAAACAAACAGCCATGGTGGGTGTGTTTCCTAGGACCAGCTCACCCACGTGCCGTGCCGCTGAGCAGGTGACTTAAGTGGGAAAGACTTTTCTCTCTCGGTTCTGAGGCTAGAGGTCGACATCAAGGTGTCAACAGAGTCCTACCAAGGGTCAGGGGGAGGACCCCGGTCCCTGCCTGTCGCCAGCTTCTGCTGGCTGGCTGCCAGTCAGCTCATAGCTGCATGACCTTGATCTTTACCACGCCATCGTGTCCTCCCCATATGTCCACATTACTCTCTGCGTAAGGACACCAGCCATATTGGTTCCAGGACCTACCCTGTGCCCTGTGACCGCATCACAGCTTGCTTCAAATACGTTTTCTGTGACCCTATTCCCAGTTCGGGCTGTGTGCTGACATACTGGAGGGTCCAGAACTCAGCACAGGCATTTGGGGGTGGGCACACAGTCCAACTTCATGAGAGGTGGCTAAGAGAGATGGTACCCGGGGCCTCCTGGCCTCAGAGATACTTCCTGGATACTTCGTTGCTCTACCTGTTCATGGACCCATCAAGAAAGAGCCGTACGTGAGCATTTGGTCCAGCTAGCAATACTAAACACAGGCCATAAACACTACAGAACTGTGCGAGTGAGTTCTCCTTGAAGCCACTGACAGATGTCTAGTCCCTGAGGCCCCTGCCTGAGCCGTCTGCGCGTCACAGGCACACTTGGGGGGATGCCAGAGAACCCCTGCTTCTCCACTGTGCTCCTTTCCTGCCACAAGCCGCTGCCTTCCCGACAACACCCAGCAGTCAGCCAGCCAGCCTCTCCCTCCCGGTGTGCCTCCCCACCCTCCTTCTGAATTTAGATCAGGGCAAAGAGTAGAGAGAAGGAAATGAGCCAGAAAATAGAAAATTAATACTTGGTGGAATCGTCATATTTTAAAATTAATTTATCGGCAATGTCAGATAACAGGAGCCAAATCATTCTATCAGCAGGCTGCTCTAGATTTAAAAATGGGCATTCGATCCTTGTAAATCAGGTCTTGCGGATGGTCTCTAAGGATCAAGTTTGATGTGGGATGGGTAGAAACATAGATACATGATGAACTGTGTCTTTTTCCTTTGTGCAGACCCTCAAGTGTTTCTAGATCTGGATAATGGATGTTAAGTGGTGATGGGAGAGGTGCAGCTCTTAGTTTATGGGCAGCCTACTGGGTGTATGGGTGACCTGTCAGTTGAGGATCATGTGACAGGTGTTCATTTCAGGATGTTGTTCCCGATGCATCATTCTGTTTTATCTGTGTCTGTCTGTCTTCTCTTTCACCTATCAGTATTATGTCTATCTCTATTATCTATCATTATCTATCTATCTATCTACCTATCTGCCTTCCTCCCTCCCCGTCATCTGTTAATCAATTTATCTTCAATCTATTTGAGAGCCATGGCACAGGGAAGTCAGAAGATAATTTGCAGAAGTCAGTCCTCTCCTACCATGCAGACTTCTGGGGATCTAACTCAGGTCACAGGTTCATCTTGCTGACAGTGCTACCTCATTGGCTCATGACACGTCGTTTAAAAACTCCTACTACTCCTGTCCCCAGAGTGTCAGATTCCAGGCATTGGCTTCGAGTCCCTGAGCAGGTGCTTCCTCTGGTTGTTAAAGTCACACAGGGAAGGTTTCTGTGATTAAAGACCTGCCTGCCATCTCCTGCCCTTGCAGCTCTCTGTCACGGACGCGTGGTGAGAGTCCCAGCGGGCACCCTGGTTCGGGTGGTGGGCACCGAGCTGGTGATCCCGTGCAACGTCAGTGACTACGATGGCCCCAGCGAGCAGAACTTCGACTGGAGCTTCTCAGCTTCGGGGAGCAGCTTCGTGGAGCTCGCCAGCACCTGGGAGGTGGGCTTCCCGCCCAGCACTACCGGGAGCGACTGCAGCGGGGCGAGGTCCTGCTGAGGCGGACCGCCAATGACGCCGTGGAGCTGCACATAAAGAATGTCCAGCCCTCGGACCAAGGCCACTACAAGTGTTCCACCCCCAGCACGGACGCCACCGTCCAGGGCAACTATGAGGACACAGTACAGGTGAAAGGTATGGGCTGCCTCTGCTCTGGGACTTCGCAGAGATCGCACCCCTCTGTCGAAGGCGGGAATATGTGTCTTACCCCATGAAAGGCAGAAAGGTGGGTCCCGCGACCCCGTTTTCCTCCCCAGTGTAGTTTCGAAGCATCTCATGTGGTCCCCGCTACTCCACACCTCTGCTGTACAGCTAACCCCCGCCCCCCTTTCTTAGGCTTCCTGCGCTATCTTAGGTTTGGGTTTGGATTTCCATTTTTCCCCTCTTCCCAGTGCTATTGGATCGATTCACACATTTAGTTCTCTGAACCCAGTGAAGAAGATACAAGAGGATATTTCTGATTCATACGGAGAAGCATAGGTTAATTACTTGCCTAAAATCACGAGCTAATTAGTAAACCAGCAAGAACAAAACATCTTAATTGGAGACCAACAAAACAAACACTATTATTATTATTATTATTACTACTACTACTTAATTATGCATTTATCTGTGCCCTGCTTGTTTCTAAAAGGATTCGTATTGGGGTGGAATGCATGTAATTACTGGGAAAGTAGAAAATGATAATATGAAAAGAATGGGTTGGTCTAGACATGTGTTTCCTACCCTCCATCATGATGGGCAGAAACTACTGTTTTTCAGTTTCTTTTTAAATGTCAGCCATGTCCATCAAGTGGATAGCAAAGCATTAACCCACGGAATCTACCCCTTCATATTCTCATAAAAATACTGAACTTGAGGGGCATGGTGGCACACACCTGTAACCCCAGCTAACCCCAGCACTTGGAGGCAGAGGCAGGAGGATTGAGAGTTTGGGGTCAGCCTGGGTTGGGCTACACTGTACAGTGAGATCCCGTCCCCCCCCCTTGAAGAGACTGATACTGAAACAGTATACGGCTTGGGGGCGGGGACAACACGCATACACACAGATTTGCATGTGCCGTAGGGGTCAGAGGAAACTTTTAGAACTTATTTCTCTCCTTTCACCTTATGGGCTCCAGGAATCAAACTCCGGCCGCCAGGTGTACACCACAGGGACCTTTATCTGCCGGACCTTCTTTTTAGGTCCTCTGGGAAAAGCTCTTGACCCCTTTAACTCTTGGCAGGCCATGCATCGTAAGGTGACAGTCTTCTCTTCCAGCCCTGTATTCTGACAAAGGAGCGTTTGGGAGTCGCTTCAGGTTATTTATCGTGATGCCAGGCACTGCGCTGGAACTTGTCAAATCTCCCGGTGACTCTATGAAGCAGGTCCCTTCTCAGGGATCCAGGGCACAGATGGGTAAAGCAACCTGAAGTGAGGCGACATAAGGTCCACTCCTGAAGGACTTTCATTCCATTCTAGCTTCTAACTAGAGTTTTACTTGTGTCTCATTTTTCTCTTTTCTTTTTCAAGTCACAGCGTCCGTCAAGATCATGGGTAAATCAGCATGGGTGCCTTGTCTATCTGGACTTTTGAGATGGGAAAGGGGGCATTGCCTTTGGTAGAATGGTGGATAGTTGTTCAAGACCAGACTCCTGGAAGGCGTCGCATTGCAGCACAGGGAGGGGCCGAGGGTGGCCGCTGATACATTCGTTCTCTTTGTCCCCCGCAGTGCTGGCCGATGCCCTGCTGGTGGGCCCCAGCGCCCGGCCCGCCCCGAGCCTGAGCCTGCGGGAGGGCGAGCCGTTCCAGCTGCGCTGTGTGGCCTCCACCAGCTCGCCGCTGCACACCCACTTGGCCCTGCTGTGGGAGCTGCACCGAGGCCCAGTGCAGCGCAACATCCTGGGCCTCACCCACGAGGGCAGGTTCCGGCCGGGCCCTGGTTACGAGCAACGCTACCACAGCGGGGACGTGCGCCTGGACACCGTGGGCAGCGACGCCTATCGCCTCTCCGTGGCCCGGGCACTGTCCGCAGACCAGGGCTCCTACAGGTGTGTGGTCAGCGAGTGGATTGTGGAGCAGGGCAACTGGCAAGAGATCCAAGAAAAATCCGTGGAAGTCGCCACCGTGGTCATGCAGCCGACAGGTGAGCTTCTGGCAGACATGCGTACTGGGAACCGTGAGGGTGAAAAGTGCTAGGCTAGGAGCCTGTCCTCAAGGACATGAACTACTTTGCCTTCGTGGAAAAACTTCCCCTTATGAGTGGAGGGAACCAGGCAGTGTTGATAACTCCGAGAAGGGGAACTCTGCTTTGAGCGTATGCTGAAGTTTTGTCTGCCCGCTGCCTTGGGCTGAACTTTGACCCACAACATACAGGCCGGCCCTTCTCTGACTCACAGGTTAAGAATGGCTGAGGGCCGTCGGCTCTTCTTGTGGGTGTGGCGTGGATCCACCCACACTTGCTCCCTTGCTTTGTCGTGTTTGTGTTTTCCTGGTTCTTGTATCTGCCTTTCTCCCCATGGCTGCTGGAAAGTGCCTGCGGCTAATCCCAAGCCTCTTGCCTAACCTGCACCTGCCTTTCCTCTCCACCAAGATGTTCTGTCCCCTGCCAGGTAACAGACTCCTGAGGGCTGCTGGGCGTCTTGATTCCTGTACCGCACAGGTTCCAGGAAGTTCAGTCACAGAATCCAGACGACTTCCTCGTCCTGCTGTCTTGTCAGTCTGTCTGTTTGCCTGTTTGTAATTCTTCCGCTCCAGCTATATAATCAAAGAGGCACATTAGGAATCACACAAAAACAGAAGAAAAAGGAATAAAAGAGAAAAATGGTTATTTCGGTCTCCAAGAAGCATTGATGGGGAACCAACTGTGTGTTCAGTTCTGCCCGGGGTTAGAGGTCCTGAAGGCCTGTCCCAGGCTCAGAGGGTCAGCAGGGTGCAAAAGAGATCGTCACAGGGTTGCATCCCCACTGGGCGTGGCTGGGTGGGCTTGGTTTCCTTGGAGTCAGGGTATATGGTGGCTGCTGCTGCTGCCTCTTGTTTTGGAAGGTGAAAGACCTGAGCCAGGCCCATTTCCTGAGCAGGAATGAGAGCGCCTGGCTGCTCCCTCCTGCTGGGGAAGAAATCAGAGAGCCATGTATGGGGGCAAGTTGCATTGTCCTGAGCTGCATGCTCTGGCATTCGGAAGTGGTATGCAAATGAGGACGGAGCTTCCCCCAGTGACTTGGGGCCTTAGAGGAGAGGACTGCCCATCACAGTCAGTCTGGCCCCACCTGCTGCAGTAGTGGCTTCCAGATGGACTCAGGTCACCTTCTTTAGCAGAAGCGACGGTCTAGAATCTGCCTTAGGAAACCTGCAGCCATTCATCTTGCATTGGAACAGGGCAGGTAGCGTGAGAGACTGTTTGGCAGCAGTTTAACTTTTCAGTGCAAGAATTTCCATTGTAAAGGCGGTTTTACAACCCCCAGAGCATCATGTTTTGTAAGATCGGAACCTGAGACTATCAGTTAGTTCACAGCATCTAGCGCTGACCCAAGACTCGGGGATCATCATCTTTTTTGGTACTGGAAGTTGGACGTAGAGCTATGCAAGTGTTTCAGCGCTGAGCTACGGTGCCATCAGTCTTATACTCTGAGACAGGGTCTTGCTAAGCTTTCTCTGCTGACCTTGAACTTGTGATACTCCTGCCTCAGCTTCCAGAATAGCTAGGCTTTCAGGTCTGCACCACCTTGCTTGGTCTCATAATCTTTTATTTTTTCATTTTTAAACTTTATTTATTGTGTGTGTATGAGAGACAGAGAGAGAGAGAGAGAGAGAGAGAACACTATGCGTCCCTTTAGAGGACCAAGGGTGACTTCAGGAATCATCCTGGATTGCTTCTACTCCTTTTTGCTTCGCTCTGGGATTTTCCAGGCTCCGCTCACCAGGGCCAGAAGTGCAGGTCTTCACTGTTTCCATCTGGTGTTTTTATGCGGGACCTGAGATCTGAACTCAGAACCTTCTGCTTGCGAGGCAGTCTTAACCCCTGAGCCATCTCTCCAGCCCACCTCATTATTTTTTACTGTGCCATGGGCCTCTTTGACAGTTTTTTGAAGTCCTATATCCTTTCTCAGAGTAAACATTGTCTTAATTTATAAAAAGCAAAACACAAGATGACAGAGGTGAAGAATTATTTTGGAACAGTTATGAAAATATTTGAAGACAAATTTGTTTTATAGTAGTATGGTGGCTCTTTATTAACACATGAATAATAGATATAATGACAGGCCTAGCAGCGGTTGTAATTTCTGGGAGGAACATGTGTAAAATGATGTTTCAGGATGTCTACAGCAACTGTAATGTGAGAAGATCTGCAATTTCTGTGGGGACAAATGTGGGGCACAGGTGACAATTTCTTGCTTCATAAAGAAGATAGATGCTGTGCCGGGAAGGTGGCTCAGGGGTTAAAGCCTTTGCCTCCAAGCAAAAGGCCCTGAGTTCAGATTCCAGGTCCCACTTGAAAACACCAACTGAAATGGCGATGGCCTTCTGGCCCTGGTGGGCGGAGCCTGGGAAATCCCACAGCGAAGCAAAAAGGAGGAAGAAGCAATCCGATTCTCAAAGTCACCCTTGGTCCTCCACAGGGACTCTCTCTCTCTCTCTCTCTCTCTCTCTCCCATACAAAATGGCATAAGGTCAACTCAATGAAGGGTTGCTGCCTGTGTGGTTAGCCTTCTCTGATGGTAGGAGTGGGCTGGGTGATGTGAGCCTTCATAACAGTATATGATCAGATTCAGTCTTTAGGAGACAGCCTGAACCTCCACTTGGGCAAAGTCTCTTCTTGTAGGGTGAACAGAACTTTCTCTGTGAACCTGCTTCATCTCCTATTGCAAACCCTTGTTCCCCTCTCCTCCCAGTATCCAGAAGGCCTGGGACCAACTGGCTGTTAGTCATGTGATGAGAGGTTTCAGTACTTTCACTGAGAAAATGACAGAGGTGGAAAAGAGTAAGCTATGAAGTTGAAGAGATATCCCTGCCTAGATTTCTGGAGCCCAGAATGGCATTTCTTGGTCCACACGAGCACAAGGGTGCTTGAGGAATGTTTCTCCACTGACCCACACCCTCTCAAGCTGTCTCTTACACACAGTAGCTGATGGTCAGGCGGCAGCAGCCCCAGCCCGTTGCAACATCTCTGATCATGTATTGCCAGTGAAGTGCTTACAGCTGTGGAACCTGGCCCAGAGTGGCAATTCCTGAATGTGCTTTGAGATGTCCCGGGGACTGGGGTGTTGGTGGCTCAGTGATAAAGCCTTCGCTTCACAGGCAAAAGGACCTGAGTTCAGATCCCCAAATCCCACATAAAAATTGCTGAGCAGAAATGATGGTGGCCTGGAATTCTGACCCTGGAAGGCAGTGCCCGGGAAACCTCAGAGCAAAGCAATAAGGAAGTAAAGCAATCCAGAGTGATTTCCCATGTCACCTCTATACACACACGCATACACACATACACACACACACAGTTGCAGTCTGCCTGCATTGTTGCTGATAAATGCATGACAAGACAGCTTATGAAAACAATGGATTTTATTTTCTCTTACAATAGTCCTGTACAGTTCCTTGTACAGTTTGGCAGGAGCCCACACTGTACTAAGGACCGTGCCATATCCACATAATGGATAAGAGAGGGATCATCCTTATTTGCCAAACCAGCATGTCTGGTCAAGTCTACAGAAGGAAGCCAACTTCCTCAATCATCCCATTCACTTGCCCAAGGACTAGTCCCGCCCATCATGGGCTGGGCCTCCCTGTCAACTAGGCAGTCTCTTTCAAGTTTGCTCTGGGTTTAACTACTCATTCTCTACAAATGTGCTCAGAGCTCGAACCCTCAAGGATCAAGTTGACACTTGTATCTATGAAACATGCATGTATGCACACACATACTCTCTCTCTCTCTCTCTCTCTCTCTCTCTCTCTCTCTCACACACACACACACACACACACATGCCAAAAAAATGCCCTCAAATTGATTTGGGTCCCTTATTAAATTTTTTTAATCTTTATTTTTTAATGAATGCAGTAACTTTATAATACTTTCAACCCTTAGTCTCAAATCTCACCCCTCCTCCTTTTCCCCTTACAGCCCTTCATCTCCCCTGCCTGACTCCCTCCTAAGTTTCAGATCTTTTTGCTTGTGCAGACTACTGTGTTTTATTTAGTCTGTGATGACTTATGTCTGACCTGATTCATGCTCCAGCAAGCAGCCTAGATCAGTGGATAGACCACTGAGGAAAACATCCTCCTTTTCTTCCCTATCTGTATTAGTCTCCATCAGTCTCTGATGGTGGAGCTTCTTGAGCTCCTTCTGATGTTATGGTGAGATACCGATAACACAGTTCCCATGGGAGACCCCATGGCAAAGCAATAAGGAGGTAGGGCAATCCAGGATGATTCCAGTGTCACTCTTGGGCCTCCAAGGGCGTGCACATCATTCAGGTGCCCTCTTTTTTTTTTTAATTTTTAT
This sequence comes from Typhlomys cinereus, assembly GCA_023101885.1. NCBI lineage: Eukaryota > Metazoa > Chordata > Mammalia > Rodentia > Platacanthomyidae > Typhlomys > Typhlomys cinereus. The sequence continues at coordinate 1,109,423 of JALPQD010000121.1, read as the reverse complement.
TATTATTTATTCAACTGTGCACATGTGCGTGTGTATGCGCGCGCGCGTGCCTGTGTGTATGTGTGTGTGTCTGTGTATATGTAGAACCACGGACGAACTCGCGAACCACCATGGACGCCTCCACCTCCTTCTGCCCCGGGATTCACAGGCTCTGCCCTACCAGGACCAGAAGCGCAGGCCGCCCCCGCTTCCGCCTGGCGTCTATACGTGGGATCTGGGATCTGAACTCAGGACCTTCCGCCTGCAAGGGGGAGGCTTAACCCCTGAGCCACCTCTCCAGCCCCAGGTGCCCTCTTGTATACCTGTTTGTGTACATGCACACTCAAGAGCAAGTGTGCTCTCATGCAAAAAAAAAAAAAATTAATTAATTTCTCTGATGCTTTTAGGTCCCCGTTCCATTTTCTTTTTTTTTTTTTTAAATTTTTTATTATTATTTATTCGATTGTGCGTGTGTGCGTATGTATGTGCGTGCGCATGTGTGTATGTGTGTGTGTAGAACCACGGACGAATCGGGAACCACCGTGGATGCCTCCACCTCCTTCTGCCCCGGGATTCACAGGCTCCGCCCTACCAGCATCAGAAGCGCAGGCCGCCCCCGCTTCCGCCTGGCGTCTATACGTGGGATCTGGGATCCGAACTCAGGACCTTCCGCCTGCAAGGCAGAGGCTTAACCTCTGAGCCACCTCTCCAGCCCCCCGTTCCATTTTCTTTCATGTGTCAGATGGATGCTGGACTTGACTTGGAATCCTTGTTTGAAATATCAGGATGTGGAAATACATATATGGAAGTAAATACCTCAGAGACATTGGTTCCTGTGCCAGATCTTTTTTGAGCTGGGCACCAGCCATTGTCCCTGAGCTTCCGAGAGATTGTGGACGGTGTTGAGTGACATTGGCTGGAAGGCGGGGCCACTTCTCTCTTGAATCCCCTCAGAGAGGCTGGCTGTTTATCATCCAAGTAATTGTTCCCAGAGCATTATCACAGCTGGAATGTTTTTCCACTCTGATTACAGATGTTCTACATCTTAAAAAAAAATCCCCTGAATAGAGTGAAATGTTCCCACATTAAAAAGCTTAGCCAAGGGAATACCATACACAAGGAGCCCTGCCTGGAGTCTGGGACACTACATACTACGAGCCCTCGAGCCCTTGTCTAAACACAGCCTGCTTTTAATTGTCCTCAGTCACGAGAGAAGATGAAGCAAAGCTCATTGTGTTTAGGGTTTAGAATACGTCTTGTGCTTGACTTTTAGCTGGACCTGTCTCATGACGTAAATGATGCTGTATGTAGGATAATTTGAAGAATTGACTCATAAGAAAAATCATCTGGTTTCACTTTGCTGACTCTTCTGTTTAGGAGTTTTCACCTTTTTAGTTTCTTCCTTTGAGAATCTGAAGTCGAACCCGGGACCCGCTCCTGCTAGGCAAGGACTGTGTGTGGAGCTTCAGGCCCAGCGAAGGGTTCACACCCTTACCTAGACGATGGTTCCCTTTCCCTCCTCTCCCGCTCCCCAGCCCCAGACTGACACTGAGTATTTAGCAGAACTAAGCTGTCCTTTTTCTGTAAAACCACCAAAAATTGTCCTGTGTGTGCGGAAAAAGAACGGTTTTAGATTTGTGATGTGCAGCAGATATCCTGTCAAACCACAGTGTTGTTAACAGTTAAGAACAGGGTTTTCCCTCCTCGACGACACTGCCTGCAATGTGGCTGCCATCTCCTGCTGCTTTCAGACCTCTGGGGAAGCCCACGGTCCTCAGGAAGAGGACCAGGACATTCTTTCAGCACCAGTCAGACCCATATGTCGAAATTAAGTGCAACTGGGGGAAACCCAGAGGTACTGACAACAGGATTCAGAGAAGATTCAAGGTATCAGGATCTGACGCCCAACACTGGTTATGTTAGCAACAAGAAAACAAACAGATACTGCCTAGTGGCTTCCGGAAGTTCCTACTCCACAGCATCTCCTGACTTGCAGCAAATCTCACTGCGCAGAGATCCCTCACAATACTTACTTCCTCTAAGAACCACAAAACCACTGTGGCGATAGCAGTGCGGCTGGCCGTCAGGGTCGGCAATCCCTACACCAAGCTGTGCAGCGAAGAAAAGGAATGGCTGGCTGTATTTGTGCTTGAATAAAGCCTCAAAACAAGAACGGGGTTCTTGGGCTGGGGAGGCAGCTCAGCAGGGAAAGCACTTGCTGGGCAAGCCTAGTGACCCAAGTTCAGGTCTTGAACACCCACCCACAATCCGGGTGTAACAGGATTACCCTGTGGGGAGCAGAGACCGGAGAATCTGAGAGCTTGTGGGTCAGCTAGAATGGGCTTCTGTGGTGCTGGAGAGACCCTTGTCTCAAATAAGAGAGACCCAGGGCTGTCCTTCTCCGCCACACCCCCCCCCACACAGAGTTCCTGGAGGTAGACAGTTAAAATTCGAATCCCTGCTCAGAAATTTATTAGCTGTGTGTAACTTGGGTAAATAACTTCTCTGTACTTCAGCTTCCTTATCAGTAAGTGAGCGTAACAGTGTCAGCCTCATAGAGTTATTTTCAGGACTATGTGGCCCCCAGAGCAGGACCTGGCATGACAGTAGATATATATAAGTGTTTTATCTGATGTTCATTTCCAAAAACAATTTAGGATGTGTCATGAATTTATTCATTAACTATTCCTCAAGCACTTTCAGCTGCACAAAGCCTTCTAATTTTAACACCGTAAATCAGAACTTAAAAGGGGGTGATCCAGAGGGAGGAGGGGAGCCCGGAGGTGGAAGGGGCAGATGTATTTGAGATCACACGTAGACAGACTCTTCTCATCTTCCAGTTCTGCAAGTAGCTGTGCCCCGGACGGTGTCTGTGGCTGAAGGGAGGGATCTGGACTTGTCCTGCAACATCACGACAGACCGCGTGGACGACGTCCGGCCTGAGGTGACCTGGTACTTCAGAAGGACGCCCGACAGCACCTTGTCTGCCTCCCACATGCTGGCCCGGCTGGACCGTGATTCCCTGGTGCACAGCTCACCCCACATCGCTCTCAGCCATGTGGACACACGCTCCTACCATCTACTGGTACGAGATGTTAGCAAAGAAAACTCCGGCTACTACCTCTGCCACGTGGCACTCTGGGCTCCAGGACATAACAGGAGCTGGCACAAGGTAGCAGAGGCCATGTCTGCTGCAGCTGGCGTCGGCGTGACCTGGATAGGTGAGTGACTTGAAGAGCAGGGCTTGGCCTCTCCAGCTTCCTCCTTACTTAGTGCTCAGGGGGCGGGTGGAGCTGTGAGCTTCTGTATGTGACGTGAGGTTCTATATTGGACAAGCATCCTTGAGCTTCCGGGCTGCTGGCAGGGAAGGCATCAGGGATGGGCCTCCATTGTCCCGATGTCCCTGTTTCTGAAGACGTAGTTTCATTTCCTTTGCTGTTGGCCGTGGATGCCAAGCCGAGTGACTTAGGAGAGATAGCCGTTCTCAAGTCGTTTTCTCACAAGTGCCACTCTCTCATGTCTTCGTGCCCGTAACACCTGGTGTTCTCATCTTCTCACGTGGGCTGCACCCGGTCTGACCTCTGTTTCTGTGGTGCTCGTTTCTTTCTCTATTTGCCCGCGGAGCAGTGTGTGCACCACGTCTTGCTGGTTTGTGGCGATGGCTGGTAACCCTCAGGTCAACCCTCAGGAGAGGAGGCCACGTGGGGTGCCGTCACAGCAAGCGGCGCTCCGGTCAGGCTCATCCTGCTGGCCGCTCATCCCGACGGTCTGGGGGTGCTCTGAGCTCCTCCTTTGATTATTAGGCAGGCAAACCATCTTTAAAGGCCTAGGAGTGATTTCCTCCCTCGTCCCATGCTAAGCCTCCTCTGTGTGTACCACAGCTGGTACTTAGCTCTTCCTCATCCTCGGCTGGCTTAAGGGCTAGCTCACTATCTGTTTGTCCCTGATAAGCCTCTCTTTGGTAAAAACAAGGGATGAGGGGCAGGGGGAAGAGTCGTAAGAGAGTAAATGGTAGGGGACAGTCCCATCATGGCTGAGACCAGACGGGTGCCAGTCAGCCCAGGAGCAAAGTGGCCCTTTGAATTCAGAGAAGCAAAAGGAGCCGGTTTCTCTGGAGAGCTTTCATTTCTGCCGTCTGAACCTTGTGCGGGAGACGCACTGTGAAGTCCTGAGGTGGAACAATGTTCACCCGGCCAGGACTCTCCTTAGCAACCTTCAAAATAACACAGATGTTGTCGGCACCGAGAGACGACTTTTTATCTCTGGAGCTGAGTTTGCCTCATAGCTCTGATCCTGGAACATTCTGTGGCTGTCAAACCCTGGCGCTGCCCCCCTCCCCCCTCACACACACACCCCGCCTACCCCCGCCTCCAACTTCTGAATCCCAGTTCCCAGAATTTTTATTTTCGTTTTTTTGCAAGTGCTGCCTGCACTCCAATTCGAGGGCTTCTTTGAAGTCCTGGTGTATTGATCCCGCGTGAACCCCGGGGGAGGCACAGAAACTGTCAGACATCGGGGCGAGAGCTTGGAGGGAGGGAGTGGGAGAGTGGGTCTTTTAACTGGCAGGGATTTGTTGGTGGCTGTGTTCTCTGGAGAGTGAGGAGAAGCTGTGAGTCTGTACTGTGGGACAGGCTCCATTATTAGCCTGAGGATCCTGTCATTTGCTCCCCCAATTCCCCCGCAGAGAGCCCTCACCGTGGTGCAAGTCACCGGTGTGCGTCCTCCTGACTGATGCTAACGTGTGTGGAAAAAGCCCCCCTCCCCCTACAGTGTTTTGCACAGCACAGGCGCGCAGTCAGTATTGGCTGAGCAGGCACCTAAGTTGTCCCCAGTACAGGGATAACGTTCAGAGTTGCATGTTAGAAAGCCAGGATTGTTAGCGTTGCGTGTCTGAGTCATCGAGTACCCAGAGATCCTTGCACACGACCAAGCTCACCAAGAATGTAAATAATGGAAAAAAAAGTCACTCTTCCTTTCTTCGCCTCTTTCCTGAGCCTGTGACTCGCACTTTGCAGCTGTCTGGACACTTGTCAGGAGTCAACTCAGGCCTCAGCGCAGCAGGAGGTGTTTAGGCAAGACCTCCACACTGTATCATCTGCCCAGAAACTGAGGCAGTCGGCCTGATCCTACTTGTCATCGCTAGAAATGTCATGTGTGCATTGGAGCAGATGCAACTTGAGGCCTGTGGACAAACACAGACATGACCAGAAAACAAAACAAAACAAAACAAAACAAAACAACAACAAGAAAACCATGGAGGGCATCTTTGGGTTGTATGACGGTGGGATAGCGTGGTGTTTGTTCCCAGGAAGCTGGATCCCTACATGAGGCTGGCACAAATTTTCAACTTTGCCTACTCGATACAGTAAGAATTACTGGGCTGGGGAGATGGCTCAGCCAGTGTTTAAAGCATTTGCCACACAAGCTGAAAGACTAGAATTCAGATCCCCAAATTGCATGTGAAATGTCATATGGGCTATGGTAGCCTACCTGAATTCCAGCCTGGGAAGGCAGACTTTGGTAATCCCCAGAGTTAGATAGTAGCCAGACTTCCTCTGTAGAAGAGTTCTGGGTTTAATTAGAGATCCAACCTCCAAAGAAGGTAGAATAGGCGTCTAGACTATGTCCTGTTACTACCCTGGAGCCTGCATGTGCACATGCAGGAAGTGCGCCCACTCACCTGCAAACACACAGACATGCGTACACACCCCATACACATAAACACATGGAAATAGAGAAAGAAGGGAAAAGAATGATAGTTGCCATTTATTGAGCACTTATAGACCAAGGACTTCAGATGCAGTTAAACATTTGAATTGCTGTTGAGTCAGAAACTGCTTTATGTCGCCACCTGAACTTTTTCTTTTAACTTATGGTTTTGAGAGTCAGGAATTAGGGAAAGATTCAGTGGGGTTTGTCTCTGATGCGCCTGGTGACCGCTGGCTTTCTTGAAGACGTATCACTTCGCTCCTGGGGCTCCCTCTCCTCTCCCCTGGGGCTTTTCCCAATAGATCAGATGATAGTTGATGTTTCTCACAGGCCAACTTGGTCCTTCCAAGAGGCAGGAAGTTGCCAGGCCAGTTCGAAGCAAAGCCTGGGACCAGCAACCACCATCACATCTGTTTTGCCCTGATGGTCAAAGCGATCCAGAGTTCACCCAAATTCAAGTGTGGAGGAAGAGACCCCCTTAGACCCGAGGCAGAAGAGCAGATCGGATGGGAGACGCTGTGGTGTTTAGGAATCTCTACATCCTGTCTCTTCTATTTCAGAAGAGACGTTCGGGAGGCCTTAGCACCTCAGCCTGAGTCAAGTCCGTTCCGAACATTGTCATTCCATATAGGGACATGTTTGGCTGCAGGAAGCAGCTTTTCTCCGGAGAAGCCGCGCTCAGTCTTGAAGCTGAGTTGTCCTCATCCACAGGGCTGAAACCCTGAAGGCGATGGGCGGGTTGAAGCCCATGGGGTCTTCTTGCATCTGTTTTGTTCTGCATGAGGCACCAGAGCTTGATGTGAGTGACCTCACAAAGGAAGATGTGCTTGCCTCGAAGCGGGGAGATCAGCGTGATTTTTTTTTTTTAAGAGTGAGCCAAAGTCCTTTCAATAGGATTTATGTTCCACTTTGAAGGAGAAAAAAAGATAGAAGTTGGTTTGCAAAATGAAGCAGAAAGCAGCAGACGTAAAAATACAATCAAGATCAAAAGGGAGAAAAAGAATCTAAGAATAGTCATGGCAAGGTGGTTGGGATAAATTATTTTCTGCATTTCAACTCTGAATTTGCTTCTGAGGTCTCGAAGATTCTGGACAAAAAGAGATGTTATTTGACATTTCTCTGAGGAAGGAAAGCATGGTCTCATTCAGAGAGGCGAGCTTTTTCTTGGCCCTGAATATGTCCCACGTGGTGGTGGGGGGCCGTGGGTGATTTAACGGATATGGCTTTCAACTGTTTTTTTTTTTTTTTTTAACCAAAAACCCTTCAGTGATTGTTCCAATGGATGTTTCTTATATCCACCCTGTCTAAGGGCCTAGGGCCTGAATCTTAAGTGTGTAAAGGAGTTCTTGCTAAGAAGTTGAATTACTTCGGGGGAACAAATGTTGCTTTGTGTTCATCCAATTTAGTGTATAGCTAGAACTTGGAGTGCCGATGGGATGGCTAGTTAATCTGCACATTAAGCCATCTCTCTCTGCTATCAGATGTCTTAAATGAGCCTTTGGCAAGAGTTGGATACTAATCAGTTTATGGTTGAGCTCTCTGCCCCAAGTCTTAGACTTCTATGGTGTTAATTGGTGAGGGTTCCCAAGTTTCAGCTATAGGAGCCGGAGGAGGCGTGGCTGAATTCCACTGTTTCTAAGAACCTGATTTGCATTCTTCCCTACTGAAGACTGTCTCCTCTTCCAGCAGCATGCCAGCGAGGAAGGTAATTATTTTTCTTCACAAGGAGCCGGTAATCTGCTAAGCACTTGCTAGAAACTTCAGATTTGGATCTGTAGTGTTTTCAGGATGACTATCGCCAGCTGTCTGCCCAGGATTATTCCTGAAACCAGAAGAATGGGTACCAAGTACCGGAGTCAGGGAGACCTGCATAGACTTCTGCTCCACAGTCTTCAGTTGCAGCGGTTTGGGTGCATTAATCATTTCTGGGTTTTGATTCCTTGGCTTTAATAAGATACTGCATAAAGTAGCTAGCACAGTACCTGGTACTTAAAGACTTGGTTCATTTTTTGGTGGACTGAGGATTTATTAGTGTTTGAATGTCTTCTCTACCAAATTGTTAGCTAGTTAGGACCTAATAAGTCTTAGGGCTGGAGTTGGAGCTCAGTTGTAGAGCACTTATAGCACGTGCATGAGGCCGTAGGTTTAATTCCCAGTACTACCAAATAGACAATCAAAAGGGACTGGATGGATGGCTCAGTGGATAAATAAGATATTCACCCCATGAGCACAAAACCAGAGTCAGGATTCCCTGAGTCCAAGTAGAAGTCAGGCTGCCTGTAATCCCAGCACCAGGGAGAGAGAGAGAGAGAATCCCCAGGGCAAGTGGACCGCTGCCCTAGCCAATTAGTAAGCTCTGGGTCCAATTAAGAGATTCCATCTTTATAATGAAAGTGGAAAGCAGTCAAAGAAGAAACCTTTGTCACAGGCAGACCTCTCCACGTGTGCTTGTGTTCATACATGAGAAATGCATGCACACATCCCAGATACATGTATGGAAGGAAGAAAGTAAGGAAGGAAGAAAAGAGGGAGGAAGGGAGGGAGGGAGGGAGGAAAGGAGGGAGGGAGGGAGGGAGGAAAGGAGGGAGGAAGGGAGGGAGAGAAGGAGGGAGGGAAGGAGGGAGGAAGGGAGGGAGGGAAGGAGGGAGGGAAGGAAGGAAGGAAAAAGGACAGGAAGAAAAAGAGGGAGGGAGGGAAGTAAAGGTGAGTCGTAGGCCTTGCAGTCTGCCATGGAAAAGCTGGTAATATGTGCCCTCTACAGTGCTGGGGAGAGATTGAGCCGACCCCAGGCAACCCTCCCCCGTCCTGCCTTCAAATCTGAGAATTGATTTCCCTCTCTGGGAGGAGTAAGCGAAGGTAAGAGAGAGTTACTGGGAGCTGTCGCTTCTACTGTGAGGCATGAGTGCCACGCTTTGGTGGCATTCATTGCTCTGACTACCTGCCCCTGGTGATGGATTCCCCACCGTAGAACCTTGTCTATGCCCATCTCTGTTTAAGTGCTGGAGAATCATTAATTGCCATACAAAATAATGATTATGGTAACTCAGACAAGTGGTCCCTACCCTCAGCTACCTCCTGAGGACCTGCTTGGTTCAAGATAACAAAATCCCGTTAGCAGTGGCAGGAACTCCTCCTCTTGCTTTTGTAACTCAGCGTTCAGTGCTGTCGTCTCATCAGCGCTAACAACAATGACAGCTGCAGAAGGGGTGTTAGAACATTAAAAACATGGCCCTGTGGTATTCAATGGGGGTCAGCGGCTGCGAAGAGTATCATCTTGTCTTCTGGGAGGAAGGAGACTGAGAAAACATTGGTCTCCTGGGGGGCAATGAGCCTATTCAGTTGGGCACAGTGGGAGCCGGGCCATAGATCCAAAGCGCACACAAAGGCGCAAGTTGTCTAACTTAGCTTCTCTGGGCTTCATTTTTGCTTTTTTGTTTATTTGCTTATTTGTGTGTTTGTTCATTTGTTACTTGGCAATACATGTGAAGTCAGTGCTAATCTCATAAAGTTGTTACAAAGAGGACTTGAAAATGCAAGGAAAGGATGTGGCTTGGACCGCATAGGGGAAGCCCTTGATACATGCTGCATGTTGCCATTGTTTGAGAGTGAGGGTGATGGCCCAAGCCTTCCTCACAGACTGGTTGTCAGAATAAAGAAAGGAAGTCCACATGTGTGGTACTGGAATGCTCATGCTCCTATGAGAGGCACAAAAGAATTGATTTTTATAAATTAGCCAGTGATTCTCAAAGCTTTCTATTGCTTCAAAAACTGCAACGAAAGAGTTTAATGACTCAGATATTTACGTTTATTTGTTGACTGTATGTGCATGGATGTGCATACCATGTTTTGTGGTTTGAAGGGAGATTGTGTTTGAACATTCCCGTCCCCAGCTGGCAGCACAAAGGCAGTGTGATCTGAAGTAGGTGGAGCCTTGCTGGAAAAATTATATCCTTGAGGTGAGCCTTACAGCTTGTAGCCTGGCCTCTTCCTCTCTCAGTTGATGGTACTCCTGATGGCTGCGGTGACGTAAACCAGCCTCCTGCTTTGGCCACCAAAATAATAAACCCTTTCTCCCTTAAGCTGCGTGGGTCAGAGTATTTTCTCACAGCAACAGAAGACTCCCCGTACCACAGTGGCATGCAGGTGAGTTAGAGGCGATTTTCCAGAGTGGTTCTCTCCTTCCACCATGAGCTCCAGTGGTCATACTAAGACATATCAGCATTGGTGGCTAAGCCGTCTGTTCCCTCTTGTTAATATGCACCTTTGTTTTGAGGAGGGTCACCTGGGAGTCCGCAGCTTCAGAGGTGGTGTGCGCATGAGCAGACACTGGTCTGCTGCCATATCCCTGTTCTTTACATGCTACTTCTGTCACGCACAGACTGTCTCCGGGTTCTGTGAAAGAGCTGATAGAGCAAGTTGTTGTTTGTTTTTAACTTTCAAGAGCAAATTTGCAAATATTCGCAGAAGAAATAATCATGGGCTTTAATTGAGTTTCTTGCCGGTCTTATTTCATTTCTCTTCCTTTTCCTGGACATGCATGCAAACACATACAATATATACATATACTCATACATAAACACACACAAATACATGCACAGAAATACATGCACACAAACACAATAAATATGCATACTCAAATGATTATACACACACAAATACACAAATACAAATACACACATACATTCATATTTTATTTATTTTTTTATGTGCTGTGTTTATTAGAAGGCACTGTGTGTCTTCCCCTAGGAGGACCAAGGGTGACTTCAGGAATCATCCTGGATTTCTTCTACCTCCTCCTTGTTTGCTCTGGGATTTCCCAGACTCCACCCACAGGTTTGGAAGTGCAGGCCTTAGCTGTTTCTGCCTGGAATTTTTAAGTGAGACCTGGGATCAGAACTCAGGACCTTCTGCTTGCAAGACTTAGCCTGTGAGTCATCTCTCCAGCCTATATACACACATACATTCAAATACTCACATGTACACTTTAAAAAAAATCTGTGTGAGTATAAGAATGCTATTTTTTGTTGTTGTTGTTTTTTGTGTTTGTTTTTGTTTTGTGAGACAGGGGCTCCCTGCATAGCCCAGGCTGGCTTTGAACTCACCATCCTCCTGCCTCTACCTCCCAAGTGCTGGGATGACAGACATGAACTACCATGCCCAGCCTACAGCTAGCATATCATCTTACTCTTAAATACTTCAGTGTGCATCTTCACTGATAAGCATTTTTTTAAACACAACCACTATTGCATTCTTCGCTGATTTCTTGATTGAGATCAAGCAGAATGTAGCAGTAATCAGTGGCGAAATACTCGTGCCCAAAATGAGCATTTTTATGCAAAATATTAAATTTAGTTCAATTCAGTCAGTATGCTAATATCTTTGATGTACAAGGCACTTCATATATAGCATGTGCAGATGGATCTAAGGGGTAGTCCCTGGCCTTGGGACGGTCCAGGAGACAGACATACAAAAACCTAGAGCTCAAGTCAAACCCTTGGAGAGTGAGGAGCTGGCAGGTGGTCAGAGCTCTGAGAACACTTGTTGCACGAGAAGCAGAGAGGTGATGTGCTGAGTGATTCAAAGTAGACAGTTGTGCTGCAGAGGCGCGGCTGTGCAGAAGGGGCACTGTGTGAGGGGCCTAGAGAGAGTCCAGTTGCCACCAACCATGCTTAAAATCATAGCACAACATTAGAAGACACTTTCTGCTCCTGCCCAGACAGCCTCCTGCTTCTCTGGGAATGTTAACCTGAAGTGGACCCACTCGTGGCTCTGTGGACAGGTCACACAAGCCTGCTCTCTTGTCAGTTGCAAGCCCAGTGTCAGTCTGTCTGTGCATTAGGTGTGCGGCCTCACGTTAGCTGTAGCAGAGCAGGAGAGCAGCCCTCTCGTCCATGACGAGGTCTTTGCATCCAGCCATTATGAGATTCCCTATCACCAGATGCGCTGTTCTGTAGTGCCCCAGGCTTGCCCTGTCTCCACGCCTGCATTCAGGGGACAGAAGCAGACCCGGTGGAGCCTGGGGTGGGATGGGAGAATCTGTTCAGTCGCCTTCTCGCCAGCATGTCGTGCCCCTGTCCCAGGTGCCGAGGCAGAGTGGCCTGCAGGGAGAGAAGCAGAGAATTGGGGAGCAATGAGGGTGATTCTGCATTGGGGGGGAGGAGTCAGCAGGTGGGGCAAGGTGAGGTTCAGTGGTGGAGGGCCTTGAATGCAGGCTGGAGAGCATGTTTTGAACTCAGCAGCTAAGGGGGAGCTGGGGAGGTGACTGACTGGTCTGTTGCATGGCCAGCCCGCAGGCTGGACATCCTTGCTGGAGGTGGCAAGGGTCAGGATGATAGTGGTTGTAGCTACCTCGCTTTTTGCGTCTGTGAGACAATACTCAGACACAACTTAAGGGAGAAAGGGAGACAGGGTATATAGGCCATTGCGCAGGAATCACACAGCAGAAGGCGTGGCTGGAGACAGGAGCAGGAAGCTGGTTCAGGTCACTGCAGCCACCAGAAGGGAGAGAGAGCAAGAGCTCACGAGAGGAAGCAGGGCCAGGCCACCAAATCTCAGGGCCTGTCCCTGGCTGTAGTGTACTTTCCTCTAGCCAAGTGCGGCCTCCAGAAGTCGCCACAACCTTTCCAACATGAACATCAGCTAAGAATGCAAACCAGGAGCCTGTGGGGGGCGGATCACATCCAAATCACGATGGTCCCAGGGCTCTCACTCCTGAAACTTACCACCGGGAATGGGAGGAGTGGCGAGGGTACTGAGAAGGGAGAATGCGGGGGGAGGGGGAGTGCAGAAGGCACAAATGAGGGGGAAAGTGGGAGATGGAATACCTCTCATGCTGGGGAACCAGGAAACGACTAGACAGACTGTGGTCACCTAACAGTCACTGTAGAGTAGGAAGCAGGAGTCATCCATGCTCCTCTCAGGTGCATTGCCTGCCGTATTGTCCTGCGTGTGCACGCCGGCAGGGGACGATGAGGACCGAGGTGGGCTAGACCATGGCAGCTACCTTCGAGATGCCTGGAGCCCACTCAGAATGCAGACTCAGCTCTGTGCCTGGGTTGGGGTCTGAAGCCTCAGGGCGGGTGGGCAGAGCCTGGAGCCTGCTGGACCCTGAAGAGTGAGCCCGTGAGTTTTGGGGCCAGGGAAGGAGGAAGGGAAGAGGAGAGCACCCTGGAGGAAGGTTTCCACCCTGGAGAAAGGTTTCCCCGTGTTTCCTGGTCTGCCCATCGACAGATCTGTCATGTTTCTGCCTCTTTACCATCTCCCCCCCCATTTAATTTGCCAATTAAAATTGAATTTATTTATATTCCATTCATGATGTTTGGTGTGCATATGTATTATAGAATAGCTGAAGCAAATGTATGTGTCACCTGACATAAAGAGCATTTAAAAATATGTTCTCTTAGGCAACTTGATATGCCACAAGAGGCCTGAACCCCCCCTCCCCCATTCCCACCATCACGCACAAGAGTAGACAAGCCAGAGGGAACCCTGGGGTCCATAGAAACAAATGGGAAGGAGGATGGGAGGGAGTGGGATGGATTGAAGACGGGAAGGAAAAGGGATGGAAAGGAGAGGGGATGGAGGGAAGCAGGGATAAGTACTCTATATGGTTGTAAAACTAGAAAAATGAAATAATTAAAAGAAAAAATTCTATTCTGTTAGCAACTTTCAAGTGCCTCCAAGGAGCAGCCAGGCCAGCTGCACCTCCCCATCATTAACGTAATCACCCTGTTGCACAGTGGACTTTCTGGACGGATCTGTCTGTCAGACAGAGCTTTGTATCCTTCGACAAACGTCTTCTCTCCCTCTCCTAAGCTCTGTAATTACTGTTCTACCCTTTGCTTCTATGAGTTTGACTTTTGTAGATTTTTGCATACAAGTTAGATCATAAGTCCATTTGTCTTTCTATGCTGCTTATTTTGATTACCATAGTCTCTTCCACATTCATCTATGTTGTTGCAAATGGCAGGATCACCTTTTTAAAGACTGAATAGTATTGTGTTTTGTGCATGTATGTGTGTATATGTATGGATATACACCTATATATATATGTATCTATTTATGTCACAGTGTCTTTATCCATCTATCCATTGATAGACACTTAGTCTGACTCCTCTTGGCTATTGTGCACAGTGCTGTAATAAGCATCCATCTTTCATCATCATTTCAACAGCCTGGGAAAAGGTGTCACTTTGGAAGAACATGCCCGGGGTGGAAGTAAACCATGAAAGATGGAAGGGTTTATTATTAGCGAATACATGATCTGTTTGAAGACAGAAGAGAAGTCCCCAAGGGGAGTGTCAAGGCATTTCCATTGCAGTAGCCAGTTGTGCTGGGGCGAAGGCCCACGGGAGGTCATCTTCCAGGTCACACTCCTGTTGCCATAATTTGTGGTGTTCCGTTGGGTGTTAGAACTCTAAAATTGCAAAATTTGGAGGGCAGGAAGTTTGGTTCATCCCGAGAGATGTGATTTTTCTTAAAAGGTAGCAGGAAAGATTCAGCCCGAAGGTCACGTCTCCTACCCTTGGGCTATGTGTGAGAGTTATTAACCCTTCAAAACGCTTCTTTCTCGGATATGCTTCCTTCTCAGATGTGATAAGGGAATTTTGAATAGTGTGTGTGCGTGATGCCACATGTTGATGTGTACCTGTGTCCCTGCATACTTGAAGCACTAACCTAGTCACCTTTGTGCACATTCTAGCTGTTGATCTTCAGAACAGCATTAGGACATGCACTTATAGTCCTGTCCTCACAATTATCGACAAGATACAAGAGAATGTAAGGAACTTAAGGCTTTAAGGGACTGCCTTGTAGGAAAATGGCAGAGTGGGATTAGAAAATGTTCTGCCAAAAGATCCCCGAACCTTCGCTACAGACCCGTGACCTTTCATCATTGAAACTCTTATGCCCCACCACTGCAGAGCCTGACCCTCTACCACTGCAGAGCCTGACCTTCTATCACTGCAGAGCCTGACCCTCTATCACTGCAGAGCCTGACCCTCCATCACTGCAGAGCCTGACCCTCCACCACTGCAGAGCCTGACCCTCCACCACTGCAGAGCCTGACCCTCTATCACTGCAGAGCCTGACCCTCTATCACTGCAGAGCCTGACCCTCTATCACTGCAGAACCTGACCCTCTATCACTGCAGAGCCTGACCCTCTACCACTGCAGAGCCTGACCCTCCATCACTGCAGAGCCTGACCCTCCATCACTGCAGAGCCTGACCCTCCATCACTGCAGAGCCTGACCCTCCACCACTGCAGAGCCTGACCCTCCACCACTGCAGAGCCTGACCCTCCACCACTGCAGAGCCTGACCCTCTTATCACTGCAGAGCCTGACCCTCTATCACTGCAGAGCCTGACCCTCTATCACTGCAGAGCCTGACCCTCCATCACTGCAGAGCCTGACCCTCCACCACTGCAGAGCCTGACCCTCCACCACTGCAGAGCCTGACCCTCCACCACTGCAGAGCCTGACCCTCCATCACTGCAGAGCCTGACCCTCCACCACTGCAGAGCCTGACCCTCCATCACTGCAGAGCCTGACCCTCTATCACTGCAGAGCCTGACCCTCTATCACTGCAGAGCCTGACCCTCCACCACTGCAGAGCCTGACCCTCCACCACTGCAGAGCCTGACCCTCCACCACTGCAGAGCCTGACCCTCCACCACTGCAGAGCCTGACCCTCTATCACTGCAGAGCCTGACCCTCCACCACTGCAGAGCCTGACCCTCCATCACTGCAGAGCCTGACCCTCTATCACTGCAGAGCCTGACTCTCTACTACTGGCCTTCTCCCACTGCAGACTCTGACTAACACTGCAAACTCTGTGACCCTTCAGCATTGCTCTTCACAGCCTCATAGCCTAGTGTCTAGGTCAGAGATGTAGCACACGGGATGGGTCCCTTCCTTGCCATGCACAAGCGGACTTGGGGCTCTGTAAGTAGCAGCACTGTCACTGTTGCTGTGGACTGTTGGCAGAGTGGCATCTCAGGCCAGCTGCACCCCACACGTAGGTCCTCACGGACTCCCTGGGCTCCTCCATACTTGCCAAGGAACACGTCTTAGAACCCCTATGTAGCCTCCCTGCCCAGTATTTGGGGCACTCTTCGAATGCCAGTGCCCCCTGCTTTTTTTCTGTGTTCCCATGTGCTCTCACGTACGCCTGCTACTCACTCCGCAGCCAGGCTTTGCTCGAGGGTCTCGTCTCCAAACGCCAGGCACGCTGCCTTGTAAACAGCAGACGTTCTATATGTGTTTGCTGGTGTCGTGCTAAGGATTGTAGAAAAGTCGTGCTATCTTGCTGAGTGTACAACCAGTTCTAATCTGTCATCTGGTACTTCAGATGAACTTAATTTGTGTCACTCTGCTTTGGGGTTTGAACCTACATTCAACGTGGCAGAAAGGTCTGAAGTCCTACGTGTGGGGACACTTCAGACCTCGCTCGTCCTGTGTCTGTGACCACACGCACACTTCTTGGAGCGTGTGTCCTGCAGGGAGGCCCACGGCACATCCACTCACTTCCTGGAGACAGCGTGGTGACCTCAGCAGTCTTCCCGTGAAGTGAGGAGTCAGCAGACAGCTTGGACTCCCCGGCAGCCTGTGGCACCTACTTCTGCACCCCCTCTTCCCCATAGCAGAATGGCTCTTGGGGCAGGCAGGGGCCGCGTTTGAGTTCACCACCATAGCTGAGTCCAGCCTCATTCGCAATTAAATGCTGGCGAAGATGACATTTAAGAGAATTAAGATTTTTGAGTTCTTTCCATTTCCTGGTCCAGTGAATCATTCCTGGAGAGTCACAATGTTATAAATTTCATTAAAAGTGTAAATCACACAGGAGCAGGTCCTTGACCTCCACAGTGAATAATCTGTGTGAGGCATAAATAGAAGCAACGTGAAATAAAACAAAACCGGTGAAGGTGATGTGGATAAAGGGAGTGTTAGAAAATAGTTTGGTGTGAATGGAATAAATGCTTCTCCGAGAAAAGTTATGGAAACTTTAGACGGTAGAGCATTGCTGGAGGAAGGCAGTCATAGGGGTGGGCCTTGAGGTCCGTTACCGCTCTGCTTCGATTAGTTAGTCTGCTCTTGCAGTTGGAAGTCTTCATGATGGATGTGACCTAAGTCGCCTCCAATTTCTGCCTTTCCTTCCATAATGGACTCTATTTCTCTTCCATAAGCCAAATAAATCTCCCCTTCTCACCGTAAGTGGCTTGAGTTTGAGTGTTGTTGCACAACAGCAGAGAGAGTAACTGCAGTATATATTTATATAGTCTTTTCTAGAAACCATAACATGAACCCAGCAAACCTATCTTGAGTGTCCACATACACTTGGGAATGAGATTTTTAAGCAAATGGTCATAGAATCGATAACCAGCATGCAAGAGACCACAGGGGACAGAGAAAGAGTGCTGCCCCTGTGGACCACGACGTTGGCAGAGCACCCTAAATGCCATTTGCATGGCAGTGGCAGAGGAGACTGACTGGGGGATCTCCTAAATAGGGGTGACATGGGAAGGGAAGAGGAAGGAAGGCTACAGGTGAGCTCTGATTCAAGTTCTTTGGCAGGGATAGAGGAGGCCTGGGAGCCCATGGGGACGGACATCTGGAGGTACAGAAATGAATTCAGTTGATGCCGCAAACATCAGCGGGAGGAAGGGTCTTTACAGGGTCCACAGGTGCTGGGCCTAGTAACCTTCCTCATGCTCCTGCCCAGGCTGGCCAAGGAAGCGGGCAGTGAGCGTGAGCAGGCCTGCTAGGACCAGGCTCACGGTGAGATGGTTTCAAGGTTGGTCGGGTTGTTTCAGGATGTTCTTTTGGGGGTGTGAGCATTGAAGTGTCATTGACTAAGAAGCCAGAAAACAGCAAAGTGAGGATTTTAAAAAACGCGTATGGGAACGAGGACTCGAGGGCTTCGTATTTGGAGCACAGCCAAGGGAGGCAGGACCCTGAGCCTGGGAGGACTGGTGGATCTTAGGTTCCCGAATGTTCTTCGGAATAGAGCTTTCCAGGAGAGCTCCTGTGGGAGCTTTGGAGGTCGTGGGCTTGCTTGGCATTCCACAGGCAATCTTGGTACAACATGGATAATGAGCTTCCGAAACCCTTCTCAAAGACCCCAACCTAGAAAAACTTCCAGTCAACCCTTGTCCTGGGTTGGGGGATTGTGGGTGTTGGGTGTGTGTATGGGGGGGACAAAGGTTCTGATCCTTTGGTTTTCTGGTCTCGGGAGTTCTCTTAGGGCAGCTGTGGCAAGATATGATTTACGGGCTTTAGGAAACACTTCCAGGATCCTTCCCACCAAACATAAAGACTGGCTTGTATCCCAGTAGGTGTAGGAGGTGCGGCTGTCATGAGCAGTCCCTGTCACCTTCCCTTTGCTGTGCGGTGGTGCCTTGCGGTCGGTGCCTGGTTCTTTTTCTTTTCTTTTTAAATCCTGACCCCTGTCCTCTCTCCCTTCCTTTTCAGAACCAGACTACCAGGTCTACCTGAACGCTTCTAAGATGCCTGGCTTTTCGGATGACCCCACAGAGCTGGAATGCCGGGTGGTGGACATGAAGAGTATGGAGGCCGGTGTCCGGCTGACGGTGTCATGGTACTACAGAATGAGCCGGCGCAGTGACGACATGGTGGCCAGCGAGCTGCTGGCTGTCATGGATGGCGACTGGACACTGAGATACGGAGAGAGGAGCAGGCAGCGGGCCCAGGACGGAGAGCTGATTTTCTCTAAGGAGCACACAGACACATTCAACTTCCGGATCCAAAGGACTACAGAGGAGGACAGGGGCAACTACTACTGTGTGGTGTCCGCCTGGACCAGACAGCGGAACAACAGCTGGGTGAAGAGCAAGGACGTCTTCTCCAAGCCCGTCAACGTCTTCTGGGCCTCAGAAGGTAGAAGCTTTCTTCCAGCCAGTATCCATTCCAGTCGTGATTTTCTTAAATCATCCATATGTATGTTTGCCAGGACACCAGGCAGCCACATCACCGCGAGACCCTACGTTGCAGTTCGTCTGCACGCTACTGATAAATTCACAATCAAACTTGGGAAGGGGGGGTATTTTTGCTTCTGATTCTTTTTTTTTTTATTTCAGCTCATACAAACTTATTAGGTACACCAGTTCCCTCCCTCCCTCCTCCTCCCCCCGTACCCCCTGCTCCCCCTCCCCGCCCCTCTCCCTCCCCATCCCCCAGTGCCTCCCACCCCAATTCCCAGAGAGTCCTTTCTTGTGCATGTCTGATTTTCCTCTGGGCCCTCCTCTCCGATGACGTACAAGGACCCAGTGGCCTTTCCCTGAACCCTTTCCCGTGTTCCCCTTAGGTATAGGAACACTGCTGTGGCTGCCAATCCTTTGCCTCCAAGGCTCTTGGTGCCTTTAGCAGATGCTAGACTTTGTGAGGTCAACAGTGTGTTGGACAATGCGCAGGGCATGCAAAGTCCAATTATGATTGCTTCAGCCCTAACTAGTATGGAGTATCTTACATATCATTGCTTCTCCCATCCTTTTGCTCTTACACTCTTACCGCCCCGTCTTCCGCAAATTTCCCTGAGCTTCAAGATGGGGAGAGACTAAGCTGGCCTAGTTCTAGGTGGTTGATATAGAGTCTCTGAAGTTCTGGATTGTGGTTTGTTGATTTTCTTTTGCAGTTTTGCTGCTCCTGCAATGCCCTTCACTCCATCCTGGTGGGCATTGTATGTTACCCCCTGGCCAGAGACAAAAAGCTGTTAGAGTCTTGTGATAAAAACACATTCAATCTCCCTTTGAATGCTTCTGATTCTTGATTACCAGTTAAAGTCCCAGTTCAACTTGGCAGGAGAACTCAGACCAACACCAGGAGCTGAGGGAACTGGCCCCACCACATCCACAGGGATTGCTGAGAGAGGATCAAACCTTCTCACTTGCCAGACTGTAAGCCTGTCTACCCATGCCAACTAGTCTGTGCGGCATGCCAACTTACTGAGCCAGCCCTCTCCATCCTCTCTGCCTGCCCAGGGAATGGTCCTACCCACTGTGGGCTGAGTCTTCCCTTCTTAGTTAGAAAATCTGCAGGCCTGCTCAGGGACTGCCTTAACTACCAATTCTTCACCGAAGTGCCCAGAGCTCAGTCTTCAGTTGCCAAGGCCACACCTGCATGGGCAGGGTGTCCTTCTCTCACTCACTGAAGCTTCCAGATCATCTCCCCTCAGCCCTAGAAGATCGGGCTTCATCTGCAGTGCCCCGGCACGTGCCGGTTCCTCCCGTCACCGGTGCCCATTGAGGCGTGGCTCCTTCTTTTTTAGTTGCTGGCATCAGCCTTGGTTTCGCGGGCAACTGTCTATATGACAGCTGCTGTCTGAGTAGCTTCACTGGACGCACCTGAGGAGCTTTCGAGAAGATGCTCACACTTGAGTCCCACCAGAAATGCTGTTTTAGTCGGTGTGTGGCACGTGCAGTCTAGACACTTCAATCTGCCCAGCGCCCTGTGTCGTGTGCAGTAGGGAGCCCTGATGTGGAGAGTGCTTCTGTTCCTGGCGCACCCATCTTCCTGTGGGTGCGTCACGTCCTCTGTCCTTTTGGCCCTTCGCTCCCGAGTCTGTGCTAGGTGAGCTCACTTCTGCTCACAGAAGCCTCCACAGCTTCAGTTTCCTCCATCCTAGTCTCTAAGCTGGCCGGTCTTTCTAGATGGCCGCCTCATGCTTCAGAAGCAACCTTACTACCTCCACTGGAACCGACAGCCCGCAGATTCCGCTGTTGTCCTTCACCCCTCCTGGGTCTTCACTTCTGTCTTACCAGAGTGACCACTTGCTCCTGGGAGTCCGATGTACCCCTGGTGTGGTTGTTAGCGCACCCTCATTCTGAGGGGAACCCAGGAGTGGAAGGGGTGAGCTGCAAGGCCACCTAACAATACCTACCCTAAGTGATTCCCTTTGCACACATCACTCTTTAAAAATATTTTAGTTATTACTTATTGTGAGAGAAAAGGGGAAAGGAGGAGGCAGGCACGTATTCATGCCAGGCGTGGAAATTAAGGGACAACTTTTAGAAGACAGTTCTCTCCTTCTACCTTGTGGACTTGCAGGGATTGAACTCAGGTCACTGGGTTTTCCAGCCTTGCCCCTTGAACTGTCTCACTGGCCCACCCTGTATACAACCTTGAGTTCCTTATTAACCCTGATTTAGTCTACCCCATACTCTGCCTAAACTATAACTTCATCCTGCGCCTCCCTTCCTGAATGTGCAGAGCTAAAGGCAGAGGAAGACGAACTTTCCAACAGTGACAACTGGTCTGGCTTGAAATTCCACGCCCCTCCTGCCACGTGGGTTCTCTGTGCTGGCAAACCTTCTGGTTCCTTCTCCACCCATCTCAGTGCTCTTACACACTACCTGCTCTCTCTGCAGACCTCCTTCCCCAGCCTCCCCGGGCTCTTGGCCTTGCTGCTTCTTTCCCTAAAAAAAAGACAGCCAGAGAATGCTCACATATGACCCAGCAACTTGCAAGAGTGCAGCAGGCCCTCGGGTCTTAGCAAAGCGCGCCCCCCTCACGGCTCAGGCACACGATCCCACTCTTCCATGTTCCTGTCTGCTCCTCTGGGCCTCCCCCACTGGCCTCTTGCCATAAGCTGGGAAACTAATCTCTCTTCTCCCTCCACCTTTCTGTCTCTTATCACCCCGTCCACTATTATTCTCCGTCCCTTTATAGCCACAGGGTTCAATTTATCTTTGTTTGATGTTCCCAGGCCCTCTCCTTTCCTTCTTTTTGGTGCCTGTTCTAATCAGGCTTTTCTCCTAGTGCACATGTTGAGATTGCCAGAGATGAACGTATTGTAAAGGCTGTTGTTAGTTACCTTCCTGGGCAGAATTCAGCACAGGCGATGGTTTCCTCCTTCCTGAAACTTTTTAGCTTTTTTCCCTGGCTTGTGGGATGCCTTCTCCGGGCTGGTTTGCTTTCTTTTTTTAATTCTTTGACAGCTTTGCATATGTGTACAATGAATTTTTGTCATTTTCTTCTCACGTTACCTCACCTCCTACTTTTTCCCTTCTCCCACCAAGAATCTTCTTTTTCCAAACAAGTTTTTCTATTACTCTTATGGTGTGTGTGTGGGTCCTGCTGAGTTTAATAAGGACTCGCTACAATAGTGGCAGGACCACTGAAGCAAGACGGCCCCTCCTTCCAGGTAGCATTAGTCATCAATATTCACTCAGACAGGGGTGGACCACATGAGCTCTTCCCCCACCCATGATGTAATATTGATGGGCCCAGTCTTGTGTGGGTCTTATGCAGGTAAACTCGACATGGTTGTAGTGGTCTTACCGTGTCTTCTAGGAGGGTCTAGATGTCCCATTGAGAGTCAAGCACTCCATAGTCACTTATTTATTCTCTGCATTTTGACCACTTGTGATCCTCTGTATTGACCACGGTCCCTTGCAAAAAGAGGTCAAGCCTGTCACCTACCTCAGAAATAGTCCCTGGGTTCCTAGTTAACTCCCTTGGGAATCTCTTCCATTCTCATGAATTCAGAGGCCCGCTATAGAGTAGACCCCCAGCTCTGTATTTCTGTTCCAAGGCATTTTCTGGAGCCCTCAGAACAGTATTCCATTGCCTTCTTGTCTCAGAAGAATCTTAAACTTCTGTTCAAAATGGCGCTTCTGGTCTCTGCGACCTCTCGTGGCTTTTTCTAGAACCGTTTGCTCTGGCTCTTCACCTTCGGTTTCTTGTGCTTTGTTTTGTTTTGTTCTGCTTTGTTTTGTTTTGGTGTGCTCGAGATCAAATCTAGGGCCTTGAACATGCTAGATGAACCAGACATTCCCCAGCTCCTAACTCTTCCTATTAGTATTTTCATTGGTTTGTTTTGAGACCGGATCTCATATAGGCCAGCCATCAAGTAGCCCAGGATGACCTTAAACTGCCAACCCTCCCGCCTCCACCTCCCAAGTGCTGTACATTTTACCTGCACATTCTGAGAATTGACGTGAGCGTCTCGATGCTTCTCTCACGTGCCTCATAATGAGCCCCCATCAGCTCTCACCTGCATGTACACTGTCGGGGCTCCCATCTGGTCTCGCTTCTGCCTTTAATCACACCCTTAAACTCCATGCAGATCTTAAAACTCCTCAGCTCTAAACCTTCACAGCTTCTGTACCTCAGAACAAAACCCAGAGGCCTCTCGGTAGCCTCTTCTGCAGACTGACCGGCCTCACACACTGCTCTAGAGACCCCATTAAGCTCTCTTCCTGGGCGCCTCTTCCCTTCCCTCCCCCCTCCTCCACCAGGCACATGCCTGCTCTATAGCTCTCCATTCCTGTGCCTCTCTGCCTAGAAAGCTTTTTCCCCAGATGGGCATCAGCCCTATTCTCTCATATCCTCAGGTCTAGATTCAAATGTTACCCTCTTAGAATCCCTAGCAACTCTACCTGTCACTGTCACAACCCCTGCCTGTACTTACTTTCTTTTGTTGTTCCTTAGAGTCTTGCCGTCTAACCACACCACATATTTTACTCACTTTGTTGTTTTTCCCTAGAAGCCTATGAAGGATCTCTGTTTGTCTGATGAGTGTTGCGTTCCAAGTGCTTGCAACATGAAGACTTTCAGTAATTGCATGTTTAATTCATGAACGAGATGACCAAACTCACAGGAGAATCGAGAAAGAATGCGGCTGGTTCAGCAGAACCTCCGCAAGCAAGGATTCTAGAGAGAAAACCTAGTATATATGTTGTGCTGATAGGTTTGGTGGGACAAATAGTCATCTTCTCCCCCTCCATAAAAAACGAACAAACAAGAAGTTATCATAGCTAGCTGGACAATAGGATTCATCCAGTTGGAAGATAAAAAAGAATGGGCATGACTCATTTATTCATCCATTCAGCAGATCTTTAAGTGCCTTTCCTGTGCCTGACACCGTGCCAGTGTAACTGACACCGTGCCAGTGTAACTGATGAGTTCTAGCGTCTCCATGCTTAGAGGTTGCTGTCTGCCCCAGGAGAGGACACATAAACCTAATGGTAGTGTGGTCATAAACATGAGCTCAAAATGTTGAAACAGCGGTTGTGAAATGAAAAGCGTGAAGCAGGTGGTAGTGATTAGATCCACCAGCGCACAGGCATTTTTGCAATGAGCCGGATCTATATGTTCCCAGCATAGGAACAGGTAGAGAGAAGCTGTGTGCTCCACAGGCTAGCTTAAATAGGGCTCTTTTCTCTTTTCTTCCCTAGCTCACTTAGAATGGACTCCATATTTGGAGTGCCTTTAGCTTTCTAAGTTCTCTATCCATCTGTCTGTCCGTCCGTCCATCTGTCCATCTCTCATCTATCTATCTATCTCTCATCTATCTATCTCTCATCTATCTATCTATTTATCTCAAGGATTGGAAATTCTTCTTAGCCCACATTCTCACTACCAGTTGCACTCCAAATCATTTACAACTGTCTCTTTCCCTGTAGCAGTTTCCAACCTGCTTTCACACACACATTATTTTCTTTTTCAAATGTCCACGCTTTCCTAAGTGTGGGTGTGCAGCAAGTTGCAACCCGTTCTGGTTTCTACGATGTCTGTTGTGACATGATGTTCCATGAAGTCTGTTCTGCTGCAAATGACCGGCTTCTGGTTCCTCGTTCCAGATTCCGTGCTGGTGGTGAAGGCGCGGCAGCCAAAGCCTTTCTTCGCCGCTGGGAACACATTCGAGATGACGTGCAAGGTGTCCTCCAAGAATATCAAGTCCCCACGCTACTCGGTGCTCATCACGGCTGAGAAGCCCGTCGGCGACCTCTCTAGTCCCAATGAAACCAAGTACATCATCTCACTGGACCAGGATTCGGTGGTGAAGCTGGAGAATTGGACTGATGCCTCCCGGGTGGACGGTGTGGTGCTGGAGAAGGTGCAGGAGGATGAGTTTCGCTATCGAATGTACCAGACCCAGGTCTCCGATGCAGGGCTGTACCGCTGTGTGGTGACGGCCTGGTCGCC
Source organism: Typhlomys cinereus (assembly GCA_023101885.1). Taxonomy (NCBI): domain Eukaryota; kingdom Metazoa; phylum Chordata; class Mammalia; order Rodentia; family Platacanthomyidae; genus Typhlomys; species Typhlomys cinereus. The sequence goes on along the minus strand of JALPQD010000121.1, from coordinate 1,084,791 downwards.
TGTCCGGGGCAGCCTGTGGCGAGAAGCAGCAACCAGTCTCTCCAACCCTATTGAGATCGACTTCCAAACCTCAGGTGAGCAGGGAACCCCACAGTCTTAGAGTGAACTGGAGGTCAAGTCTAGCATTTTAATCACATGTTCTGCTATTTCATTTTAATTTTGTGTGTGTGTGTGTGTGTGTGTGCGCGCGCGTGCCAGAGGGCACTTCAGTGTATATGCCCGTGGAGGCCCAAGGGTGACATCAGGAATCACCCTAGATTGTTCTACCTCCTTACCTACCTTTGGGGTTTTCCTAGGCTCCGCCTTCAGGGACTGGACGCACACGGCCAATGCCATATCCGACCTGGCACTTTATTACATGAATTCAGATGCTTTTGATTGTGAGGCAGATGCTTTCACTCCCCGAGCCATGTCCCCACACCTGTGCTGCTGTTTTAAAATAGCTTTGTTGCGATGGAGTTCTTAGGCCACAGCACATAGTTAGTCAGGTACAGGTGTCAACTTGATGGTTGAGGGTTTGAGCTCTGAGCACATTTGTGGAGAATTGGTAGTTGGGGAAGCCCATGGTGGGTGGGGCAAGTCCCTGGGCAAGTGAATCAAATGGAGGCAACTATTTGAGAGAAGGGGCATCCTTGTGCATACTTAGACATGCTGGTCTGGCAAGGATGGCCCCCCTTTCAGCTGTTACATGGATATGGTGTGGCCAGTTCCCTCAGCCTTGGTGTTAGTGTGAGTTTTTCTGTCAAGTTGGGCTAAGAACTGTAATAGGACTATCGTAAGGGAATAAATCCTTTGTTCCCTTAAGCTGATCAGTGGTAGTTTATCAGCAACAATGCAAGTGAACTGCAAAGGCTACTTCAAGGTGCACCTCCAGTGGCTTTTTGCATATCCACAGGGCAGTGCAACTGTCACCATGGTTGATTTTGGAGCATTTTTATACTGCTCGAGTGAAACTCTGGATCCCTTAACCAACAAACTCCAGCCTTACCTTCTCGATCTTCCCTTCCCCAGCAACCACTAATCTGCTTTATCTTTCTAGTGGTTCTTCTGCACTGGATCTTCTGCAGTGTGTGACCTTGCTGTCTAGCTAAGTTAAAGGAACACAATATTTGCAAAGATCACCCATATGATCTCCTACATTCATTTCTCTTCATTTTCATAACTGAATAATATTCTGTCGTACAGCTGGGCCACCTTTGCTTATCTTCTCATTGGCTGATGGACAAGCTGGGTGTGTCCGGTTCCTGGCAGTTGTAAATAATTCTGCTGTGAACACTCAGATATGACGATGGGTAGTAGTAATTGTCAACCTGATACCTAGAAGGCAGGGCTTCCGGCCCATTTCTGGGTAGTCTCTAGATTTCGTTTGGCCTTGGGAGATTGTCTTGATTGTGTAATTGGCTTTGAAACGCCCCATGCACCTGCTCGAAAACCTGTCGATTCAGTCCCCAGAAGGCCCACGTGGTGGAAGGAGGAAGCTGACTTCCGGAAGCCTGCCCTTGAGCTCCAGCAGTGACCATGGCGAGCATGCGCACATCTCTCTCTCCTGCGCACTCTCTTTCTTCCTCTCAGTGTCAAATAAACAAATGAAACGTCTTTGAAAACAATTAGTGTTATTTTCTCTGTGGGACATTTATGTCTATGAAACGACAAAATTTGAACTGGTTTTATCTTTGGCAACTAGAATGTGACTAGATTTTGAGGCACAAAGGCCACTTTCACCGGTAGCATGCCACACAGTTCATGTTCTCAAGAGGAAGTGTTTCATACTCATCCCTGTAATTCACTAAAACCCTCTGACAAATCTGTGTATGTGTGTCTTTCATCAGGAAGGTGATTTAGAGTTTTGATTTTATTTTGAGTGATTACCATTGGTGAGAATGAAGCTCTGCTCTGTGTTCCAGTCAGAAATTTTTGAATGCATTAACTCGTGCATAAAATACAGACATAACCCAATTAGTATAACAGATGCAAGATGTTTTTTGAATTAAATTATTCACGTTTGTTTTACAGGTAAACCAGACTCTAATAAATTTTGTTTCCTATAGTTTTAACTTTTTATGGTATGTAGCGAAATAATCTTCTGGATTCCATTAGCCTCTAAATTAATAAAGCATATATAGTAATTTAAGTCCTTATAGTTGGAGAGATTAGACAAGGCATAGGCCTTTTTTTTACTGCATCTGTCTGTCTGTAATGATGCCTACATTGAAATACAACTAACGAAACCATAAAATTCACCTAAAATATACAGTTCATTGATTTTTTTTATTTTTCACAATTATACAACTATTGCCACTGTTTAATTCTAGAATATTCGATCATTCTAAAGGGAAACCTCTTCCCCATTAATAGTCACTCTGATCCTCCTTAATGCCCTGCCCTTGGCAAACATGAGTCTGCTATTGACAGAGACTCACCTCTTCTGACCATCTCATATGTATGGAATCACACGATATTCAAACACTTTTACTAGCTTCTTATTCAGGCAGGCTAATTCAAGGTTGATCCACACTGTAGAATAGGTAGGTACTTCGTTACTCTTATGACTGGATAATATTCTACTTATAGATCACTAACTTGTTCATTTATTCACCTGTTGACAGACAATTTAGATTAATTTTGTTTTGGAGCCCTTAAGAATAATGCAACCATAAACATTATTGCTAGGAAAGGTTCTCTCATTTTATTGGCTCTTTTCAGTTTCTAAAAGTTACCACTTAAAACACAAGAGTTTTTAGGGTTTCGTTTTGTTCTGATTTTGACTTTTTTGAGATTAGAGGGCCGAGGATGACCTTGAATTCCTAACTCTCCTTTTCTCTCCTTCCAAGCGTTGAAATTATAGGTGTGTGCCACTACATTTGGCTCAAGAATTTTTAGTTTTAATAAAACCTAACTTTTTTTTCTCTTATTGCTTGTGGTTTTCATGTCCTATCTAAGACACTATTGCCAAAGGCAAAGTCATGAAAAGTCTTAGTTTTAGCATTTCCATTACCAGGTGCAATCATTTTGAGCTAGTTTTTGTATGTGGTATGAAGAAGGGTCCAGCTTTACTCTTTAGCATGGAGACAGACATTGTCCAGCACCATGTGTTACAAGATCTGTGCTTTCTCATCTTCTGGACTTGTCTCGACACCTTTGTCTAAAGCCATTCAGTTTCTATGTAATGAGTTGTTTCTAGACTCTCAGTTCTGTTCTGGGGGCCTGGGTACTCGTCTTTGTGCAGATAGCCCGTGTGATTGTGTTATTGTATAGTTACTTTTGAAGTCACTAATGATAAATTGTCCAACTTTGTTCTTTTTCAAGATTATTTCTAATTACTTTTATTTCCATATGACTGTTAGGATCATTCACTTAATATCTGTGGAAAGGAAAAAGCTCACCAGCACTTTGACAGGGATTCTGCTGAATCTTTAGAATGGTCCGTGGAGTCATTCGTATGACAGTCTTGTATTCTACTCCACACATGTGAACATCTTTTTATTTAGGTCTTTAATTTCTTCCAGGCTTTGTCTTCAAATAAAATATTTTATTTACAGAAAGGAGGTGAGCACAGGTACACACATATGGAGATTAGAGGCTGACTTTTGAAAGTTGGTTCTCTTTTTCCACTGTGTTGCTCTGGGAATCAAATTCAGGCCACCAGGTTTGTGTGTAGACACCTTTACCTACTAAGCCTTCTTGCCTGCCCCTAATATTTTATTTTTTTGATGCTATTGTAAATAAAATTGATTTCTGAATTTACTTTTCTGTTTGTTCTTGTAATTGTGTAGAGACTCAGCTGAGTTTTATGAACGGACTTTCTTTCATATCCTGAAACTTTCTGAACTTATTAGTTGTGTAAGGGTTTTTCTTTAAAAAAAAAAAAAAAAAAAAAAAACAGATTCCTTACAATTAATTGTGTTTCTTTACAGTTTTAAAAACATAAGATCATGTTTTGTATATTTTGTATGTTTTGTTTATACTATAGTCATCAGGACAAGGATGTAGTAACACACATGACATCTTTGATTTTAGAGTGAAAACATTCAGATTGTCACCTTGAAGTATCGAGTTATGTGGTTTTTTTTTTCTCCTGTGTCTAGTGTTCATGTTATTCAGTTAGCATGTTTTCTTCCATTCTTTCCATTCTCTCCTTGTTTTTATCTTGGAGAGGTATTCTTTATCTGATGAGGTGAGGCGATAAAGTATCATTTCTGTCTTTTATCTGTATCTCTCTTGCTATTTGATCTATTCCATTTCTCGGATCTTGTTTTTACACAGTTACCTGAAAGAGGGGAAGTGTAAACTCCTGAATGTTTCTGGATAAGGAACAGAGATTGAATTTATTTCTTAATTCTCAGCAAGGCAGGTAATATCACTGTACTTCTGGATTGAATCTATTGCCTATAAATTGGATTTGGTCCATGACACTATCGTGGCCTTCTCATTGTAATTAACAGCTGCCCTCTGAGGTCCAGTTCCCATGTTAGACCTTTGAATAGCCCTGACACACACCAATTTGAACCCAAAGAGCTTGAGCTCCCCTAAAAATATCCAGGCTTCCTTAAGAACAGTGACAAAGACGCCCTCCAGTATCCACCGCCCCAGGTCTGACCTCAGAACGCTTGTTATTGAGGATGGTGTTTCCCAGGGAACCTACCAAATCACAGCTCTTTCTGACTTGAGTGTCAAGTGACATTTAAATACGATGCTGTCGGCTTTGACTTTTGAAAAGAATAGTGATTTTTTTTTTGCCTCGCGCTTTAATGTGAACAATTTGAAAACAGTGTAAAATTATAGTGGAAAGGGAACAATCCTACTAAACAGACTAATTTGGGTCATTCATCTTCCTTTCTAGAATTTCCCCCTGGGTGTTTCTTCCTAGTTTTGAGATCAGGCTGTATATAATTTTATGACCTGCCTCTCCCCCTTCCCCCCTTAGAGTTGTAAAGTTTCGGCCTTCATCTAAGTGCTTGCGAGATACTCGCTGCAGGTGCTTGTGCAAAGTAGAATTCGCTCAGCCACGACCCTGGAGCCACGTACACGTAGTCGGGCTGCAATTTTTGCTTTCACAAAAATGCTGCTGTTTGAAGCCTTTTTTCCTCCCCTGGGGATGGGGTTAGAACATGGTCCGTGTTGGTGTTTGTGTTTCAAAGCTAAGTGGTTCCCACCCTGTCTGCAGACTAGGAATCAGGGGACCCCTCAAGTGACACTGGTTTGTTCATGGAAATCCTCTGAGCCCTCGGTCTGCTGTCTATGAAGTTAACCAGACGAATCAGAGTGGCATTTCCACAGAATCGACCGTAGTGAAACGATTTCTAAGCCTGGGATTGTGACCCGTCTTAGGAGTGAGCTGTGCGTTGCCTTAGAGGGGAGTCCCCTGCTGCGCAGAGTGGGCTACAATGAGGGCCTTCTTCCCCAGCCCTGTCCGCATCGTGAACCGTGCCGAGCCCTCTCCTGATTCCCACAGCTGCCACCATCAGTAGGGCAACTGAGAGCTGTAACTTATGACCCCGAAGGCATTTGGGGTTTTCTTTGGGAACAAAAAGAAAGAGAAGTGGCATTTGTCCAAATTAGGTAAGTCTGTCTTCGCTGTTTAAAGAAAGAGAAAAGAAACATAAATCAGTGAATCAATTGAGCTTTTCAGCGTTGTGTCCTCTGGGCCTCGCCTGGAAGGGTCCTGACATTTCCAAGAAAGCCCCTCGGTGTGGTTCCATTCGTTACCGTGAAATTTCTAATCTGAGGGACGTGTCATCCCCATCACTCATGGCCGCTGCCACCCCAAACGGATGGCCCTTCGTAGCACAGAGCACTCCCAGTCGCCCCACAACACCGGCTCGAGCCTGTCCTGTCCCTCCTCAGCCATGGGCAGCCACGTTGCAGGGACCTGAGGGAGCTGGGGCTGGAGTTTAGGGGAGCTGGCGGAGATGATACCCAGACTTCCTCACCTTCTACTGATCCCTTCTCGCTTGCCTACTTTGCCACTCTGCCATGTTCTCCATCCCCCTAGGGTCAGTGTCCCCCATCTGCTTCCGCCACCGCATGCATACTGCTCTCTAGCCAATCAGAGTTCTCAGGACGTCTTTCCATAGCTCCTGAGTATCCTTGGCATTCCATACTCTTATGATCGGCCCTCACCTTTCGGAAACACACAGTACATTCATATGTATTTAGAGCTCGGCATGCAATCTAATGAATTTTGGTCTTTAGTCCGCAAGTTGGAATGAGCATAGAGCCATTTCATCTTATTGCTTCTTCAGACGGTGTGACCTCTTACACACACATCTGTCTCATAGCTATTTCTTGCGCATGTTTTAATGCACCTTTCTGGTAATCTGAATAGGAAAATCGTGACGCCTGTCTTCTTCACTGCAGGTGCATTTAACCAGCTTCCAGGGCCACCTTATCTGTGCTTTGAAGGAAATCTAAGTAGAATCCTGTAGCACTGATGTTCTAGAAACTTCTTTCGGGTTACTTGTGTCTAGTTTTAGGAGTTGGAATAATAAGGTAAACATTTAACTGTTAGAATGGCTTGGTTCTACCTGTGAAATGCTTCTGCCCAACAGGAAATCAGAGATAGGTACAAGTAATAACTAGGCCTCTAGCCATCTAAGGGTGGTATGTAAATCCTATCTCAGGAGAGCTTTTATGGTTTGCTTTGTCTTGTTTTGTTTGTTGCTTATACATTTTTTTCCCCACTGGTTGTAGATTCACTGCAAAATTAAACCACAATACAAAGAGCTCCCAAATATATCCTGCCGGGGAAGCTCCAGGCTGCCTCAGTTCCTCCCATGCCTTCAGTGTTCCTACAATCCCATATATAGTCATCAACATTGTCAGCATGTCTGGTCTCCTTAATGGGGTCAGCCTTTGGACAGTTGGGCCCCCATCCTCAGCACCCAGCACAACACAGACCAGTCACTCCTATGATGACGCAGTGTTCAGTCCCCTGCCCCTTTGATCTCAGAACTATCCTGGCCAGAGTGAACTATTAGAAACAACCCAGGTTGTTCCACCTGAGAGGTGGGTATGGCTTTCAAATGAGACTGTAGTTGTCATGAGAGATGGGTAAAGGGAAAGCCAAAGGCATAGAAAAGGGCAACCTTACAATACCTACACTGTGAGTTGTAGACCAGTTCCCAGGAAAGGGAACCACATCTTAGATGCTGTTAGAACTCGAAGAATTGAATCTGAACATGTGTGGAAGACAACTCTGAGGCCTGCGTTACTTTTTCAGGTCCTATATTTAATGCCTCGGTGCATTCAGACACGCCGTCGGTCACTCGGGGAGAGCTGATCCAGCTGTTTTGTATTGTCACCATGGAAGGAGCTGCGCTGGATCCAGGTATCTCCTGCCTCCCTCATCCCCCCCAGCCCCATACCTCCCTGTGCTTCCCTTCATTCCCCCGTACCTTCATCCCCCCATACCTTCATTCCCCCATACCTTCATTTCACCATACCTTCTCCTATCCTACCTTCCTGTACCTCCCTCCATCCCCATCCCTACCTCCCTCATCTCCTCTTCCCCACCCACCCCCGCCCCATATCTCCCTGAGCTTCCCTTCATTCTCCATACCTTCTTCCATGCTACCTCCCTGTACCTACCTCCATCCTCCCCCTCTGCCTCCTTCCATCATACTCCCCAGTTCTTCTCTCCGTCTCTCCTCCTACTCCTCCCTCCATCCTCTCCTCCTGTATCTCCCTCTATTGTCACCCCCCACAACTTCTTCCTCCCCCCCCCCCGCCTTTTCTGAATGTTCCTGTCCCCTTACTGTGTCACACAGACACAGGGACCAGAGATGTGATTGTCTGTCTATTTATCATGTGGCCTGGCTTGGTACAGGCTCAGCTCAGTGGCTGCATGTATCCGTTGCATGACTTGGAAATGTGCAGATAATTTGAATCTGGGTTTTCAGGGCAATTGGTGAATCTCACACACACACACCCTCCTTTGCTGCCAGTCCCCTGGTTTGAGGACCACTTGGGAGAGCTTCTCCTCTGTAGTATTCATTCATTCATTCACTCATTCATTCATTCAGACATGATTGAGTTGAGTTCCTTCAAAGAAGTGCTGCTATAGGTGCTGAAGAGAGAGGCGTGAGCACACATCACCCCCAGAGAGCTTGCTACCTAGTTAAGGACATAGACAGGAAGAGACACAGAGCAGAGTAAGAAAGAAGCACCAGTAACCAGGGAGAACCACTTTAGAATTTTTAGGGAATTTTTGTAAATCTTTTCCCCCCTTTGTACTGGAGACTGAACCTAAGGCATCAAGCATTCTAGATATAGACTCTAGCATTGGGCTGTGTATCTCCCAGCCCTGTAAAGCTCTCTCTTTCTGTTTTGTACACACACACACACACACACACACACTGAGTTGTAGACTCACAGTGCATATGTGTGTATAAGAGGGCACTTGAGTGTGTGTGCCTGTGGAGGCCCAAGGGTGACTTCAAGAGTCATCCTGGATTGCTCTAGCTCCTTATTGCTTTGCTCTAGGGTTTCCCAGGCTCTGCCTTCCAGGGTCAGAGTTGTACACCACCACCTGGTCTGACATTTTTATGTGGGATCTGGGAGCCAAATTCATCAGATCCTTTTGCTTGGGAGGTAAAGGTTTTAACCCTGATTCATCTTCCAGGCCTTATTGTCTCTTTACAGACAATATTAGTCAACAGGATGCCTGAGAGTCGGGGCTCCCTCTGTCTCACGACTTTTGTACTTAGCACCTTCACTGAGAGGTGATGTCCTTCTCTCTTGCCTTGTATCTTTGTGACTTGATGGACTATTAGATGCATTTCTGTCTTTTCCCAAAGATCCTGTAAAGACTTAATGGACTTGCCTTTTTCCTTCCATATTATGGGACCCTGGACACTGTGTCCTGCTCCCCATCCCAAGCAGAGCAGGACAGCTGGTAGAACTGAACAGTTCCCATGTTTCTGCGTGAAGTGCCCCACAGTGCTATCCTGGGAGAAGGGTTCTCTTCTTTGTAAAATACTGGTGTGCAGAAAGGGCCCGATGCCAGAGAGCCTCTGGGAGCAGATATCTGAGTGGCTTCCAACATTAGGGTAGGAGTCTGGTCACTGCAGTGTGTCTCTAGAAGGCTCAGGTAGCGTCATCTCAGGGTCTGCTCATGTTTTCTGTAAAGGACTTGGTAGGAAGTATGCTGGGCTGTGTGGACCACATGGTCACTGCTTCAATTCTGCCTCCATCACAGAAAGTGGTCATATTTAACATGTGATAAAAGGGCCTGGCAGGGTCCAGGGAATCTGTACTAGAAGAGAGTGGGCTGCATCCCACCTGACTTCCTGAGGCTAATGTCAGCTCTCCTGTGGTGTGGATGAGTTTTAGAGGTGGGAAAGAGAAGTCTGTGGAAGTCATAAAAAAAGGAAGAGAAAGAAACTCTGTAGTCGTGGGTTTGGATAGCTGGGTCACTGGAAGTAGGGCAGGAAGCGAATATCCAACTCATAAAGGAGTCACCACTGCTGTACTGAGGTTGGGATGACTGGGGGACACCAAGGAACTTTAGGAAGTGGAAATGAAGGTGAAAGTAGAAAAGATTGTCAGGAAAAGATGAGGGTATATGGGTGTGTGTGTGTGTGTGTGTGTGTGTGTGTGATGTGGTATGTGTGTGTGATGTGGTATGTGTGTGTGCATGCATGCGTGCATGCGTGTGTGTGTGTGTGTGTGTGTGTGTGTGTGTGTGTGTACGTGTGTATCAGAGGGCACTGTGTGCGCCTGTGGAGGCCCAAGGGTGACTTCGTGAATCATCCTCCATTACTCTGCCTCCTCTTGGCTTTGCTCTGGGGTTTCCTAGGCTCTACCTTCCAGGGTCAGAATCACGGACTGCCGCCATTTCTGCCTGGCGTTTTTATGTGGAATCTGGGATCTGAATTCTGGTTCTTCTGCTTGCAAGGCTAACCCTGAGTCATTTCTCCAGCCAGGAAATCCTTTTAAAGAGAGAGACAGAGAGATCTGTTAAAATAGGGCTGGGGAGATGAATGACTCCAGGCTGAAAGCATTGGCTGCTCAAGCAAAAGGGCCCAGTTCAGATCCCACATCCAATTGTAAACCTGGGAGGGGGTCAGCGTGCCAGTAATTCCTACCCCCAAAGGTAGAGACTGGGAACAATTTAGATAGCTCCCTATCAGTGAGCTCTGGGTTTGCTTAGAAACCTTGTCTTGTAAAGAATAAAGTAGATGGGCAATTGAGGGTGGTTTCTGATATCAATATCAGGTCTGCTACGCGAGTGCGCATGCACACACACACACACACACACACACACACACACACACACACACAAATGGAGAAAGAAAAAAATGTTAGCATAATGCAACACCGTTTTACCCTTTTGGCTCATTTGTGATGTATACAAAAGTAAATCCCCTAAATGCTCTTTCTCAGCTAATTAATAGGTCACCAGTTGTGCCTTTCATATAAAAATCTTTCCCTCTAGTGTAATTGCAAAAGCTATAGGTAGCTGGTATCTTGCAGATGACAATTTTCCAGAACTTTGCACTCTTGCTCTGTGTGGGTAGAAGATTCTGAATAATTAAACACAAATTGTAATTTGATTTCCCCCTCCCCCCAATTCGTCCTGTGGGCTCTGTGAGGGAATTCTCTGCGGGAAAGTCGTGTCAGTGGGCTGTGAGCCCAGGCACTCCCGGACCACTGTGCTGGGAGCAGCCAAGCAGGGGCGGCGCCATGGTCAGGATCTAAAGCAAAGCCAGCCAGAGACGAGTGTGATTCACAGCGGAGACTCTGGGGAGAATGCCGGGAGGGAATGGAGCTGCAACAGGGACAAAAGACACTAGATCTCAGAAGACATCTTTGAGGAATGGAGCTGGGGAATAGGGACCCTGAGACTCAGGGGTGTCTTAGGGGAGTTCTTGAGAAAGGAGATAGGAAACGGAGCTGGAGTTGGGGAAAACGAGCCTGGAGCATGCATGGTACGTATCACTACTGCACAAAGAGGAGCTAAGAGGCTGGGCCTTCCGTCCTCAGCTGTCAGTCATTGTCCAGAGGCAGAGGGGTCAAGAGTCAAGGTCTCTTCTCATAGTTGTCATGAGGCAGGTCAGAGGTGAAGTAGCTTCAGTTCCCTGGAGAAAGAACGAACTTGAGACCTTCAGTGTCCAGTCCAGAGATGGGATGCTCAGCATGTCCGATGTCCAGGTGGGCACAGTGTCACCTGCAAATGGTCACGCCTTCCTGCAAGCAGCATCTGCTTGTCCGGTCACGCTTGTTGGAGTGTGTCGATGATAATGTTCGTGGCGGTCACTTACATTAAGCACTTTGTGTGCTTTGGACACTGAGCTGAGTAGCGGTCAATGAGACAACTGTATCCTTGCTGTAAGTTTCCTTTTACAGACGAGGAAATGAAGCTTCAGTCACTGAAGCGACTCTCCCACTGTGTCCGGTGGTGTCGGGGCTCTAGCTCAGGTTTGCCCACTCTAGAGTCTGGGCACAAGTAAGGCGAATGGAGCTGTGCCATTTGCCCTAGACACCACCAGGGTCTGCAGGTGACAGAACTTCCCTAGGAAGAAGAGCACAGTCCAGGTGCCCACTGCTGGTTGACGGGTTCTGAGGAAGCTCACGGCACCTGATGCTGCTTCGCAACGTCTTGTTAGAGATTTCTTACACTCTGGGTCCAGGGGGAGTTTGTGTTCAGGTGTCTTGAGTGGAGGGGGAGGAGGAGATGCTGTATTTCAAAGTGAATTAAAAGGAAATTATCACTTGATTAAGTTTTAGAAACTCCTGCTTTTGTTAAGGGGTCCGTTCTGTTTTAACGTGTGTCCGGGTATCATTTATTTGCCAATTAATATGCTTTGTGAAATTATTAGTGTACTTTTATTAAATGAGTAAATGTTACTTTTTGTTCAGCCCCAAACTGCATTTTTAACATTTATATAAAATGTCTTGGGCTAGGGGAGTATAACTCATCGGTAGAGCACTTGCATGCGTGCGTACACACACACACACACACACACACACGCACACACACACACACACACAATCAGCTAGTATTAGCTGATATCAGACGAGAGAAGGTTAGGACTTAGGCTCAGTTTATGAGAATTACCCCTCTGCCAAAGTTGTGCTTTCTCTTCTGCCCATCTTGATTTATTAGAGGCTGTTAGAATCTTAATTTTGTAGAGTACTTCATGGAGCACCAGTATTGCTCTCTGGGGCTATTAACTGCATTCCGTTTTCTCAGCTTGTTGTTTTGTCTTCTTTTCTTTTGAACTTAAGCATTTCCGAAAGGGGAAAAAGACACAGCGAATGATAAAAATCTCAATGTTTGCAACTGTGAATTTTGTGCGATTCCTTTTGTGTGCCTTCTGATCCTTTCCACTTGCCTGTCTTCCCAATCCTGGCGTCCTCTGCCTGAAGAGACATATCTTCACACACGCAGGGTCATCTGGGGGGGCACAGCGGCCCTGAGTCTTCCTGTGACTTCTTAGGCTGGGTGGTTAGACTGGATTCTCGGGTGTAAGCTTTACGTGATGCTACCTGTGGTGGTGTGGCCTTCTCCTGCTAATGGGTGCAGCAGTACTTTTTCCTAGGGCTGCCTGAGGGTTCGTGTCCAATAGAGCTGGCCTGGAGGAAGAGTCAACGGGGTGAAAGGTATGGGGGGTGCACATCATGCTTCTGCTGGCGACACTGACCCCAGCGTCTGGCTTGGTAATCCACAGATGACGTGGCCTTCGACGTGTCCTGGTTTGCCGTGCACTCCTTCGGCTTGGACAAGGCTCCCGTCCTCCTGTCCTCCCTGGATCGGAAGGGGGTCGTGACTGCAGCCCAGAGGGACTGGAAGAGCACCCTCAGTCTGGAGCGCGTGAGTGTGCTGGAGTTCTTGCTGCAAGTGCACCGCTCCGAGGACCAGGACTTTGGCAACTACTATTGTTCCGTGACTCCGTGGGTGAAGTCGCCCACAGGCTCCTGGCAGAAGGAGGTGGAGATCCAGTCCAGGCCCATCTTTATAACGGTGAAGATGGACGGTGAGATCGCTGTCGCGGTGTCTGGGCAACGTCTTCACTGGGCTGGGCAGCCGCAGACAGGATGGAGGATTGTTTTTTCTCCAGGCCTGTCCTGGGCGAAGCAGCCTTGCCGACTGCAGTGCCATGCTGGTGGCTTAAATATAAGACCAGCTGGAAAGCGTTCCGAGGCTCTGGCCCTGGGCAAACCTACTTTACTGTGTTCTAAGGCTGGCGTGGCCCCTGCCGTGCAGATTCCAAGGGCAGGAGGCGCGCAGAGGTCTCCAGATGATAAAGGGTTGGCCGCTCTGGCTCAGTTGCTATTTTTTTTGCTCTGAGTTTTTCAAACAGGGTCTCATGGAGCCTAAGCTGGCTTTAAACTTGGACCCCTTGATCCTTCCACCTCTGAACTTGGACCCCTGATCTTCCCGCCTCTACCTCCCACCACCCTATTGTCTTGTCTCCTGGAAAATGGAGGCTTTCCGGCCGCCGTAGGTACAGAACCTATGGAGCCCCAAGGAGGGCGGGTGTCTACTAGCTTCACTGTTCCACACAGGCAACGCCGCCCTAACTAGACAGTCTGACCTCTCTTTGCCCTAAGCTTCCCAGAGCCGGGACAATTGTTCCTTTATTCTCAAGGACACATCTGCCCTGTAGAAAGCTTTGGGAAGTAATGACATTCAGAATTGGAGAGAATCAGAGCCCAGGCGCTCTGAGCCTCGGGAGAAGCCCTCGCCGTGAGTGTGATGCCCGAACGGTGGGACACGTTGAGGAGAGGGGCCTCCCAAGTCCAGTTCCACTGGTGACCTGGTCTATCCTTTCCGTTGAGGAATTTTTTTCTGGGGACTTGTCTGTTTCTCTGTACCCCAGGTAAAGAGGGACCAGGACAGGCCAAAGAAGCAGTCGTATTAGTCTAGCTTGATGACCCGGTGAGTTTATGGTTACTTACAGGATCGTGGGCGTTACACAGGCAGCCTTACCACTGAAGAACGGTCGCCTCCCCAGCAAATATAAACCAAGTATATATCTGAGGAAGGGGGCAGGAAATGGGGGTCTTAGATGCTTGTGAGCCCTCCCTCCACCTCTCGCAGGAGAGATTAGCAGGTCTTGCCTCCTTAGCTGCCCTGAGTTCTAGATGACAACAACCATGTCATGCTCAGAGGACCGGGTCCCATGGTACTTTCTTACCTACCTCTAGCAGAATGCGGCTGTAGGGCCAGCGAGATGGCTCAGTGGGTAAGGCGCCTGATCGAAAACCTGGCGATCTGAGTTCCATCCCCAGAAGCCCACTTGGTGGAAGGAGAGAGCTGACTTCTGAACCTGTGTGACCTCCCTCTGTGTGCCATGACATGTGTTCTCTCTCTCTCTCTCTCTCCCCCCCCTCCTTTCTTAAATAAAAATATTTTTTTAAAAATGCAAGAGTAGTCTTGCCAGGGGGCAGTTTTGCAAATGAGACCACCCCAGATGTTGAGGACCTGGCCAGGGGCAGCATCCACACACACACACACACACACACCCGTGTGCTGATGCCCAGGGGCGAAGGAAGATGGCACTTCCAGGCTGGCATCTCTCTGTGTTTGTGCATTTCTGAAATGCGTGTCGTCTGTACCTGATTTGCATCTTAAATCCTTTGCTCGAAGTAACTCCATATGAACACCCAGATTTACCAAACAAGCAGGAGAGTGATTATTCACTTTGCTCGATAATTTGCTGTAGTGTTCCTTAAAGTAGCTCCTGTAGTACGCTTCAGTCATTGGGCGCATGGAATTGATTTGTGCACTTTTTTTAAAGGATGCATCTGCTGCTCAGTGTGTGATGCCCTTATACTGACTTTTAAAAATCAATCTCTTGCCAGAACCCTAAAAAGCAAGTTGACATTCAAAAGGCATCGAATGGAATCTTCCTGCTGCCCCTCCTTTCCCCCCCCCCACAGAAACCTGGGGGCATTTGCTCTTTTCTTTTTTAACAAAGTGGAGCTGCTGCTCCCCAGCCTGTGTGCCAGGTGTAGAGTGTGGGGTTTATGAGCTCTGATGTCTGGGGAGATCCGATCCTGGGGAGATTGGAGGGCTGGAGGGAAGCAGTGGTCTCTCTCTCAGCAAGACTGACGCTTTTGCTCTCTCCCTGCCAGTACTCAACGCCTTCAAGTACCCGCTGCTGATCGGCGTGGGCCTGTCCACAGTCATCGGCCTCCTGTCCTGCCTCATTGGGTACTGCAGTTCTCACTGGTGCTGCAAGAAGGAGGTGCAGGAGACTCGCCGAGAGCGCCGCCGGCTCATGTCCATGGAGATGGATTAGGCAGCAGGGGCGAGAGGGACAGAGGGACGGTACGGGGATGGTGGGGGTGAGAAGAGGACCATGATCTTTGGAAACCAAGGGTGTCACACTCAAACCAGTCCTCTCTAATCTCAGGTGGGACTCGGCGCTCTCTCTTTTCTGCATGTCAAGTTCTGAGCGCGGACATGTTTACCAGCACACACGGCCCTTCTTTCCCACGGCACTTTCCGAAGCGTAACAATCGAGTGTGTGTTTTCCGCAGCTGCAGCTTTTTAATGGTTAACCCTGGTCTCATTTGTTTTCTCCGACTGGTGGATCAATCCTCTTGACTTGTATGTTGATTACTTTTGTTTTGAGGGGTTACGGTGAGGAAGGGTGAAGGCATTCCGACTTCTTCATCTTGGGTGAGGACAGGTACCTATCCACCGGGGAGCCGGCATCCACACTGGGGCTGGCACCTAGAGCGCTCACCTGCCCACCCCAGCCCAGATGTGACACAGAACTGTGCCAAGGAGAACTATGGTCTTTATCACCTGTCCCATCCCCTATTGTCAGGGGTTCAAACCAAACCACATCCGAAATCTAAACTTGGAATATGTGACTTCTTGACACCTCCCCCCAATTTTTTATTCCTTTTCTGCTCCTCTTTCTTTTTTTCTTTTTCTCTCTCTCTCTCTTTTTAATGGGAGGAGTTGTTTCTTTCTGTGCGAATGAGGAAATGGCAGTCTTGGAGTCTGGAGTTTGGCTTTCCACCGAGCACCTTATCTTGCCACCATAGCCTTAAGAATGATATATGAAGAATCCACTCTGTGAGGAAGAGGATGTTGGGGGCAAGGAAAGGAACAGATGCTGTCTCAGAGTTCCGAGGTCACTGTGCTCCAGGGACCTCAAGGAGAGCCGAAATGGGGGCATCTTGATTTGCACAGCCCAAGCTGGGTGGTCAATGTCCCCAGGGCCACGCTGCAGAAGGCCGGCCACGCTCCCCACCCCCACCTCTTCATGAGAGACGCTATCTTTGGGAGGCCTGGGAACTGCATGGGAATCATGAAATGTGCCTGCGTCCTTCACCGGCATCTCAAACTCCTTCCCAGGAAGGCAAATTGCTGCCTGCAGGACTGACTGACTTCAAGGAATCAGAAATCGCCCGGAGCTGTCGCCTGTCGCCTGTGACCTTGTCAGTCCTGCAAGTCTTTTTAAGATCCCCGTGGGGGGTAACGAGGAAGGGTACACTTTGTGGACCATTTGCCTTCCTATTAGAAACTGAAGGGAACCCAGCAATTTACTGACATGTGAACGGCTTATAAAATAGGGTGGAGAGCAGCCAGTTCTGCCTGGCTGCGCCCATCAGGAGCTGGACAGCAGACAGAGACCTGGGTCCCCCAATCCTGCTCTAACAGCACACCCCAAAGTGTCTGCCCACGCCTGCACAGCACTGGCCTTCCACAAGCGTCTCTGGGGTTCTACAACCCAGGGCGGACCTGTGCCCCCCCCCCACTGCGGCCCTTTACGCTCTGGCTCTGAAGGATCTAACAATGCTCTGTCTTCCAAGGGGGGGGGGATTCATTTGTCTTGAGCAATAAAGTAATACAAAACGATGGCCACTCACTGCTGCTGTTTGTCACCGTGGGCCAGATGAGCTGACCCCCACCCCCACCCTCCAGCTCGCCATCTCTCCTTCCTTCTCCTGGTGGTTTGTTCCCCTACAGGGACCACTTGCGTGAGAGGAACAACTGTACCGTGCCCTAGATTCTGTGCTGATGCCTCTAGCACAGGGTGGGTTCCAGGCTTGGAGTCTGTGGTAGGAAGACTCGGTGCAGGTGCGCCCCTTCCAAATGAGAGGCACAGACTTCGTAGATTTAGGTATTCTCTACATGTCATTTCCTAACTGCTGTTTCGGAGGAGGTGGGACGCCGATGATTTGTACAAAGGGAATTCAAACAACAACTGGAAACCAGGGCTGCATTGGTAACGAGCCAGGGCCGGCGAAGCCCTGGCAGCTACTAAGAGTCGTTACAGCGCAGCCCTTGGCGGAAGAGGAACTTGGCCGTGGGTAGGACAGGTGGCTGTGGGTGTACATAAAGCCACAGGCCAGGTCAGAATAGACACTTGATAATGAAGGGGATGGGTGCTTACGGCTACTTTTTACTTTCAAAATGATGTTACGGTTCAAGACGGTGTTGACCTTCTCACATACCCTCATATCCAAACCCTGAGTGGCTTGGGGTTGGGAGAAGAACCAGCAGCAGCCCCCTACTAAGTTTCTGCTAGGAGTGTAAACTTAGAGGGGCCTGTATCTTCTTAAGTGTGTGACATGCACCTTGGACGTACCAAATAGGGCCCCCCACAGAGGGCTCTTCCCCAGGGACTCCTGCCTCTAGCACTATGTGGAGAAGGAGAGAAAGGCTGAGCCGGGCCTTGTGTGGATGAGAACGTACTTCTTCAAAAGAAATTGTATAGGATGTTGTCGGGGTTTTTATTTTCCCATCATAAAAATATTCCTTAAAAAGAACCTAGGCTATGTTCAGATTGAAACTTCAAAATTCCTTTTTAATTGTTTACTTTCTGTTGTTTACATACATGATTCATTAAAAAAAAAAAGACAAAAAGGATACAAACTTAATTTTTAACAACTTTTCGGATTTTTGATGGTGGAACTCTGGACTCCCCAGCTGGACGAAACTCCCACTTAGAAGTGTATTGTGTGTGTGTCCCCCTCCAGCCACTTAACTCCCTTCTGCCCAGACCTCCCGTCTGTGTCTCTCTGGCGGCTCTTGCCTCCTGCTTTGCAGACTGCCTGCAGCCATGATTTTGTGACTGGCACCTGTAAGCCAAAGACTGCGCCTTTGGAGCAGGAACAAAAAGCAATACTTCACAACTTGCAACTTTCAACAAAAAAAAAAAAAAAAAAAAAAAAAAAATTTTTTTTTTTTTTTTTAGTTTCACCAATGACCACAGAGGAAGAACTGGGATTTGGGTAAGTTTTCTGCTGTTTGACCAAATTCTCAGTGATAAATACATGTGCAGATCAGTAGGAGAACAAGTGTGACTTTTTTTTTAGTATATAAATAAGGATCTGCAGAATTTTCCATAGACAAGGAAAGGGTTGCGTGTATTTTTGTCTATATCCAGTGTTACATGGACTAATTGTGTTGTTTTATACTGTGACCACAGATATTATGCAATGCACCATCTTTAAATTTCATTAAAGGAAGTTTAATTTAAGTTGAAGTTGTGTGAGGAAGTTGATGTTATCTCCCGTATCATTTTCTCTCTTCAGTGTATCAGGTTACAGCCAATTCCAGGTGCAGTTGTGAGCACCTCTCAACCTCTTTAAAGGCTACGGAAGCATCTTAGGGCTGGGTAGATGCTTCAGTAGGACCTGAGTTCAAGTCCAAGAACCTATATACTTTAAAAAAAAAAAAAGTGGAGCATGGTGGCACATGCTTCTGATCCTAGTGCTGAGGAGCCAGAGACAAGAGATCCCTGGAACGCCTTTGATTGACAGCCTGGCCTAAGAGGTGAATTGTCTCCCACAGGGTCTTATATTTGAATCCCCAGCTGGTAGAGTCACTAGGAAGGTTTTTAGAACTCTTCGGTGGAGTTTTGGTGTTGCAGTCAGCCTGCATAGTTGCTGATAAATGACCATCAAACAGCTTAAGGGAACAAGGGGTTTATTCTCTTACAATTCCTGGTTACAGCTCTTAGTCCAGCTTGACGGGAGAGCATGCACTAACACCAGGGCCGAGGGAACTGGCCACACCATCACTGCATAACGGCTGAGAGATGGACAATCCTTACTTGCCAGACCAGCATGTCTGGCCAAGTGTACAGAAGGATGCCAACTCTCTCAACCAGCTCTCTGATTTATCCAGGGCCTAATCCCACCCACCATGGGCTGGGTCTTCCCCATCAGCTAGACAATGTCCTTCAGGTTTGCTCTGGGCTTAACTCAACCATCAACTCTCTACAACTGTGCCCAGAGCTTAAACCCTCAAGAGTCAAGTTGACACCTGTGCTTAACTATGACATTTGGGTTAGGGAGATGGCTCAGGGGTTGAAGCTTTTGCCTCACAAGCAAAAAGACCCAAGTTTGCATCCCCAGATCCTGTATAAAGATGCTGGGCAGAAATGGCCACAGTCTGCAATTCTGACTCTGGAGGGTGGAGCCTGGGGAAACCCCAGAGCAAAGAATAAGGAGCTAGAGCAATCTAGGGTGATTCCTAATGTCACCCTTGGGCCTCCATAGTTGCATACACTCAAGTGCCTTCTTGTGTACACACCACACACACGCACGCACGTGCACACACAGAAGTGAAGTCTTACGGAGGAACTATGTCACTAGGCGCAGGCTTTGAGGTTTTGATAACCCAGCCCCACTTCCCTTTCCTCTCTCTCCCTCCTTCCTCCTCCTTCTCCCTCTGCTTCCCGATGGCTGCCCTATGTTCTGCTTTGTGTTCCTTCCATTGGACTCTATCCCTCTGGAGCCATAAGCCAAATAACAAACCCTTTCTCCATTACGTGCTTGAGTCAGGATATTTTTATTGTTATCTAACAATAATTTATAATTATCTAGCATAGAAGATTAATTGGAACAGAATTTGGTACTGAAAAATAGGGTTTTACTGTGAGACTAAGAGACAGTCAATGAGAGGCCTGTCTTAAACAAACATGAACAGCATCTGAGGGAATGACACCCAGGAGGTCCTCTGACCTCCACACACACATGCATAGACATACATGTGCATCTGTACACACGCACACACATACACAAGCACTGTAGATCTTCACCTATGATAAGTACTATATTTTCACAGAATCCACGTCGAGTTTTCCGCCAAGCAGAAAGCGGTCTGGGATCCTGCTGTTGATGGCCCTCTTGATCTGTTGGCAAATTCTCCTGACCCTTACAGGACTCCCTCTCAGGAGAGAGAAGTTGGAGGTTTCCTCTCTGCAGATGAGGAAACACACACCAAAGTTCTGTGGCCAGCTTGAGACTAGCACAGGTGGTTTTTTTCTGACTCAAGCTGCAGTGTGGAGCTGAACTGAGGCATGTACCAGTCCCTGTAAGAGAAAAACCGCACCCCCTTCCCTAGGCCAAGGCTCCAGCAGACCTCGGTGGGAGAGGGTACAGTGAGTATCTGGCTGCCCCACACTGACCCCGCTGCTGACCACGCTCAGTTGCCTCTATTTCTGTGTCAGTTATTCATGGGCTGGGGGATGTGTCTTCATCACACATCACCCAGTGGCTGGCACCTTTTCAGGAATGGAGAAGGTGGTGTACTTAAAAAATGTGTAGGTGAATGATCTGCTGTCAAAATGACCCATCACTATGTGCACTATGTCAAAACACTGATGCCATCAGAGCTGGGTTTGGGCAACCCCCTGTTGTTACTAAAGACATTCCTTCCTCAATATCGGTTGAAAGAAAAACAAAATTTCTGGATTGAGGAGAGGCTACCTGCCCTGTCTCTGCCTGCGACTTGGACTGGCCACTACAGAGCCCTCATGCCAACTGTCCAACCTTTACATCTGCTCCAGGCCCCAGGAAGTCTGTCCTGCACATCTGGGATACGTGAGAGTGCCCTGGAGGGCCACCAAGGTCAGGACAATCACCATTGCCAAGGTTCCTAGTCCCACTGGGTTCTTAGTATATGCCCTACACTAGGACAATCACTGCATTGATGCGGTCTTGATCTTCAAGTTGCTCTGAGAAGCTGGAACGGAAGTTGAATGGCAGCCACCATTTCCTTCCCAGTGCAGGCAGGTATACATACAGCACTTGAGGAAAAAATTTGTTACAGTTGAGATGTGTCAGGACCAACATGCCCAAAGACAAGTGTCATTGAAATTGCAGATGCCACATAGAAGACATTGTACCCCACCCTGGTGACCACCAGGGACAGTAGCAAGGCCATCGAGAACGAGCAAGGGAAACTCAGGCAAGTGCTACATGGAGAAGAACTAACCCAATGGATTAGGCAGGCTTCAGGTTGGTGAGGTGTGATTGGGGCACAAGGACTGACTTAGCTATAAGGCAGGAAAATGGTGATTTGGGATTTGGTGGCACTGGGAAAGACATACCCTTGGCCACATGTTCTTCTCTGTCTTTAGCAAACCCTGGGAGTGATAAACATAGTTCCACATATGCAGCTGAGTGCTCCCTGTTCTGTTTTGCAAATCTTATTTGGGCCCACAGTTCTGGTTACAATAGTCAACTACAGTCATTCATTAAGAATACATAAGCCAATGAAATATCAAGGAGCTAGAAAAAGATGCTGTCAAGAAACGCTGGTACCAGGATGGAGTGAAGGGCATTGCAGGAGCAGCAAAACTGCAAAAGAAAATCAACAAACCACAATCCAGAACTTCAGAGACTCTATATCAATCACCTAGAACTAGGCCAGCTTAGTCTCTCCCCATCTTGAAGCTCAGGGAAATTTGCGGAAGACGGGGCGGTAAGAGTGTAAGAGCAAAAGGATGGGAGGAGCAATGATATATAAGATACTCTATACTAGTTAGGGCTGAAGCAATCATAATTGGACTTTGCATGCCCTGCGCATTGTCCAACACACTGTTGACCTCACAAAGTCTAGCATCTGCTAAAGGCACCAAGAGCCTTGGAGGTAAAGGATTGGCAGCCACAGCAGTGTTCCTATACCTAAGGGGAACACGGGAAAGGGTTCAGGGAAAGGCCACTGGGTCCTTGTACGTCATCGGAGAGGAGGGCCCAGAGGAAAATCAGACATGCACAAGAAAGGACTCTCTGGGAATTGGGGCGGGAGGCACTGGGGGATGGGGAGGGAAAGGGGTGGGGAGGAGGAGCAGGGGGTATGGGGGGAGGAGGAGGAAGGGAGGGAACTGGTGTACCTAATAAGTTTGTATGAGCTGAAATAAAAAAAAAATAATAAAATAAAAACAACAACAACAACAACAACAACAACAAAACAGATCCAGTCTTCTGTGAGCCCTGGTATACCAGTTTGTTTTTAAATAAACTTCTTTTGTTAAACTTAAAAAAAAAGAAAAAAGAAAAAAGAAACGCTGGTAAGACTGGCTATGTGAGACAAGGAAGCTGGACTCTTCTTTTATACCGTATCATAGTTGGAAATATGTCCCCCACAGTCTCATGTGTTTGGGAAGGTTATGGTACCTTTAAGAGGTGGAGTCTTACAGGAGGAAGGCAGTCACAAGGGGTAGGCCTTAAGGTGGATTAGTGCCACCCTACTTTCAAGAGAGATCTGCTCTTGCAGCTGGCAATCTAGTAGCTCTCAGTCTCCTTCATGGGTATAACTTAACCTGTCTCCAGCTTCTGCTGCCAGCCATGACACTTCCACCATGAAAAACTGTATCTCCCTTCTAAATCTGTACGTTGACTAAATCTCTCTTTCTCCGAGTAAGTTGCTTGACTTTGGATGTTCTCTCACAGTAACAGAAAGAGTAACTAGAAAAGAAATTGGTACCAGAGAAGTGGGGTGTTGCCGTATGAGACTAAGAGAATCCGGTACCAAAAAGTGAAGTTGTTGTTTGTGAAGCTGAGAGAAGTTGGTACCCAGAAGTTTGGCCAGTACTTAGAAACTGTTGTTGGGAGAAATATGGAAAACTTTGGGATTTGTGTTGGTAAAGCTTTTGTATCTAGGAGACAGAGCCAAACGGGCCTTTCTTGTGAGAACTTAGAAAAGAGCAGTCCCATGAGAGATGTGAGCAGTGGAAGCTGCTTGTGATGGTTCAGAGGGAAACAAAGACTGTGTTTGGAACTGGAGTGGTAAATGGAGTCGTGTTGGCAGAGAGTTCAATGAAATCTTGCCCTCATCCAGAGAGCTTGCCTGAAGTTAAATTTGAGTGTTTGGTGGAAGAACTTTCAAGAAAAGATAGTCTTGACAGTGTGGCATGGCTTCTTTTTAGCGCTTTTGGTCAGAGTTACAAAAAAGAGCAAGGAATCAGGCAGGAAGAAGCAAAAACTGTGCAGTCTGATGAGGAAAAATAAAATGGCCAACTTAAGGAGCTGAACCAGGAAGAGGTAGAAAGCAAAATGCCAATTACTGTTAAACAGATAAGCTTCATTAGCAAATCAAAACCTGCTCTTTATGTGGATTATAGGAGAGGATCTACCCTGAGGGCAAGATCCTGGGAGAAGGATCCCATCCATAAGAATGCAAATCCATTTGGAAGGAATTTCCAGTGGTGGAATTCCAATAGAAATAAATACCCAAGAGACAAAGATAATTTGTCCACAGTCAGTATGGAGAAGCTAAACCAACTGTGAATCAAGGGGGTCTGCCTCCAAACCAGCACTTGGCAAACAGAACTTGGCAAAGTCATCCATGTGACTCTGGTTTTAAAGGAATCAAAGATGCAAAAGAGAGGAGGCCATGGGTCCCCCTTCTGAGGTTTCAGAAAATGACAGAGGACAGGCTACATGTGGCAGGAAGCCTGCAGTTTAGAGGCCCAAGAAGGGCAGTTTGTGCTGTGGGTCATAGCCTGGCTTTCCATTAAGAAATGAAGATATTAGAGATGCCAGAGCTAATTTGGGACATCTGCCAAGGAGAACTGTATACCCTGGGAGGAGCCAGGCCAAGAGGGTGATGTGTTCTAGGGCAGCTGTTCTGGATGGGGTGGAACCAAAGCCTTTGGAACTGAGATGATTTTAACAAGAGTCTCACCTATGGGACATGGAACTGCAATTCGGAGTTTGTCCTGCTGGTTTTAGGTCTTATTACAGACCAATCTTTTCTGGATATGTCCCCATTCCTCCCTTTTGGAGTGGAAATGTTTATTCTGTGCCAATTGTTGACAATATGTAACTTGTTTTTTGATTTTATAGGAGGCTTTGTACTTTGGATTTTTTGGGGGCCTACTGTGCTGAGACTTTTAAAGTTGGACTGCATACGGTTTGCACAATGAGATGGCAAATGCAGGCCTGTGGGGGAAAGGGGTGAGTTTCATGGTTTGAAATGTATCCCCTGTATTCCCATGTGTTTGGAAAGGTCATAGACCTTTAGGAAGTAGGGCCTTGCTGGAGGAAGGTGGTCACAGGGGATGGGCCTTGAGGTAGATTAGTCCCTCCTACTTTCAGGAGAGGCCTGCTCTTCCAGCAGCTCTCAGCCTCCACGATGGGTGTACGTTAGCTGCCTTAGGCCGCCTTCACTTTCTGCTGCTTCTTCCATGAAAGACTGTATCTCTCCTCTGGAACCATAAGCTGAATAAATCTCCCTTTCTCCCACTAAGTTGCTTGACTTTGAGTGTTCTTTCACAGCAACACAGAGCAACTAGTACTCACTAGTAATCACCCCAAATGCAAGGCTGAACACAAAGAGTAACTAGTACTCACCATATACACGCATCACCCCAAATGCAAGAGAAAATCCTGCAAGAAAATGCAGGCTGATCTTCCTTGGCTATGGCACCAAAAGCACAAGAAGGGAAACGACAAACAGATGAGTGGGACATAAGAGCTGGAAAGCATCCGTGCGCCAAAAGATGGAAGCGGCAGGGAAATGACAGACTGGGAGGAAATATTTACAAATCACAGCACTGACTCAGGATTAATATCCAGACTGGATGGGGAATTCAGTGGTACAACCACAATCACCTCAATTAAAAAATGGGCAAGAGACTTGGGTATTCTGCAAAGAAGGTATTCAAATGGCCCTAGAGTGTGTGACAAGATGCCTAGTGTTGATGTCATGGAGAGGACTCAAGGCACCTGCTTGCAAAGCTGATGATTTGAAGTCCATGAAATTCATGAAAGTGGCCCTTTGACCTCCACAGATGCACCACAGCATGCATGCTTTCCCTTCCCCTCCCTTCTCTTCCTCTTTCCTCTCTCTTTCCTGTTTTCCTTCTTTTCCTTCTTCCCTCACCTCTCCTCCCCTTCCCTCTCTAAAAGAAATAAATAAGAATTTTTTTTAAAAGTTGAGTTGTCATCAACCTGCATCAGGCTGATCATTGTCAGAAGAACATACAGTAACGTGTTGCTCTTGCGAGAACATGCACAGAAGCTGGAATCATGTTGGTGAGAAGGTAAAATGGTACAGCTGTTGTGGAAGGTAGCACGGTTTCTTCAAAAAATTAAAAATGGATCTACCAGATGATCTTGCACCAGATATCTTACACTCTCTCTCCCCCAAATTAAGGCAATTTCTCAAAGATACACAGATGTTGGTTTTAATCAAGAGACAGAAGCAACTCAAACTTCTGTCAGATGAATGAGTAAATAAAATGTATTTAGACACAATCTTTAGAAAGAACATCCTGAAGGGAGATGGCTCAATCAGTAGAGTGTTTGCCATGCAAGCTTGAGGAGTTGAGTTCAACAGCCCACACCCACATAATAAAGCAAGACAGGGCAATACATACTTGTAATCCCAGCATAGGGAAGCTAAAACAGGATGATCCCTGGTGCCTCTTCTAGCCTAACTAGCTGTCATGATTTGAATGTGAGTTGCCCCGCACAGACTTGTGTTTGCAGACTTAGCCTGTATTGATGTTTAGGGGAGATTTTGGCACCTTTGGGAGGTAGAGCTTGCTGGAGGAAGGCACATTACAGGGGGCAGAACTTGAGGTTTGGTAATCTGGCCCTGCTTCCTCTTAGTTTGCTCTTGCTTTCTCAGTCTCTTGATGGCTGTGATGATCTGAATTAGCCTCCTGTTTATGCCTTTAAGCATGCCTTCTGCTGTAGGGTTTCTCCTGTAATGGACTCTGTTGCAGTCCGCCTGCACAGCTGCTGATAAATGACCGTCAAACAACTTAAGGGAACAAGGCATTTATTTTCTTACTGATAGTCCGGTTACAGTCTGTAGTCCAGCTTGGTGGGAGAGCATGCACCAACACCAGGCCCAAGAAACTGGCCACACCATCTCTACCTAATGGCTGAGAGAGGGATGATCCTTACTTGCCAGACCAGCATGTGTGGCCAAGTGTACACAAGGATGCCAACTTCCTCAACCAGCTCTCTATATTTTATTCACCTGTTCAGGGCCTAGTCCCACCCATCATGGGCTGGGTCTTCCCCATTAACTAGACAATCTTCTGCAGGTTTGCTCTGGGCTTAACCTAATTAATTTTCTACAAATGTGCCCAGAGTTCAAACCCTCAACTGTCAAGTTGACACTTGTGCCTGACTATGATGGACTCTGTCCTTCATGGAACCAGAAACCAAATAACTCTCCATCAAGTGACTTAAGTCTGAGTATATGATCTCACAACAAGAGAAGAGGACCTGTATCAGGGTTCTCTAGAGCCACAGAATCAACAGAGTGAATATATAAAAAGGGAATTGAATTGAGTTGGCTTATGAGATATGGCCGAGATAGTCCAACAATGGCTGCTGGTAGCTGCTCAGTCCACTAGTCCAGTTAGTAATGGCTGAAGGCTGGAGGATTCCTGGAAAGTCTTTAGTCATATTTAAGGATTGGAGACCTGGAGAGTCAAAGAAGCTGGGCTGCAGGAGGGAAGAGAGTTTTCTAGCACAGCTTCAGAGAGTCTATCTTCAAACTCTTCTGTTTTATGGTTCCTTTATCTGGTCTGCTACTGGAAAGTTCCAATCAGATCTAGGGCTGGCCTTTGTATTGTAAATGTATTGATGTACATAATCTCTTCAGGTGGTCTGACAGCTGATTTTAGTTAATGCTGACTGTGGTCAAACATCCAGGATTAACTGTTACAAGTCCACCCTTTGTCAATTTGATACCAGATCACATATCCTTACACTATTCCTAATCTCCACATAAAAGTAAGATTCATAATTCTGCCTAACATTATAGCTATCCACATACAACCGCACATGGATTATTTTTCCCCAAGATAAGTGACAAAATCCCTTGAGAAAAGCTGTTTTTAGTGTTCCATAACACAATGTAATATAGAGTACAACATTTTACCACATAACTACAGATTAACATTATGTTATATAACATAAATATCTTAGTGTAAGTCACGTGCACAAGCATATTCTTAACAGACTCGAACAGGAGCACTCAAGGCAGTTACAGTCCTCATTTCTGTAACTGGTCACATGGCTTTAGCTGGTATTTATAACTACCTTCCTCTGCTATTCATTCTGTATTTCCTCCACCTTCAGCAAGCACTTCCGCAGGTCTTGGCTCTTTACCTGGAGGGGTTACTCATACCTTCATTCCTGGAGGATCTGGACCATTTACTGTCCTGCCTGCATTGGGTTGTCTGTAGTTTCTCATTGACTTTAATCACAGGACATGGTAACCCTGAGAGATGTCCTAGTGGATCTCCTGCCCTCCAGACATACTCTTCCTTACCACCATTATGGAGAAACAGTCCAATTTCCCTTGATGCTGGGTCAGTCACTCCTCCTAACACTGTTATTCCTTTTTTAGCCTGTAGACTCAAGGACATCAGAAGTCCAAAATAGCCAGGGGGAAGTCTTAGCTTCCAGTTCAAAGGAATATTTACCATGTCTCCTGGCAGAAACATTCCTGCTCTGGAACCAAAACCTCTAGGCTAGTATAGCACAGGCTGGTGGGAACGGGAAGCAAAAATTTTCCTAATGGATCACTAGGGGTGAGGGTAAGGAGACCCTTTCCTGTTTCACTTCTTAATTCCAGATCTGTGAATGCTGGCTATAGGGGACATAGTACCATATATTGGATGCTGATTCAAGGCATATACTGCCTTCTGGAAAATCCTGACCCAGCCATCCAGACTATTACCACCTAATTGGCACTGTAATTGTGCCTCTAAAAGGCCATTCCACCATTCTGTCAAGCCAGCGGCTTCAGGATGGTGGGGAACATGGTAAGATCAGTGAATTCCATGAACCCAGTGCTATATTTCTTTAGCTGTGAAATGGGTTTCCTAGTAAAAGCAATGCTATGTGGAATACCATGATGGTGGATAAGACAAGCTGATCTTAGTTAATGCTGGGTGTGATAATTAATCAGAATACGTCACGAAGACACTGAACATTAGCCAAATCAGTGAACTCCAGGGTAAGTAAGCGGTCCTTCCTCTGGAAATAAGGTGGGAACAATTCAGGAAGACACCTGAATCAATCTCTGATCTCTACATGCACGCACGTATGTACATTCTTATGCCACACCAAGACTGAATACTAATGATATGATGCTAAGTGAAATAAACCTGGCATAAGGACAAATATATTTGATTTTTCTTCAAAATTTAGAACAGCAAAGGTCCTTTGTGACTGCCAAGAGCAGGGGCAGGAAATGTAATAGTTTCAGTGTTGAAAGAATCGAAAGTTCTAGAGATTTATTTTAGAGCAAGTAATGTGAATGTATGTGTTACTAAACATTTTTTTAACATGGTTAAGATGCTAAATTGAAAGGCAGGTATTTTTATTACTAAATATAATAATATTGTTTAAGATAGATGAATTCTTTGATAAAGAGGCTAATTAAACACACACACATACGCACACACACACACACACACACACACACAGAGCAAATAAACAAAAACAAAATAGGCTAAGAGTTAGGGAGATAATTCAGCAGTTAAAGAGCTTGTCCGGGCAAGTAAAATGACTAGTGTAACATGCTGGGTGGGTGTGGCAGCCCATCTGGAACTCCATCCTCAGGAAAAGGAAAGGGAATCCCCAGAGCAAGTCATCTAACAAAACTAGCTTGATCAAGGAGCTCTGGGTTTGATTAGAGACCCTGTCTCGAAAAGAATAAGACAGCAGGGGCTGGAGAGGTGGCTCAGGGGTTAGGCCTCTGCCTTGCAGGCAGAAAGTCCTGAGTTCTGATCCTAGACCCCATGTATAGATGCCGGGTGGAAGCAGGGTGGAAGCAGGGTGGAAGCAGGGTGGAAGCAGGGTGGAAGCAGGGGTGGCCTGCGTTCTGGTCCTGGTAGGGCGGAGCCTGTGAATCCCGGGGCAAAGTAAACAAGGAGGAGGTAGGAGGCGTCCATGGTGGTTCCCGAATTTGCCCGTGGTTCTACACACACACACACATACATACACGTGCACACATGCACACACACACACACATACACACACGTGCACACATGCACACACACACATACACACACGTGCACATATGCACACACACACACATACACACGTGCACACATGCACACACACACACACAATTGAATTAAAAAAAAAAAAAAAGAAGAAGACAGCAGAGTAATCAATGATTTCCAAAATCAACCTCAGGCTTCCATACTCTCACACACTTGCAGCCACATACGCAAACATGCACAAAATGAAAAGGAAAAAAGGACATGCTGACTATAATTAGTGATACGTAAAACAGCAGTGACGGCGAGGGAGGATAGCATGCGAACGTGGTTCCTCCAGCTTCACAGACACTATTTAACTTCCTCTATTTGAAAGAAAGCACAACAGTGGTTTGGCTTTTGTAAGACTGTGATTAGAGTCTAGAGGGGCTGGGCGTAGCGGCATACGCCTGCAACCCCAGCCCTTGGAAGGCCGAGGCAGAAGCATTGCCATGAGTCTCAGGCCAGCCTATGCTGTTCGTGAGTTCAAGGCCGACCTAGGCTTTGTGGACCAGTGGGGTTTAGAACTCTTGCACACAGTGGACACTTGAGTTTTGTAGTCTGAATAAGCCATGGAAGTGGGCCAGGGAGTTTCAGTCTTCCCCCCTTCTTTCTTTGAGGCTTCTTTCTTTTGAGAGCTTGAGCTATGGTGTGTGTGCGTGTGTGCGTGTGCGTGTGTGTGTGTGTGTGTGTGCGTGTGTGTGTGTGTGTAAGACATACAGAGAGAGAGGTGCATATAAGCATGCATGTGTGTGAGCACAGACTTGTGGCTGGAGGTCTGAAGTGCCATCGAGTGTCTTCCTCAATTGCTGTCCACCTTACCTATTGAGACAGGGTCTCTTGCTGAACTCCAATTTCAAGCTGAAATCACAAGTGGGAGCCACAGTCCCATAGCATTTACATAGCTTCTGGGGATCTGAACTTATGTCTTCAGGCCTTTCAGGGCACACGCTTTACCAACTAATTCACCTGCCCAGTCCCTTCAAAGCTTGTTAATCACACATAGGAAGTTTAAGGAGCAGCCCTCCCTAGGGAACGTTCACTTAAGACAGCAAGAGGTGACCATCTTTTCATTTCACTACACATCACTACAGCAAAAGGCCGGGCTCAAGCAACTTAGGGGAGAAAGGTTTTATATGACTCACGCCATGGCAGAGAAGGCACAGAGGCAGCAGTAGAGGTTTGAGACAACTGGTTAGGTCATACCCACGACCAAGAGCAGAAAGAAAGAATGGATGGATGCCTGTTGCTTACTTGTTCTCTCTGGCCCTGTACACCAAGCCCAGGAATGGTTCTGCCTACTCTGAGCTGGTTCCTCCCACATCAATTAATACAATCCAGGCAGGCATATTCAGACACCAGCGTCTATCTGGAGAATCCCCTGAGGTATGCCCGGAAGTGTGCTTATTGCAACAAGCTTGATCACTACTTGCTGCAAGATGTCAGGTTGAAAATACCAACCATCACAGGGGTCTCTGGGGGTTCCTTGTGGAACGACTAGTGTTCTGTACTGGTAGACACAGGGCCCAGCTGGAAGTCTTCCTGATATTGACAAGTCTAGGCTTGGGAGCAGAGCAATGGATTTAAATGGAAGCTATAAGAACTTAAGCTGGGAAAGGGTCAAAAATACTGATGTGCTTTCTGCTGACCCCTTAGGTATTTTAATACCTCCTCTAGTCGCTCACCGCCCCACACATGGTCTTCCACGAACCACAAACTAGAAGTTGTGTTAAAGTGAGAAGATGACCTTCAGATACAGTTTCTAACCCTGGGGTTGAGGCTACGTCAGTCCATTCGCACATCTCTAAAATGGATTGACAGGCAGTCATTGCAATATTCTGGAAACTACTTCGCAGCTGTTAAGAAAAGGTCCCTATTTATTTCTGGCCCTGGATACTTCCTTCTGGGAGGAGTTCAAAGTGTGCACAATTGTTGTGACGGTGGAACTAACTTAGAAGCCGTGTGTCTGCCTGGAAGGGGGGTCTTTTTACTCATCTTGCAGAAACTGGGACAGGATTTTCTTCACATTCCTTTCAACTGCTGCCATTGCAATAATGATTCCCAAGGAAGAACAATAGCTGTCTCTTTTCCAGCTTGATTTTTTTTTTCTTTCCTCCCCCTCCTCTTCCTTCTCCTCCTCTCGCCCTCCTCTTCCTCCTGCTCCTCTCCTCCTCCTTTTCTTCTTCTTCTTTTCCATGACAACAGAGAGTTTCTTTTCTCTCACTGGAAAAGAAGTGACATCACCCTGTTAACGTTAAATTCTGGCAGAAATGGAGGCCCTAAAATAGAAAGAGAAAAAATATTTTGGCAACAGGCAGGAATCAGAAGGTGCCTAGCATTTGTGGGGTCAAGGGACGTTTCAGGACTGCAGGAATGACTGTCTTTTTGGTTCATGCTGATACTCACAATCATTCTCTTTCCAATTGATAGCACCAATGCCCTAGTTTTTGAATCTGTCCCTTGACCGAGTCACTTTGACTCAGAGAGGCAGGATGTAATAACCCAGTCTTTGTGTTTGAACTTTGTCTTATGACTTGTTTGAACCTGAGGCAGTTAATCATCAGGGTATAAGTGGGAGATTGGTGTATAGGATCCCTGAGACGAAGACATGCAAGGCCAGCCTACTACAGGGATGTGACTCACATGTAGGAGGCTGGACTCTCCAAGCCATGGCGGTCCTGGGCTACTGCTGCTCCTGTCACCTGACCACAGACCTGTGGGCAAACCTACACAGTTGACCTATAGGCTTGTCAATAAAAATCAATATTTTAAAATATTTATTTATTTGATAGGAAAGAGAGAGAGAGAGAGAGAGAGAGAGAGAGAGAGAGAGAGAGAGAGAAGAGAGAGAGCAAATGTGCATAGGCCACAACACCCATTTAGAGGGGTAAGAGGACACCTTTCAGAAATTGGTTCTCTCCTTCCACCATGTGGTCACTGGACATTGAACTCAGATTCAAGGGTGTGCCTTTACCTGCTGAGCCATCTTCCTGGCTCCCAAATAAATGTTTATGATTGGAAACCACCAAGTCTTGTAGCTGTTTGCCTCACAGTAGTAAGTAGCTGGTACAGTGAATTTGCCTAAAATATCAGTGCCAGAGGTGGTCTGTGACCTATCAAACTGAAATAGTGAATGAACGCCTGAATTGATAGTGCAATTCACAGCAAGGAAATTAAGTTTGGAATCCATCAGAGACAAACTGCTCTTTAGCACCTCCTCAAACGGGGTCTACGTGCCATTGCCTCAGCCTATAAGGTTTCTTCTTACTAGAAGTTCCTGTCCTGTTCTCTCTGACCTATTGGAACCCCACCAGATCTCCAAGGGCCTAACTACAAATGTCTTTTCTGAATGGTCTTCATAGCTGCCCCTGCCCCCTCCATTTGTTCACATCTTGGGTTTTTCTTGCCTGGCCATGAACTGGATACCTACACCCTATGTCTTGTGGAGCTACTGTTTCTTCTCTTTTGTTGCTTACCAAACAGGAATCCATATCCTGCAGGGTGGAGCCTTCTCCTACTTCTTTCGCCTTCTACAGTTCTTGCACAGAATCTCAAAAAGGGAAGAGACGGATTTTCCATCAAATTTACAGGTTAATTGCCCTAAGGGTGCCAGTTCTCAGAGAGCACAGCCAATAAAACCAGAGGGTGTGGTGATTCTGTGAAGAGATGAATGAAAAGCAAATAAATGGATGGATGGATGGATGGATGGATGGATGGATGGATGGATGGATGGATGAGTGAGTGAATCAGGAGCCTCCATTCTCCAGTGTATAGATGTTACCCTACTCTCTGATCATTTCCATCAAGAAAATAAGTCTTTAAATTCTTTTGTCCTGAAATTTTTCCTGACTGCTCACCATCCCCAAACCAGACATGTTCTCTTCTTCCTGCAGCTGCCTGTTGTCCATCTCCTGGGGGAATCTCATCTACTTCTTCCGGTGTGACAATATGTCATGTTCTCTCCTGCTCCCCTGTCTTCTCTGATAAAGATCAAAGGCTATATTTAAACAGCTTGTGGCTCATCAGAATTTGGTAGCTTTGTCACGTAGAGGAACAGAGTAAACATTTGATACTTCGTCTATCCAGCCTGTGAATTTTAAATGCTCTGACTTAGGCCCTCATCATTGACAACACAAACACCTGCAATAACCCTGTAACCAGCCTTCTGTTTATAACTCTGTCTCCTTCCCTCATCTTCCACCCAGTTAACAATACAGAGTATGGAACCAGTTTTTCAAGGAAAATGAGAGCTGGCAGTACTCTCACTAAAAAGCCCTCTAAATAGCTCCTCTACTCTTCAAGATGAAAGCCAGGCCCTTAGGCTTGGTGCATCCAGACTGCTAAGCTCTATCCAGCCAGCTATCCCTTCACCCCAGTCCTGAGCTTTGTCTACTCTAACAGGAAGGGACATGCCATGCCTCCCTCTATATGCACACCAGGCTGTTTCCCCCAGTTTCTTGTTCCTTTGACCCAGCTCCCCTCCATCCTGACCTTCCTTCCTGTCTGTCAACTTCTTCCTCTGCCTTTTAGTGTCTCAATGTATATTACCACATCACACTATGGTCATCTGATTAAGAGAGTGCTTTCTGAGAAAAAAAGATAAGGGTGTAAACATCTACTTATGTGTAAATCCTACTATCACATCCAGAACATGCAAATAATGACTGGCTAGATGGTTGGGTGGATGCTTCACTGGATGGATGTTTAAATGGGTGGGTGGGTGGGTGGGGAGATGGATGGATAAATGTTTGGATGGATGGATGGATGGATGGATGATGGATGGATGGATG
The DNA here is from genome assembly GCA_023101885.1 of Typhlomys cinereus. NCBI lineage: Eukaryota > Metazoa > Chordata > Mammalia > Rodentia > Platacanthomyidae > Typhlomys > Typhlomys cinereus. Next base: position 1,050,782 of record JALPQD010000121.1, on the reverse strand, counting down.
GATGGATGGATGGATGTTGTTAGATCAATGCATGGATGGATGGATAGATGTTTGGATGGATGGATGGATGGATGGATGGATGGATGGATGGATGGATGGATGGATGGATGGATGGGTGGATGGATGGATGTTTAGATCAATGCATGGATGGATGGATAGATGTTTGGATGGATGCATGCATGGATGGATATTTGGTTGGATGGATGGATAGAGCAGGGAAGGAGCTTCCTGTAATCATGCTCTGAAACCAGATTTGTTACTGACCTACCTAGATAAGGTTTGACCAGGGCCAGGGAGGTCATCTCTTGTGTGAGCCTGCCTTCGAGGTACACAATTAGACTTAGGTGTGCTGGGCTCATGCCAGTGGTTGCATGTGGGCATTCCTCTGTTATCCTTGATCTCCGATCCATCTCAGGCAGATGATGTTCCCCATCTTATGATGGGGATGATGATAGCTAATATTCACTGAACACTTGGTTACTGTGCAGCCAGATATTGTTCTAAGTGCTTCAGACAAATGAGTTCACTTGAGTCTTCCCACAATCTTATGTGGGGTTTGTACCATGAGAAAAACCCATTCTAGAGCTGAAGGTTAAACCAAGTTAACTTTTCTAAGACTACACAGCTACGAAACGTAGAAACCCACGTAACCTGCCTATGGAGCCTCCGATAAGCCCAAGGCTACGTTTGCTGTGCTTCCTTTCTCCTGAAGGAGCAGAGGGAAGGGCTGAGCAGAGAACCTTTGGGGTAGCTCTTTATTTACTCCATGGACTGACATTCCTTCCAAGCGAGCAAGGAGGAGCCCCCTTTTCTTTTGGTGGGAAAGTATTGACTCGACCAAGAAGGAGACTAATAATTTCACACTCAAATTTGAGTGACTCAAAGAACTGTGTCGTTTTGCAAAACCCTCTGTCTCTCCGCAGGCTAAAAACCACAGCAGTGTTTCCTCTTTGCTGTCGCTGTGTCAGTGCAACCCTCATCACTCCACTTCTGAGCCACCCCAGGGACGCCACCCCGAGAGACTGCACGTTCCAGATGGCACGCGTGCTGCCTGTGGCAGCCTTCTTTCTCTTTCTGAGTAAGTTTTCTAATGTGTCCATTGTTACAGGAGCCAGGCATTTGAAGGTCTGGTGGGCGAGGGAGATGGACAATCTGATCCTCATAGGAACAAGCAAGCTACATACTTCTTCTGGTGGCTGTAATTTTTGGTTTATTGGTACTGGTTCTAGGCTTTCCTAGATGGCTTTGTTCTGGGGAGGTGGAATGCTTGGTGGTGTCCTGGGTACCTGATGCGATTGCTCTTAATTTATCTGTTTGGCTGGATCCAAGTGTTTCTAATGGTCCTGGCTTTACCTCGCCTTCCTAGGCTGACCACTCCAAAGGAAAGAAACAAGTTTTGCTACCCCACTGATAACAAGCTTTGGAATTTTCTTGATGCTCAGGTTTGACTAGATATGTATGCTTTCAGGATGTTGCTAGGTACATGAAAAGATAAGAACGCTTAGTCATTTAGGCTAAGCTGAAAAAAGGTTCCAGGCTTTAATTTTAGCTAAGTGAGAGACCAAGAAAGGGCAGGAAGATTTACCTGGTTTTGTCAAGGCCATATGGAGATCCTTATCTGACCTGGGAACAGCTATACATGTTTGAACTGGGTGAAGGGAGAGGAACTTTGGATGCAGGAAGAAGGGAATGAAAGCCTTCCAAACCAGGTAAAGCAGGTACCAGGGACAGCATTTGAGTTATCTGCTCCAGTTAATCCTTTTGGACCCCACTCCAGGATTATTTATCATAGTGCAGGATCATAGAGTTAATCAGCCATATTGAGATAGAGTTAGTGGAGTCTCTTTGTTACTCAGGGGTGAGAGTGGTATGACTTGCAATTCTAGCACTCGGGAGCCTGAAACAAGAGACTCACATATTGAAGGGCAGCCTGGGGTACATAACAAGATCTGTCACTATATATACTGCATGTGTGTGTATATGTGTATACATGTATGTGCAGGTATGCATACAAGAAAACACTTGAATGTGTGTGTCTATGGAGGCCCAAGAGTGGCTCTGAAATCATCCTGAGTTGTCCCTGGGTTTCCCAGACTCTGCCTTCCAGGGCTGGAATTAGAAGCCTCTGCCATATCCAGCCAACATTTTTGCCTGGGTTCTAGGGATCTGAACTCAGGTTCTTTTGCTTTTGAGGCAAGGCCTTACTCCTTGAGCCATCTCCCCAGCCCTCATAAAATAATTTTAAAACATAAATTGCAGGGTGGTGATCCATTTGCTACTTATTTATGTATGACATAGATCTAGAGACAGTTCTTTCAACCGCCAACGTTAGAGAAATGATGTGTATGAAGCAAATTTTAATTTGGACACAAACATTGTAACATGATGTGAAAAATAACTGCAATTGGTTGTCAACATTCATCCCTGAAGGAAAGACTAACTTTCCAGTACAGATTAGTGGAAATAAGTATGTTTATTTGTGTCTACCCTAGTTTAAGAGCCCTTTCATCCTACCTATGGATTCAAGTTAAGATCTTTTGCTTCCCAGAGGCCGGGTGGAATTAGCACAGAGACCTAGATGGCTGGCAGGCTGAGGGAAGTGAACTAGGCTGCCGTCATTGTGGCCAAGATTGTGGCTAAAGGATCAGAGGAGCTGGGCTTGCAGCACCAAGCCTTGCTCCGTGCATGCTGCTGGAAGCGAACAGGACTTCAGCTCAAAGGATTGATGGGCGAGACTCAGGTCTTCGTCCTAAAGAGAAGGGAAAGGGGCAGCCTTTGGGAGCACATACTAAAACCCCCGCAGAATTGGTACCTGCTGCACCAGCATGGCCGGCGTCGGTGGGCGAGGGCTAGGAAGTGCTGTGCTTCTGTTTGGCCTGTTCTGTTGGCTGCCCCGTGGACCCCCGGAATGCAAGCTTTGTGTCTGGGGACTGTGTGTTTGCCTTGTGTGGGCCTTAAAGGGGTTGTACTGCATGATAATGCAGAGAACAGCTGCTTGTCCCTGCTCTTTATTTTCATGGATTTTGTTTGTCCTTTGTGTTAAATAGACTGAAAGGTCTGCATGGAGGGAGGCCACCAAGGGTCTTGAAGGGGGAGTTGGGAGCTTTTCCTCACCCCTCTACCTAGGCACCTAAACTGGGTTACGCATCTGTTTCTTCCAGATTCTGACTCATTCAGATTTAGTAGAGAATCTCAGTGTGTATATGAAAAATATAAACCAAGACATGACACAAAAGCCTGTTGCTGCCATTACAAACCAAAGGGTGATAAACCAATCAATAACATTATTAAGCAGGTGGATACTTTATCACAACATTTTTCTCTCTTTTTAAAAATTTTTATGGTGTGTGTGTGTGTATGTGTATGCCCGCCTGTGTCTGTGGCTCTATGTGTCCCTGTGGAGGATCAAGGGCGACTTAAGGAATCATCCTGGATTGCTTCTACTTCCCTTTTGTTTTACTCTGGGATTTCCCAGGCTGTACTCAGGGCCAGAAGTGAAGGCCGTCCACCATTTCCCCCTGGAGTTTTTACATGGGACCTGGGATCTGATCTCAGGACCTTCTGCTTTGCAAAGCAGAGGCTCAACCCCCGAGTCAGCTCTCCAGCCCCATATTTCTCTTTGCAGTGCTGGGAATCATACTCCAGGGCCTGGCACGTGCTGGGCATGCACTCTAGAGCCACTGGGTTACACTCAGCTTCCCCCCTCCACCAGTTTATTTTCTGCAACAATAGAAGATGGAGTAGGGAAATGGAATGTGGCACTCAAGGAAGTTCATGCAATGGGCAAACAAGCTTGTGGGCTTCACAGCTGGCCTTGCCTGCTTGACCTGTTATTGCCCCTTACCTGGACCCAATGCCCCAGGAAAACCATCAATACAAGAAACCTTTGGAGAGGAGCTGTTCTTGTGTTGCGGAGACTGTGTTTATGACTGGGGAGATGAATCAGGGGTTAAAGCAGTTTCTGTAAAAGCAAAAAGATCAGAATTCAGACCCGAGAACCCACATAACTGCCAGGTGGACATTATAACTTGCTTATAATTCTAGCCTCAGAATGCAGAGACTGGGGATGTCCAGAATGAGCTGGCGAGCCAGACTAGTCAGCCTAGCCCAATCTGTGAAGTCCGGGTTTGACGAGGGACCTGGTCTCAAAAAACAGGTGGAAGAACAATTTGAGAATGAGTCCTGACACTAACCTTGGACCTCCTCATGCATGTGTTGACTGGAAATCCTTCCTGCTCATTCCATGGTCATTCCATTTTGTGCTTCCCAAAATGAATATATTATCTTCCCACCTTGAATACACAAGACTAGCAGTCTATGTCTGTTGAGAATCATTACTTTTTCAGCCAACTTGATCAAATTTATCAATTGTACCTGATTTCTTCCAATCGTCTGTCCCTCTGCTTAGCACCACTATATCCAAATGTCCAAAACATAAGAAGTCTAGATTTCACCTCCACCTTAGCTCACAAGTTACAGCCCGTTTCTTTCCAATTGCTACTGAAGTTACCCAGTGTCTATTCCTAACTTCCATAGGCCCTCATGCAATCTACAGGCTGATTTTCCTAAGATCTTGCCGACGTTCTCTATGAATTCCCCAGTGCCTCTTTAAACAGCCAAACCATGGACTATGGTGATCAAGCTCTTCACACTCTGAATACCAAATTCCTAGCCAGTCTCACACCTTTCTGTTAGTACACATGCAACCCTACCACCCCCACTAGCTGATTACTCTGTGTCTTCTGAACAGACCTTTCGCCCACGCAATGTCGCTTTGCCATAAAGTCTCATTCTGTCTGTGCACTTGGCTTGCAGTTTCCTCAGTCCTCCAAAGTCCGCTCCTGATGCCAACTGCTTCCACAACCTTACCTGTTTCCTTCCTTACAATGCAACCTCACTGCTTTGCTTTTTCTCAGGTTCCTTGTGTTCTATGTATAGTTCTTCATAGATAGACAGCCTGTTTAATGGGCTAATTACAAAGACTCAAGGTCAGAGACAAGGTCAAACTGCCTTAGTCTCTCAAGTACCTATCTTCTCTCTCTCTCTCTCTCTCTCTCTCTCCTCTTTTTCTCTTTATATGTGTGTGTGTGTCTAATACTATAGTGGAATGTGGCACTCACGTGTCTAAATACTATAAGTGGCTGAATAAATAAAGTGTTAATGTTCATAGTTAAAATTTTTCATATATGGTATGTATTTCTCGGAAACGTACTAGAAAGTATTGAAGGACTGCTGCCCATTCCCCCAGGGTAACAGCAATATTATCATAATGTGCCCCAATGTGAACATATTAGTGGTACCTCAAAGATGTACCCTCATGGGAATTTATTTTTTATTTTTTGACAGTTTTATACATGTATTTCAATCATTTTCATCCCATATTACCCAATATCATTGCTTCTTCTCCTATTGAAAACCTTTTTCTTCCCAACCAGTCTCCTGCCTACTTTCATTGTGTGTGTGTGTGTGTGTGTGTGTGTGTGTGTGTGTGTCCCACTAAGTTCCATCATGATTGCCTGCATCGGCATGTGCCCGGGAATGTGCTGGAATGAGTGACATAACAGTGTATGCACCTCTGAGGAAAGCATCACAACTGTACTTAGAAAGCAGCATATATTTATGACTGTACACGTTCAGGTGTGTGTGCACATGAGTGTACACGTGTGCCAAGATCAGAGGTAACTTCAGGCCTCTTCTGTCAATATCTACCTTGTTTCTTGGGCAAGGCCCCTCTCTGGATCTGGAGTTCACCCTTTGCAGGACTCGCTGGTTAGCAAACCCAGGGATCCTCCTGCCTCGGTTTTCTCAGTGCTGGGATTATATTGCACCCACGTGCCCAGCTGTTACATGGGTACTGGGGACCAAACTCAGGTCCCCAGGCTGGCATGGTAAGCACTTTACTAACCGAGCCGCCTCCAGGCAAACCACCACTAACAAACACCTTTTTAAAACTTGGGGTGTGTGTATGTGTGTGTGTGTGTGTGTGTGTGTGTGTGTGTCTGTGTCTGTGTCTGTGTGTCTGTGTATATCAGAAAGCACTGTGTGTTTCTGTAGAGGCCCAAGGGTGATTTTGAGAATCGCCTTGGATGGTGCTACCTCTTCTTTGCTTTGCCCTGGAGTTTCCCAGGCTCTTTCTTCCAGGACTGAAAGTACAGGCCTCCACCATTTCTACCTGATGGTTTTTACATGGGATGGGGATCTGAAGTCAGGATCTTCTGCTTGCAAGGTAGAGACTTAACCCCTGAGTCACCTCTCTAAACCAAAAAAAAAAAAAAAAAAAAAAAAAAAAAAAATTATAGTGAATTGTAGTACATAAGAGAAGGTTAGCAAAATGTAAGTATGGAACGTAACACGTAAGTAAAAAGTAACGTTGTATAATCACTACTTAGATGAAGAAATAGAACCTGTCAGGACCCCAGAGTACCCACCAGCCTTGCCTCCGCACCCCATCTAGTCATTCAGGAAATACCTACTTCCTCACTCACAAAAAAAATGCATTTAACCCTTCAAATCACTAACACCACATGTTCTTTCTTATTTGACTATTATTGTCTATTATGAATCTCATAAAAAGTCAAAAGGACTCAGCAGCATTCTTCATCTTCAGTTGAACAGATTTATGCATGCTATTGCAAATAGTTAAAATGTGTTCATATTCATTCCTTCATAATGTTCCATCTTACAGCTTGTATTGATTACTCTTGTGTGTTGCTGTGAGAGAGCACTCAAAGTCAAGCAACTTAAGGGAGAAAGAGAGATATTACTCAGCTTACGGTTGGGGGGGACGGAGAAACATGGCAGAGGCGGCATGGCTGGCCGGCCAAAGCTAGAGGAGGCTGCGTCACTGCAGACATCTTGGAGCCTGAGAGCTGCAAGACTGCCTGCTGCAAAAGTAGACTTCTCCTGGAGGTAGGGCGGGACTCATCCACCTGAAAGCCCACCCTCTGTGACCGCCTTCCTCCAGCGGGGCTCCACCTCTCAAAGGTGCCATGACCTTGCCAAACACATGTGACGCTGGGAGACGCATTTCAAATTGTGACAATGGGTGCACTGCACAGTGCATCTGTGCTGCTGCTGACGAACATCTGGCCTGTACCTTGCTTGGGGCGATAATGTACAGTATGCTATAAATATTCTTTACATGTAGTCTGGTGTTCCATGCACACATTTCTCTACGGCATTGCTGAACGTTTCAAACTGCCTCTGTAGGAACATTCTGACCAAGTGATAATCCAAATTTTTCTAAAGTAGACTATTATTGCCAGATATTTACTTATCTTAAAAAAGCACGCTTTAGGGGCTGGGGAGGTGGCTTAAAGGTTAAAGCACTTGCTACACAAGCATGAGGATGGGAGTTCAGAGCCCCATGTACATGCCGGATGGGTGTGGCATGCCAGTGTAATCCAGTACTTGGAAGTACAGGGGATCCGATGTACAGCAAGCTAAGGAACCTAGCTATTATCTGCAAACTCTGGATTTGATTGAGAAACCCAGCCTCGATATGATGAAGAATAATGGAAGAAATTTCCTTACATCAACTTGGCGCTTCCATATGCACCCTCACACACACACACACACACACACACACACACACACACACACGCCCAACACAGACAAACAAGCATATATACATATCCATACATATGAAAAACAAGCAACAAGAACATGATATGAATATATTACACTAAGATTGAAGAATGGTTCAATGCATTTTAAGTTGTTATTGGAAATATGCCGGATGGGTGTGGCATGCCAGTGTAATCCAGTACTTGGAAGTACAGGGGATCTGATGTACAGCAAGCTAAGGAACCTAGCTATTATCTGCAAACTCTGGATTTGATTGAGAAACCCAGCCTCGATATGATGACGAATAATGGAAGAAATTTCCTTACATCAACTTGGCGCTTCCATATGCACCTCACCACACACACACACCACAACACACACACACACCACACACGCCCAACACAGACAAACAAGCTATATACATATCCATACATATGAAAAACAAGCAACAAGAACATGATATGAATATATTACACTAAGATTGAAGAATGGTTCAATGCATTTTAAGTTGTTATTGGAAATATGTGGTTGGGCGTTGACATACACACATACCTACACACGCATACCAAGTTTTACTTGACTGTATTAAGTGGCCACTTGCCCACTTTGGTTGTGAGGGGTGCGGGGGGGCCCTGTTCTGTCTTTCTATCCCTTTAGGTTGCTTTTGTTGAGCACAGTGCATTCAGTCTTCTCGGGGTCTCGGTAATGTCACTCTCCTTCCCCTTCCCTTTGACCCACAATGGTTTCCTTGACTCTGTCCCTGAGGAGTCACGGAATCCATAGATGCTCGGCTCTGAATCCTGTTTTTAAGGAGTCTGTTCTGTCAATCCCAGCCACTGGCTCCCTTGGGACACTTCTGATGCTTACCTCTGTCTTTCCCTCCCTAGGGTCTTGGGCTCTTATGGAACGTCTAGATCACCGTGTGGCATTTTTGCTAATGGTTGCTCTTCTTTCTGAAACACTGAAATGAGCTAGCCTTCCATGGTAGTCACGATGCGTGTGCTTTGTGAGCTCTGACACTGGATTGAAATCTCTGGATGAAACGTTTTATCATGCAATCGTGCTTTCTCCTTTGGACCTAACATATGAGGTCTATTTCAATAGGGAACCCAGTGGTAAGAAAACTAATTAAAACAATTTTTGATCCCAGACCCTCCCCCAAACCAAAAAGAAACCAAGAGAAACAAAAACCAAAACAAAATGAAACAAAAGACTTGCAGAGAAAGGAAGTGTTACAGCCCCTTCAGGTGCTAATTTTAGCTCATCTTGTACCAGACCTGGCCAACAGCTACATATTTCCGACCAGCCACCAGGAAAGATAGGCATAGAGTCATAGGCCCATAGTCGTCCCTCTTAGGCAACTGCATCCGTGAGAAGACCCATGTATCCTAAACTTTAAGGTTTGAGGAAGTTTATGCTGAGTTTTCCATCAAATAAGATAAAAGGTAAATTATCAGACATTCTGTGTGCTTTAAAAATAAGTCCTCTTAGAGAAGTTGGTTCTGTGTGAGTGTGTCCATGTTACGTGGTTGAACTAAACAGTTTCAAAAAGAGAATTAGAGTGTCATCAAAAGGCATCACTGGGTAAAGTGATTTGACACCAAGCCTCAGGACCTGAATTGGATCTCCAGAACCCACATGATGAGAGGAGAGAACCAGTTCTCTGAAATTGTCCTGTGAATTCCCCATGTGCACCATAGCATGTACACACACCACCAGTATATGATGGGTAGATAAATAAATAATAAATAAATAAATAAATGTGTGTGTGTGTGTGTGTGTGTGTGTGTGTGAGAGAGAGAGAGAGAGAGAGAGACTTAGAATTATTTGCAATCTTAAATTACAAAAGAACAATTCCACCGAGCCATCCACTGTGCTTCAGCTTGAAGAAGGTGGGTTAACATTTGAGTTGATTACTGCAGATAACCTACCCTCTCTCATTTAATAAAACGTAATATAGAGAACTCCCTGATGTAGTACACTGGGAACTAGAATGTTCATCTATTTTTATCCCTTTCTTCCCTCCACTTGCAAGCTAAGCTCAACCTTGGCCAGAGGGAAGTAAGAGTTCAGGAAGGACCGCTGTACAGAGCTGAAGGATACCCAGTCAGCATCGGCTGCAACGTGAGTGGCTATCAGGGACCTTCCACGCAGCATTTCCAGTGGTCCGTTTACCTGCCGACAGCCCCGACCAGGGAAGTCCAGATCATCAGCACCAAGGACTCGACCTTCTCCTACACATTATATTCCCAGCGGGTGCGGAGCAAGGAGATCTATGTGGAGAGGCGACGGGGTGACGTAGTTCTGCTGCACATCTCAAAGCTCCAGATGCAGGATACAGGCGAATACGAGTGCCACACACCCAACACTGACGAGAAGTACTTTGGGACTTACAGTGCCAAGACAACTCTGACTGGTAAGCTTCTGCCAGCCCACCTCTGGGAAGCCTGTCTCTGCCTTCACAGCTCTCTGTCAACTAAATGGCTTCCCATTGTTCTGTTTGCTTTGGGTAAAGAGTCCACCTAGCTTTCTAGACAGTTTGGAGATGTGTTACAGACTGCTAATATTTTCTAAAGCCACAGTTTTGTTTTTCCCAGTGATCAGAGCCACAGAGATTCAGACAGAGTAAAGTCCTACCAAGGCTCCACTCATAGACTGGCACTAGCAAAGCATTGAAAGATCTTCTAGAAACTCCGCATTTGATCTTGCAATGCATTAGGGAGTTGGTGTTGATATGGTAGGTTAAGACTCATTCACTTGAAATCCATCATTCTCTAGGTTTCATTATCATCATTTTATCATCACTATCAGGTGTTTTTGTCTTGTTTTGTTTTGTTTTGTTTGTTTTGTTTTTAGCACATTGACCTAGAGGAAAAAATCACAGTCCTTGCAGCTTCATTTGCCAGGAGCACCTAGCTTCCCCTTTTCTGTTCAACAAACTCCTGCATTTATTTCAGGACCCAGTTTCAGTGTCAGCTCTCAGAAGAATCCTTCACTCTCCCTCCATTCCTCTGAATGCTTTGTTCACACCAATATTACCAGCACTCGCCCAATTGGGTCATAATTGCCTGCTTGTATGTGCCCTCCCAACATTCTCTGAGCCCCCTGAGATGCTAACCTCGGCCCTCAGTGCAATGCTGTGGCATTTGCTGATTCCATCTAAGCGCTTCTTTCATACAAGTTCAGCTGCGTGACTTTACGTGCAGGAAAAGGACAGCACCCTAAGGCAGTTATGTCAACTTTGGGCAAAACTAAATTAGGGCTCTGAGCGACAAGGTACATTGTTGCAGAAGTGACCATGAGTCAGGAGCAGAGGGAGGGTCAGAATCGAGGTCTGGAGGCATCTAGGACCCTTCCCAAGAAAGCCCCCGTCTGAGTAGCCCACCTGGCTCCACCCTATGCGGAAGCAAATCAGGGTCTATCCATCACAGAACCATTTGCTTTGCCACGTCCCAAGGCTCCCCTGGCCACTTGAGACATGACAAGGCAAGAAAGCATCTGGCCTGGAAAATCAACTCAAAAGATGTGCTTTGCAGGGGTTGGGGAAATGGCTCAGTGGACAAGATCTTTGCCCCCACAACCCCGAGGCCCAGAGTTTGGATCCCCTGAATCTACATAAAGACAGGCAGGCATGATGGTTGTTTATAATCCCAATAGTCAGAAGCAAAGAATCCCCATGGCAAGCTGGCTAACTAGACCAGCTGATTGGCCAGTTCTGAATTCAAGTGAGAGAGCTCGCCTTAACAATCAAATGGAGAGTCAACAACAAAGACAGCTGTTGCCAACTTTGGGCCTCTGCACACATGTACCCATACACATGTGTCCACATACATGTGACAATGTGTATACATACATACCCAAAAGATGTGTTGTACATATGGAGTTCGGAGTCTTCTTCCCCTAAGAAGGTCAAGGAAACAAGTCTGAGCCAGTCAGCTTATCCCTACTGTTTGTCTCCAGTTATTCCAGACACCCTGTCTGCTACCATGAGCTCCCAGACTCTCAGTAAGGAGGAAGGAGAACCATTAGCACTCACCTGCGAGGCTTCCAAAGCCACCGCCCAGCATACCCACCTCTCTGTTGCCTGGTACCTGACCCAGGAAGGAGGAGAAAGAAGTCAAGCCACCAAGATTATCGCTCTCTCCAAAGACTTTACATTGACCCCTGGACCCTCCTATGAGGAGAGATTCAAAGCTGGTGATGTGCGGCTAGACAAGCTTGGACTGACTTCTTTCAGGCTGTCCATACACAGACTCCAGCCCTCAGATCAAGGCCAACTGTTCTGCGAGGCCACAGAATGGATTCAGGATCCTGACGAAACCTGGACTTTGATTGCAAGAAAGCAGACAGATTACACAAGTCTGAAGATCCAGCCGGCAGGTAATTATCTTCTCAGCAAACTGAGTTTGCTGAGAGTGAGTATTCGTGGGATTTAAAAAAAAATTAACCTTATATTCACTTTAAAAAAAGTAGCTAGAGAGTTTGAGTTTTTTTTTTTTTTTACTGTTGTTGTTGTTGTTATCTGGGAAGCATCACTAAGAAGATGTTCCAAAATGTCCCATTTTGGCTCTATTCATGGAAGATTTTACATAGGGCTAGAAATGCTACATGGTTAGACTGATCATAGAAGCCAGTCATATAGAAAGGTTATGTAGTCATCTCTGCCAGGCAGTTTATAAGCACACTGTCTGCATTGTTGAATTTAGTCCAGACAACTACCCTATGATGTAGTCAGTGCCCCATTTCTGAAACAAGGAACCTGAGTGTCAGATGCACCAGGTACTGCCCTACCCTTGTCCAACTGAGGAGGGGCATGACCACCCCTCTCCGAAGTACACTGACCACAGGTAGCTGGGTCTCTAGGTAGTTCCAGTCTCTAACATGAAGCCTTATCCCTGTGGATGCTGGGATGTCCTTCTACCTGGCCCTTCTCTGTCTTGGAATGGTGGTGCCCTTCATGATCCATTGGCATTTCATCACAAGTGGACAGGGAGCCTTCATTGGATATTTCTGGTCCTATGTGAACTGTCAAAACGGTCAGTGTCCTCCGCTGAATTCAGCAATCCAGGGGAGGGTCACTGATGAGTTATGTTACTCTAGTTCACTAAAACTCATCTTTTGCAATCTAAGGAGGTGGTTCTGTTGTTAAAGCCCTTGCCGTGCAAGCAAAAGGACAAGGGTTTGGAGCCCCAAATCACATATTTTTAAAAAGTGCTGGATGGACATGGAAACCTGTCTATAAATTCAGTTCTGAAAGTTGGAGTCTGAGAATCCCCAGATTAGCTGGCAAGTCAGATTAGCCCTACAGATGAACTCTGGCTTTAGTTTAGTCCTCAGCCTCAAAATAAGCCGGTGGGAGAGTGATGGAAGATGATTCCCAATATGAATTTTGGATCTCCACGCCCATGTACTGTACACACACACACATACGCACACACACATGCATGCATGCATGCACAGGAAAATGGAAAAATAAATAAATGCAAGTAAAAAAAAATGAAATCACCCTATAGATATCAGGTATCCAAGATAAACTCAATGAGGTCTACAGGGCACTGAACTTGGGAAAATCCCACTTAATATTCTTAGACAGAAGAACCAAGAAAGGAATAAAAAGTGGGGTCATGGTTCAGAGGAAGAAGTGCATGCATCACAGAGGGCGAGACCTGAGGCTCAATCCCCAGCACGGAAATAAAAGATAAAACAAGAAGCTATGATTTCCAGCATTTCAACATAGCATAAAATAGTTCATCTTTTAACTCAAAGGCATCCCTAAGTATGTTACGTGTGCTTTCGGCTTACTGAGGTTGCATTCAGAAAATACAGAGGCAGTCATTTCCAGGTAACAGAGTAGCTGTGCACGTTTATTCACGGTGGGGAATCTTAGGAGGAGGGAACTCAGCTGCCAGCGTGGAACTGAAGGCTGTAGAGACTGCAGCCCGCGGTCCACCATGGGAAAGGGGTCTCAGCTGTCTTGTGTCTAAAGAATAGAGATGGAATTTTCTAGATGCCGGCTTTGCTTTTGTTTCTCAGTGAGAGACATCGAAGTGAGTATCACAGCCAAGAGCCTTGCCGCTGAAGGGGAACCCTTGGAAGTGGTGTGCCTGGTGGTCGGAGGAGGGGCCCACCCACAGCTTCAGAGCGTTTGGCTGCTCAACGGGATGGAAATTGCCACGATGGATGCCGATGGGGTCCTAGAACTGAAAGGAGACTACAGAGTCAGAGCAAGCCAAGGACAGCTGCAGGTTTCAAAGTCAAGCCCCCGGACCTTCTCGCTCAAGATCTTCTCCGCGGGCCCAGAGGACGCAGGAGCCTACAGCTGTGCTGTGGCCCAGATGGAGAGAACTCCCTCCCACTCCTGGCAAGTGCTTCAGAGAAAGCAATCACCTGCCAGCCAGGTGCACCTGAGCGAGCCAGCAGGTAAGTGACACGGGGCAGCTGGTGGGGGGAGGGGGGTCTGCCTTCCGAGACCCTCGTGGTCTCAGTGGAGGTCTTCCTTTACAGTTCGGTGCCAGCCAGACCCTACTTAGGGTGAACTGCAGATCAGAGAAGCACACAAACTAATGGAGATCTTTGGGGTCCAATTCCTGAGCCACTAAGTAAATTACAACCATTTCTCTCAGTCTCAGTTCCAATGCACAGAGAATGACAGGTTGGGGGTCCTTAAGTTCCTTCTGGCTTTCCCCATATTGTTTATTTTTGTCTGCTCTAATTTTATTTATTTATATATTTTTAAATTTTTAAATTATTATTTATTCAATTGTGTGTGTGTGTGTGTGTGTGTGTGTGTGTGTGTGTGTGTGTGTGTAGAACCACAGGCGAATTCGGGAACCACCATGGACGCCTCCACCTCCTCCTTGTTTACTCTGCCCGGGTATTCACAGGCTCCGCCCTACCAGGACCAGAAGCGCAGGCCGCCCCCGCTTCTGCCCAGAGTCTATACGTGGGGTCTAGGATCCAAACTCAGGACCTTCCACCTGCAAGGCAGAGGCTTAACCCCTGAGCCACCTCTCCAGCCCCTGTCTGCTCTAATTTTAATATTTAGTGTGTGTTGTGTGTGTACATGTGCTACAGCACATATGTGGCCCTCAGAGGACAGCTCGTGAGAGTCAGTTCTCTCCTTCTACCTGGGAAGAGCTATACTCTGGGTCCAGCAAGATTGCTCAGCAGGTAAAGGTGCTTGCTGTGTAAGCCTGGCAATGTGAACTTGATCTCCAGAACCCACAAAAGGTGGAATAAGAGAACCAACTTCACAAAGTTGTCCTCTGACCTCCACATGTACATAATGACGTGCATCTCCATGCATACATCATATATACACAAAATAAATAGATAGCTTTTTAGAAAATAGAAGAGCCAAGTGATCAGAGAGAAAGCTCAGAGATTAAAACTCTGCCTCACAAACAGAAGGACCTGAATTCAAACCCTGAATCCCACAGAAAAATGCCAGGTGGAAATGGCAGCAGCCTGTACTTTTGATTCTGGAAGACAGAGTCTGGGAAATCCCAGAGTCAAGCAAAAAGGAGGTAGAAGCAATCCAGGATGACTCCCAAAGTCACCCTTGAACCTCTATAGGCACATATAGTGCGTGCTCTCTCTCTCTCTCTTTCTCGCACACATACACACACTCACACACACACACAGAGGCACGCACACACATACACAAATAAATAAAAAGTCAAATGATTAAAAAGATAAGAGCTACACTTTGTTCCTTCCTCTGGTATAGACAGCCCCGCTGGTCAGCCTCCAGGCCGGGCTGCTGCCCTTCAGTCTCCTGCTGAGCTAGCCTGCGCTGGTTGCACGCGCCTGCAGGGGAATGATGCTTGGTCACAATTTCAACTCACAGAGAAAAAGGAGGAAATGGGAGCAGGTAGACTCCCCCCTGCGCTTGCACTGAGGTGAGATGCTGCTCAGCTGGCCTGAGCGTCTCTGCGCACAAAACAGTGAGACCCAGGGCTGAGGCTCTGTTGGATTAACAAATCCTGGGCTCAGGTTTGGCCCCCAGGGTCATGGTGTCCATCGGATGTTCAGGAACTTTCACTCTAGGAGTTCCACCCTCATGCATACACTAATGCCACCTTGGGAGACGGGGCTGTATACAAGACCACCTAGGGTGTTCCTCTCACTTGCACCCCTTTCTTCCGCTGCCTCGAGAGGGTCCTCACCAGGGTGCCAGGCCTGACTTGGCTACTTGGACCCTCCAGCCGCCAGAATTTCGACCCCCACAAACCTCTCCATATACTACCCAGCCTCAGCTACTTGGTTATGGCAACACAGCCACTCAGTTTTGCCTTTACTTTGTGAAGGTCAGGCTTTAAATTTTTTATTCGTTTATTTATTTGCGGGAAAGGGAAGTAGGGAGGAAGAAAGAAAAGTGGGAGGAGGAAGACACATGCACAACAGCCTTCAGAAGTCAATCCTTTCCTTCCTCCACGCAGAAATCAAACCCAGGTCAGCAGGCTTACCCGCTGAGCTGGCTTGCTTGCCAATCGGTAAATTAAAAGCAGATGAATCCACAGCTAACTTTAGGTTCTCTGGGTTAAGTGGTAAAGCCAAAGTCTAGAAGGAATAATTGTCCCAAAGCAAAACATGGGGAAAATAATTAAGAATAAGCTGAGCTAAAATGAAAGCAGCGTTTCTTACATCTGCTCACTGGCGTTCTCTCTGAAGATGGATGGATTTCCCTTTCGTGTCTGCATCCCTTTCTCCGTTGGCTAGGGAGGAAGATGCACAAGTTTCGGCCTGAAACAGCAGGCCAGGAAGTGTGTTGGTGTTAGTTTTCACACTAAACATTTGGTCTGGCTCTCTAGCACTGAGAACAACAATGTGGGCGGTTTACATATTTGCACACATTCGGCTGAATCTCTGCTCTGTGCGTCTGAATCGCCCCAGAATACATGTATCTCCTTCCTTAAACCAGTGTGAGGGGATCTGTGTCCAGAGGTGCTCCAGGCATAGCTCGGGGTCCCCCTCCCCCTTGGCAGGCTTAGCTTTCACTGTTAAATATTTTCATAGGCTGGAGTCCAAGCTGGGACTAATATGAAACACTCAGAAAATTTACTGTCAGATCCTAGGGCCTCTAGCTGCCTGTCCAGAAGTCAGGTCAGGCTTTTGAGCTCCCCCTCGCCCCCCATTTGCAGCCGTCAGCAAGCCCCGCCCTCCTCCCCACTCCCCAGGATCTAGACAGCCTTTTTTTTTCCAACATAATTTTTAACAAACATAATAAGTGGTTGCACTCCCCCCTTCCCTCCCCTTTTCCTTCCTTTCCCGTCCTCCCATCCCTTTACCAATCTCTCCCTCTCCCTTCCACCCTCCTGCATGTCTGCTTGTGTGGGCCCCAGGGTTCCCTTCTGGTTGTCTGCTCTAGCAGGGGCTCTGGCTCTTCCTTGGGTAGACCCACCGATGGGGCACTCCCCTTCACCTGTCTAGCCCTAACCCCTAAAGTTCCCACTGCAGCAATTATTTCTCCTGAGCTCCTCACTAGTCTATGGGGGAATAGTGCTGTATCTGCCATTGTGCGGGACCGGTGAGGATGTCTCATGGAAGTAAGTTCCTGAGTACAGCAGCCCTGTCTGGAGTGGAACTTTGTGGCTGGCCATGGACTTTCCCACCTTTAGGCTCTTACAGTCTTACCACCCATCTTCTACAAGATTCCCTGGCCTTAGGATGGCGAGAGACTTGGTTGGCCTGATTCCAGGTGGGCGTCTTGGGGTCTCTGGACTCTGCACTGTGGTTGGTTGTTATTGTCGGTTTCACTGCTCTTCCATTGCACTAGGCCGCGCCTTGGGTGTTGAGATCTTTTCCTATTTAATGATAAAATGAGACAGGAAGAACAGTGAAACAGACAACAGCCGACCAAAGTGCAGAGTACCAGGGACTCTGCAATGTTCACCCGGAATCAGGCCAGCTAAGGCCTAGGGAACCTTGTGGAAGTGGAGGTGGTAAGATTGTAAGAGTAAAGATGGAGAGGTCCACTGCTGGACAAGGCATCTGCTCAGGCAGGGCTGCAATGAGACTTGTCCTTACCAGACCTGCATAATGGCTGACATACCAACATGCCCCTGTAGACTAGCAAGGCTCTCAGGAGAAGGCTTTCATGCAAGTGGGAACCTTAGGGGCTAGGGCTAGATAGGTAAAGGGGAGTGCCCCATCATTGGGTCTGCCTAAGGAAGGGCCATTTGGTCTGCCACAGAGGCCTGAACCCCCTCCCCTCTCCCCACACACACTAGAGCAGACCATGCACCATGCAGAGGGAACTCTGGGACCCATAGAAGCAGACAGACAGGAGTGTGGGAAGAAGTGGGATGAATTGATGCAGGGAGGAAAGGGATGGAGGGAGGAGAGAAGGAGGAAGATAAGGATAATTACTCATTATGCTTGTAAATATTGGGAAGAAATTAGAAAAAGACTATAGGGTGCAGAAATAAATAAAATATAAAAAATGAAAGTAAAATGAGAGGTGTTTAGATAGAGGTTTACTATCAGGAGTTCGTGGTTAGTATTGAAACATCTGATCTTGTCCACTGTCAGTTTTTTACCTGTCCACTGTTGTTTAGACTGGTTTGCGTCACTGGGTATGTGTTCCCTGTCACTGGGGAGAGGCAGTGGGGGAAGGGTTAGGGGCTAGTAAGCCAGTGGTTGCTTACCTGGAGGTTAACCTCCCTCTCTACTGTGAGACCTAGACAACTTAAACCACAGCCACTTTTATTAGTGCCACCCTGACACACTGGCCAGGCTAAAACTATGTCATGTGATATACAATTTCCTGCTGCGCGGTAGAAAAGTTACAGAAGTTAGAAGCCCCCTTTGTTCCAGGAGCTCTAAGGATTTGGAGGCTTTGGAGAAACTTCTCTGAAGGCTTCAGATTCCCCACTCCCCAAAAGATGTCCAGGGGGATTAGCTCTCTTATTTTCTCCTACTTTAAGCCGTCATTCCTGTTCTACGACTCTTACCTTAAGGTCAAATCATGCCCCACTCTCACTGGCTACAAAATAGAGTTCTCTTATGATAAACCTCATATTTCTGTTTTTTTAAAAAGTGTGTGTCTCTGTGTGTATGTGTGTGGGGTGTGCGTAGGCATGTGTACAAGAATGTATTCGAGTGTGGAGGCCCAAGGGTGATAATGGGAGTCGTCCTGGATTGCTCTTCCACTGGGTTACTTTACTCTGGGGTTTGCAAGGTCCTGTCTCCCAAGGCCTTAATTACAAACGGATCCCATATCTGCCCAGAATTTTTCCATGGAATCTGGGGATCTGAACCCAGATTGTTTTGCTTTCAAGGCAAAGGCTTTAATCCCTGAGCCATCCCCTGCCCCCCCGCCCCCCCAGCCCATAAACCTCATATTTCTTCAGGTCATCTCGAGTTAGCTTCCTTTATCAAGGAACCTCTTTACTCTCTCATCAATTTTGTTATAATAATATGTACTAGTGTATTTACTAAGGGTTTTGTTTAACATCCTGTTTTGAAAGTCAAATCGTTATTCGAAGTGCGAGCAGATTTTATTGCTCCATGAATATTTCAAACAGAAGGGGCCGCCCTCTCTTGCTGTGGCTTACCCACGCTCTGCTCCCTCCTTGTGCCCGTGACTGTCCTCCATGCCGCCGTAATGACCATGATGAATTTTTTAGGCAACGGTGGTGGTTGAAACTAATCATAATGGTTATGTTAAAGGGGTGAGATCACAAGTAATCATTTCCCCACTAGTGTCTAAAACTTCAGTTATGAGCCATTTAAAAATTGGGAAGGGGGATCTTTACAGCATGATCATGCCTGCAACACCCATGATTTAATAAGCAGGTTTGATCTTTTGTTTAACCTATTTATGAGCACTGACCTTCATTCTGTCATTGTAGCTCACGTGCTCCTGTGTTCTCCAAACAGAAGAAGGGGGAACTCCTTCCTCAGCAGGGAAGAGCAATTTGCAAATTCATTTAGCTCCTCTTTCGAGTGGTAATGCCGGCTCTATTTTGGTTTTCTCTTTTGCTTTGAACTACAGGACTATTGCCAGTGCCTCTCATTAAACACGAATGCTAATTGCCAGCCTTTCCCAAGTACTTTCACTAGCCAGAGGCCTGAGCTCTTTGTGCTTGCTCTTTGTTCAGCCCTCTCAACAATGCCTGAGCTGCTATTATTACCCTCATGTTTGCAGGCAAGAAAATGGAGGCTCAGAGAGGTCAAGTGTGTTGCCCAGTGTAATTCTGCCTCCCGAAGTTTGGCCTTACACTTCCTGCTAGGCTGCCTAGGGTCTGGGCGCTCCTTATGTATCTTTGTATTGCTCACAACAAGCACAGAATCTTGTGCTGGAAGCATTTATTGAATGGAGGTTCGCATTTCTATATGTTTTGAATAATGTCCCTCCCCCCCTCCCCATGCAGTCTTACATTCATAAAAGGTTGTCATTTACCAGTGATAGGATTGATAGATGATAGCTAGATAGATAGCCAAATAGCTAGATATAGTTGTATAGACAGGATGCCCAAATATATATGTATGAGTATATATGATATATGTACATATAAATACAAATTTCCCCAAGGTTATTATTCTTATGGTCATTACGAGCAGAGATCTACTTACCTATTCAAACACCATACTAAGCTAATCACGGCTGATTAGGAAAAGATAAGAAGGAAGAGGAAGATTATATTGAACTCCAAAGGCTTGTATTCTTAAAAAAAAAAAAAAAAGTTAAAATTCTAAATTAGTAGGGCTTCATTGCTTTCAGAGTCATTTGCTCACCCTAATGGTTCTAACAAAGCACAATCAGATATTTGCCCAACTACACATTCTGTGTGTGAGTGTGCGTGTGTGTGTGTGTGTGTGTGTGTGTGTGTGTGTGTGTGTGTGTGTTTTCTGCAGATAACCTGTCTGCTGTCTTATTTTAGTCGTTTAGTGGATCTTTTTTTCTGGGAGTTCACAAGGAAACTGGCAGACTTGATT
Organism: Typhlomys cinereus; assembly: GCA_023101885.1. Taxonomy (NCBI): domain Eukaryota; kingdom Metazoa; phylum Chordata; class Mammalia; order Rodentia; family Platacanthomyidae; genus Typhlomys; species Typhlomys cinereus. The sequence continues at coordinate 1,030,274 of JALPQD010000121.1, read as the reverse complement.
TGTCACAAGCTAGTCAAGTCCTCTTTAATGATATTTCCCTGCATTTTAGAAATGCTTTCGTTTACTTTCTTCTCCAATGTGTAATCCACAGCAAGAAACGTGGTCGTGTCTGCAGAGCAATCCACTGTGTGGGAAGGAGAGGCGCTGTCACTTCTCTGCAAGGCAGATGGGGCCCCAAGTCCTCTGTCTGTGAGCTGGTGGCACATTCCACAGGGCCAGACCGTGCCTGTGCTTGTGGCTGGCATGGGACAGGATGGCATCGTGCAGCTAGGTGTCTCCTCTGCGGGCCCCGGACCCCAAAGCAACATGAGGCTGGACAAAGTGGACTGGTCGACCTTTCGACTGGAGATTCCCTCCGCCGCGGTGGCAGACAGTGGTGCCTATGAGTGCAAAGTGTCTGAGAGGCCTACGAATCAGGCCAGAGACCTGCAGTGGACTCACAAGATCTCCGTCACTGTCAAATCTCTCAGTAAGTGCCAAAAGAGATCTCTCAATTTCCTACCAGCCTCTTCATCCTCTAGTGTAATTTGAGTATGCGTTGTCTGAAACCCCTATCAGTGGCGTACCCCAAGACACACAGAGCAGGCTCTGGTTGGTAAACCTCTGGAGTTTGTCCATCTTTCTAAAGATCATCCTAGAATGCAACTTGGAAGTTGCCATTCAAAGTTGAATGCCCAACCCTGGGAATCAAAGTTGATTTACTGATGACGAGACCGAGCTGCCCTTTATAGCCGCTGCCATCTGCAACCCTGGTATCACCGAGTCGCTGTCGGAGCGAGTGAGGAAGTGACCCTGAACCCCAGAGCGGGTTAGGAAAGGGGAACACGCTGCGGGCGGGAGTGCTGCACCTGTGAGGCACAGCTGTTAAGTGGGAGAATGCAGAAATGGGGCCTGTGGGCTGTCACTGCTAAGAGCAGGCAAGAGGCGCAACCTGGAGAAACCAGGAATTCAGGGGAGACTGTGATGTGAACCAGCCCGTACTCCAAAATAAATGATCCTGCAGATACACAGGTGCCTGTGGCATTGGGTTTGGTAATGGATGTGTCAGGAAATGTGTTTCACCTCTCCCTCTGCAGAGTCAAGTTTTCAAGTTAATCTGATGAGCCGTCAGCCAAAAGTGAAGTTAACCCAGACCTTCGACCTGACTTGCAGAGTGGGGACCAAGGACTCTAACCTCAGGCTACCACTCACAGTGGCGTGGCAGTTCCAACCAGCTGGCTTTGAAGTCTTTCATCAGCTCGTGCGCATCGTCCATAATGGCACTATCGAGTGGGGGGAACTCCTGCCTCAGTTCCACAGGAAGACAAAGGTGTCACAGTCTTTATTTCATTCTCAACTCCGAATCCACGATGCCACTGCTGAAGAGTCAGGAGTGTATCAGTGCAACGTGGAAGTGTATGACAGAAGCTTTCTGGGCGCAAGTGACCCAGCCAGGGCAGCCGCCACCTCTAATCCACTGAGGATAAATGTCACCTTACCAGGTAAGCCGTACTTGAAGTTGATCCCTGCTAGAGAGAGAGAAAGAATGAGAGAAAGAAAGAGGAAGGAAGGAAGAAAGGAAGGAAGGAAGGAAGGAAGGAAGGAAGGAAGGAAGGAAGGAAGGAAGGAAAGAAGAAGGGAAGAAAGGAAGGAAGGAAGGAAGGAAGGAAGGAAGGAAAAGGGAGAGAGAAAGAGAGGAAGGGAGGAAAAGAGAAAAGAAAGAGAGAGAAAGAGAGAGAAAGGGAGGGAGGAAGGGAGGGAAAAAGATGGAGGGAGGGAAAGAGAACAGAAAGAAAAGGGAAAATACAAGAAGGAAAGTAAGAAAGGATGGAAGAAAAAGGAAGGAAGAAAAGACATAGAAAGAGAGAAAGAAAGAGAAATAATTACACAAAGACAAAAAGAGAAAAAGAAAGAATGAGAGAAAAGGAGATAGGAAAGAGAAAGAAAAAGAAGAAAGGAAAAAGATGAAGAGATAGAAAGAGAGAGAGGTTGATCTTTTCTTTTGCCTTTCGTGACAAGAGGCTGAGACAGGAGGCATATGAGTGAACGCATAGCTACATCATAAACACCAGTCCAGAAAAATCTCTTTTTGAGTATAAATTAAATTATGTAAGTATAAAGTACACGTTCACCTTGGATGTACTGGTGAAGCAAGCAACACACAACGACATTAAGTTAGTGATCTGCTGGCGGCTGAAATACTAGAATGCCTCGAAGCCAGCTAATAAACACTGTACACCCTTTTCCCATCTGCCTACAAGTTCTGGCCACCCAAAAGCTAAAGGACATTGCCTGCACGGTGGGTCACTGCCTGCACCCCTGCAGCTGAGACACATTTAGAATGTCTTCCCTAGTGGTAGGGATTCTGCAAATTCCACAAGAATACACACATCGACTTCTTGTCATGCGTTGACGCACAAGAGTCAAAAAGCTGACTGCTCCAGTCAAGTAACTTCTACTTCTTCGTGTGGTGACAGAGCACAGAGGCTGAAAGTTAGACCCACCTAGCCAGGGTTCCCCAAGTCCTGCATCTTTCCTTTGCTCTGCTTTCTTCTCCTGGGACAGAGAGAGAGAGAGAGAGACTCTAAAGGTGGCTTAGCTCTGACCAGCGCTGAGCAGAAGCAAGGCTTAGAATGAGCCACTCATTCTGCGCATGCTCAGTTAGTTACCTGTGCAGCTAGACTGGGGTGCGTGTATGTGGTGCCTGGAGGGGTGTCTGGTGCCCAAACAGATCCTCGAGCATGGCAGCCATCGCACTGTCTGTGCTGCTGAGCAGCATTTCTGCTGATTGTAATGATCTTATTAGTTTACGGCTTCACTTACCTGCCTTTTCTGTGACATTTGAAATCACTGCCATGAATATTTCTTCTTACAATTTCTCTCTCCCTTCTTCTCTCTATCTTCCTTTCTCCCTTTCTCTCTCTCTTTCATAACACAAGGAATTTTTTTTAGTTTTTTCCTTAACAATGGTGTTTTTTTTTTCCTTATTCTCTTTTACAGAATGTTTTCTTCCTCTATTGATTCTTTTTTGGGGGGAAGAGAGGGCTGAGGAGATCGATAAGGGGCTTGCCCCACAAGTGTGAGGACAGGTATCTGGAGCCCCAGAATCTACATAAGAGTCGGTCACTCGTAGAGGCCATCTGCATCCTAGCACTCAAGAGACAATGACAAGCTGCCTAGCTAGCCTAGATGACTGGCAAGCCCTGGGTTCAATGAGACCCTACCTTAACGATAAATACGGAGAGCAACACATGAAGATACCTGACATCAGGCATGCCTCTATAGACATAAGCACCTGAACATGTGAGCCCACACATGCAAATATACACATAGAGACACGTGTCACATGCATGTGAAAAAATTTTTAAATTATTGTTTATCTTAGTGTGTGTGTGTGTGTGTGTGTGTGAGAGAGAGAGAGAGAGAGAGAGAGAGAGGGAGAGTGAGAGATACGTGCTCATGCCACAACTTGTGTATGAGGTCATTATCCAACATGCAACAGTTGGTTCTCTACCTCCAACTTGTTGTTTCAGGCTGTGCTAGTTAGATGTAAGTGTCAGCTTGACAAATGAAGGCTGGAATTCTAGGCATATATGTGAAGAATGAGTAATTAAGGCAAGTCCTGAGTGAGCCTGCAGGAGATTGTCTAATTAACGAGAAAAGACCCAGGCCAGAGCGGGGGTGAAACCAGTCTCCGTCACGTGGAAAAGATGGAGAAAGCTGGTTTGGTAGTTTGGCACACTTTGACATATTGCATGCAGACATTCTGACGAAAAAGAGTTTGCCAATCTCTCAGCAATTCCTCTAGCTATGGTATGGCCAGTTCCTTTGGCCCCTCATATTGGAATGAACTCTCTTGCCAAAGTGGACTATGAACTATAACCAGAATCCTAAGCAAGAATAAAACTCCTTGTTCCCCGAGGTTGTTTGGCTGTGTATTTATCAGCAATATGAAGAGAAACTCTGTACTCCAGAGTAGCTGGCTTGGGAGCACTAGGATTGCAGTGTGAGCTGCCACATCTATGGGTCCAGGGTCAGACTCACTCATCAGCCTTGTGCAGCAAGTGCTTTTACCTGCTGAGCCTTCTCCCTGGCCATGATTCATTCTTTCATTCTTTATGCTTTATTTTTGTTGTTGTTGTTTAAAAAAAAAAAAAAAGGTCTCATTCTATATCCCAGTGCGAGCTGAAATTCTTGACCTTCTTGCTTCAGTCTTCTAAGTGTCAGGATGACAGTTATGCCACCATATTTGACCTTGATATATCTCTCTCTCTCTCTCTCTCTCTCTCTCTCTCAGGATTTTATGCATGCCACGCTGGCCTTGAAGTTGTTATATAGTAAGAATGACCCTTGAATTTCTGATCTTCTTTCCTTTACCTCCAAAGTCCTGGTATCACAGGCATGAGCTTATGTGGGGCTGGAGGGTGGACCATTACATGCTGGGCTAATACTCTACTGACTGAGTTACACCTCCAATCCCAGGTTCCTTCTTTCATAAACAGCCTCTCCTTCCAATTCATCTTCAGTTTTCTCTCATCCCACACACTTTCCTGAGGTAGATTCATCCATATATCAATAATCCATATATTTGAATGTCATTGTTAGATAATGGTGTCAACTTGACAACTGAAAACTTTGAGCTCTGGGTACAGTTTCGAGAAACTAGTAGTTAAGCCCTGTGCAAATCTGCAGGAGATTGTCTGATTGATGGGAAGGCCCAACTCATGATGGGTGGCTCTAGTCCCTGAACAGGTGAGTAAGATGGAGGAAACTAGTTGAGGAAGTTGGCATCCTTTGATATACTTGGCCAGACATACTGTTCTGGTAAGTAGGGACCATCCCTCTCTCAGTAGTCCTGTGGGTGTAGAGATATGGTGTGGCAAGTTCTCTTGGCCCTTGGTGTTGGTGTGGGTTCTCCTGGCAAGCTGGCCAAGTCCCTGTAACCTGACAATTATAAGCCAAAATAAACCCTTTGTTTCTTAAGCTGTCTTGTCCTGAATTTAAAGGTAGCATGTAGAGTAACCAGATGGTTCATTATTCAGAAAGATTTTTCCAGACTCACAAGCAACAGTTTCCCAGGTGTGCATACGCTGAGGGTCGGAGCACAAACCCTGCTCTTGTCCACTGTTATCCCCTCCATATTGTTCCTGATGGCCTCACCATGTCCAGTGCCCCAGGTTCCAAATTCTGTGTCCATCTCAGGTCCAGACTCCCGATCTCACACATTTATCTTGCCAGTGTCCCCTTCTTCTGCTCGTCGTCTTGGATCTGGACCACTTGCAGGTCCTCACGAACCCACATCTGCTCTCTTTCAAAGCCATCATCCAAGCTGCTCCTTTTGCAGGGAGCTTCTTAGGCCTTTCTTCATCAGAATCATGGCTATAAGCCCATGAGACATGGCTCAGAGTTGTCTCCTGCAGGGGGGCTCTCCTCGCTTCTGTACTTGGATTGGACCATCCTGCTGGGAGTCGTGACATTCTTTGCGTTTCTACTCACCTCTGTCCCACATGGGTGAACTATGCGCTCACCTGTCAGTATCTGTTTCTATTTGTCTCTCCCCCGGACAAGGAGTCTCCCTTTCGGTGGAGGTATTCACAGTGACCAGAAGAATCTGTCATGCCATCCGGCACGTGCTTAATGCTTGCTTGTTCAAGGAAGAGGAAGGGGACCTGCTGGCAGCATTACTAAGCACTTATAAAAGACTCAGTGAAATCGGCAAGAAATCAGAATTTGGGAGCAAGGTTTATCTCAAACCTTCTAAAAGGCAGATGAGCTTAGAACAATTAAAGGAGGGCTGAGAATTTCAAGCCAGACCAGGTTCCTCTCCACATTACATTCTCACAGTGGAGCAGCTATAGAGAGACAGTTTTAACATCCCTTTTGTTTACTTGTGTTTGAAGACAGCTCTAAGTAGACTTTGACAAATGGGGGCTCTAGAAGCACTTCAGAAAGCAAACACACAGACAGGGCATTCATAACATCACTTGCCCTCAGAATGCTGAGGAACAGATCCCTGTGCTTAATGACCACAGCATAACCATGTAGGGAAGAGTTGGGTTTTCTATGTGACAATCTCCCTCCCCACCCAGGAAGGGTAGAACCAGGATTGGTGCAAACGACAATCCTCACAGGTGTGTCCAACTTTCTGACATTTCGCATAACGTTGTCATTGACCAAGTCCATGCTCAGTCCATGTAAAATTAAGTTATAAAAGCAACTACAATATCACATGAAATGGTTTCATTGGTTTAGGTAAACTGATGACTTTGTGCTTGATTACATGGAGCCTGCAGACCATAGGTTGGACACACCTATGTAGTAGAGTTGTCTAAAGAGGGAATGAGCTGCTTCAACAGATCATGAGTCACTCAGTGGCTAAATGAGTATTAAAATCAACTCTAAGACAGGGAATTCACACACAGGATGACAGTGTGTGTGTGTGTGTGTGTGTGTGTGTGTGTGTGTGTGTGTGTTGCTACCTCAAGACCCTATCTATTTCTTAGCAAAGTAACTATTTTCATTCTTGTTCATTCATTCAGAGAGCGAATTGACAGTGAACTCAAACAGTCAAGTCCAAGAACTCTCCATCAGCTCCAACACTCATATAGAATGTAGCATCTTGTCCCGGTCCGCTGGAAACCTTCCGTTATCCATCATTTGGTACTTTTCTCCCTTCTCCACCAATGCGACCTATGTGAAGATCCTAGAAATAGACCAAACCCAAGTTGTAAAATATGGGGAAGATTTTCAAACCCCACGGAGCAGACAAAAAATTCATTCTGAGAAAGCTTCCCAGGACTTGTATATGCTGCACATTCTGAGTGTGGAAGACAGTGATCAAGGTCAATACTACTGTGTGGTGGAAGAATGGCTCTTGTCTGCAAAGGGCGCTTGGCAGAAGCTTGGAAGAAAGAGCTCGGGAATATCAACGTTGAAACTTAAGCCCACAGGTAAAACTTGGAAGGGTAGTGTCATGTATGTCTTTCAGGAGGATGACCACCTTGTGTTGGGAAACTTCTAGGGAGTGATTCTGCAGGGGTAGTGACCACAGGACTTGGTGGCTCACCAGAGGAATGGAGGTAACTTGGGGTGAATTGGTCTAAGGTTTCGAGCTCAAATGGGAACAAGATCCTTTTGATGGTTTTGTTTATCAGCCCAGCAGCCGGGTCTGTGCAGTTACCCGGGGTATCGTATCCGCAGATCTCTGTAATAACAAGCTGTGTCGCTCCGGTGGGGCTCTACTTTCTACTGTAATTTGGCAGAGAAAGAGTAATGCGAAGCATATTTCTCCCACTGTGAACAGAAACTGTACAACTCTATGGGGATGTGTGGAAGAAATTGCTTTTCAACATTTGGCTGCCTAACCACAAGGCAAGTAAGAGTAGTTAACTGTTGGAATGGCTTACTGAGGGAATCTCCTCCACTTTGGGAGATCTTAAAAAAAAAAAAAGTCATGGAACATCCATCCTTTTGAGCTGGTCTAAGAGGGCCGCTGCCTAATGTGGACAGACTAAATTAGGTCTCTCAGGATTGATGAAGTCACCTCTTGCTGCTGATTAAAATGAAGTGTCATAAGCTTAGGAACTGGACAACATCCAATAGCGTAACCAAGTTGTTCTAATGGGTTGCTTCAAGTAATGTTCAAGGTAGCAAAGAAAACTAGGCTGCAGGACCGACTTCCTGCCTGTAGGGGGCTCACTGTCCGCGGAAGACACAGCGGCAGAGCGCCTGCTTACAAAGAGGACCCCTTTTCTGCCGCCTGCCCTCCCAGTTCATCAGACCTCTCTTCCTTTCTTGGCTAAGCATGTGCTCTCGTCAGGGGGAGATCTGGGGGCTCTTCTGCTTCTCTTTCTCCACTTCCCTCAGAACTCCTAAAACATGGGCTGGAGAGGTGGCTCAGGGATTAAGCCTCTGCCTTGCAGGCTGAAGGTCCCGAGTTCGGATTCCTAGACCCCACGTATAGACCCTGGCGGAAGTGGGGCGGCCTGCGTTTCCGGTCCCTGGTAGGGCAGAGCCTGTGAATCCCGGGGCAGAGTGAACAAGGAGGAGGTGGAGGCATCCATGATGGTTCCCAAATTCGCCCGTGGTTCTACACACACACACATACACGCACACATGCACAACTGAATAAATAATTAAAAAAAAAAAAAGAACTCCTAAAGCATTACCTTGCTTTTAACCACCACCTTCAAATCATCACCTCCAGTCCTTACGCTTAGATCTCCTGAGCCCAGGCTTTTAGACCCAGCTATACATTTCTTCTTGGATGCCTTTGGCACCCTCATCCTCAGCCTGCCTCAAACGGCATTCATTATCTTTTCCAGCCCATGAGGCTGCTTTGTGTTCCTGAGCTCTGCATCTGTGTGACTGCTGGCCCTGTCTCCTAGTCACTCCAGCCAAAATCTTGAAAGTGTGTGGATGCATGTTTTGATTTCATCTATCTGCATCCAATTAATTATAAGTTTGTGTGTGTGAGAGAGAGAGACAGACAGACAGACAGAACAAATATGCCAGAGTGCACGTGTCACGCATGTCAAGATCAAAGAAAAACATTTGAAAGTTGGTAAACTGATTTTTTTTCCCATTTATCGTGAGGGCTACAGGCTCAAACTCATGTCACTAGGTGTGTATGCAAGCCTCTTTCACCTGCTGAACCATAGCTGCGGCCCATGCATGCACTTTGAAGGAGCTGGCATTACTTGCTTCTCAGATAAGGGCTACCAGATTATGCAGCAAATCAAGAAAGGCTGCCAGTCGGGGTTGCTAACTTGATTGGACTGGAGAATCCCTAGAAGGTTAGCAAAGCACACTCTGGATGTGTGTTAGAGCATTTCCTGACAGGATTGACTAAGGGGCGATGATCCGATTGTGAATGGGAGGAAGGAAGCCTGCAGGGCGTGTGCGCTGTCCGGCTCCCTTCTGGCCATCTTGAGAGTGGTCTTTGTCACAGCTGCAGTGCCACCGCGTTCTGCCTCTCCTTAGGCCCAGTGTAATGGACCCGGCTGTCCTTCAACTGAAAACCAGAGCCAAAACAACTCCTTCCTTCTTTAAACTGCTCCTCTCTAATAGTTGTTACAGTAACAAAGGAAAAAAAAAATACAATACAGAAAAATTGGTACCAGAAAGGCAGGGGGGTCATGTTGTAAGTAAACCTGATCAAGCGATTCTTGTATCTTTGACTCGCTGGCAAATTCTAGAGGGCTTCGTGTGTGCTTCTGGTGGGGGAAGCTCAGAAGCTGAAATGCTGAGAGGAATATGGACAGCGGAAGGTGTGCTCACGAAGTCCAGGTGGAAATGAGGCTCCGTTGGGAACTGGGCCAGAGGTTATGCATTCTGCATTCTGGAATGTATTTTGTCCATGCCTGAGACTTTCTGAGTGAGGTTGAATGTAAAAGGAAAGACTAATGGATCTGATCGGGAAAGTGTCAAGGAGCCCGGCATTCAAGCTGTGGCATAATTAGTGCTAGCTGCTTTTAGCCAAATTTTCAGTAAGAAAAGGAGCAAAAGCAAGGCAGAAAGATTATTGACTCTTTGTATTGGCCTGTAAAGGAGTTTGTGTAAAGTTTGGGCTGAGGTGAGTGTAGTTGCTAAAGGTTAATTGCATTAAGAAGAAGCTACATACCTTGCACCAGTACCAAAGGAGAAATGCTTAAGATTGCCCCTCCTCGCAGACTCAAAGATATAAAAGGAGTAAATCATGTAGAAAACTCGCCTTCACAGGTCAGCTGTGGTAGCACACAACTGTAATCCAGGCAGGAGGATGACACATCAAGGGTGACCTGGGCTACAGAGTGAATTTCAGACTAGCATGGGCTACCTAGTCTTAAAAGATATTAATGACCTTCCCTTAAGGTGAGAGCATGGTGGCTGCGGTGCTGTCACACTGGGCTCCCAGGAAAGTTGATTCCCTGGGACTCAGCCATGCTCTCAGTCTAAAAGACAATCAAAGAAGCCTCTGAAGCTGTGGACCCAGGGGTTCCTGCCATAGCTCAAGTTGGTGATAGACTTTCTCATCCATGGGCATGATGTCAGTTTTGTTTTGTTTTTTTATTTTTTCTTTTGCACGTGTGTGTGTGTGGGGTTGTATAAAAGGGCGTTGGAGTTTGCATGCTAGTAGAGGCCCCAGGGGATATCAGGACTCATCCTGGATTGCCTTTTCACTTTACTGTGCTTTACTCTGGGGCTTCCTAGGTTCAGTCTTCTAGGGCCAGAATGACAGACTGGCATTTTTACATGAGCTCTGGAGATCTGAACATAGATCCTTTTGCTTGCGTTGCAAAGGCTTTAACCACTGAGCCGGCTCCTTGGCCCATGATGTCAGTTTTATAGCCAGGGAGACTTTGTTAAGAGTTATTGGATTCGGGGCCTGAAGCCATGAGCCACATCATAAATCTCTCTTCTTTTAAGTTGTTCTGCTCAGGCATTTTATCATAGTGATGGAAAATCGACCAACACAATGACATCTCCCCATCTAAGGATGTTTGCAGCTAACCAAATTCTCTTAAAGTACCAAGGGTACCAAAAAAAGAAAAAGCCCACTTTGAGCTGTGAGTGACTGCCGTGGATCCTGACCTAGAGATCAAATTAGGGAGGACAATTCAGGAAAAGACATCTAGGCAAGCAGGTCAGTATTGTAGCAGAGGATTTTCTCTTGGGTCAAAAGAAGAGAGAATGTCAAGGAAAAAAAAAACTTTAGTGACAAATGTCACAGAGAGAACAAAAACAAGACTGGAGGTCTCTACAGAAGGGAGCCTGGGCCCTGGCCAAGTACAGTGATGGAATTAGAAACATGTTTATAATCAAACAGGGAGCAACGGAGAACTTCACACAAATTAATAATTCATATTGTACAGCGTCTCCAGGAAGGACAGAGTAAAGACTAATTACACTAAAGCGCAGATTCCAAGATCAGAAACACGGATTAATAAATGAATTAATAGCAGAGCTGAACATGTAATGTGCGCCTTCATTTCCTTCTTGGTTTTTGTGTTTTGTGACAACAACGCTGGGTACCATTACAGATCTTTACCTGCTGATTAGTGGAGAGGGGGGAGGAGCCAATGTAAAAATCTTAAAGCATAATCCAGTCCAATCATGTAAATGGTTCCCATGGGTGGCTTTCAAATGCTTGGATCAAAATGCTCTGTCTCCAGGGCAGGCTCTTTGCTCTGTGCATCTGTACTCGAGATAAAACCTGGGTATGCTACAGGGAAATCATTTAGGGAGAAAGAGTGGTAGTCAACTTGGAGGAGGTATTGAAAGTTTCGAATAGCCAGCTCCCTTGGGAAATCGAAGAGGAAGTTCAAAGACAGATCAAAGCAGAGGGCCCTGCCGATGTGGGGTCTATGGGGTAAGAGGTCAGACTAAGGAAGGGAAGTGACTAGTGTGGTTTATAGCACAGAATGTTCAGGCAAGTGTGAAAGAGGACAGGGATCAAGGGAAAGTAGTAAAGACGGCATCTGATGGCTGAGGAATGAATACCAGGGAAGCAGGAGAAGAGGCAATGTGGCAAGATTCTGTGAGGTTGGCGACGGAGCTCTGTCAGTGGAGAGCCTGGCTACAAGTCTGGTGACCTGAACTCGATCTCCAGAAGCCCTCATGACAGAAGGAGAGCGATGACTTCCAAAAGCTGTCCTCTGACCTCCACTTAACGTACCAGGGCATGCATGGGTGTGCCGACTCTCTCAAATTAATTAATTCGTTAACTAAACAAATATTTAAACTCTATTTAAAAATATCAAATGTGATCTCCCAGCCAAAACTAGAGGGTTCCGAGATGTCCAACCTGAAACTCTGAGTTCTCCTCTAACTGCCAGGCATTTTGTCTTCTAGGTAGTAAGGTGCACGTCTCCAAAGCCGACTGGAGGGGAAATGCCACCGAGCACGGGGAGGCGCACCTCACCTGCAGCTTGGACAGCGCGGGCAGCGAAGCCGCCCTGTACTCTGTGATGTGGTACCGGACCAGAGAGCATTCGGCCGGCGAGATGCTGGTGCACCAGCGGTATGATGGTGTGCTGGAGTACGGCAAAGACGGCGGCCAGAGACCCCCTCACTGCTTCCGCTCGTCCCCCACGGCCTTCGTCCTGAAGCTGCAGCAGGTGGAGATGGAGGATGCCGGGACGTACTGGTGCAGGGTGACCGAGTGGCAACAACACGGGCACCCAGGCGCGTGGGTCAACCAGGCCTCAGACGAGTCATCTCGGATGGTGCTCACCGTTCAGCCTTCAGGTAACCAGGGGTCAAGGGTCAGTCTGCCGCTGGCTCAGGGTCACCAGTATGACTGGTCCTCCTCTGTGGGTGTGTCCTTTTCTTTGGGGTTTGGGCATAGTCACTTGAATATGAGCATATTTGACCTGGTCTGCCTAGTCCCACTAGAACAGAAAGCTCTTGGTACTGTACGTGAACCTCTCTATACAGCCAAATCGCATGTGAGACCAGCATCCTTATCTCTTGTCAGAAACGAGAAGGAGGGAAGGTGAGATGATCGCTTTACACTCTGACCTGACAGAACCCAAACCAGATATACCCGAATGCTCCTTGAGTCAAAAAAAAAAAAAAAAGCAGCAAAATCTAACCAAAACAACCTTTCTCAATGAATAATTGCCCACCAAACGATCAGGATTTTGATGAGGATTAATTTAAGGCTTTTTATTACTATGAAAAAAGTCTGAAATGAGCAAGTTGTAAAGATAAAATGATTGCTGTGGCCCAGAACCTCAGAGATTCCAGCTGTGACTGGGCCAGTAGCAGACAATAGCTGAGGCTGAACAGCACCACTCACTCCAAGGCTGGGAAATGAAAGAGAGAAAGAGGGCCAGCGCCCCGATGTCCCCTTCCAGGACATGCCTCTTAGGACACGAAGACCTCCTCCTATACTCCCATTTCCTAAAGGCTGAACCTGCTGATGGTACTAAGTTGGGGAGCAAGTCCTTACCACATAGATCTTTGGGGAACACTGGCACAGTGGTCATTCGGTATCTTCTCATGATATCATCATGTCTTGAAAGACATCAAGGACTACTCGCAAGAAGTCTTTTTACTGTGTGTAGGACAAGCATCATTGAGAGAGCTCAGTGGGGAATGCACCTGCTTGTCGATCTGGCAATCTGAGTTTGATCTCTGAAGCCCACATGGTAGAAGGAGAAAACTGACTCCTGAAAGTTATCCACTCACATGCCATGGCATGCATAGGTTCTCTCTTTCCTTCTCTCAAATAAATATTTTTTAAAAACAAAAAGCACGTAAGAAGGGAGGATAACAAGAACTCATAGACTTTGTTGCAGTTACTCTTTCTGCTGAGACTCAAGCAATTTAAGGGGAGAAAAGGGAATTTATTTGGCTTACAGCCCCAGAGGGGACATAGTCAGCTGTGGTGGGAAAGGCATGGCAGGTGGACGCTGCAGGGTTACTGCAGACATCATGGAGGCGGCAAACTCCTAGTGGAAGCAGAATGGGACAATCAACCTCGAGGCCTTTCCCCCTGCGATGTGCCGTCCTCCAGCAAGGCTCCACCTCCTAAAGTCATCATGACCTTCCCAAACACTGTATCAACTAAGGATTTAAATACATGAGCCTGTAAGGGACAGTTCATTTTCAAACCATGACAGACTTCAAGAAGGGACCCATGCACGTGCCTTTGGCCAGACAGCAACATTTTATTTTAGTGTGAGAGAAGGTCATCCTGCTCGGCTGTGGGCTCAGCCTGCTGCAGAGCAAAGATGTACGAGGGGCATTCGATTAAGCACGTGTTAATAATAACAGCAGTGGTTCCTCCAGCTGGCTACAATATTTGCCAGCTAGTTATCTTGGCTACTTCCTCCCAAAGGTGAGAAACAAACTCTAGGCTAGATTCCCAGGGACAAAAAGTGAGCTACAGGCTAAACTTAGGCTGGACAAGGATCACTGGAGAAGGCGAGATAGGGTGTGGTTTCGGTGACCGATGCCAGGAAAGCTAAATAGGAACCATGAGGAGAGGTAACAATCCTAAGACGCTACCAACTAGCGTTAGTGAGGAGCCTTGGGAGTGAGGAAAGGAAGCAATTTTCAGAGGCAGAGAGAGCCGCATCCCGGCCTCAGCGGCCACAGCGAGGCTCTGAGCAAGGAAGTAGATTTTATCTGATTTGTTCTTTGGGATACCATCATTCTCTTCTCCTTTCTGTTTTTAGCAGTTTTTTTTTTTTTTTCCCTCCCAAGTGTCCAGGTAGAATTTGTTTTGGTGAGCCTTTCATTACAACAATTACAGGAAGTTCCACACATCCGATCGCCTTCTATAGAAGTTTCCCCGCTGCAATTCACAGACTCTATGGGATCAGGAGTTTTTCTGGTAGAATAAATAGATATGATCATAGAAAGGACATCCTCTGGGAGAAGCATATCTCCTCTGAGACGGTTGAACTGCTTCGTAACCGATCTGTCTCGCTAATCTCTGTGGAATCCTTGTAGATCAGCGTAAGGGATGAACTCTGAAAAGGCAACCTTAGAAACAGTCATTTTGAACTGAAAAGGTTCCAGGCCCGTGCTGTGATCCATGCATATCCTCTACATAGCAACTGGCCTCCTCTACTTCTCCAGTCCTCTCTGGTGTTTCAGGGAACCATCTAAGATGATGGGGAACTCTCAGAAAAACCTAAGCATACATCACAGCCCTTCCAAGCCGTGAGAACAGACCACAATTAGCAAGTTCAGCTTTCTCATGAAATGAGGAACACATTAAAGACGCCCTTAGTTGTCAGGTTAACACCTGTATCTATCTGACATAGCCCCTTTCCCCCATGCCTCCAACTAAACTTCATACATACACACCTGCTTACATGTATACCTATGCATCCATCCATCTGTGTGATAATATTATTGAATCTGTCCAATCAATAACTATATCAGATCTGAGAACATGCTATCATGTGTGACGGAATTGTTTCCACCGAGCTCAGAGTCCCATAGGAGAAGTCACATCCATTATGACAGGTGTCATCGAAGCCGGAACAACCGCAGTGGGATGAAGAAAATGGTAGAAAAGTCACCTGGGAAGGTTCCTTAGCATATGGGCCCAAGAAGAGGAAAAAAGGCATTTTAGAGGAAAAAAAGGGCACACAAGACGGTGATAAGATATGAAAGTACATGTTCCTTTCAGGGAGCCTCACTGGTAGAGAACGGCCACCCCTTGGTCCACGTGGCACAATGGCAAGAAATGAGAACAGAGACGGCCCAGAACTCAAGAGCGCCTAGGGGACCAAGGAAAGGAAGGGCACCTCGTTGTGACCAGGGTAGCAGGGACACCCTCAGATTCCCATCTTAAAAAGTCCCCACTGGCAGTGGCATCAAAGCTGGTATGGAGATGGGGTGGTAGGTGAAAGTGTCACAGCCAAGATGAGACAAGATCGAGATATAAGTTCAGACTGGTAGACAGGGGAAGGACGCTGTAGTTACTGGCAAGGTCCGTCAGATCTACGTGGGCAGTGGACAAACAGAAGGGGAAAGCCATGTACCAAGCAAGGTAATGCAGGAGGAAGGCTTGAGGGGAGAACAGTCCATGTGAAATAAAATGAGCTGGAACGGAGCTTGCAGTGAGTTATCAAGAGGAGCCTGTCTGTGTCACGTCTTGAATGTAAACTGCTCGTGTGATAGACTCCTTAGCTAGCACTAATGTTTGGGAAGTTGTGGCACCTTTCAGAGTAGAGCCCAGCTGGGGAAAGACACGTCTCAGGAGTGGGCTTTGAGGCTCGTAACCCAGGCCTGCATCCTTTCTCTCTCTTGTTCTCTCTGCCTCCTGGTGGTCGTTAGACATGTGAGTGTCAACTTCGCAATTGGACACATCTGTGAAGAACTGATATTTGTGACAAACCCTGAGAGAGGCGGAAAAAGGATTGTCGGGTTGATGCGGAAAGATCTAGTCCATAGTGAGTGGGGCCATTTCCTGGGCAGGAGACTAAGATGGGGGCAGCCGGCCGGCGGTTTGGCATTCTTCAGCAGTTTGGCAAGTGAGGTTTGCTCCTCTCCTAGGTATAAGGCAGCCAGTCCACTCGCTCCTGGTGCTAGTGTGAACTCTCTTGTCAGGTTGGACTAAGAACTAATTAAGAATCGCAAGAAAGAATAAAAGTCCCCTTGTTCCCGTAAACTCTTTGGTTGAGAATTTTTCTGCAACGGGCAGACAACGGCAACAGCCTGCTTCTGCCTCCAGCCATTCCTTTTGCTATTCGATTCCCACCATAGTGGACTAGATCCCCCGCTTCAGTACCCCAGGCCAAACAAATACCCACTTTCTCCCCTAAGCTACTTGAGTCTGGGTCTTTTCTCACAGCGATAAAAGCGAGACAACTGCAGCTGTATGGTAGGCATTGGAGCTTCCAAATGCAGACCGCACCCGAGCTGTACACCCGAGAGCCAGCTACAGGTGGCCCACAAAGACGCTCAAGGACGGAGCTGTAAGCTACACCACCATGTCAGAGATGGAGAAGCAGAGCCCGTGAAACCATTGCGAGGAACAGCCAAGACCCAGAGAACCCAGGCTTCATGCTTGACCAGAAAATGAGGGCAGAGAGGGTATCAGGAGGGAAGGGAGTCACTACAGACTGCACAGGCTGGTAAAGAGAACAGGAAGGTGCCGCGGATTCTGACCCAGGAGGGCCAATTGCAGAACAACAGGCTGAGGCGCCAGGAAGTTACGGGCTTCCTTTCTTCGAGAGCTGTGGAGAGAAAGAAGTGCGAGAGGCATTGGTTCTCTGTTCTGTTTTGGGTTGATGGAGGCTGGGTCTTCAACATGTTTACGTTCTGGAGAGAAAGGAACAATGGAAGGAAAGATGATGTGTACACGGGATTGTCAGTCCAACATCTGGCTGTGAGCACCCTCCTTCCTGCGCTCTCGCCCTGGGCTATGTCTAAGCCTTCAGGGTCTGTGAGTTACCCACTCTGAGACATCGCCCTGAAGTGACACCGGTCACAGGCATCAATCCTGAGAAAGTCCAGACCACGGAGTCTGGCTGTCGTGTTCCCAGGACTCGGTCTGTCCTGACACCTGGGACTTGCTTAGGCCTTTACCACTTGCAGTCCTGGTCTACCAAGTTCCAATTCTGTGAGTTAACAGAATGCAGGCCAAATGAAATTTACTAGTAATTCTCACCTCCCAAAAGATTCTCCAGTCCCTCTGTTTGACCATGCCAGGCCAGGATAGTGTTAGGACTACATAACAGAGCCACGGAGCACAGGGCTCCAGCAGAGATGTAGAATTTAAGAGACAACCTCGGGAAATGGACCTCCAGTTTAGCTCCTTACCTGTGACCAAACCAGGACTGCAAGACATGAGTCCTTTTACCTTGTCCTCAGACCCGAGACATAAATGCATTATTCATTTCTGGTGACAGTCTTATGTATTCCAGACTAACCTCAAACACGCTGTGTCCTTGACAATTTTGAATTCTGATTCTTCTGCCTCTACTTCCCCAATGTTTGATTTACAGGAGTATGCCACCTGGCCCTGTTTATGTGGTACTGGGTATCGAAACCAAAGTTTTGTGCATACCAGGCAAGCATTTTACCATCTGAACTGTACCCACCTCTCCCATCCCCCAAAGTGTCTTATTCTAAAGAATACTGCATGGTATGTTTATAGGCCAATTGGTAGGCTTTCTGGAGACTGCATTATTTGTGGTTACTATACTGGTTGTTACTGTCTCTCAGCTTTTATTTGAAGGAATATTTATTCAAATGGTAGGCTCTTGGTCTGGGTGACGGTTGATGGTGCTTGCTATACAAGCCTAATAACCTGAGTGTGATCCCAGGAACTCAAAGATGGAGGAGAAAACAGGCTCCCAAAAATTGATCTTTGATGTCCATACATGTGCCATGACATGCTTCCTCCAAGTAAATGAATAAATAGATAGATAGATAGTGGATTCTTGAGGGAGACAGGCCTCACACCACACTGAACTTTCTGGAAAGCTCAGGCTATTTGTTTCCATTCCCCAGTGCTGTCAAGAGGCCTGGCACGTACCCTCCAGGAACATTTTATGAGTGGCCAGGCAAACCTCCAGTTCGATTAGAAGAGGATGCTGCCAGAGGTCACTTACTCAGGGGGGCAGGGCCAATCTCCAACGGCCCATGTTTGAGTCGGGGCTGGGGAGGAGTTGTTAGCGACTGTCTCCCATGTCTCTGGCGAGCCAGTGCTTCTGAGACAGGGTAAAGAAGAGGGGACCTGTGGTGTGACTGGCTGTGGAGGGGGTCACGGTCCGCGCTGCGGCGCCTGAGGAAGGACTCGTGTTTCGTCTCTGGCCCCGTTTGGCAGGCCTTGTACTTTGAGCATCGGACACTTACTTGGTTTGACTCAAAATGCCAAACCTCAGTGGTTTTCGGTGTCGCCAGTCCTCATCCCAATCTGGGTGAGAGGCAGATAGTGGGAAATGGTGACTGTGGGATCCAAAGTCAACACTGCGCTCCTGAGAGAGACCATTTAGCAGCTGATTCAGCGTCCGGGGCACGTTCCTCTTGGAGACAGTGAGCCTCGGCAGTTCTTTCATGCTGCAGGCTGGAGTCCCCGGGCCAGAGAGACTCCAGCAGGTTTCTTCCCACCGCCCCCCCCCATATCATCACCCCACCAAGCCAGCAGCTGCAAGACTTACCACAGACTGGCCTTGTAGTTCCCCACCTCCCACGATTAGAAAGGGAAGTCAGAGCCTCCTACGGAAACACTTGAGCTTCAGCTGAAGGTCACCCAGGTCTGGAGGCAGGGGCCTCAAAAACCCCAGCGCATCCTGGAGAAGTCTGATGTGCTATCAGCTTTCTCAGATGGAACACCAGAGACGATCAGCTTCTGAGGAAGAAAGACTCATTGTGTCCCATTGTTTTTTTTGGGGGGGGTCTTCGATTCATGGTTGGTTGGCCTGGGGCTTTGGGCCCATGGCAGGGCAGCATGGTGAGAGTGTGTGACAAGGGAAGCTGCTCACCTCCTGGCTCCAGAAAGCAAAGGAAGAGAAAGAGAAGGAACTGACTTCCACGGTCCCAGTGACCCTGGGCTCTCATTAGAGCACATCTCTTTAAAAAAAAAAAAAAAAAAAAAAAAAAAAAAAAAAACTTTGTTTATTTACTGTTGAGAGAGAGAGAGAGACAGAGCAGAGAGAAAGCACTCATGACACAGAGCACATATGGAGGCCAAAGCCCAACTTTTAGAGTCAGTTTTCTCCTTCTACCATATGGGCTCTGGGAATCAAACGCAGGTCTGCTTGTGTGCAGACACCTTTGTCCCCTGAACCACCTCACTAGCCCTAGGTCCTAATTCTTAAAGCTTCCCACTTCCTAGTAGCAAGAAACTGAGCCCCCCCCCCTTTACCACATGGGCCCAACAGGTTGTGCCCTTGCTCCCTGGTCTCTTGGGAGAAGGTCACCTGGGAGCATCTCAATTTTCCTGGGAGCACCCTAGCTAGCATTTACTGCTTGCTGACTCAACAGACGCTCTCAAAATTGTGTTAGATGCTGTTATCACAACTTCTAAGTTATTATTGTCCCCGTTTCGTTGATGAGAAAACTAATGGTCAGAGAGGATGAGTAACTTACTCCAATGTCAATCAGAGACATTAAAGAGTAAAGATTTGAACCCAGCTCTCTTAGATACACTCAGGGTTCCCCTTTCATCTGAAGGAAAGACAGGGGCCGGTGCCTCAGCACCTAGACTCTCTGGACCCGTTCTCTCTGGCATTGCAGTCCCTGCCTCCTCTATCATGCCTACGAGTGTAGTCAGATAAGACTTGGGTGGGAGGGATGATTGGCTGGGCTGTTTGGGGGAAGCGTCCAGTAGAATGTGGAAAAGTGAAGAATTCAAAATCACTCCGGAGTGGTGGCGACACGCCTGTCATTCCAGCTCTCAGCGGCTGAGGCAGGAGGAGGATGAGTTTGAAGACAGGCCGGGTTACAGAGTGAGACCCTGCCTTGAAAGCACAAAGAACGAGCAGCAAACAAGCCAAGCAAACCAGACCAGCTTCCTGTTGTTTACCTTTTCCAAAAGAAAAAAAATGAGAAGCGGGGAATTCAGAGGAGAACAGAAAAACCTTGGCCGGGTCACCACCCCCGGCTCTGTGCCAGCCCCTTTCAGAGCTGCCAGCCTGGCATTCGGGAGGACATTTGCTTTGTGTAACATAACGACCACCCTGGGTTCCTACAGAGGGAACGCGCTCCCGCGCTTGACTCATTGCGGTTTTGGTCTTGTATTCCCGTTGCTGTGATGAATACACGTCCAGACAATTACAGGAAACAAGGGATTTTATTTGTTGCTCCCAGTTTCCAGTTAGAGTCCATCCTGATAGCAGGAGAGTTCATTCACATCAAAATCAGGAGCAGAGGAACAGGCCATAGTGTATCCACAGGAATTGCTGCGGGAGGGGCACACGTTTCAATTCACCAGTCTGCCAAATTCAGCCAACTTCTCTCTAACTTAACTACCCACCCAGGCAATGATCCCACCCGCTGTGAATGGGCGGGTCTTCCCACATCAATTGGGTAATCTCCTACAGGTTTGCTCAGAGCTTGCCTTAGCTAATTTCTTCAGAGCTATGCCTAAAGGCTCAGTTCTCAATTGTCAAGTGGACCCTTAAAACTACCAGTGCCATAATCAGGATCAGGACAGCGTGTGGACAGATTCAGAGACACAGGCCCAATCCTCCAAGAACACGCAGGACCAGACTTACACTCATGTCTAGACTTTCCCTCTATTTCCAACCAAGCGGTGGTCTTCAGCCCGTGAAGTAATCAGCGGCGCTCTTGCAGCAGGAGGTCAGGCCCAGCGACCTATTAAGCCTGTTTTCATCATGGGGGGAGGGGGGGTGTCCACAGCCTCGGAAATCCTCCAGCTTAACCTTTGAAGAGGAGCTCGCTCAGGTCATTACCACTTTTCCTCGGGAAGCATCGCCACTGTCAGCATCCAATGTTTTAGAAGAGCCGTGATTTCCCCGCTTGTGTGGAATGCAGCAGAAGGTTTGGGCAGTGATGGCAGCACACGGCTTTCTGCTGATTGTCTGGAACCTGACTCTCTGACCGTGGCTCAGGACAGTGTCCCCAGACTTGGGGTGACTCTAGTCCTGCAGTGTGTGTGCATGTGCGTGCCTGTGCGTGCGTGCGTGCGTGCGTGTGTGTATGTCTGCGGATGCAGTCTCCCAGAGGACCACAGCTGCTTCCGCTCGCTCTTATGGACTATCTCTGGCCCCTGTGGCTGCAGTCCATCCCGTTTAACTGAGATCAGCAAAAGTTCTTGAGCACAGTGCTGGGCATTACGGGGATGCAGGAAGCCGAGATGCCCTGGAACAAAGACAGGGAAGGAACAGGGCTAAGCAAAGGGCTGTGCGAGGGGGGAGCTGGGAGAGGAAGAGCGATCCAGTGAAGCAGGGGGTCTTGCCCAGAGGATCAAGTGCAGGAGGTGACACTTGAGCATGGGGGGAGGAGCCCCTGGAGGATGGAGCTGCTCGGTGGGGACAGGTACCCTTCTCCATAGCTACGTTGGTAAGGACAGCATGGTGTGTTGCAGAAGCAGCCGTGGGAATAACGCAGTTAAAAATTCAGGACCGGCAACACAGTTGAGAACGAGGGCTGAATTATAGATATCTTTTCTGAGGGGAGAAGATTAAAGGAGAGGTTTTCTTTTTTTCTTTCTTTTTTTTTTTTTTGGCTTTGTTTTTCATTTTGGCTGGTGTGTAAGTAGGTCATGGGACACTATAGCTGGGGATGGCTGAGCAGAGGGAGCTACCTGTGTTGGGTGGGCCAAGTGGCATGTCCTCGACCTCCCTTTCCAGCACTCTGCCCCAAGGTCCTCCTGTGTGAAGGGCCTATCTTTATGCCCCTGTACCAGTTAGATGCAGGTGTCAACTTGACAAAGGAGAATTGAGCCTTCAGGCACACCTTTAAAGCATTATTTCTTTAAGGCCCTCTAAGCAAACAAGTGGGAGATTAATCGACATGGAAGACCCAGAGCATATTAAATCCTGGGCAGATGGGTAAGACAGGGAGAGCTGGTTTGGCATTTGGCAGACTGGCAAGAGCACATACGGTCGTCTCTCAGCTCTTCCTATGGATATACTGTGGGCCAGTTCCCCCGGGGTCCTGATGTGAGCGTGCAGCCTTCAGCCCCGCTGACTACTGTAACCGAGACTCTTACGCGAAGAGGCCTCTTGTTCCACTAAGTTGCTTGGTCTCCCACGCAGTCAAGCAATGGGCAGGCGAAACTAACGCAGCCGCAGCCCGGTGGGCGTGGCTGGCCGGGGTGGGCGTGGCTGGCCGGGTGGGCGTGGCTGGCCGGGGTGGGCGTGGCTGGCCCGGGTCGCGGCGCGCACTGACCATTCTCTGGATTTCTCTCTGATTGCAGAGTCCACGTTCTCTTCCCGGATCTGCTCCTCGTCACCTTTACTCTACTTCCTGGTCATCTGCCCCCTCATCCTGGTCCTTCTGCTGCTCGTTTCCCTCCTCTGCTGGTACTGGAAGGCCAGGAAGTTGGCACAGCTGAATGCCTGTGCCCGCAAAGAGCAGGCTTTCTGGGTGGACATGAAAGGAGCCGAAGGCTGGACGGCAGGCAGGAGGGAAGCCGGAGAGGAGGACGAAGGTCACTGAATCCAGAGGTGCGCCTGCGACCAGTGTTGGAGGGGGACTTTTGAAGTGAACCCACCAGGGTGTGAATGAACCCTGCTTCTGCCCTTCACCCGTCTGGGGACTTGGTCAAGTTCCCTCGGGACCAGAAGGGACCAGAAGGGACATGTAGCAGGCCGAGGTGGAGTCAGGCCTTCACTAGCATGTCTGTGCAGTTCTCTTTCTGCCATGGTTTGAATGCTAACCGCCCCCCACAGACTCGTGTTTGTATCCTTAGCGGATGTTAATGCTTGGGAAGGTTTGTGGCACATTTAGGAGGGAGTGCCCGGCTGGAAGAAGGCAAGTCACAGGGGTGGGCCTTGAGTCTGGATGGCCCTGACGACTGCAATGTCCTGAACCAGCCTCCTGCTCCTGTCTCCTGCCGTGTCTTGTGCTATGAGAATCCCTTCTGGAACCATAAACTGAATAAATCTCCCTTTCCCCCTTAAAGTTATATATGAGTGTTGTCTCCTAGCAACAAAGAAGAGTAACGATGACACTCTCCGACCTGGTTTCTCCTCGGGAGTAGACAGTCCTGGCTACAGGGGCCTGTGCTGGAAGCCAAGTTCCCATCTGGAAGCAGCAAAGCGCCATACACCGGACTTTTCTCTCCTCGTTCCTCTGCTACATCCAGATTCCTCTGGAAACAGCTGGCCCAGGCACAAACGTAATCTTTTCACTCTGGGTAATTGGGAGCACGCACTTGTTTACATCCGTTTCTTCAACTAGAATTTAACCTTTTCCCTGGCAGAAATCAAATATCCTCCCTAGTCCCGTTTACAAACACCCACCAAGGAACTCGCATGAGCAGGTGTCTAATCGACACCAGTTCTTGGACCAAAGGATAATGTTTCATAGCCTTTGGAAGTTTTTGCGTGGCTCTGAGCACATGATTTATATGATAAATATATTTATATTATGATTTTCTTTGTCTGGATACCTTTTTTGCTTTGTTTTATTGAGAGAGGGTCTTGTAGGCTATCCTCAAACTTGAGCTCACTTATGCAGTCCAGCACTGTATGGTCCCAGTGAAACGGGATTTGGGGGCGTTTCAGTGCCGGAGAGTGGAGGAATACTACTGAAGCCAGTATTCGTGGAGAGGTTGAAGCAGGATTTATGGAAAATGAGAGAAAGGGGAAGAAACTCTAGGACGGAGTGTCTAAGAGGGGCAAGGAGTCATACTTCAGCCTTATGGTGGGAGAGCATTAGAGCAGCAGAGATAGCACAAAGCCAGAGAAAGAATGAGGGGACCCACATGATCGTGGTGAGAGAGCGAAGGCGGGAGATGGGTAGAGCTACAATCTGTCATAGTTTTGTGTGTTACTGAGGAGTGGCCCAGGAGTTAAGAGGGAAGTGAGGTAGTAAAGACTGGAGGTGTGGTGGGCGTGGTTCCCATGGGACCCAGCTATTCCTAACTATGCTAGCCTGTCCCGTAGAAATTATTGTTACCAGCTGATCTCCAGCTTGCAGCAACCTTCCTTCTGCCTGAGTCCCCATGTGCTGGGATTATAAGCATGTATCTCCAAGCTGAGTTTAAGACTTATTAACGCTTAATTGAAAAAAAAAAAAAGACACTTCATTTTCATGCAACACCATTCCATCAATCCCCAGAGACTCGTATGTCCCTTTTCTTCCACCCCCGCCCCTACTTAAAGACCCGTCGGTTCAGGGTGCCTGGCTGATGCTTTATTTTCTTTGATCTAACAGTACTGGGCAGTAGGAAAAAGTTCCAGGGGTCTCCAGACAGCCCTGCCCGGTGTTTATGGGACTAGGATTCAAGGGGAGCAGTAGGTCCAATCGGCTTCCTCAGAGTCCCTTGAGCTCAGCCTGGAAAATTCCAAGAGCATATGCATCCTGATTTAAGGTTTTCACCCGCTGTTCCCCTGGGTGAGACTCCCCTCACCTTTGTCCGAAAGCCAATCAGGCCCTGTCAATAGCCAGAATTGGAAATCAACCAAGGCCACCTAATCAGACTTGAGATAACGCATCTGTTTATTGTCCACGTGACCACCTGGGTTTCTTTAGTACTTGGTAATTTGCATTTCCAAGGAGAGCCATTTATTTTTAATTATTTTATCAGGCACACAGTCCTCTTCAAAGATAATTAGTTCCTTTGCTCAGCTGCAAGGAGATGATTGGTGGCTGCCAGGCCTTCCACTATAGCTGGGCTGGTTCCCTAAATCCATCTCTCTTCACAGCCTCATTTGAAATGGTCCAAATATTTTCTTAAACATGTCAACACCTTTCCTTCTTGTCTCCCAGGTAAGGATGTGTATGTTTACCGAAAACAAAACTGAAATTAAAGTGTTGCCCGTTCTTTAGAAGTTGGTATTGTAATTGAGATTTTGAAGGGAGAAAAAGTGTATGGAGCCCCAGCAGTGAATGTGGGGGCAGAGCAGACTGTGGCATTTCTGGACTGTCTGGCGCTCTCCTGACCTCTCTTTCTGCTCTTCGTCTGGATACATCATCCTTCAGCTCTAAGATCCGGTTCACTTTCCTGCTGAACCCAGGATAGGGCTTCCTGCGGAGATTTGGTCCTTGAACCATGTCCTGCAGAATGGGGCTGGAGACGTATGTTCCTGAAGCAGACACTGATGCGTGCAAGGGCTCAGGGGTGACTCAGGTGTGCTTGCTTCCCTGGGACCACAGTCCTGATCGGGGCCCAGGGCACATCAGATTTTCTTGAGATGCTGCATTGCGCAATTCATCTGGTCAGCTTTGTTTACTATTTTTTCTTTTCACAACTCACTGAACGAATATCCTTCCCTCCCTCCTTCCTCTCTCTTCCCTCCCTCCCCCCCCTTCCTACCCTTTCTTCCCTTCCTTTGTGGATCCACCCTGCTCCCTGACACCCTTCTGACCATCAGCTATAGAAGTCCCAGGGTGCTCTCTGGATCATCAGCTCTAGTGGGGGCTCAGGCGTCCGTGGCAGACCAAGAGGCTCTACCTTGGGCTGGCCACTGATATGAGTAGTACCTACCCCTATCTTTTTTTTTTTTTTTTTTTTAAATGTATTTTTTTAATTATTTATTCAATTGTGCATGTGTATATGTGTGTGCGTGTATGTGTGTATGTGTGTGTGTAGAACCACGGACAAATTCGGGAACCACCATGGACCGCCTCCTCCTTGTTTACTCTGCCCCGGGATTCACAGGCTCTGCCCTACCAGGACCGGAAACGCAGGCCGCCCTGCTTCCGCCTGGCGTCTATACGTGGGGTCTAGGATCCGAACTCAGGACCTTCCGCCTGCAAGGCAGAGGCTTAACCCCTGAGCCACCTCTCCAGCCCCAATCCCTACCCCTGTCTAATCCCACTCACCCCTAATAAGCCTACTGCTTAAAATTATTTCTCCTGAGATTCATGCTGGTCTCTGGGGGCATGTTGATATGTCAGCCATTGTGCACGTCTGGTAAGGTCGAGTCTCACTGTAGTGAGTTCCTGGCTGCAGCAGCCCTATCTTGAGTGGAATGTCTTGTCCAGGGGTGGAGCTCCCCATCTTTAGGCTCTTACAGTCTTACTCCCCCCTCACCTTGCTTTTTTGAGACAGGGTCTCTCACTGAAATGGAGGCTCACTGCTTGTAGCTAGACTGGCTGGCCAATGAGACCTCAGCGTCCATCTAGCTCAGCTTCCCCTAGTGCTGTGGGTTTACAGAAGTGCCCTACCACGCCCAAGTTTGATCTGGGTTCTGGGGATCCAAACCATTCCTCATATTTACACTGGTCAGCAATTTACTCAGTGAGCTATTATCTCCCCTGCCTAACTTTGAGATTCTTGAATAGAATTTGCTTTGAGCCAATTCAATATGTGTTTCCCACAACACTCCTCTCCAGCTGTGCCCTTGCTCGTGTTCGTGTCTGAAGTGCAAAGAAGAGCTTCACTTGTGCTAGTTGGTTGCCATCTCCCTTTCTGATTCACCGCCTGCTTTTACCTTCAGCTCTGCGCTATAAATCCTCCTTGGCAATGGGACGAGCCTTCATCTTGGAGACTGGCAAATGATGTCCTGATGCGTCCTTCATCGGTGCTTTCAATAATTTTTGGATATAGTTCTTCCTATTTTCCCTCGCTTCCCATGCGCAGATGCCTTCATGGCAAAAGGCTGCGGCAAGGGGTTGCTATGGAGACCACATGACCTACAAAGCCTACAATGCTTACTTTCTGACCCTTTACAGGGATGGCGTTGCAGCCCCGGTCTCTTGTCTACTACTGCTCTGCTCATCTTAGCCAAGTATGTTCCTCACACACTTTCTTTGACTTATGATGCCTGCTTCTGTCGTATTATCTGGTTGACTCAGTAAACAATCTGAAGCTCTCAAGTCTGGCTCTTGGCCCATGTCATCCTGCAGTTTGGAGCATCCCAAGCAGGCTGATAGTAGAGACAGAAAGCTTCCCACTCCACAGAATTCCTCTTCACTATAGTGAGACCCTGCACTGCACAAGACCAATCAACAGGGAGATCGCTGGGGCACGGTCGCTCCTTTCATTGTTTTTAGTCTATTGAGACATGCATAGGAGTAACTGATTTGGGGCAGAAGATGAATGCATGGTAGGAAGACACATGCCACGAGAACCCCTCACGACTACATAGGATGTGCTCGTTTTCTCAGTGTCTCTGGGCATCTCCACAGAGAAGGGAGATAGAATGTTCTATCATTGGAGAGGGTAGCATTTTGGTTTCAAAACACTGTTTTGTTGCTGCAATAAACAAACAAACAAACAAATTAATCAAAGCAAGGCAAAATAAAATAAAATAAAATAAAATAAAATGAAATAAAATAAAATAAAATAAAAAACAGCTGACCCAAACAACTCAAGTCAGTAAAGGGTTTTACTGAGTCACAATTCCAGATGACAGTCCATCCTAATGAGAAAGTCATACCAGCAAGAGCTTTGGGAACGAGCCACACCACATCCATAGGCAAGAGCAGAGAGAAAGAACCACTGCATGCCAGTCAGCCTGCCAGAGCTCTGCTCACTTTCTTATGCAGCACAGACAATGGGGCCACGCACAGTGGGTGGGGCTCCCCACCCATGAAAGCAGTCAAGACACTCTCCTACAGGGTTGCTCAAAGACCTGTGTTCACTAGACAATTCCTTACAGGTATGCTGGGAATTCATGTTCTAGGTGTCAGGTTGACGTTTGACACTATCCATCACATTTGAGATTTATCCAGAATCAACCAGTGTCATAGTTAGGTACAGATGTCAACTTGACAGTTGAGGGATTTGAGCTCTGGCCCACATTTGTGGAGAATTAGTGGTTGAGTTAAGCCCAGAGCAAACCTGCAGGAGATTGTCTAGCTGATAGGGAAATCCCAGCCCATGGTGAATGGGACTAGGCCCTGGAATAAAATACAGAGAGCTGGTTGAGGAAGTTGGCATCCTTGTGTATACTTGGCCAGAAATGCTGGTCTGGCAAGTAAGGATCGTCCGTCTCTCACTGCTATGTGGTGATAGTATGGCCAGTTTCCTCGACCCTGGTGTTGGTGTGAGCTCTCCTGCAAAACTGGAAGAGGAACTATAACCAGGAATCATAAGAAAATAAACCCTCATTCTCTTAAGCTGTTTGATGGTGATTTATCAGCATCCATGCAGGTGAACTGCAACAACCAGCAACATGCAGGAAAGCATGAGAGTCAAAGTTCAGGTTTGCTGGGAGAGTCTAGACTCTTCACAATAAATACCATGCTCAGATTTCTTGCTGTAGGGGAAATGCTGATGGTAAGATAATGCCTACCCCACATAGTACAAATCAGATATTTATGTGAACATAGGTTTTCTGTTTATTTTGCTTTGTTTTTCATGTCTATGATTCATGGTGATGGAACATTAGACCACAACTTGCTCACATCTTAGCAACTGACTGAGAGATAGGTTTTACAGCATCCTGAATCATAATTGAACGCCACTGTAACTCCAAGTTTTTCAGGCCCTACTATCTGTTCCATCTCCACCCATGAAATGCAATCAATAGTAGCAATCCAGATTTTGCAGGCTTTTGTCATAGATAATATGGTGGTTATGCATAGGCGTCACCTTGACAATTGAAGGTTTAAACTTTGGTCACAGTTGTGAAGAATTAGTAGTTGAGTCAAGTCCTAAGCAAGCTTGCAGGAGATTGTCTGATCAGTGGGGAAGACCCAGCCCATGGTGGGTAGAACTTTTCCTGGGCAGTTGGATAAGATGGAAAGAAGTAATTCAGGGAGTTGGCATTCTTTGGCAGACCTGGGCAGATATGCAGTCTGACAAGTAAGGATTGTCCCTCTCTCAGCAATACTGTGGATATGGTGTGGTCAGTTCACTTGATCCCTGGTGTTGATGTGAGCTCTCCTGCCAAGTTGGACTAAAACTGTAACTGTATGATTTAACTAAAATAAAACTCCTTGTTCCTCCTTAAGCTATTTGGATTATTAGCAACTTGCAGGTAAACGGTAACAGTAACTTCTCCTAGGTCTTAGCCATCTGTGTAATATCCTTCAAACATATCTGGGGATTCCCCAGGCTTCTGAGAATCTGAGTGGGCTCACAGAAAGGACCTGTCTGAATAATTCTTCCTTGTTCAGCTTGGATGTCGTGGGCTCCTTTGCAGCCAGCATGCTGAGCTCTGGAGAGGCCAGACTGCACCCGTATTCTGTACTGAGCCAAGAAAGGTACCTCGTTGGTACTTGGCTTTAGGGGATGAATCCAAGGTGGCCTATACTTTAATGTCTTTGGTTGTTCTCTCATCGAAGCAGCTCTATCAGCTTTTGCTCACCTTCTTTATGTGTAGAATCTGACCACCAACCAATTGGGTACCAAGCTGAAGACAGACTTCCTGCCTGTCTTTCCATTCCCCTCCTCTGCTTTCAGCTGTGAACCAGCCCCCTCCTCACAGTGTTGCCTTTGCCTCCTGGAGGATAAGGTGCACTTGGGCTTGTGGGGAGCCCAGCACCCATCAGACAGGCTCAGAGACACCTGCACTTCTGGTATATTCAGGCAGGACCTCTGTTACACTAGCTATTATGGTTATTATTATTTTAGTTAGTGAAGTAAATTGCTATGCTTTTAAAAGAGTAAAGATATCTTTTCTTTTTTGATGTGTGTGTGTACAGTATATATCATGGTTAGATACTGGTGTCACCTTGGCAAGTGAGGGCTCTGAGCTCTGGGCACAGTTGTTAGAGATCAGTAGTTGACTTAAGCTCTGAGCAAGCCTGCAGGGGATTATCTAATGGATGGGGTATGTGAGTAAAATGGAGGGAACTGGTTGAGGAAGCTGGCATCCCTCTGAATGCTTGGCCAGACATGTTGGTCTGGCAAATAAGGATTGTCCCTCTCAGCTGTCCTGTGGTTATGGTGTGGCCAGTTCTCTGGCTCTTTGGGGTTGATATGAGTTCTCCTGCCAGGGTGGACAAGAAACTGTAACCAAGAATCTAAGACAGGATAATATCCCTGTTCCCTTAAACCATTTGGTTATGCATTTATTAGCAACAATGCAGAGTGACTGCAACTGTATGTGCGTGTGTGTGCGTGTGTGTGTACGTTTGTGTGCTTGTGTGCATGTGTGTGCGCGTGTGCGTGTGTGTGTGTGTGTATGTGGACATGCGCACACTAGTCTTCACCTTCCACCTGTCTGAAGGGGTCTTTCTGCTGTGTACACCAGGCTAGCTAGCCTGCGGGGCGATTCTCCTGTCTCTGCTTCCCACGCACTGGGATTATAGATGTTTAAGTTATATGTTCAGCTTTTCATGTGCCTCATGTTCAAGTGCAGATTCTCACGCTTGTTCAGCAAACACTTTTATCCACCACACTAACTCAGGCACATCTCCTTTATTTATTAAGGTCATGTGTGCATGTGTTCTGTGCGTACAGGCGTGTGTACAAGCCGTGGCATTCATGTGGAGGTCAGAGGACAACTTGGGGACAACTTGTCTTCTAACGTGGGTTTAAGAATTGAACTCACGTCATCAGACTTGGCAGCAAGATCTTCTGTAGGCTAAGCCACTTGCCAGCCCCCAGGACATATCCAGTAAAACATGGAGTAAACAGTCTAGGCAGAGGGAGGTCCTAAGAAAAGTGCCATCAGAGCATAGCTTTGGGTTGACTTAAGTGTCGCATCTATGGAGAAGACAGCGGGAGATGAATCTGGAAAGAAGTTAGGGCAAAACTCCAGGGGTGGGGAGGTTTGGAACCTGCAGTAGTAGCACTTGCATTCTATGTGTTGGGTGTTGGTGAGTCAGTGAGCATTATTTAGCAGGGAACAAGAGCAGCACTTTGTTGTATTTTTTATCTCATCTACTTTAAAAATTATTCCTTTGCTGTTTCATGCATGAACACAGTGACTTCCTGATGGCTTCCTACCTTAATCTGCAGTCCCACCTTCCTTCCCTTTGCCACTACGACCCTTCTTTTTCCCTGCCAGTCTCCCTCCTAGTATCTTTGTTTTTTCAATGAGTGACCCACTGGGTTTCATTCTGGTTGTCTTTGATGGCATGTGCCCCAGCACTTGCTGGAACATGAATCATATGTCACTGAGTATAACAGTGAGGAAGCCTCTTCCCTTCCCCCATCAGAGTTGACCTTCATCAGACTCTCAGGGCAGTGTGGGGCCACTTGAGTTCTCTGCCCTCTCATGGTGACATGCTCACGGGACAAATCCTGTGCAGGTCTTACAGAGATATATAGAGAGAGCTGCTGTGGGGGAGGGAAAGCAGCTACATAGATGTGGGATGGGGTTGGGCCAAGGAAAATGAGCGGTACCAACAGGAGGCAGGGCACCCGGCTGGAGAACGACCTTTACTTTCCTGCATTGAATAATGGAGACAGCACTAATTTTGTAAGTGTTTTGAATAAACAATCTGAAAATGTTAAGTACCAAAATACTAAGTATTAATTGCTCACAATGGGATACCCCCCTCCTCCCCCCCATAATTTCAACAGTTGGGAGACAAAGGTTGGAGGATCACTACAAGTTTATACCCAGTCTGCGCTGCATAGCTAGTTCAGGGCAAACCTGGGCTACATAGTGAGATCCTGTTTCAAAGAACAAAAAGGAGGAGAAGGAGTGAAATTTCTAATATATGAAATTCCAGAAGTAGCTAATGTATTTCCTAAATACAATGGCACATGTCTTAAGAATCTTGTGTTTAGTACATACGTGTTAACCTCATTTTCTGCTAATACCTGCAGGAATAGCAGACAGTCACATCTGTTTGTGGCCACAGTTGACTTTCTGTTCATCTTTTTGCTGAGACAGGCTCTCACGCAGGTCAGGCTAGGCCAGAACTGCAATCCTCCTGCCTCAGCCTCCTGTGTGTTAGGATGCCACCATGCTTGGTTCCATTTATCTTCTTTCGCAAACTTGCTTGAACATTTAATTTGCTTGTTAGAAATTTAACACTTTTATCATGTCACCTCTGAAGCCAGCATTCCTTCTGGACCAGCTCTGCTTGCCAAGTAGAGATGTTTTGAATAGTAACTTGATTATCACTTCAAACCACTTGCTGAGAGAAAAAGCCACATTGGAGAAGAACAATGATTTACCGGTACATGAAAATCTGAAGTGATTCCTTCTTTGTGTTCTTGATGGAAGATGGTGGAAGATCTCCTTGTTGAATGACACTTTTGAATAGCAGGGTCTTTGGTTAATTCAACTCACCTTGCTCCAAGTTACACCAAATTTCTTGCTGACTCCCTCCTGATATGTGGCTTTTGTTCTGAAGATCTTTTCCTTTTCTGTGACCCTAGATATCACACCTCCAACCACCACCTGGACTGACCTCTGTATGACTCAGGGTATCTGCATGAGATCCTATGAAAAAACTATATTGATAATGCTTTTGTTCATATTGTCTGGACAGACATCCAGACAGAGTTGTTTGTTAGATATACAGGCTAGAATCTCAGACAGCTCTCTTGCCCCCCAGCCACACCCTTTGGGATGCTGATGAAGGGCTGAGGATATGAGCTCCTCTGCTCTTCTCTGGGATCATCTCTCCAGATAATACTGCTGCTGGATTCTCTTCTTTGTGGCTTGATGTCATGCATGGCAAGTACCTGGAGAGATGCATGGTGTGGAATCCGCACTGTGTCACTGATGTGTGACTTACAGCTTCCTCACCGTGTGTGTGTGTGTGTGTGTGTGTGTGTGTGTGTGTGTGTGTGTGTACACAAGAGGGCATTTGAGTATGTGTGCCTGTGGAGACGCAAGGGTGACATTGTGAATCACCCTGCATTGTTCTACCTCCTTGTTGGTTTTCTCTGGCGTTTCCCAGGCTCCACCCTCCAGAACCAGAAGTGTAAGTCACTGCCATTTCTACCCAGCATTTTACATGAACATGTCCTTTTGCTTGCAAAGTAAAGGGTTTAAATCCTCAAGCCATCTCCCCAGTCTTTCCCCAGTTGCCCTCCACTCTTGCTTGCCTTTTCTATCTATAAAATATGCCTTTCTTCAGTGTGAGAAATTTTCAACACTTTTTTAGTTATAACAGAAATAAGTTATAACACCTGGTAGTGTCATGAAGGGAAGTGCATACATATAGTCCCTGAGATTGGGAGATGGAGGCCGGAAATTAAGAAGTTTCTTTGGCATATAGTGAGTTCAAGGTCAGCCAGCACTACATGAGACGCTGTCTACAAAAGGAGTGGGGGCTAGGAAGATGGCTCAGGGGTTACAGCCTTTGCTTCATAAACAAAAGGACCTGAGTTCACATCCCCAGATCCCATATAAATATGCAGGGTGGAAGTAGTAGTGACTCGGAATTTCAGCCCTAGAAATGGAGTCTGGGAAATCTCAGAGCAAAGCAATAAGGAAGTAGAACAATCTAGGATGGTTCCCTATGTTACCCTTGGGTCTCCACAGATACATACACTCAAGTGCCCTCCTGCATGCATGCGCACACACACACAGAAAGTAATTGAGAGTCCTGGGCAAATAGAACACAGATATACTATACCAGAAGCATACATATACATGTGTAAACACACACACACACACACACACACACACACACACACACACACGTGTCTAGGGAATGAGTGTCTAATTAAAACACATACCATTAATAGCTCATTGTACAAGAATATTATAGACCAAGGTTCATCAACTTTAATGCTTGGGGATCCAAGCAGGTAAATGAAGAGGAAAACAGTCTGTCTGAGGAAGGTCCCCAGGGAGCGATGCAGACAGACCATTCAGAGCATTTCTATTTAGAGGCTCTCGAATGCAATGTAATATATGAGATAATTGTGCCAGGGAATTAAGATGCTTTAGAGGAAAGTTCACATCCTTGCAATCCCACCTCACAGCCTAAAGCCATCAGCAGACACCAAAACCCCCAGAACAGCGGCTCCAGGTTATCCCCACATATGAAGATCAGGAAACTATACTCATGTGCTCTTTTAGAAACTTCATTATTTGTCATCCAAAAGTAAGTTTTGAGCTTTTGTGTAATGTAAGTTTTTGGGGAGGTATAAATGTGAGGTACCCTGAGTGCTGTGGTGGGCAATGTACAATAAAACTTTTCCTTTCATTTCTTTGTCCTGTTTACTTTGTGTTCTTGCAAAAGTAGAAGCTGAATTACCATTATGAGCCAATAATTCTGCCCCTGAGTCTACACTGAAAATAATCCAAAGCAAGGACATGAAGAGATCTTGTTTGCCCGTGCTCAGAGCAGCATTATTCACAATAACCAAGAGGTGGAAGCAACCCAGAGTCTGTGGATGGACAGGTGTGTTGTGCATACAGTGGAATATTAGTGGTTCTTTAAAAAGGTGGGCAGCAGGACATTAACTACAACACAAATGAGCCTCGAAACCTTATGCTCTATGAAGTGCACAGTCACTGAAGGTAGAAGCCGTGAAAGCCTTCTCACTGTGAGGTACCTGAGCAGTCAAGTTTACAGAGAGAGAAAGGAGAATGGTGCTTTCCAGAGCTGGAGGGTTGAGCACTAGGGGACCTGAGCTGAACGGGCCACAGTATTTGGATCTGGGAAGATGAGCAGCATTCTGGAGGTGGAGCGCAGTGAGGGCCACAGTCACGTGACTGCACTCGATGCCACGGAAACACGCTTGAAATGCAAGGGATGGTGACTTCCATGTCATGTGGATTTTCTCACATTGAAAAAGGTGAGGGTGGCTGAGGAGACTCCTCAGTTGGTAAAGTGCTTACTGCACAAGCATGAGGACATGGGTTCAGAACCCACATAACGACTTGGGTAAGGTG
The DNA here is from genome assembly GCA_023101885.1 of Typhlomys cinereus. Classification (NCBI taxonomy): domain Eukaryota; kingdom Metazoa; phylum Chordata; class Mammalia; order Rodentia; family Platacanthomyidae; genus Typhlomys; species Typhlomys cinereus. Next base: position 995,502 of record JALPQD010000121.1, on the reverse strand, counting down.
GTACACATTCACAATCCCTGCCCTGGGGAGGCAGAGCCAGACTGACCCCCAGGGCTCACTGACCAGTCTGTGTAACTGAATCAGCAGGCTCATGCCAAGGAGAGACATGGTCTCCAAAAGCAATGTTCAAAACTGAGGAATGACACCTGCAGCTGATCTGTCTTCTACACACACACACACACACACACACACACACACACACACACATGAGGTAAGAAGTCAGTTCATCCTTCTCCATATGATTAGCTCATCTCTCCAGTATCATTCTTTTTCTTTTTTACCTTTGTGTGTGGAGGAAGTTTTGTAACTGGGGGCCTTGATATTTGAGGACGAGGCATCACCCCCTTTTTCTAACTTTGATTCTTGCTACTCCCTGACTCTAGCTGAAGTGGAACAGCCAGCTTCCTGCTCCTGTTGCCATGCACTCTCTACCTGCTATCATGTGTTCCCCAAGATGATGGACTCTATCTCTTCTGGAACCATAAGCCAAAATAATAAACCCTTTCTCCTTTAATCTGCTTGGGTCAGAGTATTTTATCACATCGACGGAACAACAACTAGAACATGTGGCAAATGCTTTTACCCACTCTTGCAGTTCGCCTGCATAGTTGCTGATAAATGACCATCAAACAGCTTAAGGGAACAAGGGGTTTATTTTCTTACTGATAGTCCAGTTACAGTCTGTTCAGCTTGATGGGAGAGCACGCACCAATACCAGGCTGAGAGAACTGGCCACACTATCTCTATGCAATGGCTGAGAGAGGGACGATCCTTACTTGCCAGACCAGTATGTCTGGCCAAGTATATACAAGGATGCCAACTTCCTCAACCAGGTCTCAGTATTTTATTCCAGGGCCTAGTCCCACCCACCATAGGTTGGGCCTTCCCCATCAGCTAGACAATCTCCTGCAGGTTCGCTCTGGACTTAACCCAACCACTAATTCTCTACAAATGTGCCCAGAGCTCAAACCCTCAAGTCAAGTTGACACCTGGGCCTAACTATGACACCCACTGAACCATGTCCAGAGTCCTGAGCACCATTCTTAAAGAGTAACCTTTTCCCAGTATAGTGGCTTTAAAACAAATAAACAAAAAATCCATGAATATTACATTTTTATGCACTAATTAAGAAACCACTGCCTAGCCAGGTGTCAAGATGCCTAGCCAGGTGTCAAATTCCTGACAGGCAGTGGCAGGAGGGTCATGAGTTCATGGTCGGCATGGACTACGGAGATTAGGTGGTCTGGTTTATATAGACAGATTGCAAAGAAAGAAAGGAAGGAAGAAGAGGAAGGAAGGAAGGTAGTTTAGGCACAGAACTCTTAATAAATACATAAGGAGGCTGAGGCAGGAGGATTGCAGGCTTGAGGCCAACCTATACTGCACAGAGAGCTGATGGCAACACCTTGTCTCAAAAACAGCAACAAAATCTTTGCTGATGCTTAGTAGGCTCCAATGATATCTCAAAAAGCACCAATCAAGACTTAATCAAAATTCACTGTCGTGCATGCTTTATTAAGTAATGAAAAATTGGCTTAATTTATTAAATTCAACCTATGTAAAACATTGTATTAACAGAGGAGGGAGAACTCTTAATCCTCTTAATAGATGCATGAAAGGATTTAATAGTATTCAATACTTCTGCTTAAGGAAGTGTGTGTGTGTGCGTGTGTGTGTGTGTGTGTGTGTGTGTGTGTGTAAGAGGGCACTTGAATGTGTGTGCCTGTGGAAGAATGACATCAGGAACCATCCTGAACTGTTCTACTTCTATTGCTTTGCTCTGGGCTCCTCTTTCCAGGGCTGGAATTGCAAGTCACGCTTCCATTTCTGTCCAGCATTTTTGCACAGAAGAACCTTCTTCTATTTTTCTATTCTTCTATTTTCAAGGCAAAAGCTTATCCCCTGAACCATTGCCCAACTAGTTAAAGAACTCTATGGACCCTCATACTGAAGGTCTAGCTAATGCAAAGAAATAGGACAAAGAAATAAAAGGCAAAAAAAACCCCACTGAAACAGAAATCAGATTGTCTTCATGTGAAGGTGATTTGATTACATTTGTAGAAAACTAAAAAATTCTTACAAATAGGTCTCTAGGTATTACAGCAATATAACAATGAACCATAATTTCATATACTAAAACAGATCATTAGAAATTAATTTAGAAATGCTGTTTATAATAGCATAAAGTATCAAATACCTTGGAATAAATTTAAGAAAAGATGTTCGAGATTTCAACGTTTAAAACTAGAAGACATGGCTGAGCTAAAGAAAAGAAAAGACCTATTCTATAGAGGTTCTATTTTCAGAGTTAAAAGTCTCACATCATTAAAATGTCAATTATCTCCAAGTTGCTCTATTGATTTAATACAGTTGTTCACAATGGGGGAGGAGTTGCTCCCTAGAGGACATTTGACAGGAGACAGAGACATTGTCCGTGTCACAGTGTGGGGAAGTGCTGCTGGTATCTACTGCATCAGGTGCACTGCTAGATAAACATCCTGCTCGGAGAGGAGCCGCTTCCCCCTCCCACACAATGAGTACTCGCAGCGGCTGCAGACTTCATTAGTGTTGGATTCACAAGTGCTGACTTAATGGAAACTTGACACAAACCCAAGCATGTTTAGGAATCGACAGGTTCATTCTAAAGTTAAATGAAAATCTAGATTATTTGGGATGGATAAGACCATATCTAAGAATAAAAAGTTGTGGCTTGAGTTTGATGCCTGGAAGCCCACATGGTAGGAGAGAACTGACTTCTAAAGCTGTAACATGACCTTCGCCAGCACACCAAGACATGCGTGTGGTGTTCTCTCTCACTCTCTCTCTCTCCCCCTCTCTCTCAAATAAATACAATCTTTATAATGAGAATAACAAGTTGAAGAAATTGCATGATTGCAGGACATTCTAAAAACACAACAACTAACAATATGTGAGATATAGCAATATGTAAACAAAGGAGCCACTTGTCTTAGTTTTGTATTTCTGTTGTAATAAATACATGGCCCCCATAATTTAGGAGAACAAAAGTTTTACTCCAGCCTGTGGTTTCAGGTTATAGTCCATTATGATGGCAGGAGCTTTCACACAGCACCAGGGGTTGTGGGAACTGGCTGCCCTGTCCGCAGGAAGAAGAGAGAGGCAAGAACCAGAGCCCACCTTCTAGCTATTTGCCCAGTTCCAACTACTTCACTCTATCCTCATCCACTGCTTGGGGAATGGTCCTACCCACTGTGGGCTGGGTCTTCCCATATCAATGATGCAATTAGATGATTTCCCACAGATTTGCCAAGGTCCTCCCTTAACTGAACAGTCCATCATAGATAGGAGAGCCTACAGGCTCATCTCTTTACATGTCACATTGACAACTGAGTCTAACCACCATACCAGTGGAACAGGATCGGAGTCTAGAAATAAACCCATTACATATATTTATCTAATTTTCACTATCAGTGCTACTGTACTCAGGAAATAATGTTCTTCCTAGTATGTGGTGCTTGGGCAATTGGAAAGTAACATGAAAATAAAATTAACCTGGGGCAGATGAGGAGGCTGGGAGACTAGAAGCCCTTGCTGCACACCCTGAAGACCCGAGTTTCATCCCTGCAGCCCATGCAAAGGTGCATGAGGTGGCTCAGGTCTGTAAAGCCAGTACTCCCATGGGAGGGTGAGAGGTGGCATTATCCAGGGGCCACAGGCCAGCTGGTCTGAGTACACAGAGCTGCAGAAATAAGGGAGACTGCCTCAATATGATGGAAGGAAAGAACTGACTCCTCAAAGGTGTGCTCTGATCTCCCCATGTGTACTGTGAAACATGCATGCATCACATGCACACAATAATTATAATAATAGTAATTTAGAAATTAACTTGTTCATTTACCTCATATTTTATATGATAAATGAAAAATAATGATAAATTAGATATCCTTGAAATAAAAAATGTTAGAAATCAATCACAGGTTCATAGGAAAGGAAGCCGAGGTAAAGTTGTACATCAGAAGAACTTTATCAGGAGAGTTGTAGCCATGAGGAAGCTCTTGAAGTTGGGGAGCATGTATAAGAGATATAGGATCACTGCCATGGACAACCCTGGCAAGGCCCAGAAGTGGGAGAGCAATTCGAGATAGCACTGTGGCTGTAGGCAGCCATGAGGGTTTTAAGGGGTCAGAGGGTCTGTGATCTGAAACATGTGACAGGCCTAGGGAGGTGGTTCAGTGTAGCCCTGTGCAAGCGAAAGGGCTGGAGCCAGGATCTCAGATACCGCATAAAAATATGCTGGCTGGGTGTGGCCTACCTGTGATTCCAATCCCTGGAAAGCGGACCCAGGAACCCCAGAGGAATCTGCCTAGCCAGACTAAGCCCCAATGGCATGCTTTGGATTTAAATAGAGTCAGGTCAAAACACTAAGGCGAAAGAGCAATCAAGGATGATTCCCGATATCACATTCAGGCTTACACACACACACACACAAACACACACACACACACACACACACAAGCACATACACACACACATACACACACACAAACATACACACACACACATGCATACAAACACACACACATACACACACACACATACACACACACACACATACACACAAGCACATACACACACACAAACATACACACACACACATACACACACACATACACACACACACATACACACACACACACATACACACATGCAGAAACACATACACACACACTCAGACTCATATATAACCAACCACATGTGAAATATGCAAACATACGTGCATGTATCCCATACATACAAAAAAAATTTTTTTAAAGTCAAGTGGACAACTATGCAGACTGGAGAATTTTAATATAAAGGAGAAATGAGATGATACGATACATGAATTCAACCAGTGTCCTCTGGCATTTCCATGTGACAGAGCTTATGCTAAGAGCCAGGTGTGCAGAAGTTGCTGACGACGTCCCTTTCCTCTGTGAAGAGAGGAAAACGGACTATTTACTTCACCGAGTAGCTATCATATGCTAGAAGATTGAATCATTGTGACACTGGGAAGAAACTAGTAATAGTCAGGGTTCTCCAGAGAAATAGAGACAATAGGATTTGTATGGATATATGACAGGAATTTTATTCTGAAAATTGTTTCACACAGCTGTGGAGGCCTAGAATTCCCCAGTTTTGCTCTGTTGGGGCCATAGACCAGGGAAAGTTGGTGGTGAGATGATGAGTCCGAAGGCCCGAGAAGCCACTGGAGCTGCATGGTAACCCCTCTTTCTTCCCCTCGCCCCATGCTGAGGTGGAAGGCCTGAGGTCTGAGAAGCACAGTGATATACGTCTGGAGTCTGCAGCCCCCAGAGTGAATGTTGAAGGGCAGAATATGAGTGTTGCAGCCCAAGAAAAGGAAGATTTTTTCCTCTCTCTGGCTTTTGGTTCTGCTCTTGTCCTTGATAGTTCCCACAGGGCCCACCCCCATCCAGGGCTGTATCTTCTTCACTTGGCTTATTGATTCAAAGGCTCGTTTCTTCCTGAAACATTCTTCCAGACACACCCAAAATATTATTATACTAGTTATGTGGGTATCCTCAGGAGATGACCATCGCATTTTGGCTGCATGTCGCTGATAAATTCACAACCAAACAGCTTAGGGCAACAAAGGGGTTTTAATTCTTGCTTATGTTTTTCCATTACAATTCGTAGTGCAGGGGAGTTCATAGCAACACCAGGAGCCAAGGGAACTGGTCACACCATATCCACAGGGATAAATAAAAAAAAAAAATAAGGAGAATCAAAGTGTTAGAAATTAACCACAGGTTCTTAGAAAAGAGATGTTCACTGAGAGAGGAGGCAAATCTTACTTGCTAGACAGCAAGTCTGCCAAAATATCCCACACTACTGAACCAGTTTCCTTCACCTTATCCACCTTCCTGAGAAACAATTCCACTCCCAGGGGCCAAGTCCATACCCGTCAATTAGACAACCTCCTAAAGTCTCACCTTAACTCTCATTCTTCACATACCTGCCTAGAGCTCTACCTTCAATCGTCAAGTTGGCACCCATATCTGGCCAGCACAGTGACACGTAAAATTATCTATCGTAATCATTAAACAGGGAAGAACAGTTAAGTATCGAGACCGCCAAGTGGCATTGAGGATTATGACTCTGAAAACAGTGCTCTTACTAGCAGAATGTGTGTCCGTCCACTAACCGCAGAGACTCTAGCATCTCATTGTGAGCAAAGACCAGCAAAGTAACAAGAGGACCATTGGCTCAGGAACAGTGATGGGTCCTAGGATCTCTGAGTGCCAACTTGCTCTGAAAAGGACAGATGAATTTGGGCTGGGGGAGCAGAAGACCCCTTTGCATTCTTGGTCCAGCTTTTCACAGAGTTCCTTTCAGCTTGGGGCATACCGATCAAATGACAGCTCTATGTTGCCTTATGAGGAGTTTCAACAGACGCGGGAGAGTACATTTGGTTACGGTCCCCCGGAACCGAAGGCAGATGCCCCAAGTACTGAAGTGTGTCCTTAGGGAATCTTCGCGTTGTTTCATGATCTCTCTGCTGGCAGCCATTCCTGCCATCGTGTTGGTGGCAGTAAACTGGGATTCTCTTGTTGTCAGTGTTCGAGATGTGACCTCCTCCATAAAAGGGTGCTGACATCAGGGTGGCTGGCGTTCCCCAAATGTGGTTCAAATGCCCGCCAAGTCCTAAAACTGACACTTGGTCATGTTGCAAGTAAAACGCTGCACCCCTGTTGCAAACACGGAGCAGGGTGACAGGCATGGAAAGAGGCCGGGCTCAACTTCTAGCCAGGTGAAAGGCTCTGTCGAGCATCGTCTCCTAATTCACAGGTGTGTCTACCTGCCCACATTGGCACATTGCCTTTGGTGGGGAAGGACTTTGACATAATGTTAACTGTACATCATTCAAATGCCAGGAGACTTCCTGCCCTGTGACTCAGTTGATTGGCACCTGCCATGTTTGCTAGTCCTTCTTCACAAATGAAGCAGTAGCACAACATCCTCACCAAGACGCATGCTCCAGTAAGGCAGACTGAGGCTCGCAATTGCTATCTCTTCCTGTCACCTGCTTAGACAGTTTGTTCCTTGTAGAGGTCGCACGCCGGGACCCCCCATCTGTGCTGTGGATTCAGACTAAGTTCAAGTCCTGACTGCATCTGACAATGGCTGACTGTGACGGGTGTGGCAGGTGATCTCACTGTCGCATTCCCACTGCTGTGATGAATATATGACCCAAACAACTTGGGATGACAATCGTGTTAGTTGCAGTTGGTCTGCATGCTGCTGATAAACTCACCATCAAACAGCTTATGGGGAACAAGGTGTTTTATTCTTGTTTGCGATTATCCACTACAATTCCTAGCCCAGCGTGGCAGGAGAGCTCAGACTAACACCAGGAGCCAAGGGAACTGGCCACACCATATCCACAGGGACTGCTGAGAGGGGGGTAAACACCGCCTGCCAAACTGCAAGTCTGTCTAGAGTATGCTGAAGAATGCTAACTTTCTAAACTAGCTCCCTCCATTTTACTCACCTGCCCAGAGAAGAGTCCTTCCCACCACACTCAGGGTCTTCCCACTTCAACTAGCTACTTTCCTGAAGGCTTGCTTAGCATTTGCCTTAAGTACTAATTCCTCACAGATGTGCCCAGAACTCAGCCTTCGATTGTTAAGTTGACAGACACCTGAATCTGAACTAGCCCAGGGCTCATTCGTGCTCATGATTCTGTGTAATATTTGTTTGTCATGGCAAGAGAGTTACCAGCAGACGCCATAGGAACCTGTCACACCACATCCACAGGAAAAGCTGAGACAGTGACAAGGACCCAAACGTACTTGCCAGCTTGCCAGGCTGCCAAATTCCCATCTGCTCTCTCTCTCTCCCTTCACACATTTGCCAGATAATCTCCCAGAGACTTGCTTCAAAGGCTTGTTCTAAACACAATGGTTCTCCGTCATCAAGTTGATACCTAAAATGGACTGTCACACTTTCTCCTTGCCCCTCTTTCATCATCCCACAACAGGAGCTAATACTTCTGACTTCTCAGGGCTCCCTTGGGGATTGAGTGACATGTGAAAGAGACAGCACTGCTGCCTGTTAGGGGCTATCATTCCATTAAACAGCCAGCCATTTTACTTCATTTGCCTGTATTTTACTTCCTGAGTTCCAGCACTCTACTGGAGACCACAAGACATGGGACTTGACAAGCACAGACTCCGTCACAAAACAGGATCACCAATGTGTTCCTAGTCCAAGAAACTAATTTTAGGGATAGATACATGTGATGTTTCAGGAAAGAGTCATCCACTATCCACTATTGAGGCCAAGTGGATAGAATAAAGTTTGGATAAATCTGTGCTCGCTTTGGCAGCACATATGCTAAAATTGGAATGATACAGAGAAGATTAGCATGGCCCCTGTGCAAGGATGGCACGCAAATTCGCGAAGCGTTCCATATTTTTACATCCAATACCCATCAGGATGGAGTGAAGGGCATTGCAGGAGCAGAAAAACTGGAAAAAAAAATCAACAAACCATAATCCAGAACTTCAGAGACTCTATATCAACCACCTGGAACTAGGCCAGCCTAATCTCTCCCCATCCTGAAGCTCAGGGACATTTGCGGAAGAGGGGGCGGTAAGAGTGTAAGAGCAAAAGGATGGGGGGAGCAATGATTTGCAAGATTCTCCACACTAGTTAGGGCCGAAGCAATCATAATAGGACTTTGCATGTCCTGCGCAATGTCCAACACACTATTGACCTCACAAAGTCTAGCATGGACTAAAGGCACTAGGATCCTTGGAGGCTAGGGATTGACAGCCTCAGTAGTGTTCCTATGCTTAAGGGGAACACAGGAAAGGGTTCTGGGAAATGCCACGCGGTCCTTGCACCTCATGGAGAGGAGGACCCAGACGAAAGTCTGGCATGCACATTAAAGGATGCTCTGGGGATGGGAGGGGGAGGCACTAGAGGATGGGGAGGGAGGGCGGAGGGGAGGGGGGCATAGGGTGGTGGGAGGTTGGAGGGAGGGAGGGGACCAGTGTACCTGTTAAGTTTGTATGAGTGGAAATAAAAAAAAGTTTGGATAAATCTGTCTAGGTGTTTTATAACTAAATGAGAAGCCAGTGTAGTTTAGTCCATGAGTTCAGAGTGAAGATATATAAATACACAGAAATTAATGAGAAATGAAGCCACTAGAGACTCCTATCCTGGGGTACTTTATACCTGTATTAATTAGCTAATTCAATTTACATGCAGATTTGAGTGCAAATGGCACATTCGGAAAACAAATGTTATGGTAGGCAGCAAATAATTAGCTTGGGAATTTGGGTTGGTGTGCTTGGCCTACCACAGCAGAAGACCAGAGGCTGGGGGACTGTGACAATAGAAACTGATTTTCTCACAAGTCCTGGAGGCTCAAAGCGCAAGGCCGGGAATTGGCTGATCCAAGGTCAGCTAAGGGCCACTGCTGACCTGTGGACAAGCCACCTCCCTCCACAGAGTGTTCTCTCATGACAGACAGAGCAAGGGCTCTGTCTCCTATGCATCTGTCTGTCTGTCTATCTATCTATCTATCTATCTATCTATCTATCTATCTATCTATCTTCTATCTAATCATGTGTCTCTATCATCTATTTCTATTAATTGTCATACATCTTTCATATGTCGTGATTTGAGATGTGTCCCCCACAATCTCATGTGTCTGGGAGGGTCATGGCACCTTTGAGAGAGGTGGGACCTTTCTGAAGGAAAGCAGTCACAAGGGGTGTGCTTTGAGATGGATTAGTCCCATCCTCCCTCCAGGAGGAGTCTGCCTTTGAGGAGTCTGCTTTTGCAGCAAACAGTAATGTAGCTCTCAACCTCATGGATGGGTATGACATAGCCTGTCTCCAGCTTTAGCCAACCAGCCAGACATGCCACTTCTGCCATAAAATACTGTATATCTCTCCTCTGAACTGCAAGCTGAATAAGTCTCCCTTTCTCCCTTGGGTGCTCTCTCACAGCAACACACAAGAGTAACTAGGACAGAATTTGGTACTAGGAGTGGGGTTTTGCTGTGAGATTAAGAGCATCTGGTACCACAACGTGAACCTGTTTGTGAAGCTGAGAGAAGTTGGTACCCAGCGATATGGCCAATGCTACGATGTGGCTAGTGTGCCTTTGGAACTGTTTGTTGGGAGAAATATGGGGGAACTTTGGGACTTTGTGCTTGGAAAGTTTTTGCATCTTGGTGATGGGGCCAAATGGGCCTTTCTCATAAGAATGCCGAAGAAAACAGTGCTGTGAGAGACGCAGGCAGTGGAAGCCCCCCTTGTCATGATCCAAAGGGGAACAGAGATTGTGTTTGCAACTGGATAAGTGACACATGGAACCATGTGTTGGAAAAGAGTTTAGTGAAGTTTTGTTCTCGTCCTGAAAGCTTGCCTGAAGTTAAACTGTCATGCTTGGCAGAGGAAAAATTCAAAGCAATGTAGTCTAGACAATGTGATATGACTACTTTTTAGTTGTCTTCAAAGTTAAGAAAAAGAACAAGGAATCAGGCAGGAAGAAGCAGTAACTGTAAGATCTGATGATGAAAAACCACAATGGCAAACTTAAAGATTTGAACCAAGAAGAAGCAGAGAACAAAATGGTTGTTAAAGAGATTAGCTCCATTAGTAAATTAAAGCCTGTTCTCTACCTTAAAGGCAAGATTCTCAGAGAAGGCTCCCACCCAGAAGAATGCAAATGATTTTGAAAGAAATGAGCTAAAGGGTGGAATTCTAAAGCAAGGATCCGCTTCTTCTGTAAAGCAGCTGTCCAGGAGTGAGAGAGATTTTTCTCAGTCAGCACAGAGAAGTTAAATCAGCTGTGATTCAAGGGGGCCAGTCTTAGCAAAGTCATCCATGTAGTTCTGGTTTTAGAGGCATCAAAGATGTAAGAGGGAGGAGGTTGTGGATTCCTCCTCCAAGATTTCAGAAAATGGCAAAATCCAGGCAGCATGTGGCAGTAAGCCTGCAGTTTAGAGACCCAAGAAGGGCAGTTTGTGCTGTGGAATTAAAACCTGGTAAAGAAGTAAAGATGTTAGAGATGCCAGAGACAACGTGGGACATCTGCCAAGGCGAGATGTATACCCTGGGAGGAGTCAGCTCAAGAGAGTAATGTGTTTTATGGGCAGCTGCATTAGAGGGGTGGAACAGAAGCTCTTTGGGACTGAGATAATTTCAACAAGAGACTTACCTGTTAGACTTGGAGCTACAGGATTTGGAGTTCAGTCCTGCTGTTTTTAGGTCTTGTTCTGGACCAATCTTTCCTGGATATGTCCTCATTCCTTCTTTTTGGAAGGGGAATGTTTATTCTGTGCTACTGTATGCTGGAAGTATGTAACTTGTCTTTTGATTTTACAGGAGGCTTTGGACTTTTGGACTGTGTTGGGACTACTGATGTAGTCTATGAAGACTTTTAAAGTCAGACTGAGTATGGTTTGCATAATGAGATGGCAATGAACCTGTGTGGCCAAAGATAGACTGTCATGGTTTGAAATGTGTCCCCCACAGTCTCATGTGTCTGGTAGGGTCGTGGCACCTTTGAGAGGTGGAACCTTCCTGGAGGAAGGTGGTCACAAGGGGTGGGCCTTGAGGTGGATTAGTTCCACCCCACCTCCAGGAGGAGTCTGCCTTTGCAGCAAGCAGTCTTGTAGCTCTCAGCTTTATGGATGGTGTGATGTAGCCTGTCTCCAGCTTTAACCAACCAGCCAGCCATGCCACTTCTGCCATGAAAGACTTTATCTCCCCTCTGGAACTGTAAGCTGAATAAATCTTCCTTTCTCCCTTAAGTTGCTTGATTTTGGGTGCTCTCTCACAGCAACACACAAGTGTAACTATTACATCATCTATTATCTATCTAATATATATCAACTATCATCTATTATATAATCTATTTCTATGATCTTTCAATCATTTATATTTCTGTCAACGTATCTATACTCAATTTATCTATCAACTAATAACTATTATCAATCTATCATGTATCTCTATCTATCTATCTATCTATCTATCTATCTATCTATCTATCTATCTATCTACCTACGTATCTCTCTATTATCTATCTGTTTATTTTTCATGTGTCCACAGAGGTCAGAGGACAACCAGTTGGTCCTCACTCCCTTATGTGAGGCAGGGTATTTTAACATTTGGTGCTTTGTAGGCCAGGCAGATGACCCTCTAGCTTCTGGGGATTCTCCCATCTTGCTTCCCATCTCACTATAGAGACACTCACATAACCATAGTGGCTTTTATTTGCATTCTGTACTTGGATCCTCACACTTAGTCAGCAAGTGTTCTTTTAAAAATGTATTTGTATCTTTTCCTAGTTTTACAAGCATATTGAGTATTTAGCCCTGCCTCTCTCTCTTTCCCTGCTCCTTCCCATCTCCCCTCCCTTCCTTTCATCGAAAAAAATCCATCTTCTCCCTCCCTCCCACCTTCCTGCCTGTCCACTTCTATGGGCCCCAGGGTTCCCTCTGGCTTGCCTACTCTTGTGGGGGTTCAGGCCTCTCAGGACATACCAAGTGGCACCTCCTCGGCCACCCCACTTGTGGGGGCATTCCCTTTCACTTATCCAGCCTAGTCTCTAAGGTCTCCTCTGCAAGTAATTATCTCTCCCGAGATCCTCTCTAGTCTGCGAGGACATGTTAGTATGTCAGTCTTTATGATGTATGGTAAAGACAAGTCTCATTGCAGTGAGTTCCCAGATGTCAGCGAGTATTTTATCCACTGAACTATTTCCCTGCCTAGTGCTCTTTTCTTTTCTTTTCTTTTCTTTTTCTTTTCTTTTATTATTATTATTTATTCAATTGTGCGTGTGTGTGTATGTATGTGTGCGCGCATGTGTGTATGTGTGTGTGTAGAGCCACAGACAAATTGGGAACCACCATGGACGCCTTCACCTCCTTCTGCCCCAGGATTCACAGGCTCCGCCCTACCAGGACCAGAAGCGCAGGCTGCCCCCGCTTCCGCCTGGCGTCTATACGTGGGATCTGGGATCCGAACTTAGGACCTTCTGCCTGCAAGGCAGAGGCTTAACCCCTGAGCCACCTCTCCAGCCCCTAGTGCTCTTTCCTTATAAGGGCACTAATACCACTATGAAGAGTACAACCTCATGACTTCTGAATCTGTTTACCTCCCTAGAGCTCCATCTCTAAAAATGCCAATACACTGGTTTCAGTACATGAATTGTGGGACCATTATATGACAACAGAATTGTCAGCATAATTAATGAACTGTGGTTTGTCCTCTCTTTACCTTAGGTGAGCATCCTGCAAGTCCAATGATATGTTTCAGTGGAAGTAAGTTCTTTGTGTGCTATAGGCTTGGGATTTTTTATCGGGCAGGTGTACACTCAGACAGCATGTGCGACCTAAAAGCAAAACCAGTCAAACGAACTGAGCAAAATTTCCCCACCTGCCACTTAGCAATGCTCCAGCTCTTCCATCAGGAGCAGGCAATTACTGGAGTGGCAGGAATGGTGTCATCAGGAAAAGTTTAAGGATGTGAAGGGATTGCTTAAATGTGCATGGGTGGGAACACAAAGGACCGAATGACTGTCTATCTATTTGTCTGTCTATCTATCTATCTATCTATCTATCTATCTATCTATCTATCTATCTATCTACCTATTATCACTATCGTCTATCACCTCTATATCATACATTTGTTTATTTCTATTTATCTATATATTATCTATCTATCTATCTATCTATCTATCTGTCTGTCTGTCTGTCTGTCTATCCATTTGCTACAGCCGACTGGCAGTACTACTTGCAGCCTGTGTTGTGGGTCAGAGGGAGAAGTGGGTTAGTGGAACAAGCAGAAAGTTTAAAAAGAAGGGGAGAGAAGAAAAGTGGGTGTTTAGCTCACAGCACTGAGAAAGCAGAACAGAAGCCCGTAGCCTCTAGAAGAGAGTCACAGAGCCCCTACCCCAAGTGGGGGCCTCTGTCATCCCACACAGCAACCCTGTAAGTGAGAAGACTACAAGCTCACAGGAAGAGAGGCAGCAAGCTTCCTGGACTAAATGTAAAGAACGGTGAACAACAGCTACCATGCGTGGAAACATGTCTGTCAGTTCAGCAGGGAATAGGCAAGGAAGTATTGGGAGGAACTGCTGAGCTAGCAAGCTAGACCTTTTGGTCCAGCTGAGTTTCCGTACCAAGCCACCTAAGAGACTGAGCTCATCCACAGAGCTCACTGCGTCCATGGAACAAATCCTTCCCTTAGAACCTGCCTCACCTCCCTCCAAATGCATGTCCGCCTCGACAGAGGACCAAGAGGGAGACGAAAGAGGCGTAGACTGGTTCATAAGTAGGAAGTGACAGATGATGTCAAGCAAATTGATGAGACCCAATGTTATGTGGCAGAATGAACCACTAGCTTAGTGGGAGGCAACAGTTTTGTCCTGGAAAGCCATATCTTTCTGTGGCCTCGGGCTGAGTCCTGTGCCACTCACCAAGAAAATGCCACACCAGATTAGTCCGATTCCCTTTTCCTATGCACTGCAAGCCAGGCAATCAGGGGGTACAAGAAAGCGGTATGTATAAAGAGCAGCAAGGCGGCCTGACTCCATGATCAACCGCCGTCATGTGTACCTGGAGCAATTCTCTTGAGCCTTTGCCAAAGGGCTTGGCTTGCTTCAGCTATTTTGTGTGTGTGTGTGTGAAGGCAAAGAAGGCAGGATTGTCAAGTGCCCAGTTGACAGAGTCAGGAGATAATGCTAATAAGTCAACTCACAGAAACCAAATTCAAAAGGATCTAGATAGGCGAGAAGGAGGGATCGAAGCTAACAAGGTGAAATTTAGAATCTATAGCAAGTTCAAGCAATTTAGATGCACTGGGAGACTTGAGCCCATGCCTGAGAAACGAAAACTGGTCTTGGTTGATCGCACACTCAATATAAATTACTTGCATGACATATTTGCTAGAGAGGGAGAGACAGAGAGATGAGAAGAGAAAAGAGACACACACACACACCGAGATTACAGCTTTATAATGAATGCATAATAAAGTGGTCACATCTAAAACAAAGGAGATAATTATCCCCCAGCATTCTTCATTTTGAATTCTATTTGAGATGCCTGAAATGAAGCAAACACGCCTTGGAAACACTTCTGAGGGAGTCTACAGGGAAGGGGAGTAACTGAAGCAGTCGGAACAGTTTCTCTGAGGACAGAGAATGATCCGAAGTGTGGAGAGGCTGCAACAGCCATAGTCAAAGATTTGAAAGCAGTGCTAGAAAGGTTTTGATGTATCCTGGGTGACTTCCAATGACAGAAAAGTGGATGTGGCAGACAGAAAGATCGCCACTCAATGCGTGTTAGGATAAAATGATATTCTGAGACACTCACATAACAGAAAGCTGGCGGTGACCCTGATGTTTCCGTGCTGTGGAAGAGGCTGGAGGCACGCTACGGGACTTTAGGGTTAGGGTTAGGGTTAGGATCCATTCACCCAAGAAGTATGTATTGAATTTTAACATGCTCTGCATAGGATGGGTGGTGACAAACCCCTGACCTTTTGGCACTTACTTGTATGGTCCATGGAAGCAGACTGACGAGAAGCAGGCTTAGATGGCTGCATCCTAAATGTTATGTAGACAGCAAGCAGGGCGCTGTCAGAGAGAAGGGCAAGAAGCAACTTTGTAGAGACTGTAGGCAGAGCAAGTGTCCTAAAGTCCTGCTCTAGCTGAGATCTGGGGCTGGGAGGCTGGACTTTATCTTTTAACTTTATTTATTTTGCGCAGGCATGCGGACATGTGCGTGTGCACGTGTGTCACAGAGGGTCCCTGTGGAGGACCCAGGGTGACTTCAGGAATCATCTTGAATTGTTTCTACTTCCTTTTTGCTTGGCTCTCGAGTTTCCCAGGCTCCGCCCACCAGGGTCAGAAGTGCAGCCACTGTTTCCACCTGGCATTCTTCACTTGGGACCTGGGATCCGAACTCAGGACCATCTGCTTGTAAGACAGAGTCTCAACCAGCCCAAGAGCCATCTCTCCAGCCCAAGAGTAGACTTTTAAGGAACTGGGAAAACCGCCTGTGAATGGGCAGAGGCCACACAGCCAAGGCAATGGGGCACACTAGGAACTGAGCAAAAGCCATGGGGCTGGAACACGGGAGGCCAGAGAAAGAGAGGTAGGTAGGAGGGAAAAGTAGCCCGCAGGAAGGAGAAGTAGGTGGGGCCAGGTCCTTGAACCCAGAGGAAGACGTATGCTTTTCTCAGATTTTTAAAAAATTCTTTGAACGTGTATGTGTGCACGAGGGTACATTGCATGTGAATTTTTCTGTCTGCATGTGGATGGGTGCACATGTGTGTACAGATAAACACGCACACACACACACCTGCATGTGGAGGCTTAATGGCTATTTAGGGAGTCATTCCCCTGTTCTTCTGCCACCTTATTGTTTTGAGGGGTCTCTAATTAAACCCCGTGCTTGCTTTTAGGTCTGCATAATTTAGGCCTGGGTCTCTTTAATTAACTCCAGAGCTTGCATGTAGTCTGACTGGCCAGATTGCTCTGGGCATTCTAGGCTCCACCTTCCTGGGAGGGAATTACAAGCAGGCTGCCACATCAGCCTGGCATCGTAAATGGGATGTGTGGCTTGAACTCTGGTCCTTTTGCTTGCTCTTCAAGTGCTTCAACCACTAGGCCATCTTCTCTGCCCCTTTTCTCCAAGCTTAATTTTGAGCCAGCGGAGAGTTTTACTCAAGAGTAGCAGGATCAAGTTCATGCTTTGAAAAAGTTAATGAGTTCTTTAGGAGCGTTTTAGCCTGAAAAATAGTAGTTTAGTTCAGAAGTTCCACTGTCTCAGTTCCCAGATGAACTCAGGAAGGAAGTGGGGGAGGGTGGATGGAGTGCTCTCCAGATCTGCACAGGGTGGTCTCAGCGTCTCCTGAGGCTCTGACACGTCATGTCGAGTCTTGAGAGTGCCAAGCAGCCCCTCCATTCTCAACTGGAAAGCCTGGACAGTTGTCCTAGTGCTGTGTGTCATGGATCAAATGAAGTACAAGTCAGGCAAACTGCTAGGACAGCAGCCGCAGCAGCCTCACACCCAGGTTCTGCGGATGGGTTGTGGCTGGAGGAAACAGGTGAGCAGTGTCCGTGCGTCTCAGAAGTGTTTGAAATTAAGCTAGAAGAGAAAGCCAGGGTTAAGCGATATGTAATAATCAGTATAGTTAAGCAAAGGGGGCAAAGAACTTAGATTAAAACATGAAATTAGGTAGTGAAAGAAAGAAGGAAAGAAAGAAAGAAAGGAAAGAGAAAGAAAGAAAGAAAGAAAGAAAGAAAAAGAAAGAAAGAAAGAAAGAAAGAAAGAAAGAAAGAAAGAAAGAAAGAAAGAAAGAAAGAAAGAAAAAGAAAGAAAAAAAAAGAAAGAAAGAAAGAAGGGAAGGGAAGGGAGGAAGGGAGAAAGGGAGGAAAGAAAGAAGGGAGGAAGAGAGGGAGGAAGATAAGATAGGAAGGAAGAGAGGGAGGAAGGTAAGATAGGAAGGAAGGAAGAAGAAAAGAAGGGAGAGAGGAAGGGAGGGAGAGAGGGAAGGAAAGAAGGAAGAAAGGAAAGTAGGTAAGAAGGAAGGATTAATAGCAGAAAGTCAGATAGCAAGTTAATAGTAATGTTGAGAAATGAGCAGGTTTAAGAGATTGATGGAGGAGCTGCAGAGCTGTGGGTCCCGTGGCCGCTCTTTGGCAGTATAATAATATTACGTGCTGGATGAAAAATGTGGGGGAGCCCACTGAAAGTCCTGCCATCTTGCATAGATGCTGTTATTATCATCTTAGTCCGTTCTCTTTATCGTATTTTCCTGTGTGCCTGCTCTTAGTGTCTTTATTGGATTTTTTAAATCATCAGAGCAATAGATGCTAGCTGTAGAGAGTAAAAACCGCACGGATCTCCCAGCCCCGCTTCCCAGAGGGATCCAAATGGAGCCGTGTAATACAGAGCTTTAAAAGTTTATAGTTTGATGTCTCAAAATATCTGCATACCTATAGACAGAGTGCACAGCAATGCGGATGCTGCACGCTATGCAAACCGTTATGTCTTTGATGCCCTTGGGTTAATGTCACTTTTCCTGAGAGCTCGGTTTAAACATCCACATAAACCTCTGGAGGAAAAAAATCCTTCAAGACCATTGGAAAAGAGGAAGATGCTGGCTAAACAGCACATGAAAGGAGCATCATTCAGACACACAAATAAGACATGTGAGATACTACTAAGCACTTAGTAGAATGACTATAAATAAGAGGACAGACCACACCAAGTATCAGCCAGTATGTGGAGAACAAGGAAGCCTCATGTGTTGCTGGCGGGAATAGAGCATGGTACAGCCAGTTTGAATTTCTTGATGCTATAGTTTATTATAAACGAGAAGTGAAACATAAACCCAAATCCATCAGTTTCACTCATAATTATCTACCTGAGAAGAATGAGATCAAAAGTCCACATGAAGACTCGAATGTTGTTGGCTGAGGAGATGGCATGGTCGTTAAAGTGCTTGCCTCACAAGGAAAGGGACCTGAATTCTAATCTGATCCCTAGATCCCACTAAAAAAAAAAAAGCAGGTGTGACAACCCTCTTGGAATTCTAACCCTGGAAGGTGGAGCCTGGGAATCCCAATAGCATGCTGGCTAGTCAGACTAGTCCTAGGGGGTTTAATTATAAATGGTGGAAGACTGATGGAGGATGATACCCAATGTCACCCTTGGGTCTCCACAGTCACACACATATACACAAACTCAAGTGCACTTATATATGTATACCATCCATGTGCATCCTCCTATAAACACACGCACACGCACGCGCACACACGCACGTGCACACACGCACGTGCACACACGCATGCATGCACACACGCACGTACATATCCACGTGCCCACACACGTATACCACGCACACACGCACACACACACATTCACTCATGCGTGCACCCCATATACACACACATACATGAAAAAAAGACTTGTAGGTTAACGTTCATTAAAAACACTATTCCAAGTAACCCTAAAGGGACAACCTCCCAAATGGCAAATGCATACAATGGAAGGTCATGTATTCACACACAGGGATGAAATACCAATCCGTGAGGTAACATGGGTGAACCTCAAAAGCACTATGCTAAATGTAAGAAGACAGAAGCAATCGATTACATATTAAATGATTCCATTTATAGGAAACGCTCAAAGGACAAGTTTATGAAGACAGAAAGTGGATCAGTGATTGTCTTGGGGCTGATGGGGGTAGTAGTGAGGATTGGCTATATTCAGGTTTGGTAGAATTTGGTGGGGAATGATAATAATTGTTCTTAAAACTAGATTGCAATGCCACTGTGTACATAAAAAAACATCTTGATGATGAATTGTACACAAGAAAGAGGGGGAGAGGAGGAAGGACCTGCTTGGAGCATCCTTTGGCATATTTTAAGAACAGTGAAATTTGGAATCCAAGACTGCAAAATATTGGTCCCACAAAGCATTGTCAGGTCGCCTGACTTTTCAGATCAGAAGCAGATCTGTCCTCGCTGTATCATCTTGACCAGGCCTTTGTTGAAGGACAAGTTGAAAGGAGTCATAGATTTGAAAGGCACCAAATGAAACTGAATTACCAGGATGTATTTTTAGGTAAAAAGAATGAAACAGAAGCACGGGCCTTTTGTGTCAATCGGCTGCCACCTAGTGGACACTTGTGACACGGCAGGGCGTTTTCTTTTCTCTAGAAGGTGGCTTCTTCAGCCACCTTCACCTGAGTGCTCACTGAGACGTATTGGAGTATCTGAGTGAATTCCCGAACAATTTACGCCTTTTAGGCTAAAGTTTAGTATGGTGCCCTAACCATTTTAGATTTTTTTTTTTGAGTTAGGGTCTTACTACATAGCTGTCTGGCCTGGTACTCATTTTGTAGCCCAGGCTATCTTTGAACTTGAGGTAATCTTCCTGCCTCAGCCTTTCATCCAAGTGCCGGGACTGCACGGGTGAGTCCCCAGGTCTCCTGACAATCCTAATCTTTAAACTGGGAATATAAGAATGTGTGCCAATAGGGTGGTTGCAGGCACTGAATATAACTATGCATTAAAAGCCTTTGTCTTAGAACATACCCCAAAGAAAGTTAAGGAATGAGAACTTCCCTTCACAAAATGTATCTCATGCAAAGATTCTTGATCTGTCAGTTGAAACGACGTATTCTTCTCTACCAACCTCACAAAGTAAGGATCAAAATACTCCAGAAGTTCGGAACATCAGTTGTGGGATGTGGTGGAGCTCAGAGTTACAATGCTTGTCTGGGATGATCAGGCTCTGGGTTTGATTCCCAACACTGTAAACGATGCCCCTACCACAAAACACCAATATGACATGTAAGATTGACAGCTGGATGGAAAAACACATTTGCATACGTACAAACACACACACACACAATTGAAGAGCAGCTGGAATTTGACAAACGACTTGAAATTTAGAATCAATGATTATTTTTAAATGATACTGACAAAGAGTTACTGTTGCAGTTGGTCCTCTCACCTCTAGAATCTTATAAATTGCCTGACAAGTTTAATATATGCCAGGCAGCATAGTGCTGGCCAGAGAAAATATATTGCTTTTTTCTTTCACCAATAATTCAAATGCATGCTTATATCACCAGAGTTTTATTTCACAGGTTATATAGAGAGCCAGTCTGCTCAAGGATCAACACCATCCAAAACTTACTTCTTCAACCATGAGCACAGTTCCTAAAGAATGAATAGTTTCAGCTTTCATTTTGCAGGCAAAGGACAGGACTCTGAATTACTTATACATGCTCCACCATCTGCCAGCTCTAGGGTTAGAACCACTTCATACCCTGCCAAGGAGCTATAGCCAAAGCCATTCTTATACAATTTAAAAACGGCTTTGTTAAGGTACGTTTTACATGTTCCAGAGTTTACCTCTTTAAAAATATATAATTCTGAGCCAAGCATGGTGATATATATCTATAAACGTATCACTCAGTTGTTGAGGTAGGAGAATTGTGAGTTCAAGGTCAGTCTGGACTGTATATCTAGTGCCAACCCAGCCTGAGCTAACAGTTAAGAATCTATCACAAAATAACTAAACATTCAAACAAATAGCACAGCTGTCACGGCTTGAGCGTGAGTTGTATCCCACAGGCTCATCGTTTGAATTCTTAATGTTTCATGTTTGGGAAGGTGTGGCACCTTTAAGAGGTAGAACCTTGCTAGAGGAAGGCGTGTCAAAGGGGACAGCCTTTGAGGTTTGGTATCTGGGCCTTGCTTCCTCCATTTTGTACTTGCTCTCTCTACCTCCTGCATGATGGTGGTGGTGACCTGATCCAGTCTCCTGTTTCTACCTCTACCCATGCCTAATGCTGTGTGATTTCTGCCATAACAGACTATATTCACTTCTGGAACAATAAACCAAATAAATCGTCCCCCCCCCCCCAAGTTGCTTGAGTCTGAGTATCATCTCACAGCCAAAGAAGGATAAGTTCTTCGATTTTTTTCAGTGAAGTTTTGTCACAGTTCATCTGTAGAATGTGTACTTCATGTCTGAGACAGCCCCACAGTGGAGGAATGCATTAGATCATTTACTTGTGCATTTAAACCATCTGGATCTTGGACCTAGCCTAAGCGTTCATTTTGAATGTTAGGCTTTCAGAAAAACTAAAATGCTTACTCTCAACTTTACTCAAAATAGAGGCCTGTAAAGTTAAAGCTGTATATAAAAAACACATACACAACTAAGAGGTAAAATTAATACGAAAAAACATGTTTGGACAGGTCTATATTGTTAAAGTTTTTATTGTTTCTAACAAGGCATAAATATTAATTTTAAAAGTGTTTCCAATTATGATCTTCTTTCACCCAATGTACAACTTGTGTCCTCCCCTTATTAATATGATCTGAGTAATGAGAGAATAAGACCTAATGCATTTTTAATTTATGGAAGGAATATTCCTTTCTGTGATTTTTCTGTGTTCACATTGGTGGGTTTGGCCCTGGGACAGCAGCTAGTCCTTGCAGAGAAAATTTGTTCTTTAATGTTATAGTTGCGGCTTTGACTTTGTCTTCTTCAAAATCATATTGTGCAAGAATTTTTCACCATGCTCTTTGTGAAGGTTAGTATTGCCCAGTGGGCAGGTCCCTGGGCCCACCAGGGAGGTGGACTTTAGATATAAGGTTGGCCCCTGGGGTTGCCCATGAGGAAGTATGTTGATTGCACTGTGGCCAGAGTCCTTTCTTAGGCCAACAGTTCAAGGATCCGAAACTGTAGAATGAGGAGAGTTGAGCCCTAGCAAAGATGCCTTCATCTGTTGCTTTCTGCATTTAACCACCATAGGATGTAGCTGGTCCCCCTCCCCTTTCCCCCTTCTCCTGCTGCAGTGACCTCTTTGTCATGGCGGACTAGAACCCCCAATCCTAAACTGGAATAAACCCCTTCTTCTCCTAACTTGCTTGGATCAGGTATTTTGTGGCAGCAATGGGAACTACAACCGAAACACTCTTCTTCCTACAATGCTAGTGTATGTGGTCAACATCCACCAAGCAAACATACACATGAAGATCTCTGAATGCAAGAGTTAAATCTGGGAGCAGCAAAAAAAAAAAAAAAAAAAAAAAAAAAAAATCCACCCATTTGTCTTACACCCCAGTGTATCCGATTTGGCGAGAAAGTTGTTTATCTATGAACTGTACTTGGACATTCCAAACAGTCTTCTTTAGCCTCGCCTTTCAGATCTTACAGCTAACTCCTTTCATCTTGACATTTAAATATTTTGTTTTGTATTTGTTTTGAAAGCATTCAATATGCAGTAGTCTGGGCTCCTCCATTCAGTTAAACCTCTTGTGGCTAGGAATAGTTGTGTTGAATGAATTTTATGTTTTGTAAGGGCCTATTCCACATGGGGTACAAGAATGTTATTTAATAAGTACTCCTGGATTCATAAATGATACCTCCAGTTTATCTCCCCTCCTCTGGACCCTCCTAACATTCACACTTATCATATAACCCAGATTTCTTAGACATCGCAGCTTTTCTGTCCTCCTGCGCCCGTCACAATTGCAAGCACCACTCCATATGTCTCAGACATATGGTCCCCAATTGCTGAAATATGAAGCCATCTCTATTCCAACAAATCTCTGATATCCATTCCTCCCTTCTGTTCGCTAATAGAACCGATGGCAATTTCAAACACAACATTCTTTAAGTGGTACGAAAAGGTCGATAATACAAAATGTGCAAAATAAAATGAGCCTTAACCCAAGGTGAAATCTTTTTTTTTTTTTTCTTTTAAACTTTGTCTTAGGGTTTACACCCCCACTCCCCCCAGGCCCGGGTCTCGTGCACATGGGAGGCAAGTGCATGATGCAAGAGAAGTGGAGCCGGGGGCTGCGATCGGTGGCACTTACGGACTCTGACCCTGGATGAACTGCAAGGGGCAGGGAGCTGCAGAGGCGTGGAGGGAGGTGTCGCCTCCCAAGTGCACTGCGCAGCTTTAAGGGAAGCCTCCCCCCCCCCCCCGCATCACTCAAGTGGCTCCGCCTGCACAGGTGGCTTCTCCGGGGCGGCCCTGCACAGCGATAGGTTCACCGCCACACCTCGCCTCGCCTCTCGGTTTTAACGGTTAAGCTAGACCCGTCGGGGGGCTGAGGCTCCGGCCTCCATCCCACCCCAAATCCCCCAGGCCTGCGGGGCTCGGGGGTCTCTTTCCCCGGGCCTCAGCGCCACCCCGCGGCCGCCCGCTCCTTCACGCCCCTGGTCGCTCCGCATTTGATTTCGGCGCGCGCCCCACCTGGGGCCGGCTGTGATTGGCTGGAGGTGAACGAACTTCCCGTACGATTGGCTCGCTCTCACCCTTCAAGGCGGGGGCGGGCGCGTTGTGAGAATCCGAATAGCGATTGGAGCGCGGGCGAAAGGGGCGGGGCTAAAGCCGGAAGCGGGGTGGGGAGAGGCTTCCCGAGCGAGGCATGGAAGTGGTTAAGTGCCCCGAGCACGGTAAGACCCTCCCTCTCCGAGTCGTAGGGTTTGCGCGTGGGGTCGGCCCGGCGTAACCGCAGCCCCCGGCGTAACCGCAGCCCCCGTCTTGTCCCCGCAGGCGGCGTCTGCTTGCTGAAGACCGGCGTCCGCGATGGACCGAACCGGGGAAGGAGCTTCTACGTGTGCCGCGCCGACGCGTGCGGCTTCGTGCGCGCCGCCGAGTAGGTGTCGGGCGCGCGCCTGCGGGCCGGCCCCCCGCTGTGTGGACCCCTCGGGGCGACCCCCGCCGGCGCCCGCGCGCGGGGCCTCCGGGGCGGCTCGAGCCCCTCCCCCTGCCGGGACAGTGCCCCGCACGGCGTGGGGAGCAGGCGGTCCGTTTGCAGCGGTTTTAGGCCCCTCTGGTCTGCAGGGTTGGAGGTTCGAACGCCGAGATGACGACCTGCATCCCTGCCTCTGAGCCGGGGGTCGCGTCCGTAGGCACCCCAGATCTGAGCATCGATTGACGTGGAGCTGACTTTTCTTGAGAGAGGGAAACACAGACTTGGCTCTTAGTGCCACGCTGTCTCTGACACCCGGTGCCCACCATCTCTAAGCGAATTTAAAATTCCCACATTCACCATTTGTTCTCGCGCTCTATTCAGCTAAGACTTGTGGGGTTAGCTTGTTTCCGGCATCGTAATACAGATGAGATGTTAGTGCTGGAAAACAAAGTGCCCTTCCACCATGTACCACATCACTTGTGTATCTGTTTTGCATCAGGGTTTTGCAATTTATTTCTGGTTTCCAACTATGTTGAGCGTCTTACATCCTGTGCCTGCTTCAAGTTTTGTGAGACAGAAGCATGGTCGCGCTTACAAGAATTAAACACCCATGTTGCTATCTGTAGCTCTAACAAGAGGAAACATTCTTAGTGTCACACATGTGGGCAGCTGTAGAATCCTAGTACTGTCATAAGACATTCAAGATGATCGAGGGACTGTAGGCTGAAAAAGTTTTACAAGTCAGAGGAGAGTATTTTAGACCTTCACTCAAAGCTGCTTATTCTTGATGTTGCACATACTTTTTTTTTTTTTTTTAAGTTAAGAGGGAGTCGTTTGAAACTTAGGCCAAGCTAGAAATGATTAGTAGGCTATTGTTGGAAGATGGTCCATGAGTCACACTAAGAAAAAGGGAACGAGATATTATAAGTGCTAAAGAGTAGTGGAAGAGATTAAGTAAATTCACAGAGAGCATGATTCATAGCCAATTTATTCGTGGGCTGCTACAGTGTGGTCAGCTGACAGTGTCTCTTTTGAATCATGAAGGTGTTTCTTGTGCTTTGTTTTAGGAAGTGGGGGAAGATGGAAGCTGTGGACCCTTCAGGAAAGTGCATGAATAGTATTGTGTAGGACTTAAAAACCAAGGACAGTCATGCTGATCCTTGGTGTAAAACCCATAGTTTGGCTGAGTGTGATGGCATACTCCTGCAGCTCTAGTACCGCAGAAGCAGAGGAAGGAAGGGCAGCTGCAAGTTCAAGGCCAGCTTGGTCCAGGTAGTGAGTTTCAGACCAGTCGGGGCTGCATAGTGAGACCTTCTCTCCAAATAAACGCATCAAATTAGTTTGGATTTGAGTTCAGTATGTTGACTTCTTCTCTCTGTCTTCTAAAATGAAATGTTTTTCTTTTTTTCTCTAGTCTTCCTGTTTCTCATTGTTTATTACACGAAGACTCTGTGGTAGAGCTTCAGGGTTTGTTTTTACCACAGGGCAAGAAAGAATGGAGGTAAGTGTCCAAAAGGAGCATCTAGAAGCATTTGTCTTTTCTTTCTGAATGGTAGCTAGATATATTTTTGTGTTGTCCTTATTAAAAGTAAATAGTATTTCTGCAACAGTACTGAGCACATCTAGGCTTTGTTCCCTAAAACGTTAAGCCGCTGGTTAACCTGGCCTGTGGCTAATTTCTGGATCACCAGCTCTATGGTCTTTCCCAGCTGTCACGTAGCTGATGACAGCAGCCCACCAAAAGCCACCAACTCTCTTAATTTTTTTTTTAATTCTGTGTATTTATTTGAGAGAAAAAGAATGCAAGAATGCATGCATAGTGCATGGGTGGAGGTCAGAGGATAACTTTCAGAAGAAGTCAGTTCTTCTACCATGTGGGCTTGAGGGGATCAAATTCATGTCACAGGTTTTGCAAGCAGGCGCTTTTCCTGCTGGACTATCTCACCGCACCCCAATCCTCCTCCCTAAATTCTTAAGTCAATGCTAGTAATAGAAAATCAAGATATGTAGAGAAGTCTAACATGTTAAGTACTCAATCAGTTGCAGTTTTTCTTTTTCCACATGAAGAAAACACGAAGAGCAGGAAAGTCTAGATAGTATGAGACATTATTTGTCCTAAATAGTAAAAGATAAATAGCAGGTGTTTAGGAGTTGTACTTAATAGATGAACACTGCATTGGGGTGCCAAGGCCTGAAGTGACACAGCATCTTCAGGGAATTGTAAACCCTGGCATTGTAGTAGCCCCTGGCATTGTGGTAGCGTAGCAGTTATTCATGTAGTTGTTGGGCATCAAACTCATGCTCCTCCATGGGCTGCATTCTTAGCCTCATGAGCAGAGGTTTTAGTGGAGGCTTTAGGAGATGAGGTTTCAGGGGTCATATATGATGGTTTAATGTATATTTTATGTGCTTTGGAATGTATATGGTCTACATCTCTGCCCCCACCTGAGCATAGGCAGTGATTTATCAGCTTCACAGTTTCACGTGCTTGAGTACCGTCCACACGCTGTTTTTCCTCCTAACTTGTGCTTGTAGTGAGATGCACAGGTCTCGAACGCAGCTGGTTGAGTGTCTGGAAATATGTGCGCTCACCCATACAACGAAGCTTGAAGGAAAACAGCGCATCAGAAAGTGCCAACTTCTCTGTTCTCTCATCAGTGACCAGTTTTTTGTTTTTTTTTTTTTATCATCTTGGACTTGTTTTTGAATTTCATACAAATTAAATCATGCTGCATACAGTCTTATATACAGACAGTTCTGTGTAAGGGTAACAGAATCCCGTGGTCATATCCTTCACTTAATAGTGTCTGTGAAATCGGTCCATGTTGCAAATATCAGTAACTTTATTTTATTGCTGAGTTCAATTCTATTTATGAAGGTATCAATCTTTGTTGTGTAAAAGTGCTTATGTGGCATCAGAAAATCTTCATTAATGAAGTGTCTGTTTTAGTCTTGTATATTTATAAAATGTTTATTTATAAGAGAAAGAGGAGAGAGAGAGAGTGTGTGTGTGTGTGAACACATTCATGCCATGGCATAGTGTGTAGTTCAGAATACAGCTTTCTGATCTCACGTCTCTTCTTCCACCATATGGGCTTCTGTAGATCCAACTCAGGTGTGTTCCAAGTTTGCAAGCAGGCACCTTACTCACTGAGCTCTCTCACTGGCCTTTAAACATTTTTTTAAATTAGAGAACATGAGCACTCTCAAGCATGTGCAAAAATAGGTGTGCACATGCACACAGTACATGTGTGAAGGTCAGAGGACAACCTGTAGACGTCTGTTCTCTCCTCCACCATGTGGGCTCCAGGGATTGAACCAGGGGCCAGGTTTGTGGGAAGACACCTTTACCCACTGAGTCATCTCACGGATCCTTTAGCCCATTTTTCGCTTAAAATTTATATTAAGTTTAGGTTCATATGCAGTGATAAGAAATTATGTAGAGAGCTCTCCTGTTACCTTTGCCAGCTTCCCCCAGTACTGCTGAGGCGCCAAGACACTGACGTTGATCCAGTGCGCTCGTGTATTGGTAAATTTTTTATTGTATTAATTCTTGCTCCTGAACAGTTCCACGCCACAAGATTCCTCTGTTTCTCTGACATAACCATTGCCACTTCCCACTCATGCCTGTCTCTTCACCCCCAACAAACAAACATCTCTTCTCCATTTCTCAGATTTTATCTTTTCAAAATTGTTACCTAAATGGAATCATGCAGTGGGATGTTTACGTATTTGAAAATTTTAGTATTTGTCTTTTCACTGTTAAGTTGGAGGAATTATGTGTATATTCTCTGTACAAGTTCTTTGGTAGATATTCCGTGGAGAATGTTTCAACCTAGTCTATGGGTTTCACTTTCTTAGCTGGTTTTGAAGAGCATAAACTAAGAATTTTGTTTTGTATTGCTAGAGAATGCAGGCAACTAAGATGTTTTGAATTTGTATGAAGTACAATTTAATCCTTTTTTAAAAAAACATTTTGTGCTTTTGTCTGTGTGTGTGTATGTGTGTCTGTGTGTGTGTCTGTGTGTGTGTGTGTCTGTGTGTGTGTGTGTCTTTTTGAGAAATCTTTGCCTCCTTCAAGATTCAGGAGCTTTATAATTTTTTGTTGTTATTTAAAAGAGCTTTTCATTTAGTCCTGTAATCCACCTGTATTTTGTTTATTATGAGATAGAAGCCCATTGATTTCTGTGTGTGGTGTCCAGACATTTTTATCTCCATATTTTAAAAACCTTCCACACCCCACTGAAATGCTTGGTATCTTTATAGAAAACATCACCCGACCAAAGCCTGTTTTTGGGGCTTTCAGTTTGTCCTGTTGGTCTCTTTGTGAATTCTTTTTTTTTTTTTATTATTATCATTATTTATTCAACTGTGTGCATATGCATGCGCGCGCGCGCGCATGTGTGTGTGTGTCTGTGTATGTGTAGAACCATGGACGAATTCACGAACCACCATGGACGCCTCCACCTCCTTCTGCCCCGGGATTCACAGGCTCTGCCCTACCAGGACCAGAAGCGCAGGCCGCCCCGCCTTCCGCCCGGCGTCTATACGTGGGATCTGGGATCCAAACTCAGGACCTTCTGCCTGCAAGGCGGAGGCTTAACCCCTGAGCCATCTCTCCAGCCCTTCTTTGTGAATTCTTACTAGATTAATCAGGTGATATAGTGTCTTCCAACTCTGTTCTTCAGGATCATGCAGGTGACTCTCAGATCCGTACATTTTCATGTAAAATGTGGGTTTGCATCTTCATGTCTTCATTTTCCTCTGACAATCGTGTGGTTGAATAGCTCACCGAGAGAGAACAAGCATCAGCCGAGGTTGCCAGCCTGCAGGCACAGTATGTTTTGGTATAGCTTTAATTTCAGTAATTTTCATTATAAAGTTCTTACCCTTATTTTGTCAAATTTGTCACTTGTGGTTACGTTTTTTAATTCTTATAAGTGGAATTAAAAAATTTTTATTTTTTGATAGTTTTCTGCTGGTCAAGCATGGCCAGCAGCTCATTCATGAGAGAGGGAACTGGGAGGGAGGGCGTATGCACCACTTTCAGAAGTTGCTTCTTCCTGGGGATCAAACCAGGTCACCAAGTTTATGCAGAGGAGCCTTTACCTGCTGAACCATCTCGTCCTGGGCAGATCTTTATTGGGTGATGTCCGGTCCCTGATACCTAAAAGTATTCACTATTAGTCACCAGCGGGAGTCCTCTGTGATGGTAGAAGGCAACTGACGGATTCCTATTTGTGTTCTAAGAACAGGAAGATTGTGATGAGGGAGGAGGGAAAAGGCAGTGGAAAGAGCTGCCGTGGAGTGTCAGGCCTCACCTTAGTCGGCTGCTGTCGGCCTCCAGGGCTCTGTCTGCAGCTAGAGGACAAGGTGTTATTAAAGAGGCCGCAGAAGGCACCTGTGTCCTGGGTGGGGAAGCGAGGTCGCTGGAGTGACAGCTGCTCCAGCGGAGTCCTGCACATCCTTTCTCTCAGGGAAGGGCCAGACACTGAATTGACCCAGTAGAAGTCAAGCTGAGTGCAGTAAGCCGCTTGAGAACTGGACCCATGAGGTGTATTCCATCAGGACTTTCCAGTGTCTTCCTTCCTCCATGTGACGGTGTGACCTGGGACCTCCCTCGAGGGTGAAGATTGACAGGTGTGATACACTTAGTTCAGAGCGGGGCCTAGGGTCAGTGCTTGGTAAGCAGTCGTCACAATGAGGTTCTGGAGGGTAATGTCAAGTTAAGACAAGAAAGGCGAGGCCAGTGGAGGATGGGGATGTGTCTCTAACAGCAGCTGTGGATGGATGTGGCTAAGGGGTATCTTTATGTTGAAATGGAGAGGGGGCAGTAAGTATAGACCGATTATAGCCAGTTTACGCATATGGCTGTGGATGATGGTTTCTTTAGCAGACGTAAAGGCCTTTAACTCTGGCTTCTGGACTCTGGAGAATGACCTGGGAGAATACAGCCTTCCCTCTCTCCAAACAGGGTTTTCCTTCTGGGAGCCGACTGCACCCTCTGATTATGTTTGGCTTCTTGTAGCTAAGACACGGGTGCAGCAAGTCATGGAGAGAGTTGCACACCAGGCCCAGATGCTTCTCTCCACACCTCAGAGTGCAGCTCCCTGTGTGCTCTTGTCCAGTGTAAACACCAGTGGTACCTGCCATTCACCCGTGTGCTGTTGAGACTCGCTCTTGGCCTCAGCTGACCTCTGAAGGTGTGTGTGTGTGTGTGTGTATCAGAGGTTACCATGAGTGCCTTTTAGAGGCCCAAGGGTGACTTCAGGGATCACCCTGGAGTGCTCTATCTCCTTTTTTGCTTTGCTCTGGGATTTCCCAGGGGGGAATGTAGGAAGTGCAGGCCATTGTCATTTCTGTCTGGTGTTTTTTTTGTGGGTTCTGGGGTCTGAACTCAATTCCTTCTCCTTCTGAGGCAGAGTCTTAACCCCTGAACCATCTCTCTAGCCCAAAAGTTTTGATAGAGAGAAAAACAAAGCTGTGCTCGAGGCAGAAGAGCAGAATGGTGTGAAAACAAGCAGGGTTGCAGAGCCAGCTGCCATTCAGCTCGCGTTGATGCTTTGGGTCTTCACAAAGACCACATGGTGTGTAGGGACTGTTCCCTGGAAAAGAGCGGAGGAGGGTTCTTGTCAGTCGAGCTGCATCTGTGCGGGGGTGAGAGTGGGGGTAGAGCTGCAAACCAGCTAGGTGTCTGAGCGGCCAGAGCCGGAATTCAGACGCCCAGGCCGTGACTGAGCTGCCCCCACAGTGAGGGCTCCTGACTGATGTGAGAAAGGAAGGTTGAGCTACTGTAAAGAAGGGTCTGGTTTCCTCGAACTGCTTTGTCGGTGTTGTTTCTAAGATCTGCCTTGGAAAATGATTAGCTTAATGTATCGAAGAAATTATTCTCTTAAGAAGAGTCAACATTTGCTATGTCAGAGTTTTCTATTGCCTTCTTTGTAGATTTTGCAGTTCAATAAACTTAATAAATTAATAAATAGGAACGTTTTAATCCTAAAAATAGAGAAACCCATCGAAATTAATTACAACGGTTTAATCAAACCCAATTTCACTATGTTAGATTACTTAATTAAATACGTGAGCAAGCATTCTAGTGCTGTGCTAGCACGTAGCAAGCAGATCAGATGCGTGATTTTCATC
Source organism: Typhlomys cinereus (assembly GCA_023101885.1). Taxonomy (NCBI): domain Eukaryota; kingdom Metazoa; phylum Chordata; class Mammalia; order Rodentia; family Platacanthomyidae; genus Typhlomys; species Typhlomys cinereus. Next base: position 964,116 of record JALPQD010000121.1, on the reverse strand, counting down.
CTTTTTACTTTAAGTCTTGACCTTTGTCCTACAGTCTACATGGCTTGGCCTTGAAAATATTTATTATTGATGAAAATCTTTCGCTGTAGATTTTATTATATGAAATTCTTCAGATCAGAAATGGTTTGATGTTTAAATTTTTTCAGATGTTAGAACATTTGCATGTGTGTAATTTGTTTCATGTATAGTTTCACCTGGAGATAATTTTATAAAGCATTTTAATGATTTAGGTACAATTTCATGATATGGAAGTTTCAGTTTGTGCTCTCTCTTGTGTCAACGAAGTTTTAGAATTTGGAATATTTGGAATTGTGAACTAGAGATAGTCAATGTGTATGTATGTGTATTTTCTCTCGAACGCACATGAAGATGCCTAGGATGCAGAGAGATCGGAATGGCCACGTGCAGACGGGGAGGTGAACTGGGCAGGATGGTCTGGAGGATGCTTTTCACTGCCTTAAATTTTCCGAATGCATTACATGCTTAGACAGGCAACTGTGTATTTTAAAAGCTCTTACTTGACCTAGGCAGCGCTTAGCCCTGAGGTGAAAAGGGAAGGATTAGCAGGGAATGAAAAGTGCTGTGGGACTGCGGTTGGCTTCAGCTGCAGATCCCCCTCCCCGTGGTGTTTCTTTCTTTGTGTTTTCTGTGACTGGGAGTGGATGTGGAGGAAATACGCAGATGCAGGGGAGCTCTTAGCTTGTTAGGGGAGATAGACACGTAGATGCAGGGGAGCTCTTAGCTTGTTAGGAGAGATGGACATGTAGATGCAGGGGAGATCTTAGCTTGCTGGGGAAACGGATACACAGATACAGGCTAGGTCTTAGCTTGCTGTGGGGAGGGGTTGATAGTTTTCTGGCAACATCCCTCTCTGGGGGAGACCCGCCTCTGTCACACTGCACATCTTTCTGTCTGAGAAGCTCTTGCTGGTGGTCACTTTCTCCATTCCACTTGTTCTTTATGCAGAGCAAAAAGATCAAACTCTTGCATACTCTGGCTACTATATTGTCTTTGTTCTCGAGGTCCTAAAAATGCCCTATGAATTAAGAATTTTTTAATGTATATTTAATAGTGATCGATCTCTGTGGTCTCCTGAGGCCAGAATCACAGTGCAGTTCTTCAGCTCCTAAGGATATGAAAAGTAGAGACCCTACCATCTTGTACAGTGGAACCAGAGCAAGGCTTTAAGCTCGGCTTGGGTACACTCGGCTGGCACAGCGTACCTCACATGCCCTGTGCTCAGTTCCCAGCACGTCTCAAGCAGGCTAGTGCGCACACTTGTAATCTCAGCATGTAGGGGATGGAGGCAGGAGAATCAGAAGTCCAAGGGCATTCTCGCTATGTAATGAGTTTGAGACCTGCCTGGCTACATGAGACCCTGCCTCAAAACATATGAAGTGAAAAAATTAAAATAATGCTTGTTCTAAACTATTCTTTTAGCTTTATCTTTTCTTCTTCATTAGGTTGTTCTTCCGATGCACTAGAAGCAAGGCAGAGAGGAAACACTGGTGTGGAAATGTCCCGTGGCAGGTAAGACTTCATCTGCTTTCGGATCTGCCCTGTTGAGACCGAAAGATGCAACTTTTACGGAGCTGCCCATGCGGTCTGCTTGGCTTCACCAGATGGTCACGGAGACAGTTTTGTTTCTGTAACGCAGACCTGCTGGGATTGTTAATTCAGAGGACCATTTGTTATTTCAGGATTTAATTATTTTAATTATTCGTCTCTTATTGTACTTTCTTAAACATTTTTCAGTGTCACAAGTTCAGACACTATTCTCCTATTTAGAAAAAGTAGATTTTTCTAGACTAACTTCCTCATCTCTTCATAGATAATATGTTTTTGATTCTGATATCAGATAAAAGTGTAGTTCTTTAGCTCCTAAGGATATAAAAAGCAAGTATACCCTGTGCATGGGAAACTAGAGCTAGCTGAGCGGTGTTGTTTTGGCAGAGATACAATTTGAGTTTAGGATTTTAAATCCCTCCAGCAAAATTCTCAGGGCATCAGAGTCAAAGCAGGTGTAGCAGGAGAGTGCGAGTTGGGGAAAACTTCATCTTAAGACATTCGGAAGTACCTATGACTTCGTGACAGCAGAGGCCTTTTAGCTTAGGTCCACTTTCTCTGGAGCCCTGAGAAGGTGTGACTGGACAGAGGCGGACCCACCACTGAGAGAAGGGACTTCTTGGTGAACTTGTCACATTGTCTTCTTGAACTGCAGGAGCAATATCAGGAATATTAAGACTATCAGGCTGCTTTTACAGTTTCCTTTTCTTCTAAAAAGCTTGAAGGTTGTGCTACTTGATGTTGCAGTTAATTGGTTTCATTGTCCATAGGATCCTAATTCTAAAGAACAGTCTGTAACCGGCCAGTCTCAACATTTCCCTGAGTCATATCCGCATCCTCCCAGCCAGCCAAGAAACCCGTTCAAGGTGCTTAACAAGAATCAGAAACCAGCTTTCTGGAAACAGCACGGGCAGGGAGAAGGGGAAAGAAAGACGGCTGGTGAGTCAAGGGAAGACAGAGAGCAGCTCTCGGCTCAGAAGGAGCGTAAGAAGCCCGACCCCAGCTGCACGGAGAACCACCTGTGCCCCGGCCTGGAGACGGACATTCAGAGTAGAGCTCCAGGGCAGCCGCAGCAGAGGGCAGAGGGGAGCGAGGGAGCCGCCCGGGGCCGGGGGCCGGAGCCGGGAGGAGCGGCTGTGCCTCCTCGGGCCTCAGCCGGCGAGCACCCGGGGGTCGCGAACAAGCCAGCGCCTCAGAGAGAAGAGAAAACCCAGCGTTTACCACAGAATATGCAGAGTTGGGCCCCAGAAAGCCAGCCCCAGAACAGGGAGCACCTCAGCAAGGAGCACCTCAAGAGCAGGGAGCACTTCAACAGCAGGGAGCACCTTAACAGCAGGGAGCATCTCAAGAGCAAGGAGCACCTCGAGATCAAGGAACACCGCAAGAGCAAGGAGCACCTCAACAGCAGGGAGCACCTCAACAGTAGGGAGCACCTCAAGAGCAAGGAGCACCTCGGCAGGGAGCACCTCGAGATTAAGGAACACCGCAAGAGCAAGGAGCACCTCAACAGCAGGGAGCACCTTAGTAGGGAGCACCTCGAGAGCAGGGAGCACCTCGAGAGCAAGGAGGCCAAAGAAGCAGACCCCTCATCTGGCCTCAGCATACAGGCCTCCCAGAAAGAGCTGTCAGGGGGGCATTTTCAGGCACCTTCAGAGGCTCCCCGAGGATTAGCTGCACCTGGGCAGTCTGTGAGACAGGGACGCGTCATTGCTTCCAGCAGTGATGATGATGAGGACAGCGAGGAGGAAGGTGGTGTGGCTAAGCCAGGGCCTCCCCTCCACTTTGACTCGGCTGTAAGTGCACAGAAGAGGAGGGACCTTCAGCTTCCTAATCAGAGTGGACAGAGACAAGCCCCTGCTGCCTCAGGGGGCTCCAAGGAGGCAGAGTCAAGTGACCAAGCCGCCCACCGCGCGCATCTTGCAGCACAGCTGAAGCACAAGAAGGTGAGCGCTGGCAGCGGGCGTGGGCGCTGGCGGCGGGCGTGGGCGCTGGCGGCGGGCGTGGGCGCTGGCGGCGGGCGCTGGCAAACGCTGGCAGATCGGTGTGTCCACGGGCTTTGTAAAGGTAGCTGTTTTCTTTCTGCCTTTTCTCATTCGTGGTCAAGCTTGATGAACTAGCTGGTTTATGTTGTGTTTCCTAAACTCGTTGTTTACATGCATGATTGCAAGACCATCTTTGCAGCATGTTTAGGCAATTTTAATGGCACGTGTCCCTTTAGGAGGCCAGGACCATTGGTGGCTTTGTTTTTCAGAGTACTCTGGCAGCCGTGAACGTCCAGGCCCTGCCCGACAAGGGGGAAAAGTTGCTCAGGCAGATCCAGGTGTTGGAGGAAGCACTCGGGGCGCTTGCTCTCGCCCCAGAGCAAGGTAAGGTGGGTTTGGCTGGAACTAAGGGTTGTTGTGAACTAACAGAAGTGTTTTGATGAAGAATGTGTTGATTCTTGTTCATTGGATCATCTGCTGTTCTTTCTTTTAAACGATACTGTTCAGTTATTCTGTCACTGTGGTAAAGGCTCTGACCCAAGCACCTCAAGAGCAAGAGGGTTTATTATTTTGGCTTGTGTTCCAGAGCAGTGAGAGTCCATTGGTGGGAATAGGAAGCCACAGGCGGAGACGCCCGGCAGCCGGGGCTTGAGGCTGGCTGCTGCTTTTACAGCCACTCTCAGAAGCACCGAGGGGGTGAGAAGTGGCGCCGGGTGGTCAGTCCTCCAGGCCCGTGGCATGCTTCCCCCCTCGAGGTTCTCCCTGTAAGTTTCATCAACCTCAAACAGCCTCACCAGTCGGACCAAGTGTTCAAACACACGCGCCTGTGGGGGGCAATTCACAGTCAAACATAACAGGTCCTAGAATTTATCAAACAACGTTCTCCTGTTTCCTGTGCTCCAAGCCGTCTCGTTATTTAAGCACATTCTCTAGGATGCCTTTCCCAGGGATTGGAACGGCAACTGCTCCTCCTCCTTTGACCGTGTACACGTTCCCATTCACTCGCTCTCCACCTTTAAGCTCGTCTTTGTTTCTTAGCAGAAGCTAAGGAGGAGAGCAGCGCCCGGGCTCCACAGCAGCAGAACTTGGCTCGAGCCGCCGCTGACCCTCCTCACTTGGTGCCGCCCCAGCCCATTCCCCGTCGGGAGATCCAGCCTGCTTGCTCTCTGGGACTGAAGGCAGGCTGCCCGGGCACCGCCGGAGGATCCCGCCAGTGCTCTGCGGGTAAGCGCCAAGGCCCCACCTGCGTGGGGAGTTGCCCTGTCAATTAAATGTCGCCCACCCTATGTCCTTGTACCTTTAAAAAGAGAAGTCACCCTTGGGCTGAAAGTTACACATATATTAGTGGTCACAGTCTCTGCGATTAGATCTATATGAGGCCAGAGACGTCCTACCTTATTCTACCGTGTGTGCATCTGTCATCCCCGTGGCCAGCACACAGGAGTCACTGGTCAATGCATGGCAATGAAAAGAAGACTCTAGTTTGTATCATTAGGTATGTAGGTTAACAGGTAAAATTCTTACTATTTTCTATGAAGTATGTGTGTCGGGGGAGAGGAGGAGAAGGAGGGGACAGATATTGAGACAGTGTGAGTGACGTGAGTGAAGGCCACTCACAGACCCATAGAAAGCAGGATTCCCTATTGGTTAAATCTCTACTGCTAACCTTCCAGCTGACGTTGAATTTCGTGTTAGCCGCAGAAGGAAGATCCCGAGCAGAGCCCCCGCAACTCCGTCAGGAGGCAGGAGAGCTAGGAGTTTTCACAAGCAGTGGCTGGTGACGTAGCTGAAGTGTTATGGGATGTCACGGGACTTGGTGCCACCCGAAGGAATAGGGACAGCACTTGTTCACAGAGCAGAGCAGTCTTGCTGCTCAGGATCCTCTTGGGGCCGTTCCCTCTGCGGCAGCATTGTTCCAACGCGTGGTGATGGCAGCGTCTCCTGGGAGACAGTAAATTGTGGCAGATCATCCAGGTTAAAAAAAAGCCTTGGAAAGGAATCTATTAAAATAGTTTTAAACATTTTTAACATTTCAGTATTTCCTGTTGCCTAAAATCTTCCAGCAGGTACCCAGTACACCAGCCAGCCTGTGACCCGCACCCCAGGGGTCATCTCTCCGTCTGCTCATGAAGGATGAATGTCACACCACCTTTCGCCTCTCTGGCTTCTCTTCCTTGAATCCAGGGACCTTTTCTTGAAAGAGTCACGAACAGCATTACCTTTTTGCCTCCTGCCTTTTGAGATCTGAAACGTGACTCATGTAAAATATCATGGGTTTGGCCAGTGGTACAGGTCTAAAACATAAAGTGCTTGCTTATCACAATCAAGTTCTGGGGTTTGCTCCTCAGCCCCTTTAGATTATTTTCCCCAGTGTGATCGTGGGTTATGTGATCAAACAAACAGAATGGAGGGAGGAGCTTAAGATGCCAGCAAGAATTTTTAGTTAGTATAGATCCATCACCTAGCAAGAATTCCTTTTTTGCTGCTCTAGCCAGGACGGAGTATTTGTGGCAAATTGAGTATCACCTGTCTGTATGTAGGCCATGCGAGCCAAGATCGCCTTCACATGGTGTGGAAAATCACCAGCGAAGCCATCGATGAGCTGCACCGATCACTGGCATCATGTCCTGGGGAGCAGGCACTGGCAGAAGACCCAGCTGGCTTGAAGGTGAGCTGAACGGGGACTCACAGTGGAGCGTCTGGAGAGAAAAACGGGTGAAACTGCTGGGGGGCGTCCTTCCCTTGTTCCCCTTCTGCAATGGATGTTTCAGTGATTTTCCTGGCAGGTTCTTTGCCCCTTGTTCAACATAAAACAGTAGCAAAGCCCTGTTTCTTTTTGTTTTGTTTTTTAAAAGTTACCAGGTTAAAAACTATGTAGCAGCAAAGATTCATGTAGAGTTTTGGGAGGAGCTATAGGATACAGGATGCAAAAGTTGTTATTTGGAATAAGGTACTTGGGCTGATCGTGCATATATGACACAAACAAAACAATTTAAAGATGATGATAAGAACACATAAAGTGTACTTCCCAAGGTCTCATTGATTATACAAATTACAAAAGGAATTCTGAAGGAGCACACCAGTCTGGACCAGTCTTTATTCTCTGCCAGCTTTGTACCTTAAATCGCAGATCTTGAGTCAGAGAGGACAGACTGGAAACACTGCAGGTAGAGGGGCGGTAGGGAGGGGATGCAGAGACTGGCAGAAAGTGGTGGTCAGTGTCCTCTGTACCTGAGCTGGGTGGGAACGGTGGGACAGTAGAGTCCTCTGCTCTGCGCCTGGCCTAGGCCAAGGAACTTGGATTTGAATAACTCAAGGTACAGTGCAAAATCACAGAATTCTGAGCAGTGTAAGACAAACTAGAATAGGTAAGAAGTCACTGGTTCACATGTTATTGACATTTCTAGTAGCAATCCAGATGGGAATTGGTTAGAGAAAGGACAATCAAATTCAAGGGACAATTGGGAAAACCCAGATGGTTAGTGAAAGTTGAGGATGAGTCAGAGGTTTGGTTGTAATCAGTTGAACCTGACTTCTAGGGGCGAGAAGATGGCTATGTAAGCACGAACACTGAGTTCATCCCCCCAGTTGGGTCTCTCTCTCTCTCTCTCTCTCACACACACACACACACACACACATACACACGAAAGGCTAGGCGTGGCAGTGCACACCTGTCACCCCAGCACTAAGGCGACAGAGACAGATGGGTCTCAGGGTCACGCTTCTAGCTGAATTGGCAAGCCAGGACCCAGTGAGGCACCCTGTCTCAGAATGCAAGGTAGACGGTGCCCGTGAAGATTGGCATGGGGGGCACACATGCCATCGCACACACCCATCATCTGATTGAAGAGGTGAGCCTGCAGGGCCGTGGGCAGGAGGCACTGAACGCTAATATCAATCAAACCCTAACCATGGGTGGGCTGAGAGACAAGTGGCTTACGGCAGCAGCCAGGACATCAGGGAGTCACCCGGGGCAGAACAAGTGTAGAGTGTAACGGGCATGGAGCCAGGATGTGCATGGCTTCTTTTTAGGGACTAACAACATTTGCTTGTCACCTCTCCCAGGTCCCTTTGCTGCTGCACCAGAAGCAGGCATTAGCCTGGTTACTATGGCGGGAAAGCCAGAAGCCACAAGGAGGGATTCTGGGTAAGTTTGACACCATGGTAAGGCCAGTGGTAATGGGTTGCTTGGTCACCGTGCTGATGCACTATATTGTTTTCACCTAATCTTGCTACAGCTGAGGACTCTGACTTCCAGTTTCATGGCTACAGAAACTGAGGTGTAAACATGTTAAGCGTCTTGATCAAAAATGTACCGGTGTAGCAGAAGAGGTGTGGAGGCGGCAGGCTGCAGAAGCTGACTGGCTGGCTGAGTAGGGCCTAGTCTGTGGAGGTCCCGGAATCTCTGGCATCTGTTGGGCACTGACCAGTCTTGTCACAGACAGATCATGACTTGACTTTGCGAGCTTAAGGATACTAAGATCAGGAAACATTAGCTGTACTGCCCCAGATAGGACACATGGCATTGACTTTACCCATGGCTGGCTTACCACACGGATCAAAATCAACCAAAGGCAAAGGCCCCTGAGATAGAATCCAGGGAAACCCCAGGCGTAAGCTTCTGGGGTCTTCTTCTAGTGTTGTCATGTCTGTCACACCCACTCACAGTGAATTCTGGGATGTTTGCAGCTAGAGAAATACATAAAACTCAGTGTCCAGGGTTTTGTAGGGAACTGGTAACATAGGTAGTTTCCACCTGATAGGTACCAAAATTCCATAGTCCCCGAAGGAGAACAGGTATGCAATGTAAACCACAGTGTTTGCACAAATAGTGTGTGTGGGGCGGACCACTTGATCAGTTCTGCAGGTTCCCAGATGGCAGCTGAGGGCTGGCGTTGTGAGCAGGCCTTTCAGAGGATAGCCAACAGGCCTGCTATCTTGACGTAAGCACAGTGGCAGAATTGGAACCATAGCCTGTGCTCTGACATTTTACGTCTGCATGTCAGACTGATGATCTCGAGTGAATATGCCACTGGTCCTCACCCTACCTGAGGGTCACACTTGGATACAAAGAGAAACAGTGCTATGTGGCGTAGGAAGAGCAAATGAGATGAGCACGTGGCTGGCATGGTAACCACTCCATGTGCCAAGTTAGGCCTTCTTTAGTGGGTAAAGTCAGAGCACGCACGACTGTTGAGAGTTAACTCAGCGCGATAGCACAGTAAGTAGGTGAGGGCGTTCCTTCCTCTGTTGGGTGGTTTTTGCTTTTGGAAACATCGTTAAAGCAAAATAGAGTCACAGGCCACTGTTAAGTAACAGTGTAACATGGAGACAAGTGCAAAATCCAATTACAAGATTCAAATATTGCTAAGTATTGTCTGGCCTAGATCTCCAAACAAGCAGCAAAGGGTCCTGACAAGGAAGATGCAGAGCCCACGGGGCAGCCGTTTCTCTTGAAGTCGTTCGACTCTTTGCCCAAAGTCATTGTCTTTTAATCATGTCTTTATTTTCTAGCGGATGATATGGGCTTAGGAAAAACTCTGACGATGGTTGCCCTCATCCTGACCAAGAAGAATCAGGAGAAAAGCACTGAAAAGATCAACACTGTGGCGGTGTCGTGGCCTTTGGAGGACGGTAAGGGGGGTGCTGCTGCCATCTGTAGCCTCACTTAAGCAGGGGGGCGGTGCTGGAGCTTCAGGACCCCATGGTGATACTGTGAACACTAGGAAACCAGTATTGGATTGCTTCCCTGGGTATAATACAGACTGAGAACGCTAGTTACTACTGACCTTTTAATTTAAGTTAGCTTTTCTGTGTTTAGAAAAACGTTCTGGAGATTGGACTGTAGAAGACTTAGTTTAAACAGTAATGGTTACTTTTTTGTTGATGTTGGAGATTACTCCAGGGTAGATTCAAAATCATTTTATTTCTTGCTCTTTGTATTTTGTTTTTGTTTTTAAATGTATGTGTGTGGCCACACGTGTGTGCATGTGTGTGTAAAGGCTGATGTCAGCAGTCTTCTTCAGTTGTCTCCACCTTACTCGTTGAGGCAGAGTCTCTCAGGTGAACTAGCTTACTGATAGGACTAGTCTTGCTAACCAGATTGTTTCGGGGAGCCCCATTTCCACCTTCTGGACCTGTAGGCTCAGGAAGCCACAGACACCCAGCACTGTCCGCACACTTGATGGCAAGCTCTGTAATTGCTCTGCCATCTCCCCAGCCTAAAATTAATGTACTCTTAAAGGCGATCTGCTGTGAATTTATAGGTAAGCATTCATAGTGAAATTGATTCCCATGTTTCTAGAGTTCTAAACTTTCTGGTTTCTAAGCAATTTCTGAATTTCTGGGTTTTTTTCAACCCTTTTTTTTAACGTTCTCATTTTAATATTTATGTATACAAATAATACTGGTTTAACAAGTATACTTTGAGGGACATCATGTTGGGATAATAAGAGTGCTACCTACATTATCATTGATCTTTCATTCTTTCTTATTCCCTGTAGCTCTCTTTCTTTTTTTCTCTTTCTATTCTTTTCTCTTTTTTCTTTTTCTTTTACTTTTTTCTTTTTCTAAAAGTTCTTCAGGAACCTCTGATTTGGTTGTGTAAAAATAGTGTATTTTGCTGAACACATGCTAAGTAATTGTTACAGATAATGTTATTTTGCTGAGTAAAGTCAAAAATAATTGCCTAATAAAAAGGCATGGCCTATTCTTTTTTTTTTTTTTTTTTTACTTTTTATTAATTTTTTCTACTTTTGTAAGCATATTAAGTATTCATCCCAGCTTCCTTCCCCACTCCAATTTCCTCTTTGTCCTTCATCATTCCGTCCCACTCTTCCGCTTGTATGCTTCTGTGGACTTTAGGGTTCGCTCTGGCTTGTCTACTCCTGTGTGGGTTTCTGGCCTCCGTAGGTTACCCCTCTTCAGGCCACCCCACTAGTATGTGCATTTCCCTTCACTCATCCAGCTTTAGACCCAAAGGTTTTCATTGTAAGTTCCTGTTCTGTGGGTATAATAACAGTTATGTGCAGAGCAGTTTGATGTACTGTCTTCCTACCTATGGGTTTATTGGCTGTCTTCCCTATTCATCTGCTTCCTTCCCTTTTTAGATTCTTGTTCTAATTACAGTAACAGGGATGGGTACCCATCTCATAAGCAGGTCTTGAGTCCAATGAGAAAGCTGTAGGTTGTCTCCTTGGTACCCATGCCCCTGTGACACTGGCAGTCAGTTGTTGCCATGGTGATTTATATTGCAACTTAAAGCTCTCATGCCATTGATGGGGCTTGTGAAATAATCACAAGCCACAGCCTGCGTTTTTAAAATGTTGTAACTTCCTATATATTTTCTGTCAGTGTCATGCGAAATTTTACAAGCACTGCACTCCCGTGTGGGCTATGGGACAGAGGCACGTGCTGTCTGCTCTCAGAGTCTGTGGTGAGCCCTGTTGCATTTGAGCCCCTCGCTCTGCACAGAGCAGCACAGGCACCCAGAGCGTGGGGGACCATGGTGCTGAATGTCCTCGTTGAATGAACTGATGCTCGAGTCAGTTTATCTCAAGCCTTTTGTATCATATATGAACTTATTAATATATAGTAGTTTGTAGTTTTACTTGATATGGAAATACATAATTCTGGTTCTCAGGGGAAAACAATGTCCTGTAATGAATAGCTCAGGAGGCGCTAGGTAACGGTCCTTTGTCGCTCGGGAGGGGTTCTGCCTTCTAGACGGCACTACTCACTTCCCTGCCCTTTCTAGAGCTAGTCTGACACGTTTATAGGAGAAAATGAAAAAGACCATCTCATCTTTTTCCAGTTCTCTCAGCCCTGGGTGGAAGTAAAGCAACAGTTAAAAATATTGACTCTAGGAATCAAGCAAAAGAAAAAGGCCCCGAAGACTCTAACTAGCTATTGATTTCTTTCCCCTCTCGAGGTTCCTCTGACTTTACCTCCCACGGAACACTAATTGTCTGTCCTGCTTCCCTGATCCATCACTGGAAGAACGAGGTAGAGAAACGCGTTGCCAGCAGCAAACTCAGAGTCTATCTCTATCACGGACCAAACCGGAACCGACAGGCTAAAGTGTAAGTCTCAAGTGCTTGAGGAAGCCACACTGCAGCCAGAGAGCCCTGTGGATAACCTTGTACATGAAGACAGATCTCGTCACCAGCCAGCCTGGGCTGTACACCGAGAGATGCTTCTTGGAATCCCCTGGGCTTCTCTGCGCCTGCTGGTCACTCTCGTCCAGATGTGTGGGCCTGCAGTGCCTGAGCTTTCCACCAGGTGGCAGCAGCAGCCCCTGGTAAAGAGACCTCTGGTCTCTGAAATTTGGAGTCTAGAGCTCATATTCTTTTCTTTTTAGTATCTGTCTTACGGATTATCTTTATAGTATTCATATGTTTAGTTTCTACAAACTGTGCATGTATTATGTTTTAAGGTGTATGTGTGTGTGTGTATGAAGTTTTAGATTTAAGAATTTAGGATGATACACAGTAATTAAGCCTAATTAAAAATTCCTAAAATAGGAATGTTTAGGAAGGAGAAATGATTGTCCCAGATGATAATCTTAGACTTTGACATTTGTTAGCTGGTTGGTTGGTTGATTTTAATTTTCCTGTGCTAGAGATTAAGCACAGGGCCTTGTGCATGCTGATAGGCCTCTACTGCCGAGCTACACTCAGGCCTGTATTGGTTTTAAAAGGAATTGTTTTGTGTTTCTAATTTCATATGAGAATCTAAAGTAACTTTCAGCCCCTTAGTCAAGGCTGAGAGTCACATGGCTTCTTAATCTCTCTCTCTCTCTCTCTCTCTCTCACCTTTGTTAATAAATATTTTATGTTTTGTGGAATAAGACAGTTCATTTTTAGGTATAATGGCCATTTTGGTGACCTTCAGTCTCAAAAACATGTTCAATCTCATGATTGTGGTCTCTTTAGCAAGCAATAGGTGTCAATCAGTAATGGAGGCCCATAGCCTTTGCAGGCAGAGTTTTGCAAGGTGCCTGCCTGCATTGCCTTGAAGTTTACCTAGAGATAAAATGACTCTCATGTGATTTGCTCTTCGAGTATGACTGGTTTAGAATTCAAAATGCACCAGTTGAGTGGTCAAGTCATGCTCACATATGCTTCTTGTCTGAATTAGATATACAATTTTTACCTGAAGTAGTTATTGATGTCTCTCAGGTACACAATATTAAGCTTTATAGAATATCATTTATGCCTTTAATAGAATATTTCACTATGAAGAGTATATGAAAGGTAAACTAAAGGCTCACAACATACTTTTTTCTGTGCAAATATCAAAGCTAAATTAATGACTGTTCACAAATCCATTATCGAATAAAGTGGTGGAAAGTACCATTGGCGCGTTGTGACCAGTGCTATGCCAGTTAGTTTAGCTGTCAGCTTGACGTGTGCGAGGGGCCTCTGCGCACAGCACTGAGGAATTATTCAGGTAAGGCGAGCCCCTCAGCAAGCCTGTAGGAGACTGTCTAATTGCATAACCCAGCCCACGATGGGTGGGACCATTCCTTAGCAGGGGATAAAGACAGAAGGGCTAGTTGGCATTTGGCAGGCTGCCCAGCTAAAGCAAGTGTGGAACATGGATCCCTCTGCTTTGTATGTGGTGTGATTTCTACCTTGATGAACTGGAACTTGGAATTGTGAACATGAATAAACAGGCCTAAATTGTTTGGGTCAGGCACTTATTACAGCACTGGAATGTTTTGAGGGTTATTTTTATTTATTTATTTATTTAATTGAGAATTCAGCTTTATTGTCTTCAAATTATTAGATGTCATTTCTAACCCTATCCTACTTCTATCCTGACCAGGTTATATCGAGCTATTGACTACTGCTAAAAATTTTCTTTTCTGTCTTTGGATGAGACAAGAGGCTTTTCTAATTCTAGTGAGATGACTGTAAAATGATCAGATTGGTAAAAGGAAAGTCAGGTGCTAAAATGTACATCTCCAAAGTGTGTGCGTGTGCATGTGTGTGAAGGATGTCAGTAATTCAGCTGTCTTTGCAACCCCAGCTGTGCACCAAGCTGTTCCCTCAACCCCGTGAAGCGGTTTGTGAAGATGTCACTCTGCTTCTCAATGGATTCCCAGAGGGGTCGTTGACTGTTTGCTTTATGTATGTTGTGTCCCTGCAGCCTCTCTAGGTATGACATCGTGATTACTACTTACAGCCTTCTGGCCAAGGAGATCCCCACAACGAAGCAGGAGGGGGAGGTCCCAGGTGCAGACCTCAGCGTGGAGGTGAGGCTCGGGGATGCCAGGGAACTAGAGATGGGGCCAATTGTTGTCTAACAGGAATGTTTTTATAGCCTCAGAGATCCCAAAGGTACTTGTCTATGACCTAGGAATGCGCCATATCCTCCAGCTGTGGGCATGAAGTGTTCCTTGAACATTCTTTCTTATCCTAGACAACCACCTCAGGGGTAAAGGGTAACACTTGGCATGATGCTCAGCTGTCGTTCAGAACTAGAGAGGTCTACAGTGTGATCATGTTAGTAATAATCACATGATTATAGGAGCGTCCCCCCTGCTATTTTTAATCTCAGAGTCTTTGTTGTGTGTTCATGATGCCTTCTATGTTTCATGTGTAGAGCAGTATTTTATACTTGTTTCGGTATTGAGATGGTGCCCTTTTCCTCTCCTCCACCTCCCAGAAGAGAGCCTTAAGAAATGATAGGCTGCAGACAGGCCGGAGGTTGACCGATAACCTCGGAAACTCCTGGGGGTTTGCGGGCAGGTGCAGGCTGTTAGACAGTGTAAAAATTTTGTAGGGCCATCACAGACTTCTCTTTGGGGCGATCTCTAGCATTCTGCTGCAGCTCATGACCATCCTCCAAGTCTCAGGGCTTCTCCACTGTTCTTGGGATAAACCCCAGGTTCCTTTCATGATGCAGTAGGCGCCTTCTGATTTCACCCTGTCTGCCTCTCCTCACCCTCCCTGCGGCACCTCGTGCTGTCTGCTGTGTTTTGTGCTCTGCCTCCCCTCCAATCCCTGTGGACCTTTCTTCTGACCTGTTTCAGGACTTTGTTGTACCACTCCCTTCTCATCGAGCTTAGTGCCCCTCCCAGCTCCCATGCTGTGCCTATTCACGGATCTGAGCTGTGCTATGATCGCGCTGCTGCAGGCAATGGGGATGCAACAGTGCAGTGGCTAGATTACCACCGTCGCATGGGTGACTCTCAGTGCGTATGTCCTGCTGTAACTGTGTGTGTTGCTGCTGGATTTTGAGCTCCTTGAGGAACTGTCTTGTGTGAATGTCTTAGCATCTTACATCTAAAAGTATGTTTTCAGTAAATTTTCCATCAATTTCATATATACTTCATTGAGTTAATAAATGTTCAGGCTTAAACCTAGTGTACTTCTGGCCTATAACCATTGCTGAATGTGAGTTGAAAGAATAAATGAAGACTCAAGTTAGAAAAGATTTTACCCTTAGGCATTGTGAGCACATCGACTGTGACTATTCCACGAGCTGTTTGAACTAGGTGAGAGGTTCTGCTCATGGTTTCTTAACTTAGTTCCATGCAGTAGGTCAAAGCAATTAGACAGTTAGAGTGTGTTGCAGTTCGCCTGCATGGTTGCTGATAAATACTATCCAACAGCCTAAGGGAACAAGGGGTTTATTTTCTTACGATAGTCCAGTTAGAGTCTATAGTCCAGCTTGATGGAAGAGCATGCACCAGGGCTAAGGGAACTGGCCACACCATCTCTATATAATGGCTGAGAGAGGGACGATCTTTCCCTGCCAGACCAGCATGTCCAGCCAAGTATACAGAAGGATACTGACTTCCTCAACCAGTTCTCTATTTTATTCCCCTGTTCAGGGCCAGTCCCACCACCATGGGTTGGTCTGCCCCTTCAGCTAGACAATCTCCTGCAGGTTTGCTCTGAGCTTAACTCAACTACTAATTCTCTACAAATGTGCCCAGAGCTCAAACCCTCAACTGTCAAGTTGACACCTGTGCCTGACTGACAGTGGATCCTCAATCCTTGCTCGAGTGGTCCCCTATTCCTTGGCTCATATACTAGTCTCATGCTGCTGTTGAGTATCACGTATGTTTCCTCTAGGGTATTCCATCACCTTTACTTCGAATAGTCTGGGCTCGGGTCATATTGGATGAAGCTCACAATGTGAAGAACCCCCGTGTACAGACGTCTGTTGCCGTATGCAAGCTACAAGCCCAGGCCCGTTGGGCCGTCACTGGAACCCCCATTCAAAACAACCTGTTGGATATGTATTCACTGCTGAAGTGAGTGTTGTGAGTCCCTCCAGAAGCCTTCATTATTTCAAGTTTCCTGATACTGCTCTGCTATGTCCAAGTTATCTTGTATAGCAGGCGGCAAGCTTTGAAGGGGAAAACCCCTAATATTTATGAGAAAATATTGTTGATTGACTGGCAGCCTTTAGACATGCAAAAATGTAGAGCAAGTAGACTAAGGAGGTTGAAGCCGACTCTCTTCAGGCTGCGAATGTTCAGGGGCCGCTTCTGCTCTGGGTTACAGGACTTGGGCAAGTTACAGTTTGAGTTACGGAAGGAAAGCACAGGTTGTAGCAAGTTCCTTTGATTCAAGTCAGCCCACAAAAGGACATGGAATTCCTTTACAAGCATTTGTAGTTTGAGTAAGAGTCACAGCTGGTGGTTGTGTTGTTCCGTTATGCCATGTTCACATTGTTCATGGGAAAGCCACTTTGGTCTGTCCAGCAGACTTTGGCTGTGCAGTTCACATTTACACATGAGGGGCAGTAAAGGGTACAGGAATTCTGATTTCTCACTTCTCCCCGCCTTGCTGCCTTCCTTGTCCTAAAAAAGGTTTCTGCGCTGTTCACCATTTGATGAGTTCAGTCTTTGGAAAAGTCAGGTTGACAACGGTTCGAAGAAAGGAGGGGAGCGGCTGAACATTTTAACCAAGAGCCTCTTGCTGCGGAGGACCAAGGACCAACTGGATTCTGCTGGTAAACCCCTGGTAATCAGATTTACACCTGTCCCTCTGGGAGGCGGGAAGGAGGCAGGCCTGCCTGTGCTTGCTGAGCACGGCTGCCGTGTTGGAGCCGGCGCCCAGCTCCTGGGAGGAGGCCTCAGGACGGCAGTCCTGGCCTCGCTCAGCTGCCCTGTGGTGCCGTGTCAGCACAGTCATTTTGGGAGGTGTTGAAACTGCTTTCCAGCAATTATTTGTCTCGATGTCTTGGGCCAACTGGGCGAATTTGCTTTGAAATCGCCAGTTAATTTGCATAGCTTCTCTTTTGTCCCTCCAGGTGGCGCTGCCCCAGCGTACATTTCAGCTGCACCATTTAAAGCTTTCTGAAGACGAAGAGACTGTTTACAATGTCTTTTTTGCACGATCGAGGTGTGTGTTACACAAAGCACCTTCTCTCGGGTGCTGTGGCTTTAGTCCTGTCTTTGCGTGGGAGTGAGGCTGAGGGTCAGATTTCCTTAAGTTTCACTCTGTGTGACTGTGTGAAGTCTACATCCAAACAAAAACTCCACATTCCCTGTTTGTTACTGCGTCTTCCTCTGTCTCATATACGTTGATGGCTGGATTTGGAACCTGCTCTTACTTGCTTCTTTACATAGAATTGGAGGCTGTGGGATCTGTCTGTTGTTCTTCTTGGTGCTGGGTTGGAAAATGAGTCTTTCCTCTGTTTATCAAATATCCCTTCTGGGTTATCAAATGTTACAGGGTCCCTGTTCAGAGGCCAAATGTTGCGGGAACGACTGTCCCAATGTTGCAGGGTTCTTGTGTTCGGGAGTCAAAGATTGAAACCAGAACACATGAGAATTAAGTTTATTAGAGAGAAAGGCTGGAACTCATGGACTCCAGACATGGAGTACCGTGAGGGGCTAGGACTGCAGGCCTGGAGCTAGAAGCTCTAGAGTGCCAGAAGATGGCTGCCAAGGGCAGGCATGTCTGTCACTTAAGCAAGCCTGGGAAGCTGGCTTTTTCTCATTAGTTAGCTCCCATTTGGGGCCCAACCCAGTTGCTCCTGGGCCCATGTGGGAGTAGAACTCAAGTTGTTTATTGGATATGAAGAGCTCAACTCCATAATCCTTTCATAGGGAAGTTGGCCATCTTATGTCTGGGGGGATTGGAGTCGGTTCCTCTGCAGGGATATTCTTTCCAGGTGAACCCAGCAATGGGGGATGGTCTTCGGGAATTTTAAAGACCTTCTAAGACCTTTAGAGAGCCATCCCCACATAGCTGCTCTAATCCTGCCTTACCTTGATCCATCACTGTGCATTTCACTGGAACTTAAAAAGAGAAACTACTTTGTAGTCTTTCATTTCTTGTACTTCTTCTAGAATGCTTATCATTCCTGAAATTCTAGCTTTGGTTTCAAATTCTAGCTTTGGTGAACAATTTTTTTTTCTTTCTATACCTGCATATAACTTGATTTTTTAGAGAAATTTGTTTTCTTAAATACTAATGATTATTTTTGCGCTTCCTTTGGCCAGTGTTTGGCCAGTGCTATGAACTGGACCTCCTTTAACAAGTCCAGTTCTGCCTCTTCTCAGGGCTCACCGTAAGCATGGCTACAGCAGGACCCATTGTAGCCCCTCTCATCTTAATGGCTGATTATGTCTGTTTTTCCTTTTTTGATCTGAGACAGGTCAGCTTTACAGACCTATCTAAAAAGACAAGAAGGTAGAGGCCATCAGCCTGGGAAAAGCCTTGATAATCCATTCAGTAGAGGTAAGTAAGCCGCAGCAGCTCATACTGCCCACCGAGAAATGGGATTTCAATTGACTGAAACGGGCAGTGATGACCCCAGCTATCAGAGTCGATGTTTCTCGAAGAATGTCAATTCAGGGAAAAAAACCTGCTGTCTGTGAACATGAGGCCTGTCATACAAACTTGCTTTTGTTTTTTAAAATCTGCTTTATTGCAGTACAAGCAGGCCGCCCAAACAAACAAAAACATCCCCCATAACAACAGGGTATCTCTGACCAAGAAGCGTTATAGCTAAATTATTGAATCTTGGGTCAGAAAAACTTCAAGTGCCTCATTTGTCGGTGTTCCTGTTTTTAAGTTTGGTACTGTTTCTGGGGGGCTTGTCTTTTCTCTTGCAAGTGGCCCAGGAGTTTGGGTCCAGTGTGCCCGAGTGCTCAGCGGCAGCCGACGCCCCACGATCCAGCACGGTCCATATCCTGTCCCAGCTGCTGCGGCTCCGCCAGTGCTGCTGCCACCTGTCGTTACTGAAGTCGGTGGGTCCCCCTCATGCTCTAACCCCATTCAGTCGGCTACGTCCAGGAAGGGGCGGTTGAGTCTTGTTTTCTGCTTTTTGGTGGGGTGGAGAAGAGGAGACATGCTTACTTCATTGTATGTCAACCTTTATTAACCCTAACAACTCCTCCAGCGTGAGAGTGCTTGTTTTGGAACAGGAAGTAACATTTTGTTATGAAAGACACATTTATGAGTGTGCTGCTACTTCAGAATGTCATGAAGCTTATTTAGTTGCTGGAGTCTGTTGAGGCTGTGGGTCAACTCAGGGAAAAACTGAAAAGTTGCCTTTACCTTCAGTAAAAAGAGGTCTAGAATTAGAGGCATCTGATGCCTTTCAGATGCCACCGTACTGTTTAGACTGTTGAACGAACTCCGTGGAACGTAGAATGTAGTCTACCTGGGAAGTTTTTCTTTTTTAGTCCAGTGAAAGCACTTCAAGATCACGCTTTAGAGCGGGCTTGCTTGAGTAGTCCTGAAGACGCAAGGCATGTTGCTCTGTGTGCTAGGAGGTTGGCTGCCAGCCGCTCTTTCCCTTCCCCGTTGTGCCAGGCCCTGGATGCCACAGAGCTGAAGAGCGAAGGCCTCGACCTGTCCCTGGAAGAACAGCTCAGCGCGCTGACCTTGTCGGAGTTCTGTGACCCGGAACCCTCTCCCAAGGTTTCCCTCAATGGCACCAGCTTCAAGGTGGAGCTGTTTGAAGACACTCGAGTGAGCACCAAGGTACTTCCGCCACCCCTGTGCTTGGTAGAAAGAGTTGGATTCTTGAGGTAGGGGACCTCGTTTGTGCAGCAGGCAGAGCCTGCTGATGGCAGAGTTACAGCTGTTAGATTGTAGCCAAACGATTCTCCATCTGTTCCGAGAGCCTCACTTGATGTCACAAAGAAGCTTAGCTCATGGTGGGCTCTCAGAGGCTGGGGCAGCTCTGCCTGAAGGCAGGTTTTCAGCGGAAGGTGACTGGGGAAGGAAGCTGCCAGTTTTATGCCAGCAAAGGGCTGAGCAAGTGAGCAGTGTGTTTAGGGGAAGCTTGGAAGGAAAACTGCGAAGACATAGCACAGCCATGCGGGTTGCTGTGACTCGTAGTGCCTCCCCTGCGCCGTTGCTTCCTGCAGTCTCTGCGCGGCGTTCTGTTCCTCTTTCATCGAGCTCCTCGGGGCTGCAGGGTGCGGTCCAGGAGTGCTTGGAATGTGGGTGCCGTCCGCACGCCCTCCGAGCAGGGCTTGCTGTTCTTCGCTCAGTCAGGAGTCGTCCTTCCTAGTCTCAATATTTTCAAAAGTTCTTTTAAAAAATGTAAACTAGAAGGGAAGCTGTGTCAAACAATAGAATTATTCCAAAAAAGAAATACTGCTTCTTAAGATTTTAAAACATGCACCAAGCTTTTTTACCACAAGTAACTGAAATAGTAGAGTCCTGTATGGACCAGAGCCATACTCTGGCATCTTCAGAGTTAGCTTCTCCTAACCATCAGTGTGCCTTGCCTAACACTCGATGCTAGTTATTCCCATGGCTTTTTAACTGAAGTACCCAGAGGCAGTAGTCAAACCATGTCAGGTTGTTCCATGGAGGAAGGGAGCAGCACTTCAGCTGGTGAAGTTCCTTCACTTTCTTCGCAAATACTGCGTTGCTACCTTTCCTCTTCGTGCAGTGATCTCGAGGCCAGAAGTACAGAAATGAACAGATATGTGTGGATCAGCTCCTCGGAGCATCAAAAGTCTTGCAAGCAAGGGGTGATTCATAAGCAGTGAATGCATGGTGAGATTAGGACCCTGCGTCAGAAACAAAAGCAGTGCATGCACAGTGGATACCTAACCCTCAGAAAGTGGCACGAGGCAGATGGTGAGGAAGGTTTTCAGAGCAGAGAGAACAGGCAGGTAAAGGCGAGACGAGGTGCTTAGCAGAGGAAGAACATAGGTCTGTATGATTGAAGCGTCATTCGGGGAAGGTGTGTGAGGATGAGCAAGGACCCAAATAGGTCACCGTGAACAGCTGAGGCTTTATTCTCAGGGAGAGGTCATGAAGGGGCTTCAGCGAGAGGCAGAGAGCCTACATTTTAGTAATTGCCTCCAGGCTGCAGGGGGCGTGTGCATAAATGAGTCTGGCCGCAAGCACGGAGGCCCTCCAGGAGACTGCGTCTGTGTGCAGGAAGAGAAGGTAGCTCGAAGTAACTGGTACATTGCAATGTTGATGCGACCTTTTCCTAGATATCGGCTCTGTTGGCAGAACTGGAGGCAATCGGAACAAGTCCAGGGGCGCAGAAGAGGTAAATACGTTATTTTGTTTCTCAGCAGTGGTTATAATTACACAAGACAGTTTGGTGTTTTCATTTACCCAGATGAAGGGAGGCTAGAGTTGTTACTTTAGTCTAATCACCACTTTTTCTGACTCTATTTAGCGCAAGGTAAGAATAGGTGTGGAGGTAACTGGATGCATTATAAACTTGCAGCATGACCTAAATATGTGCCTGCATGAGCTTCCCATCATTGCAGTGAGTGCCCAACAGAGGCTACTTAGGAAGTAAAGGTTTGATTTGGCCTGTATATGTGGAGACTCAAACCCAAAAGTGGGTGATCCCATTGGTTTAGGCCTTTGACGAGGGCAGCAGATGCAGTGGCAGAAGCACATGTCAGAACAGGTAATCACTTCTCAAGCCAGGAAATTAGGAGAGAGACTGGGAGGAAAAGATGGAGTTTCATGTCCCCTTGGAAGACGTGCCCTCTGCCAGGTTCCACCTCGTGACTGCTCACAGTACCTTCCAGTATGGCCAAGTTTACACATGGGTGGGTCATGGGGAGAACTCATCCCAAATGTAGCCAGGAAGGCCTCGACTTGTCTGCCTTTTCTAGCTAAGCTTGAGGTTCATGGGAATGTTGAAGTCCTACAGGTGAAATTGCTTTCTCCTCCTTTCTAGTGTCATTGTCTCGCAGTGGACCAGCATGCTGCAGGTGGTAGCGCTGCACCTTAAGAAGCACAGAGTGACTTACTCCACCATCGATGGTTCCGTCAACCCCAAGCAAAGAATGGACTTGGTAGAAGCATTTAACCAGTCCAGGGGGCCTCAGGTATGAGCTGGGTGAGGCACACCTGTGTGATTAAGGAGCAAATTGTTCCTTAATTATGTAGCGATCACTAAAATGTAGCAACTCAGCTTATAAAGATATTCAGTCTTAATCCTTCCAAATGTTTTTAATTTATTAGACATTTATTGGGTGACCTTGTCAAAGTGCGCAAGTACTCTCAAGAAAATGAACTGTGAAGACTAAACTGAGGAGATTCAGAGTGCAGCTGCTTAGATCAGGAGACTCTATAGATGAGGCAGGCTGTGTAACTACATGGGTGTTTGATATGAGGAAATGTGGAAAAAGTGGAAGAACAGATTCCTTTAGTTGTAGATAACAGGGATTTGGAAAGCAGGTAGGAAGGATAATTGTAGCAGTGGAGGAGAGGGGACTTACAAAGTGGACAACTTTGGCTAACGGAACGTTAGTTTAGCTGACCACCTCAGGATTCTAAATTACAGTATCCCATAGGTGGATTCTCACCATATACCCATATACACAAATGAGATATAAGAGTTGATCAAAGGTGAAGTATGGGAAATGACATCTTTTTTTTTTATTAAAAAAATTTTTTTTTTTATTCAAGTGTATGTGTGTGTATGTGTGTGTGTGTGTGTGTGTGTAACCACGGGCGAATTCGGGAACCACCATGGAGGCCTCCACCTCCTCCTTGTTTACTCTGCCCCGGGATTCACAGGCTCCGCCCACCAGGACCAGAAACACAGGCCACCCCCACTTCCGCCCGGTGTCTAGGATGGGGGTCTAGGATCTGAACTCAGGACCTTCTGCCTGCAAGGCAGAGGCTTAACCCCTGAGCCACCTCTCCAGCCCCAGGAAATGACATCTTAATGTTTCAAAGTGGAAAGAAAATTGTGTGCTTTGACCTTCTTGAACTTGAGATAGAGGAAAGATGCTATGTTAGTCCTCTTTCCACTTATATAAACAATTATCTGGAATAATTTTGGCTCTTGTTTTTGAGGATTTAGTAGTATGATCAGTTGGCTCTGTTGCTCTTGGGGCGATGGCGAGGCAGCATATGGTAGGCTGGTGGTGGGGGAACACCACTTACCTCATGGTCAGGAAGTAAAAAAGAGAAGAAAGGGCCAAGGACCCTGCTCTCATTATCTTGCACATGCCTAGTGACAATGGCACCTACTTGTAAAGGCCCACTCCCTCGTTAGCACTACTGGGGGACCAGGCATTCTCCACAAAGACCTTTGGAGCTCCGCAGGGCCAGCCTATAGCAGGTGCGTTATGACACCAAATCTACAGAAGTTAATTGTATGTTTCCTTTGGAAGGTTATGTTGATCTCTCTCTTGGCTGGAGGTGTTGGGCTCAATCTGACTGGAGGAAACCATCTTTTTCTTCTGGACATGCACTGGTAATGGTCCCACTACAGCAGGGAGCCAGTATGCTGGGGGTTTGGGCCCCAGGGCCTGACTTCTTAGGTTGAGTGAGTTGTTTGTATATACAAACCAAGACATGCAGGTGGTCTAGACCGAGTGGAGGGTAGTAGATAGTCCAGAATTCTTGAATGAGTGTCAAATGGCAGGTTAATGTGGCACATGCGTTTTATTGATTAACATCTTTTTCACTGTAAACTATAAGCTCAGTTTTTCCTCCTGATGAAGAGCTAATTTTACCTCTTCTCTAGGTTACCATTTTCCAAACACTCTCATTGAGAAAAGAGTCAAGGAAATCTCAACTTGAGAAGCGTTACTCCAAGAGGAAAAGACATTGCCTTTTACGATAGAAATGCTCTTAATACACAGCTTTTGGACTCACTATATGGTGCTAATGTAAACAGTACAATATTCTTTACAAGATAAATGAGTCAGCGCGTTACTATGTAGTCTCAATGCCAGTTTCTGGATTTCTAGTTAGACAGAAACAAGTATTTTAACTTTGTTTTGAAGAATTTGGAACTGAACTATCCTCAGGCCCCCTTTGTACGTTTTATTTTCAAATGGAGTTGCACTAAGTTGTGCAGGCTAGACTTGAACTAGGCTCTGTAGCTCAGGCAGGTCTGGAAGTGGTGATCCTCCTGCCTCAGCGTCCTCGGTACTTGGGATTGTAGGCCTGCACTGTCAGGCCATTTCAGGCACCATTGCTGGATGTCTTATCTAATTCTCCGGCCGCTTACATTGGTACAAAGAGTCCAACTTGTTATCTTCTGGAGGATGTGTGCAGCTCTTAACTTAGAGCTCCTGTATATACAGAAGTGGGGAAAACATACTAGGAATTATGTTTTGTTTTTTGAGATGGAGAAATATCTAAGATTGGAAGAGGTAAGAGGAGAAGCTAATTTGGGGTTGATTATGATGATCTCTAAATGAAGTTATAGATTAATACCGACCGAAGTAGAAAAAGGCAAGTATATGAGAATATTAGCATGTCTGTCCATTGTTAAGTCATTTGTCCAAGGTTATCCATATATGAATATTGTTGTCACCTGCATTTACTTACGATCACTAACCTGTGATGCTAAGAGTTACTAGCAGGCTGACCCCAAGTTTCTCAACAGAAGATTAAAAGATAGTACTGGCTAGTACTGGTCATTTTTATCCCCTGTTACCAGAACAGGGTTCTCTGTTACATGTTACCTGTGTTTTGTTTGTTGTGATCTCTTTGCTAAAACAGCATACAAAAGTGCCCAGTGGGTGGGCTTTCGAGCTTTGCGCAGAGTGTGTGTTGAGTTTCACCTCTCCTCTGACAGGAATCCATCACTTGAAGACCAAGCATGTGACCGGATTTACCGAGTAGGACAGCAGAAGGATGTTGTAATACACAGGTACGCGAGGCCAGGCTCTGCTTTCGAAGGCCTCCTCGAGTGGTATTTGACTAGGGCGTCGAGAGTTTCGTGTCATTCTCTGATAGGTCCCGAGGCGTGTCCTCATTTACGCTGTGGTCAGGAAGGAAAGAAGCACTTTCAGGTAGCCCTGGACACTACTCCCAAACAAGCTCATGTATGATGGATGGGAACTGTGTTTTCGTCCAGGACATGAGCCTGTCTTTCCCCACCTATTTTTTTCTTATTTTGGCTTCGCTTTTATTATTATGACATATACATGTACGTTTGTACAATTTTTTTCTTTGCCATTAGAAAGTAAACTGTACATTTTCTACAACTAGGATATTCTTATGTAGTCATAGAATATGTATCTATGCTATGCACTCGATTAGGATGCTAATATTAATTGTTCAGTTTCTGCACACCTTCCCAGCAGAAGGCCATCCCAGTCCTGCCTCGCATGCAGTTGTCATGACACTGTGTCCTTTACGCCCTTAATCCTTCAGAGTTGGTGTTTTTGACATTGACATTTGAAGAGCACAGCCCATGGTTTGCAGAGTGCTCGCTCGTGGACCCTCACATCTTTAAAACCAGCAGAGCCCGCCTGACTGCGCAGTGCACGCTGGCGCTCGCCCCACCTTTCTCCTTCCTTTACATGATGAGGGTTACTAAAGAATTTGGAAGCTGCAATCTGCCTGCACTTACCCCACTCTCTTCTCAGCCTTTGCAAACTGGCTTTCCCCCTACTGACTCTTACAGACTGCTCTTGTTAAGGGTGCTGGGGCCTCCAGGGACTGCCAAACGCAATGGTTATGTGAGTCGCCCGGTCTTTATGTTCTCCTCCGCTCCGTGTGCTCCTTCCTTAATTGTATCTGCTCTGCTAGGTTCTGCTGTCTCCTAAACTTCAGACCTGGAGGTCCAAATCCCTGCAAATATCTGAACTGCAGTCGTCACGCTCTCTTTCATACTCATTCATTTATTTATGTACTCAGATGCAAAAATGAATACTCACTGAGCACCCTCAGTATATTGTTACCTTTGTGAATAGAATCACTGTCTGTCATAAAACCAGAAGCTACATTTCTTCCTCCCACTGACTTTTAGTAGACTGAGGCCTTTAGTTGTGTTTTCTGAACATGCAGCTCACCATCCTTTCCTTGCCAGCCCGCCGCCCACACCCACAGCTCTGCTGATTCCTGCCCTGCACTGCCACCAGTGCTTGTCCAAACTGATCAGTCCCGCGGGACATTCCATTCCTCCGCTTCTTCAGTGGCTCTTGTTCCTGAAGACAGAGTCTCAGTGTCCTAGCATGTCATGCGCAGCCACTTCTCATCTGGCCCTCAGACCCTGAGCTTTTGTCACACGATCCTCCTCCAGCATGCCATGTCTGCACACTTCCTCCAGGATGTCCTGCCAACTCCACATATAAGTTAACTCTAACGGAGCCTTCCTTGATTACCTAGACAAATTGCCTTTGTACCCTGGACCACTCTCGTGGTCCACTTCCTTGGTCATATTATTTTTTTGTGTTCTCCTTCATAGCAAAACTGTACCTCACATAGGACACAGTATATTGATTGTCTGTATAAGTACCTAATTGGTACCTGATGAATGGGTTAATGTGTGATGGCAGTGGGGCTTCTTCCCTCTGAAGACTATTTCAGTGGGAATTAGACACTCTCCACTTAAAGTTGCACATAGACACTTGGCAGACCTTGGAGACCTTATGCCCTTGTCAAAAAAAGGAAAAGCTGGGTCACTCTATTTGTTTTGATAAGTGTATCTTTTGTTCACGTGGGTCTTTCTCAAGTACCCCCACTTCAGAATGGAATCAGTCATCCAGGCATGTCACGTAAATGGGTATTCTAAGTGAGGGTCACCACTCAATGGGGTCTCAGAACACTTGAGGACTTGACACATTAAAAAACGGGACAATAGAAGAAGTCGTAGCACATTCATGACTAGCTAAGCTGCATTGGGCTCTGATAGTTTGCTTATTTGCTTGCTTTTTAGATTTGTCTGTGAGGGAACAGTGGAAGAAAAGATCCTGCAGCTCCAAGAAAAGAAGAAAGACTTGGCCAAGCAGGTTCTGTCAGGCTCTGGGGAGTCTATCACCAAGCTCACACTGGCTGACCTCAAAGTCCTGTTTGGCATCTGACTTCCTCTGTTGAGGCAGAAAGCAATGCCTTAGCTGACCTGTGGGAGAATCTGGGAATGGGCCCTACCACAATCCCCCAGTCCTGTTCTTTGATTTCAACGCTTCCTGTCTCCTCCCAATGAGACATACTCTTATGTCTTGAACTGAGGATGTCATCATGCCAGAACATTGGTTATCAGTCACCTTTTAAGAGCTTGTTCAATGAATGGTATAGAAGCCAGGGTTATTTTAGATGTAAAAAGTACTTGGGACTGCACATAGTGGTACATGCCTTTAACGCCAGCACTTAGGATGTGGAGTTTCCAGCAAGCCTTGGTTATAGACCCTCTCTCTGCACACTTCCCCCAGGATGTCATGCCAGCTCCACATATAAAGTTAACTCTAACGGAGCCTTCCTTGATTACCCTTATTTGCTTATTTGCTTGCTTTTTAGATTTGTATACACCCTCTCTCAAAACAAAGACGAAAAATATTTTGGAATCTACACATGGTGACCCACCCTGTGTCCCCAGCACTCAGAAAGCTGAACAGAACAGCTGTGAGTTGGAGGTCGCCTTGACCCTCAGCAAAACCAGAGAGCATTAGATGGCTCGGGAAAACCACTCTGAAAGAATGGTACAGAGTTTCAGTAAAGCTCAAAAAGCCCTGTGTTGCCAGGGTAGTTACAGATGCCTATAATCCCAGCACTGTGGAGGCATTGAAAAGAGGGATTCTGAGTTCCAGGCCAGCCTGGGCTACATCAGAGTTCGAGGCCAGCCTGAATCGCATAATGACGCCCTGTCCTGAGCAACAAAAGCCCTATGTTATGTCAGCTGATGGAAAAACTGGTGTTGTCTTGTCTCCCGTGGGCTCCACCCATCTCTCTCCCCAATGAAATGTACCTTGTAGGCCTTTCTCTAGGCTGAGCAGCGGTAGAGCCCTCACCCTGCAGCCAGCCAGCCCTGGGGGCCTCAGTGCAGGAAGTTCTTCCTCAGGCTTGGGGCCAAGGAGATGCTTTGCCCATAACACGTTGAATTCACTGTCATTTCATTTCATATCAGTGTCTCTCAGGATCTGCCCCACTTTTTTTTTTCTGTGCATCAACGTCAGTGTGACTTTCGCTTAGTATTTGTATCATTTGATATCACAGTATTTCTATCATGTGGTGTTCATATTATGCATTTTGATGTTTGTGTCACTTTTAGCTGTTGGGAACATTCAATACTGTGTTATTCAGTATTCACACCATTGTATTACTCAACATTGTGTCATCCTCAGTACAGCTTAATAAATGCGTGTTTGACACCGTAACAGACAATACTGTATGCTCACCAAACTCCATTTCCTTTTCCTCTGGGCTTCCAGGGCCTGTGTTTCCTAGTCTTTGCTGCAGTCAGTGAACGTGACTGTGTTCCAGTTGGGGCCACAGTGGGACTGCTGGGAGGACATCGTGGCCTTGGGCAGTGGTAGAATCACTGGATCGGGCTTCTTGGCCTGATTTGTCCACAGACCCTTATTTTAAGACAAGTGGACAAAATCTCAGGTGCACTTGCTTCTTACCCAGCTCACTTACAATGAATTATGTATATCATGATCAAGAAACCTTTTGTTTACTTATTTATAGGAGAAACTAGGCTTGCTGTGCCTGCCATGGAGCACAGGGGGAGGTCAGGGCAACTTTCTGGAGTCGGTTCTCTCCCTGCACCGTGGAAGCTTCTGGGACTCAGATGCAGGTTACAAGGAGGCGCCTTAATCACTGCGCTACCTCATAGCCCAAAGGAATCATTGGGGTTGTCAACTTGGTGCAGACACCTGAGACTTACTTATTCTTCATATTTCTTTCTTATTAGCAGGAGTTCCCAGCTAATTTGGCTAACTTCTGCTAGAAAAATAACTTTCTAGAAAGTGTCCCTCTGTTGAGCTGGGTAAGGACACAGCTTGTGTTCACAGTCATGCAGACTGAAACTCTGGGATTTGAACGGCGGTTCCCTCTAAGAACAGTACAGACTTCCAGTGGTAAAGACAGTTGTGGTCTAGAGCCTTTCCTTAGCTCCAATTCTGGTATCTAATAATTGGAGTGTAATTAATAAGAGTTTTTCAAAATCTCATTAGTTTCCTCATTTGTTAGGTGGACTTTGTTTTCAGAACTCGGCAACTACAAGGTTCCTGACAACATGAAAAATGAGTGCAGTCAAATTTTTTGAAACTACAAGAAAATTTTTTAAAGTTATTTCAGAAGGAGTCGGCAGACCAGGAAGAATGTGCAAACTGGCTCTGCCATTATCCAACAGACCCCTGGGCATGTCAGGCTTTCCTCTGTAAGATGTATGCATCAACATATACCATGTTCTGAACTAGGAATGTGACGTCAGTCTTGAATGTTAGTGTCCATTCCAAGTAGTGTTGGGGAGGGGGAATCCTAACTTGGAAAACGAAGGAATCTGTTCTCGAAGAGGATGCAGGGATTATAAACTCAGCCGAGACCCTGTGACAAATGCAACCAATGAGGCAGAGTCTTCCTGCTATCTTAGAGACGTGTCCTATCTTCCTTGTGTAGACCAGCAAAGCCATGCGATTATGTCTGGGGCAGATGTTCCTGCAGCCGTGAGATGCTAGTGTGGTACGGGACGTGTCCTAAGGGGATGGACTCTACCCAATGCTCTTCAGTCCTGATCCCAGGATAGAACTGCCTCACTGCGGTTGATGTGAATGGCCTCCTGGGGTCCCTCTCGGGGTAGGTTCATCCTAGTTATTTTACAGTGCTGGAGATGGAACCCGGTGGCTCATGTATGTTAAGCAAGTGCCGAAGCTCTGAGCTCCATCCCTGGCCTCTCATTTATTATTAAACGTCTTTATTTCCTCATTGCTCTGAGGCTGAGAGCATTCTGAGTCACTGGGCAAGGCCTCTGCACCGGGCCACGCCCTCGGCTCTCATGCTCCTTCTTACTGGTGGGAATCAGTAGCATTTGCCATTCCTGCTATTAAAGGTACAAGCGGAGATAAGCTCCTGCGGGGTTGAGGAAAGCAGACATGGGCCCTGCCAGGAGGACTGGAGGACTCACGGAGGGCCCAGTGGACCGTGCGACCCCCAGTATGCAGCGTCCACGCAAGTACAAGGTCCCGGACTGGTTCCCAAACAGCCAGAAGGAGGTGAAGGATGGAAACACATCCAGGCTCTGGTTAAAGGTCTGGAGAAGAGCTCCGTGAAGACCCAGAAGGGCTGAAGAAGATTAGAGCCCAGCAAGGACTTTTCCACTTCTGGGGCCTTCGTGTCCGAGGTCAGCATCGAAGACCACCGGCCACAGGGGCTGTACCATGGGTGCGTCAAAAAAAAAAAAAAGAATCTGTGGGCAGAATCTTTTCTGTCAATAAGTACAGGTTATGCCTTCAAAAACGCCTATTGTGCATTTGGAGAGAGGGACTTGCTGTAGCTCAGGGTGTGCTGAACGCCTGGCGCCCTCCTGTCTGAGCACTAAGATCGCTGACAATGAGCCACCACACTTGGCTTGCAGATCTGTTTCTCAGGCTAGGTGTGACACGGTGGGTCTGTCTGCAAACTGTGGCAGCGGGCGGCATCCCCACAGTGATCCAGAAGATGCCTCGCCTTGTTTCCTGCCAGTGCCAGCCTCGCCAGGTTTTCTTTCACAGCTACCTGCTTGGTAATGATCAATCCGAGGTAATAAACATTTTTATAAACCGTGGTGTTGCCAACCAGTGCTGGTGACGGTGCTACGGGGCGCCTGGGAATGGAAGAGCAACTGTCGCTAGGTACAACGTTCCTGAGCACGGTATTTACAAGGTGTTTGTTAGGTGACAGTTTCCTTCATGGAAGATTTAGAGTTGCATCTTCTTGAGCTATGCTGACCAAACAAGAGCGTGGCCCACACTGGCTGGGTGGAACGCTGGGTCCTTTAGAAATCCATCATGATCTGCAATAAGCAGAATGATACCTGTGACAGGACTCCTCTCTCTGGCAATTGTGATTTAGGTTTGGTGTTTTAGTAGGTTGTTTAGGTATAGGGTCTTATGTAGACCCTGCCTTGCTGGCCTCCCACATCTACCTTCTCTAAGTGTTGGGACTGCGGGCCCGACAACCATGCCGTCCTCTCTAGATTTAGTATGGCCTCTGTCCACACGATATTATTTTCTCTGAGTATCTCTTGCTTGGTGAAGTGGCTCTTTGCAGGGCTTCAAGGTGAAACCAGACTCCCCTACACTAATACAATAGTCCCAGCACTCTGTGGCCTCTTGGTATCCAAAGGCTGGATGTCTGCTACTTGAGAGTTTGGTTTACAAAGTGAGATGCTGTACTGCTGTGATGTCACTTCTAGCCCTGGGGAAGCACAGAAGAACCAGAAGCGCAACGCAGACACAAAGAGGAGTGAAACAAAAACCTGAACTCTAAGGTATAAAAACCGCATTAAACTTTTCCCCCAGTAAAAATGGAATTGTGGTTAATTATAGAGCCTGTAAGGGCAGGAGTCAGCAGCCAGAGGATGGAGACAGAAATGAGAACAGGTGACTCATCTAGCCACGTACTGTGTCTATTACCTTGAGTCCTTTCTACCCAAATTGCAGTTAAATTAGAATGCAGGCGGATCGGTTCCCACTGCTCCACTATTCACGCATTAATTGAACCAGATATCAGGCACCTACTATGTGCCTGGCTCTGCTGGGTACTCCAAATACAAAGCTAAGCAAAACCAAACAAGCCCGTGTGTCTGAGGTTAGCATCTAGTGAGGGAGACAGACATTACTCAAACAGCCCTGTGTGGCTCTGTCGTGGTGGCTAGAGTCATGCTGGGCATGCCGCAGTGACTGGCCTGGTGAGGTCTTTGAGGATGTAATGAATGAATTCCTAGATCAGCGTGTAGGAGTTGACGGAGTGGGTGCCTCTTCTATATTCTGCTTCCAATTAGCGTCCACTTCATCGGCCACCTCTTAGCCGAACTGCACCTGACACAGGTATAGGTCTTTGGAATAATGTTGTCTCAGTGACTGTACATAGAGGTTAGAGAATAGGTGGACAGGCAAAGGGTGTGTGTGTGTGTGTGTGTGTGTGTGTGTGTGTGTGTGTGTGTGGTGTGTGTGTTTTATTATCCAAGAAGGCCAAGGTGTTTATCCTGTTAACAACATCCCAGAGGACTATGGCTCTAACCTGTGGCTCTTCTTTCTTCCCTCACACAGAACGGTACATCCTGTTGGCGACCACAACATTCACAATTCAGAGGACTTCTGAACTCTTTCATTACCTTGGGATATTTCTCAAATCCTCTGATTCCTCTTCTTCACCTTGGAGTTGAGGCCTTTGTAGATCACCCTGACTTACCAGGTCTTTTAGGTTCCAGAACAGCTGAATTAAACTGGGGACCCCATTATTGTACAAGCCAAGGAAGAGCCTCCTCCCCCACCGCTCACATAAACTTTCAATATTGCTCAAAGACTAAGAAGGCATTAGCCAGAACCTAGGTATCCTACAGAATTTTTCTATTGTGATACAAGTTCATTTGTGTTCAATTAACTGAAACCTTCACCTGTAACATAAATAGTAAGCTTTCTGTCCACAACTCTGCATGCTGAGTCATAAAGACACACGGGATGGGTGATGTAATACAGGGGACTTCGTGGCAGAAGATTCCCTAGATGTCTGAGGTAATAATTGGGAAATTCAAGGCTGCTCCCTTGGTGCACATCATTTACCCAACGGGTCTGGAAGAAGGTGAATGGTATTCCCCAGGTGGTATTTGGTTAAATGAGGAGGAACGGGGCTTGGGAGATGGGAAGTCTTATGAAAACAGATAGCAAATAGAGTCCAAATAAAAATTCTGCCAGTTTAGATTTTTTATTCCTTCGACATAATATTGTCTGTATGAAATAATGCAGTGGTTAGTAAGTAGTCAAATCCCTGCCCACAGGCTTCCAAGTCTGGTGGGTACAGACAGACACAGAAGGGAATGCATGTGGTTCACGCTGATGAAGCGAGGCAGGATGGTACCTCTGGTCGGGAGGTGCAGGGTAGTAGGGACCTCACTGAGGTTGACTCTGGAGAGGAACCTGAGAAGACAAGCAGATCTGGAAGGTGTCTGTGGAAGGCTGGTCTTGGATAAGGGAACAGTGACTACACAGGTTCCAAGACAGACGGTGCTCTGACTCCAGAGCACTAGGTAGGTGGGGCCATGTGACTGAATATAGAGAAAAAGAGGTGTCATGCTGGTCATGCACGCCCCCCTGGAACACGCGTGCTGACTTCATTCTGAGTAAGATGGGAGGCCCCAGATGGTATGAGCAGAAGGACGAAATCTGAAAGGATCTGGTGTCAGGGGAGAAGTAGATTGGTTCAGAGACAATTGTAAAACCCTGGACAAGAAGTCACGGCATCCCAGACCTGGGTGGTGGCGATGGGAGCTGGGAGAGCCGTGGCCAGATGTATTTTGAAGGTAAGGCTGGTGGTTTGACGTGTGTGTGTGTGTGTGTGTGTGTGTGTGTGTGTGACAGGCATGTGCTTGTCTTCTAAAGTGATGGCAGAGACTACGGGTGATCGATTTAGAGATGGCTGGCAAGAGGGAAGTGAGAACTGGAGCCGGAAGTCTGATGGTCATTTAAAAATGAGGCGCTATTGTATAAGTGAGGAGAAATGTTGAGGAAGTTTCTGGACACAACTGAATAGAAAGAGGAGCCCCGGAGGCAAACTCAGGAGTCGTCCGTGTGACTGGGGTTTAAAGTCAACAACACAGGCTACTAGATCGTATAGGTAGAAGGGAAACAGAAATGTGAGAACCGAGCCTTAGCTCTGCTCAGCGTGAAGATAGGACTCAACGAGACAGGCGCTGCAGCGAGCCTGGACGCAGCTCTGCAGCGAGCCCGGACGCAGGAATGAAGCTGCATAAACAAATGAAGATCATTCGTAACCAGCTTCATGACTTCAGTGCTGGGGAAAGTTATCCTGGACACTGTAAACTACTTAGCACGCCTCTGACTTGCCCCCTCACTAGATGTGACTAGCTCCCCGTCCCTGTATCCACACCCAGAATCATGTCCGAGACGTGGCCTGATACTCCACAGTGGGGGAGGAAGCAGTCACTGCGACTGAATCCCTGAATCTGTCAACAGCAGTGATGAGCTGAGGGAACCCAGTGCCACAGGGAGGGCACAGAGCTGGTGACGAGGGTGCTGGGGCAGCGTGTCTGGGTAAGGGAGGGTTTCTAGAAAGGATGACAATCTTCCTGTTTTATGGCTACTACGTGTCCCACATCGGGCAGCTTCAAGGAGGAACTGGGCTCCACAGTGGCCTGATGGTTGTCATCTAACCACTTCCTTTGCCTGACCCAACTTACCTCTCAAGTGAGCTGTCAGTTCTTACAACACAAATTTCCATAATTGTATTAAATGCATACTGAGTTTATTGCTATACAAAAAACTGAGTCCCCGAACACACAAAATGTACACAGAGAAGGGCTGAGCCACAGCTTGGTGGCCCCAGCTCTCTAGCCCTAGGAAGGCACTCCAAAGGCAATGCTTTCCATTCAGTTTCTAGGTATCCAGACAGGTGAAGATCACTCCCTAAAAGTCAAGAGAATGAAGGGGCCCAGGCCACCAGGAATTCCTTCGGTGATTGCGTGTGACCTTCAACCCTCTTCCTCTATTTTTTTTTATTATTATTTATTCAATTGTGTGTGTGTATGTGTGTGTAGAGCCATGGGCGAATTCAGGGACCACCATGGACGCCTCCACCTCCTCCTTGTTTATTTTGCCCCGGGATTCACAGGCTCCGCCCTATCAGGACCAGAAACGCAGGCCGCCCCCGCTTCCGCCCGGTGTCTATACGTGGGGTCTAGGATCCGAACTCAGGACCTTCCGCCTGCAAGGCAGAGGCTTAACTCCTGAGCCACCTCTCCAGCCCCTCCTTCCTTTATTAACTCTATGTCTATGTCCTACAACACAGTGCTCTCCCAAGACTCTAGCAAGAAGGAGGAGCTACCCACCAAACAGCAGGATTACGTTAGAAAGGCTGCAGTAAGACCACTGGAGCACTAACAAAAGTGACAGGACAAAGGGAGGTTTGCATCCTCTGAGAAAAATACTTAACGATGTAGCTCACGGGCAGTGGAAAAGGTCAGAATCCATTGGAAAGTAAGGCAGTGGATACCCCACACCCCTCATGACTGTGATGTCACATGGCACAGATGCTTCAGTCTATCTGAAACAGAAAGGGGTCACCTGTGGTTCAGAACAAACCTGCCAACCTGTCTTAAAGAGAAATGTAGGGGTGGCCGCATGCGCTCAACCACTTACAAGTAACTCACACAAAAGCCCTTGACTTCTAATGTTAGATAAGGCACTTTGTACTTAATTCTTTCAGTCTCTTCGGAATTACTCAAGCTCTGGGGTCCTCTGGAGGCTAAGTCCCGCCGGCTGCAGGCTGCTGGGCTGAGCTGGTGCCAGGGAAGCCGTCAGAGCGCCACGGTCCTCAGCAGACTCCTGGGCGCACTCTGCACGCTTGCGCCTGTGCACTCAGACTTCTCGGTTAACTTCCCGCAGCAAGACCAGTGGGGGCGACCTGGGTGGCCTTTGTGTCCGTGGCCGCAACCAAGGTACCCACCTGTGTGACACAAAAGGAAAAACTACCCTGAGAATGGAAATTAAACCTCCCAGCAACATTTGGTTTGGGAAAATGGGAATCTCTAGGCCCTATCTGGGAAGAGGAATGAGCAATCTGACTGCAGCCACCCAGGATCTCCCAACGGTGTTAAAACGCCTTGTCTGAAAAAGATGAACTCCTCTGGACCTTAGATGTAAAGGAATTTAGCTTGGATTTTAACTATAAAATGAGTGGGAAAAAAAGGGTAGACTAATGGAAAAGGAAAAAGATCCTAAGTGATTATGTGGAAGGGTACAGAAGCCTATTTTATGGGTCATGATAGATTCATGTTTAAGAACAATTAGATCTCTTGCCAGAGGTCCTCACTCCCAAAAGAACCAGATTTGGTGCAATCCATTTGATCTCTCCCTCCCTCCATCCCTCCTCATTGGAATCGCTTTTTGATTTTAAGGAGAGAAGGTCAAGGTTGCCTTTTTCACACTGATCTGGGTGCTTGAAAGAGTACAGACTGGAACTGGGGTTCCTGCAGAGAAGCCCAAAGCTTGCAGACTGATGGCTGCAGTGAAAAGAAAAGAACTCAGGATTTTTAAGTCTGCCATTTCCATTCAGCTCACAGCAGCTTGTTTAAGTGGACGTTTTAAAACATTGCTCTATCATACGACTATACTTCTGCAATCAGTCCTAACGCCCTAACCAGAGGCCGTGGTGCTACCCGTCCTTACCTGGCATGGTGCCTCCGCAGGCACAGCGCGCGGTCTTCTGTCCTCCGCTGGAGCAGAAGGTGCAGCAGTGGAACACGCCGTGATGCGGCCGGTGCTTTCTCCTCACTGTCACGGTGAACGGCGAGCCCTGCAGCGCGTGGC
Organism: Typhlomys cinereus; assembly: GCA_023101885.1. Lineage (NCBI taxonomy): Eukaryota > Metazoa > Chordata > Mammalia > Rodentia > Platacanthomyidae > Typhlomys > Typhlomys cinereus. The sequence continues at coordinate 927,885 of JALPQD010000121.1, read as the reverse complement.
CAAGAGCAAAGAGCGGAGCCTCGTGAATCAACAGGCTGAGCCGAGACACGAAACAGAGCCAACTCTTGAAAGGACAGACATCTGTCCATGGACAGGGATTCTGCGCAGTGGATGGGGGCACGTCCCAATGCTGTGCAACCGGAATCCAGAGTCCTCGTAGCCTTCTGCCATGCCATCTACCACATATCACCAAAGCTGACTGTTCACCGTAGCTTCTACCCTCTCACGGAGGAGGCTCCTACACAGCCTGCTGTTTGCAGTGACATCTGAATGCACAGGCGCCTATTCTAGCAGACAGCTCCGGCTCTTTCTTACCGGAAGCATTGCATGAAGTGAAGTGTGTACCCAATTTGTACTTGTACATGACTGACTTCAGGATTCTTGATCTATTCTTAAGAAATCTCAGGGATAAGTAGTAGAGTTTCTTAGCCATATGCCACTTCTCCTTAAAGAGTTAACCTCTTTTCTTCTACTACCAGACAGATCCTAGAATGTTTCCATTTTAACACCCTCTTATTTGGGGACTGTGAAGACACATGGAGGGGAGTAAGTTTAGTATATGTGGCTGATAATTCTCAATAACTCTTGCCAACTTTTTACAAGGATAGCTTTTATTCCCTAATTTCTATCCTATGTCAAATAAAAACTTCTTAGTTAATGTTGCAGTTTGCCATTCTGTAAGAAACACAGAGCCTGAGAAAATACAAAGTAGAAACCCAGCTTCTAACAGACCCATGGGATTGGAGAGATGGCTCAGCAGGCAAATGCACTTGCTGCCCAAGTCTGACTCTAATCCCCAGAACCTATGTAAAAATAAAAGGAGGATAACCTAGTCCACAAAGTTATCCTCTGACTTACACACACGCAAACAATAAAGATTAAATTAAAAAAGCGGTCCATGGACTGAATTCTTTAAAATCATAAGGCAAAATAAATGAAGTGGTTTAAGTTGATTGTCAGTAATGCTAAACATTTAAAATCTGCCTGGGCAGACAGCGTGGCAAAGGCTTGTAATCCAAGCCCTGGAGGATGTGAGTTCAAGGACAGCCTGGCTACAGAGTGAGTCCGTGTGACAATGGAATGAGACTGAACAATACAACCTGCTGTTCAAAGAAATTTTAGGCTCAAATTCCATTTCAGTCAGAGCTGCGTATTGTGGCACATTTGGTCTCAGTCTAATACGACAAAGACGCTGTGCCTGGGTGGGCTTTGGAATAATATATGAAAACAACCAACCTGCTCCTGACGCCCTGTGACTGAGGTACTGATCAGGGCAAACATCTATTGCATGTGTCTTCTTGCTGCACAGGCCAGTCAGGATGATGCATGATATTTTGCTGTGTCATGAGTGGTGACTTCTGGCTGAGGGAACTCTTACTCCACTCTCAAGGGGCATTAGCAGAGAGATGCCTAAGTTTTAAAACTTCATAAACCAAAAGGTGTTAGACGTCACTGTGGAGGTGGTAGAATGACCATGGCAACAGATAAACATGTATGTAAAATAGCAGGGAATTCCATGGGCAGATGGTTAGGCAGGTCAATTGATAGCAGGAGGCGTAACCCTGCCAACTGTGGCCTAGTCATCCTGTGACCCGAGTTGGAAAATTCATGAATGTGTGTGCTTGTCTGCTGGTAGACAGTCCCCTGTGGCCAAGACACCTTCCCCAAGTGCAGAGCTCCAACAAACTAACTGGAAGAGGGTGAAGCGATACACTGCAGCAGATGAGACAGGTTCAGAGAGGTCTCAAGGCACTGGCCTCCTCCAGTAGAAACAGGAGGAGCAAGAGCTGGGCTGTTTCGACAGAGAAGAGAAGATAGAGAATCTAATTCAATCTCTAAGCAGTTGGTCCTACAACGACAGAACAAATGTCTCCAGGTCCTAAGATGGCAGACCAGGGGTCGGAGTGGCAGATGCTCAGCCCAACATGTGCAAAGGTCTTACCTGCACGTGCTGTTCTCTGACGCAGACCCACACTTTGTAGATGCCAGGTTCCTTGGGGGTGTAGGAGACACAGTATGACCCATCCTTGTTATCCTGGACCGTCGTTTTGACTGGACTGAATGGAAATAAGAAAATATGCTCTCTCACAAGCCTGCTGCAGATGCCTCCCATTTCCAGGTGGAAGGTCCACACCTGGCCATCAACATTCTCTTAGATGTCGTCAAACAGAGCGCTGCGTCAGCTTGCCTCAGGTTCACAACAGGTGAACACCTCAATTCTACCCTAGTCCAGTAACCCGGAGAATCCCTTGGGAATGTTACTGCGGTCTTTTTCACAGGCCTCTGCTACATTCCCTTGTTCTGTTGTCCCTTCTCCTTGCTCCAATTGTACAGAATTAAATATAAGAAGAAATACACTCTAGGAACAATTTAGTGCAAGGGTGAGCAAGGCTTTTAGAAAGGGTACAACTGTGGTCTAGCATATGAGATTTTTCTGTCTATTCCAAAGGTTGGAATGAAGACAAACTGAGGGGCAAATTACATCGAGAGATCTAGAACACATTTGTCCAGTTGTGCCAAAGCACATTTTTCTAAACCACTGTCTATGGCAAGGTCAGACGAAGCAGTCACGTGTACAGTAACACAAAGACCCACCGTTTCAGTCTCCTCACCACCACAGGCGCCCGGCCATGGAACACACCTGTCTTTCTTATCTTTAGGGACAACCGCAACTTGGATGTTGTCCCCTCCCTTGCCCATGCTCTCTCCTGCGGCATCCTTACACAGCAAGGTGAAAGAGGCGGTCTGTTTCTCGCGAGCTCTGTAGAGATCTGCAAAAGACAAACACTCTGTGTTCACCTCCAAGGCAAACGATAGCAGCCATTCCCCCACCCCAAGTTGTTGAGTGCCATCTTGTCTTTTTTCTCTTCAGAACAAAGGTAGTGATTCCTATGTACTGTAACTGCTATGTTTCCTTCCTTTCCCTTTTCCTGTCTGCCTCCTGGGCTATCGCCCTCGGCACGCCTCTTGCAGACCTGTCCAGTTTTCAGTCAGCAGCTGCTCTTGGTTCATTTGGATCTTATGTTCAGTTCTAAAGAAATGTGGAAAATATTCAAGATCGACCTAGGTATCTAGAGGAGGAAACCTTTAGGCCATTGAGAGGCTGCAACCTCAACCCCCTTGGCCAGCTCTGGATCCAGTTGCAATAGGCAAGGGATACTGTGAGAGGTGGCTAATTAGCTTGGAGCTTCCCTGCTGTGAGATTCTTTGTCAACTCTGGCAGCTGTCTGCTCGACGTGCTGGGGGAATATCCCAGAGCTACAGCTCTAGCCAGCATGCACATGAATCCAGTTGTTCTTTTTAACACTTGTCTATGGGCGTGCGTACTTGCATATTTATGTGCATGCCACGGCACATGGGTGGGAACAGGCTCTCTCCCTCACCGCATGGGTTCTGGGGACTGAATTCAGATTGTTTGCCTTGGCAGCGTGAGCTCATACCTAATGTGCCATCCCACTTGCTCTAAAATCAGATGGTTTAACTAGGGGTTTCTGAACTATCAGGAGGCATATGGAGAAACTTAAGTAGGGTCTGAGAAACTCCCAAAATTGCATGCCTAGTTGAATCGGTGTTGGCCTGGAAGAGATCACTCTCGAAGGGATCAATCTGTGCAGTGTTTCAGGAACATGCTTCCTTCAGAAATGGAACACTGGTCAAACAAAACCGCTTCTTCCCCTACTGAATGAAGCACGGACTCTCTGAAATACCAATGATTTGAGACTTATCGGAACCCAAAAAGGTAGTGAAGGCAGGAGGCCATGCGTCTGTCTGTCTGCTCTGGAGGTCCCTAGAGAGGACACAGCAAGCAGGCCCACCAGGCTCCTCTCCGAGCAGCCCTGGCAGCGCTGTCGCCCCCAGAGCAGGCTGGTCCTGTTGCTTGGGAGAAACAAAGCATCGCTCTTAAATTCCTTGGTAGCTTCTACTTTCCAGATGGAGGGGTCCGGCCACACTACAGCCAGAGCAAGTGGGATGAAAAGAGAGAGGGGGGTCACTGTCTTTTCAGCGTCTCTCCCCTGGTAAACTGGTCAGAAGGAGAACACCTCCATGAACAAGACACGATTATTTCTGACTCAGAGTCTCACAAGCCTGTGACACAGGCCAGCCCCAGGTGCAGACATGTAGTCAAGGGTGCCCAGGTGCCCTGGAACTTCTGCCCCCACCTCCTGGCTGCTGGTATTACAAGCAAGTGCTACTGTGCCCAGTTGTATGCAGCGCTGTGGCCTGAACCTGGGGCTTCATGCGTGTAGGCAAGGGCTCTATCTACAACTACATCCCCAGCCAGCAGGCTTTAATTCTTTATATACCACGTCCCTGCCCACCATCCTGTCAGTGCCAGTGGGAAACGCCTCCCTACCTTCTCCCTGAAGGACACACTTGGTTGGATCGACCTCTTTGGTACTAATGGTCCCGTAAACGTCATAACCTCGACACTGGCCCGCCTTCTCCTGAGGAGAGAAGCAGATCTTGTCATTCGCTCCAGAGCGGGTGCTATATTCGACTTTGTTCAGCTTCCTGAGGCGTTCTACCACCACCCCCTTGGTGATGAGGATCTCCAGGTCCGAGCCGCTGGTCAGCAGGTGCTCCGTGAACTCCACCCCGGTCCGCATGTCTGCCAGCAGCTGCTCTAGCTGCGCTCTCTGCAGCTGCAAGGAGTTCTCCCTCTGGACCCGGATGTCTTCCAGCTGCTTCAGCAGCTTGTCCCGATGCTCTTCGATGGCCTTGATGTAGCCCTCCGAGAAAGTCTGCACGTCAGCCGCCACGGCCTCCACGCGCTCCTGCAGGGCACTGTGGGAGCTTTTGATGTGAGCCAGCGCCTCCTCTAGGGCCTCCACATGGGGCTGGGTGCCTTTGAGGAGCTCCCGCACCGAGTCCCCGTGCTTGTGGATGACGTTGCTGGTGAAGTCGTAGGGGTGCTCCCGGTGCTCCCCCAACACGCAGTCCCGGCACACGGGCCGGTCGCAGAGCTCACAGAACAGCCTCAGCTCTTCCGCCGGGTGCGTAGGGCACAGGATGGGTTTTCCGATGCGGCTGTAGCCTTTCAGGTCTTTTAGGTCCACCATGGTATGGTAAGTTGTTTTCTTCTGCCGCCTGGAAACCAACAGTCGAGAATAAGAGGTTAGAGAACAGCTCCAGGTGGGATAGAGGCTTAGGAACATGAAGCCAAATACACTTGAGGCCCAGCCCGGAGAACCGCTAGTCTCTAACCATGGGATCCCTAGTCCAGTTATTCCTCTCTGCTGGGGCTGACGCCCATCTGAGGGCTGTTGTTAAGAATGAAATGGGAGCAAGACGCTTGGGTGTGTCACAGGATATGTCCCTGCACGTTGTAATGCTAAGACAATAGCCTGGAACTGTCCCTCAAGAGCTAATCTGACAAGTGCAGACAAGAGCAAAGCAAGTGAGACATAAGACACAGAAAACTAGCACGGAGAGGTACGAACCGTGCCAGATGCATCTGCATAGCAACCAAAGCGGCTAGCTGGCCCTGGCAACACTCATCTGTCTTTATTTAACATTTCAGGAAAGTCGTTCCTTTGATCAATGCTCACATCACCAAGTCAGCAGGTCCAAAGTTCCCTCAAAAATCATCGGCATTGTTAGAAAGTGAAATCAATCATCGTTGAAATCAAAGCTCTCTTTAGACTCCTCTTTTCTATAGACCTCCCATGGAAAGCCTAGCACGCCATCAACTTGAGGCTGTTTAGCTGGCAGTAACACAATCACAGGGATCATCACTAAGTTAAAAATAGGGAGCAGAGACAACTAATTAGTTCTGTTGGTAAGGCTAGGAAACAAACGGAAGTTAGCATTTGAAAACCAGTTTAGGTTAATTGATTACTAAAACCTTGGTTAGTTTTTCTTCCAATATGATGATATCCTAAAATGTGGTGGGGGAGAATAAAAAGGGTCAGAGGGTGAACCATCTAACACACCATTCACTGAATGTGATCAGAGATGCAATATCCCAATTAACACCTCCCAGCTCCTTACCAGTCATAGAATTACAAGGCAAAGGCTGAGGGAAGGCCCAGCCAATCGGAACCTATACTGACAGGGCGGCATACATTCAGTAAAAAGAGTACAGGATAGTGAGAAGACCTGGATTTTGGTTACGCACTTACCAGCTGGGGGACCATGATAAATCACAAAATAAGCAAGTGTCCATTGTGTACCTAATAAATGGAGGACAAAAACAGTGCCTGCTTTTCTGTTAAGAATAGCAACAATCAAATAAGACGCAGGACAGGATCTAGATTTTTGGATTAATCTCTGTTTCTCCAATATCCAACAACTGGTGATAGGGGAATGAATGCACGTGCTCTGTAAACTGAAACCTGAAACTTTTTTTATTTCTACAGGTGATAACTTCAGTCTGTGCTCACTGTCATTGCATTATGTATTTGTTCTTTATGTCTGAGAAAGCTTGGCTTTTGACCAGCCTGTTGAGGGGTTTCTGCCCCCATACCTCTGTGTACTCTCCAGTCCTAAGACGTAGCAGGTGGGTCACCCAGTCATTACCTATGAGCCTGGCAGCAGAAGTGGCAGAGATTGGCTTTGCAGGTCTGACACCTCTTCTCTACTTCTCTGTCGCTGCACAGGTCACACACCAGGCCCTGGCCTTCCCCACGCAGGCTCTCCAGCATCACGTCATTCATGGCCAAGTGGTCTATGGTCAAAGCCTTCACTCCACCCACAGGCAGGTCCACCTGGGCATCACATACCGGACATAGGATGCCGATCTGCGATTGCGTGCTGCAGGGCTTGAGCTCCTGGAATACTGACCCCTCAGAGCTGGTGTCTGAGTCTCCCCCTCGGATGTCCACTACTGAGAAAGGTTCCAGCTTTTCCAGGCATGTGGTGCATACTGTGTGCAAACAAGGCAAGAGCCTGGGGGCTTTGAAAAGTCCCAGGCACAAAGGGCAGTGAGTCTTGCCTGAGTTCCCAAGTGCGGTGGCACCCGGCAGTCTCTGGATGAAACCCAGAAGCGGCTTCCTGTTTTCTGACATACTCCCCACGTTTGTACCTGGTATCGGAAAAGGCCCCGGCAGTTGTACAACGCAGGCTAAACCCACCCAAAGAGAAAGTTTGCAGAACTCGGACAGAGACCATGGGGACTGTCGTACGGGCGCCTCCGAGGAATCGTCTACAGATCTACTCAGGATTTGTGGTAGGGTCCCTTCTTTTCCATAGCATCCCATACCAGACTCGTCTGCGCCCTCCTCAAGCCCCCCAAACCTCCTTCCCGTGGGTGCTTCCGGACCCAGGTCACCAAGCTAGTCCTGCCGCTAAATTCCTGACCCCTGCATTGCATGTCCTCCACGGCCACCCCCCCTCCCGCCCCACTGGTCCCGCCCCGACACGCGACAAGCGTCTCCGCCCCCCGTCGCCCGAGCGATGAGGTAGAGGGTCCTCGGCTCCTCTCCGGGGCGCGTGGCTGGCTAGGGGCCGGGAGCCCAGGCTGCGCTGCTTCGCGGCCACCGCCTCCCGGGGGGCGGCCGGGAGACGCCCGGTAGCCCTCGCTCCCGCTCGCACCAATCCCAGCCCGGGCCGTCTCCAGGAAGACCAATCACCGTCCGAGGAGGGCGGCTCTCGCCGCTCCGAGCCGCGCCGCCATCTGGAGTGACACCACCAGCAGCCAATAAGCTTGTGAAGTTCCACATCCTCGCCGATCAGCTCACGTGGCCGAGAGGCGAGAACGGGACCAAAGTAAGAGCCGGAGGCTGGGAGCGAGCAGCGCAGTGACCCCGGTGTCACCATCTCACGCGGACTAGTCCTCTCCGGCCGCTAGCGAGACCACTGAACGAGTGGGGCCGAAGAGCCGCCTCCTCGCTCTCGGGGTGGGGCCCGAGCTCAGGTCTAGCTCTCCCATTGGTGCGTGGCGCTGTCAGTCGACTCGGCGTGGCGCGGAGCTTGCTGGGAATTGTAGGCGGCGTAGTCTCGGCTCCCGGGGAGGCCTCAAGGTCTGTCTTTGGCAGGTTGTCAGGCTGCCAGGTTCCCGTGGGGGCTTCCTGAGCTTTTTTCCAGTCCAGAAATCCCTCAAGCCGGTCACCAGAGTGACTCTGGTGTCTGTCATTTTCCTGGTTAAGGACACCTCGGGCTCTGGGTTTAGAATTGGATGTCCCACGGAGTTCCGCTGAGTTTTTAATTCCCCGCGTAAAGGGAAAGAGTTTATATGAGCTATGGGTTGAAATAGTTCCCACTCCGAAGTCCACAGTTACGGGTAACAAAAGCGAGCGGAGCAAACTGGGCAGCTGCTTGTCGCCATCAAGGTGGGCTCCTGACTGGTCACAATGGGACAGTGGAGGATGGGAGGGAGGGCCAAGCCCTTTGCAGGTGCACCAGCCAGGAAGATGGCACACCTGGCGTCTCAGCGTTATAATTTCCTCGTCTCCTTGAAGAATTTCGCCAGGAACCTCAGGTGTGACATATGGGGGCTTTGTTACACTAGAATCTGAGACCACCGAGCTCTCTGAATTCCAAAAATGGTAACAAAATGGCTTCTTATTCACCATCTGTTCCCTTTTTCTCAAGTTGCTTAAGCCTCGCTAATATACAGACTGTCTCACTACTTTCTTTGTCACTACCTTCCTTACTTGCTTTGGACCCATGGATAGCCATTTACTGATGTCTTCATTATATTATAGATTGTTATATATTCACACTAGTTAAAACTATGGACTCTGGGGAGAAAGGGCCCCAAAATATGGAAAGACAGACAGACAGATAAATAGATAGATAGATGATAGATAGATAGATTAGAGATAAATAGATGATAGATATGTGTTCCAATATAATGTGTATGAATAGAATCATCTCCTTATTTCAAAAATATAATACATTTGGCTGGAGATATAGCCTACTAGTATAAAACTTGTCTAATATTCATGAAGCCTCAGATTCCATCACCAGCACATGTAAGTGGGCGTACAAACACACCACCCAAAATGGAGTAAAGTCTGGTCTGGTTCGACTTTTGTCATGAGGGCCCTGAGGTCTGGTTCTTGCTGTAACATGAGTAAAATACAATGTGACAGTGAGTCAACAGCAATTTTATATAAAACCATGCAATTTAATGCCTAAAAGGCCTTAAAATAGTGCTTACCTAGATTTCTTCAGCCATTTGTCCTCCACACCTATCCTGACACAGGTTCTGCTCTCTCCATTCCAGTGTGTTGAAGTCAATCAGAAAAACTGCGGGCTTGGATTTGTTATATAGTCTTGCTCTGAGCTTCTCCCTCCTTGGTGCTTGTTTGCATCTCTTTCATCTCTTATTCATGCTGTATCATGTTACCTATGCCATGAATTCCAGCTTCTCTTGTTTAAGAAGTGCTCGATAATTTATGTGTGCATTACCTCATTTAATCTTCTAACAACTTATGAGAAAATCATCTTAAAGGGGTCAACGTGAGGCAGCATATCTGGGATGTAAACACAGTCTTACGAAGGCACGTCAAAGGTTCTAACTGAGACACCTCAGAAAACAGTCTCTAAGTGGCCAACCTGTAGTAATGTCCCTAGGTAACAACATGATGTCCTTGTGCGATTCTGCTCTAGTCACCTCTACCCTGCCCTTTCTCTGCTTCTTCAGCGTCAAATCCCTTACATGCTGAGCAGCTAACTGCCTTCAATTGAGTGAGAAAACAGGGCTATCCAGAGACGTCACCTTTTTACTTAAAAATCTATGAGTCTCTACACCTCCTCTTGCATACCCCTGCCGATTGATTGCCTTTCCTCTGTTGCAAGATTAGCCTCTCGAGACTGTTTTCCATCTCGGTTTCTTCTTGCCTCTCCCAAACCTTGTTTCTCCCATGCTTTTCAATCAGACCTTTATTAACATGTTCTTGCTGTCAAGAGTTGTGATCAAATCCTGAAGGGGGAAACAAACCAGCCCTCTATCCAGCCCCATTTCAATATACCTGACCTTGATGGCTCTCACCACTGTTTCTTAAGAGATCACAAAAGACCACATTGCTGGACTTTTCTCTATTCACAATCTCTATAGTATTCGCCACGGCCATGTGCTTTCTCATCCTTAAAACTGGCTTCTGCAAGTCTGTATTGGCCTAGTCTTTTATTCTCTAGACTGGCCTCATTCGTTTTCTATCCCTCCATTTTATCTTAAATCTTTTCTATTCATATTTCCTCTTATGCAGTTGCTTCTCAGACCCATAATTCCAGGACCGGCCTTTCCTCCCAGCTTTCCTCTGGCTAATTACGTGGCTCCCAAATGTGTTCCCGTCACTTCAACCCTGTGCGTCTTCAGCTTTGTTCAGCTTCTTGTTTGTAAGCTGTGCTCTCCACGCTTTCCATGTCATTCTTTTCAAAGGATGATGGTCTTCCCTTCCCTCCAGCTCGAAACTTTGTCTTTCCCCTGGCCTCCCTTCTCATCTTCCATACCAGGCAGGCATCAGATTCTTTCCATCTGTATTGCCAACAACTCACTGCAGAGAATTTTTAAGGCGGTACTGGACTTTATCACTCTCACCTTAAATATTAGAATAGTCTCTAAGATACCCCTGACTTTCATGTTTAAAATTGATCTTATTTTGCTATTTCCAATTGTCCAAAAAAAGTTAAAATATAGTACAAGACAGCCTTCATTCTAAAATCTTCAATAGTCCAATTCCCTTAGAGATCCCTAAAACTAGCCCTTTGGGTATGCCTTGAACCTTGTCAAGCACATTGCTTGTCTTTGTTCATTTGTTTACAGCACTCTTCTGCTTTTATTATTTAAACCTACTCTTCCTTCTGCTTCAGGTAAATGTCACATTACCTCCCTGAAATTTTCCTGTTGCTGAGGATTTGTGTTCTAATAGCTCCTTTATAAGCTTGGGGATTTAGCTCAGTGGTACAATTTGATACTGAACGCCAAAAGCATAACAAAAGAAAATAAGCTCTATGCTTGCATGGTTCACTTTGCAGTTTTTGTTACCTTGTAATATTGTTTTTATTATGTATGTGTGTCTATTTTAATATATACTATGTATTTATTATGTGCATGTATCTCTCTGTGTGTGTGTGTGTGTGTGTGTGTGTGTGTGTGTGTGTGTGTGTGTATTCTATGTTACAATATTGGCCACCAACCCAGTGCCTATGTGGCAGGCATTTGACAAAGCCTTGTTAATGATGAGGTAATATCAAATAATGGGAAAACTAACAGGATCATAGTCAACCAAGAGTTTTGTGGACTGTATAGACCATAAATGGTCTGGGTTTAAAGTCATAGGATTAGAGAAGATTTTTTTTTAACAATAGTCCTTTGTCAGAATGAGTTCAGTGTCTAGGCTCCAGGCAGCTACGAGGAAGTGTAGAAGCCCAAGGGTAAAGGGAACAGGACCCACGCAAGTGCCCACGTCAAAGCGTCTGAGGAGTTTCAGCCCATCCCTAATGCCTGAGACAGGAATGATAGAGATGGCAAGAAAGCCAGAAAGGGAAGATGACCGATCAGAAACCCAGGGAGACCTGGATCTGACACTTGCTTGTTTAAGACCACCAGACACCAGGTGAATCTATGGAGAGGGAACCGTGCGTTCGGGACAGTTATCAGTCCCCTCCTTGAGTTCAAGGCAGAACTCCTGAGTTCTGTCTGTAGTCTGAAGTGCAGCCCCAACCATCCCTTTCTGTCATCCTTTCCTTTCTTTCAGCTCATCACCACTTTTAAGTCTTTCCTTCAATCCCATGCTCCTCTCTACCTCCTAATCTCTTCTCTCTCTCTCTCTCTCTCTCTCTCTCTCTCTCTCTCTCTCTCTCTCTCTCTCTCTCTCTAAGCCAAGACTCTTGGGAAGAACAATGTGGGCTGAATGTGCAGCATTCCCATATGCTTATATCTGAACACATGGTGCTCAGCTGGTTCTGCTGTTTTTGGAAGTTTGAGGCGTTGCAGGACGCGGCGCCTCACTGGAGGAGCGAGCCCTGAGGCTTGCAGCTGACCCTGCTTCCCTCTGCTGTCTGCTTCTTGGCCTGCCCAGATGTGAGCACACTGCTGCATCACTGTTGCATCACTGCCAAGAGCCCTTGGTGGTCACGACTTCCCACCATGATGGGCTCTGTCGCCGAGACTGTGAGCCACAATGCGCTGTTCTTTAAGTTGCTTCTTGTCAGTTCTTGCCACAGCAAGACAAGTAGCTACTACAAAGTCTACACCGCTCTAACTCTTGCCCTTGCATTATACTCCTGAACGTAACGAAGTCTGGCACTGGCTGGCACCATTCCTCTGAAGTTTGCCAAAGATACCCAGTAGTTTCCTAGTTGTGAATCCAATGGCTACTTTTCAGTTTTTATTTTACTGAATTGCTAAAGGTTTTAACACCATCTCCTTCTCCACAAAACTTTCTCTTTCCTTCCACCTCTCACGCACACTCCCTGTTCCTATAATGCACTTACTTCTTCCACTTGGCTCTTAAATGCCATTTTTCAGTTCTTAGCTCTCTTCTTTTCTTTTTTTCAATTTATTTTATTATTAATATTTCCGCTCATACAAACTTAACATGTACACTGGTCCCCTCCCTCCCTCCACCTCCCCCCGACCCCCTGCTCCCCCTCCCCCTTTCTCCCCATCCCCCAGTGCCTCCCCCCCAATCCCGGGAGCATCCTTTAATGTGCATGCCAAGCTCTCCTTTGGGTCCTCCTCTCAGATGAGGTGCAAGGACCCAGGGGCATTTCCCATAACCCTTTCCTGTGTTCCTCTTAAGCTTAGGAACACTACTGTGACTGTCAGTCCCTAGCCTTCAAGGATCCTAGTGCCCTTTAGTCCATTGTAGACTTTGTGGGGATATTAATGTGTTGGACATAGCGCAGGTCATGCAAAGTCCTATTATGATTGCTTCGGCCCTAACTTGTGTGGAGTATCTTGCATATCATTGCTCCTCCCATCCTTGTGCTCTTACAATCTTACCGCCCCCTCTTCCGCAAATTTCCCTGAGCTTCAGGATGGGGAGAGATTAGGCTGGCCTAGTTCCAGGTGGTTGATATAGAGTCTCTGATGATCTGAATTATGGGTTGTTGATTTTTTTTTCGGTTTTGCTGCTCCTGCAATGCCCTTGGCTCCATCCTGATGGGTATTGGATGTCACCCCCTAGGTCGCCGCGAGTCCCGGCTGGACTGCGCGCGTCCCGGGCAGGTGGGGAAAGGGTTAGCTGTCGTCTTTTAAGCCTTACCATCCTCCCTGGGTTGCTGTGGGGATGGGATGATTCGAGGTGATGCGCAGAAAAAACCAGGGCACTTATTTCATGTGGGCTGGAGGCTCTTTTTATTGTTACATGATTCCCTTTGCTATGCCTCTGAATTCACTCCCTGCTTTCTGATTCCTGGACCTTGCTTCAGGTCAAGTGTTTGTACTTAAATCTAGTTGCCCATCCTAACCCATTCTCTATAATTCTGTTGTAATCTTTCTGAAATTCCAGTTGGGTGTGCTGTAATTTATTCCTCCAGAATGCTTTAAGCACCTAGAATCTTTTCTCAAATGTCTTTGTGGCTGTTCTCACTAAAATATAGGCCAGAAACTTGCACCAAGTACTACAAGAACTGCCCCATGATTAGAACAAGCAAGAGTCCTGGTCCGGTGGACTTTCTCCTCTGATCATGTGTGAATATGAGTTGTCCCTGGAGCCTTACATCCCCGTGTTAGAAACAGTGAGAGGAAAGAGATGAGACATGGTCCCCGGGCTGCAACCACAGGGACCAAACAAGGGTTTATTTGAAGAGGGTCACAGACCTTCCACCAGATGGAGGTTGCTCCTGCTTTTCACCCCGGGGCTTGGGGTTTTTGAGGGCTTAGAGTCGAGAGATGGAACGTTGGCTGTTATGGTTCCCTGTTTAGTTGGTTTCTGACTAACGTGCCTGGTGGATCATTTTTGTCTCATGGGGAAATTCAGCGTGGTGATTCTGTTTGGGGGCTTTAGTGCATTGTTCTTGGTTTCTGATCTATCACCCGGACACCTGGTCCCTAGCTGTTGGCATTGTTTTTGGAAGGTCTGTGGAGACAACATGGTACCCTTCGTGCCGTGACAGCCGTGTTCCTTCTTCGACTGTGAGACAAAGTACCCACTCCTTCCCCAAGTCCCTTCCTGACAGGTGTTTGATCACAATGAGAAAACTTGTTTCTAAAGTCATGATAAGGTGCTTTGAAACAGAACAATTCTTTTTTTTTTTTTCATTTTCAGTTTTATTTATTTTTCTGCTCATACAAACGTCATAGGTACCCCTGTCCCCTCCCTCCCTCCACCCCTCCCTGGACCTCCCTGCTCCCTCCCTCCCCCCTTTTCCTCTTCCTTTCCCCCCTCCATCCCTTTCTCCCAGTGCCCCCACCCCCAATCTCTGAAGCATCCTTTAATGTGTATATCAAATTTTCCTCTGTGTCCTCCTCTATGATGAGGTGTAAGGACTCAGTGGCATTTCCTAGAACTCTTTCTTGTGTTCTCCTTAAGTATAGGAATACTATTGTGACTGTTAATCCCTTGCTTCTAAGGATCCTAGTCCATGCTAGACTTTGAGGGGTCAATGATATGTTGGTCATTGCGCAGATCATGTAGAGTCCTATTATAATTGCTTCAGCCCTAACTTGTGTGGAGTATCTTTGCATATCATGACTCCTCCCATCCTTGTGCTCTTAAATCTTACCGCCCCCTCTTCCGCAAATTTCCCTGAGCTTCAGGATAGGGAGAGATTAGGCAGGCCTGATTCCAGGTGGTTAATATAGAGTCTCTGATGTGAGATGGAACAATTCTGAATTATTATTTATAACAAGACCCTTTGTCCATGTTTCTTTCCCTACTGTAAAAGAATTGATCAGTTTCTTAATTAAAGCAACAAGAACCTATTAACTCTTGTAAAAAAAAAAAGGCAGCCGATAATCAATAAATGTCATAGCTACATAGGTTAGATAGCATATGAGAATGTGAGAAGTACCCTGTAGAAAAAAAATGAAACCTAATGAAGAGCACCCACAGAGTAAGATGGGGGCATTGCAATTTGAATGATGGGATCAGGGTGATCCTTGAGAAACAATATTGGAACAAAGCCTTGGAGGTCAAGGAGTGACTGTGCACATATTTGAAAGAAAGGTAGCTCTGAGATGGAACCTGAGCCTTGCCTGTTTTAGCCACAGCAAGACAGGGATGGTAGGCGCAGCAAGGGCCAGGGGGAGGGAGGAAGAAGAGGAGTTGCCTTCAGGATAAAATTCTACCTGTTAGAATGACATGACCCACCTTTGCAGCCAACATCATTTTTGGCACTGTCTGATCCTAATGGGGCATGTGCCTGAGCTTTAGCCTTTTAAAATAATTGCCCCAAGCTGCTTGCCCACTATTCTTTGAGTAGCTAATTCCTAGCCTTGCTTCAAAGCCCAGTTCAGACAGCTGCTTCTCTAGGAATCATCCACTCACTAGTCCCAATGTGCTACTCACACATTTCAGTCTTCTGTATGCCTGTCTCCTTCTGCCTTTTCCCTAAGTCACCCCTCCACTCTCGAACTGAGAAGCTTTAATGACATGGGATGTTGTCTTTGCTTCTGCACCCCTAATACAGGACACAATGACTGAACAAAATGAATGGCTGAGACTCATGTTTCATATCTAGAAACTCATCATAGTGACAAATCACCACAAAAATCTGTCTATATCAAATAGATGATTTTTGCTTTTTGCCCCCCTCCAAAAACAGGATCTCTAGTGCCATCTAGTGGAAGTAGCTGCAGAAAAATAAAAGCAATACTAATAATCTCGGACAATGGTTTCTTCTTGGTTCTATCATTGTTTTCAAATTTTGAACCGAGACAGAGAAGGAAGGACTTGTACAGGCCCCAGGACACAGAGAATCATAGTCATTTTGATTTTATTGAAAATTCACTGTATCGAGCCAGATGTGGCACGGGCCTGTAATCCCAGCATTTGGGGGTCAGAGGCAGGAAGATGAGCAGTTCAAGGTCATCCTTCCTTTTAGACCACTGGACTACCAATACATGGTCCCCAAAACAGGGTGAGAGACTTGGGAGAGAGAGAAAGGGCAGAAAGAAGGAAGGAGAGAGATACTGTGAAGTGATTCTAATCATGAGATCTAACCAGTGTAAATAGTCCCCCATAACTGATATTTTGTGAAAAATTTTGTGATAAACAGGCAACTATTCAACTCTGAGAAAGTGAAGATGAAATATTTAAAATAATGACAGTTTTCAAGCTCTTTATGTGCAACTGGTTTGGAGTGGAACTATACAGATGTCATTTCTAACGTGTGTGTGTGTGTGTGTGTGTGTGTGTGTGTGTGTGTGTACATGCAGTTGTATGGAAGAGGTTCTGAACTCAGATCCTTTTGCTTGTGAGGCAAAGACTTTAACCACTGAGCCATCTCTCCAGCTCCCTATCAACCATCTCTTAATTCTTCTTACTTGACTCCTAGTTATCATATGAGTGTCAGCCTTGGGCCCTAATCAGTCTATAGTTGATCTTCACAGGATAGCAGTCTTAATTGGTTGATGCAAATATGAATGGTTCTTAAACTACGAACACTTTATTCACCTCTTCCTATGGACATCCCATTCTGTGCTTATCACACAATAGAGCTCGTAATTCCCCTTTCTTTAAAATAAATGTTTTTAGGAAATCATCTGCTATATTATGTGTATATATTTTATTTTTAGGGCATGGGTAAATAATTTTTATTGCGTTATTTGCACATAAGTATATCTTCCATATAAAGCATACATTTGACTAAATTGACTAAAATGAACAGATAAGGAAAACAACATGTTGAAAGGGTTTGGATTTCATATTGGGTTTGGTGACAGTTAGAGAAGCAGCTGTGGGGTGCTTGTGATGTAACTCAGTGAATTGGTCATAAAGTCATGTTTGTGTCCCTAGTAAATATTGCTCTAATTTGGCACGCTGTCTTCCCTCTCAAGATCCCTTTATTACTTGTATTTAGCGAGCACACAACTTTGAAGTCAGTCATGAAAATTTTGGCTCAAAAATGACCTTTTCCTGGAGTATGATTGCCCCAGTTAGCTTCATGACTGCTCCCCGCCAGAACTTTAAATCACCTGAGTGTGAGGCCCATTATCTGTTGCATTCTCTGTCTTCCTGCTGCATACTGGACAATAACTAGAGCTCAGTAAATGTGAAGCTCCTGGATGGCGTGGAAAGAGATGGAGGGCAGGTGCCAGCTGTTGGTTCTCTGCATGCTGTCCACCAAGTGTTAAAAAAGCAGTCCGTCTTTAGCTCTAATAGAAATCTACTTTGCCCTTCCTGCCATATTTAATGCCATTTAAACCAAGACCAAGTGAACACATACTATGCCCGTTGTTGTGCTGAATGTTTTCAAATGTGCTATCTCATTTAAATGCTATTCTTATATTAGAAGATCAGAAATGACTTGAGGGCATGCAACTGGTATGCTAAATGCATAACAAATATCTTTAGAATTTTAAATAAGTGCTCTGCATTTGCCAAAATACGTGTGTGTATGTGCAGAGATGTATAGACATGAGTTTGGCATACTTGGTTTTAGTCAAAATGTGGGCCAAAAATTTTCATTAAAAATCAATGAATTATGTTCGGTCACTGGTTTTGACAGAGATTAAAAAAATGGATGAATTATGGAGCTGGAGAGATGGCTTAGGGATTAATCTTCTCCCTCACAAGCAGAAGGTCGTAAGTTCAGATCCCAGATCTCACATGCTGGGCAGAAATGTTGACAGCCTGCACTTCTGATCAGAAGGCAGAGCCTAGGAAACCCCAGAGCAAAGCAAAAAAGGAGTTAGAGAAATCCAGGATCATTGCTGAAGTCACCCTGAGGCCTCCATAGGCCCTCACAGTACCCTGTGATACAGACAGACAGACAGACACACACGCATGCAAGCACACATGCACGCGTGCACATGTACACAAAATAAAATAATTTCAACAAGGCCAATTTCTGAAAAAAATTAGTGAATTGGGCCGTTGAAATGATAGACAAGACGGAGAGAAGACACAAGTCAATAAAGGTAGAGTTATAAAAGGTGATATTACTATAGATTTCACTGGAATCTAGAGGATTGTGAGATGTTATTTTGAAAAGTTATATCCCCATAAATTGGAAAATCCAGGAAAAAAATGGACAAACTTCAGGGCATATATGATGTACCAAAATTTAATCAAGAAGATAAAAAAATTGAAACTGTTTTGTTTTGTTTTGTTTAATCTTCCATAAAAGGAAAGTCCAGGACCAGATGGATTCAATACCAGATTCTACTATAATTCTAAAAA
Source organism: Typhlomys cinereus (assembly GCA_023101885.1). Lineage (NCBI taxonomy): Eukaryota > Metazoa > Chordata > Mammalia > Rodentia > Platacanthomyidae > Typhlomys > Typhlomys cinereus. The sequence continues at coordinate 909,646 of JALPQD010000121.1, read as the reverse complement.
CTAGTAATGGTGACCTTCAAACCACTCCACAGAATAGAAAAGAAAGGAGGTAGGGAGATGCTCATTGGGCAAAATGCTTGCTGTAACCTTAGTGCTGAGGGGTTCAGAGACAGGAGGCTCACTCGGAGCTGGCTAGCCAGCCAGTCCAGAAAAAAGAGATGAATTTAAGGTTCAGTGAAAGAACCTATCTCAAGGGAAGAGAGTGACAGAGCTGGACATCCAGTATCCTCCTGCGGCCTCTGTGCACGAGCATGCACACCTGCACACACACACATATGTTCATATATCACATATATCACCATACACATATACATATATAGCACACACACCAGGAAGGGAAAGAAAGTTGTAAATTCATTCTATAAAGCGACTGTTACCCTAATACTAAAACTGTAAAGACAACAGCAAAAGAAATATGTAGACCTCTTTCCTTGGTGAAGACAGAAGAACGAAACATTCATCTCCAATAAAACAAACCAAATTCAACACTCGAATGATTACGCATCATGATCATGGTACACATGTGAACAACCTTCAAAGTCACTTCTCTCCTTCCAGTGTAAAGGGCTCAAACCCAGGCCACTGGGGTTCTGTGCGCTAGAGACTTTAACCACTGAGCCATCTTGTCAGTTCTCAGTTGCTTTGTACACCAAACAATGAACTTGCTGAAAGAGAAGTCAGACAAATATTCCCACTCACAATAGCCTTAAAATAAAAATATTTAAGGCATGAAATTAACCAAAAATGCTAAGACCGTCTGTAATGAAATTATAACACACTGAAGAAAGAAACTGTAGAAGAAACTAGAAATGGAGAGACTTCCATGTTTATGTGTTGGTAGAATTACTATTGTTAATATGTACCAAATTACTCAAAGCAATATACAAATTCAAGGTAATTACCATTAAATTTCCAATGAACCTTGTCCCAGAAATATAGCAAAATGCTAAAATATATGTAGAAACACAGAAAGTTCCAAATAGTTAAGGCAGTCCTGCACAGAAAGTATAATGTTGGTGATAGCACGCCCTGGTGTCAGATAAATAGCACAGCATGGGAACAAACACAGACCTCTGGATCAGTGGATTAGAATAGGAAACCCAGAAAGAAGCCCAAGCACTTAGTCACCTGATTCCTGATAAAGGCACCAAAAACATACACTTTAACCAGTGTCTATATCTTTTGCTCAAACTACTTGATTTTTTTAATTTTTTTTTAAAAAAAAATGCTTATTTATAAAAGACAGAAAATCAGAGAGAGAGAGAGAGAGAGAGAGAGAGAGAGAGAGAGATCAGAGGACAACTTTCAAGTCATTCTTGCTTTTCTACCATGTGGGCTGCAGGGATTGAACTCGGGGCCCTATGTTTGCCCGCCGGCACCTTTTCCCCTGCTGAGCCATCTTGTAGGCTCTTTGCTTTGTTCTTTGCTGATTTCAAAGCAAATTCCGGATGTCATGTCATTTTATTCTATTTATGTTAATACCACATTGAGATATTTATTAGGAAAATTTTAGATGTAAAGATAGAGAATATTTTAAAATTCCCAGAAGACTTCTCCACTTGAAATATGCCATATATCTAGTGTTTTGTTCTTAATTTCTAAAATGTTCTTCACTTCAGCAAAGGTCTGAGTGTGAGTTTCACGATAATTCTATGAGTATAAATAGGCTTTATTTATAACGTGTACTTCTGTTCATACTGCGTCATACCCACGAGAGGTTACAGACCATCACGGAGAAAGCCAATTAAGAGGAAAAGGGGTCCTTTACCGATTAAGCATGTGGTGAACCTTAGGAATTTCAGAATTTATAAAGGAAAAAAACCAAACAAAAATCACAATAATAGATGAATCAGGTTTAGAGCAGAGAGACCTTGTTACAGTAGTTACTTTGCAGGTGTTTTGATTGCATATGGACGTTTTGATTATTCATCCTGGAGTTATTTTGGTTGTATATCTGGGTCATGATCAGGGTCACGATAAACCTTGAATGTGCTGGCAAGAGACTCATGCATGCAGGTGTCTGGGGCAGGGTGTAGTAGCTGGAAAAAAAATGCCTGAGCGTTCACAAAATGGAGTCAGAGGCCGGATCAGGACAAGACTGTCTTACCTCTGCTTACTTCAGTGTAAGCATCATGAGATACCATTGGGTCAGGCTGTTTTCCTGCAGAAGTCTGTGAGGCTGTTTAACTTTGGACTGTATGCTTTCTAATTTTTCCTCTCCCTCCCTTTGGAAAAGCGATTGCGATTAGTCAGCAAAGCCTTTTCCCTCCTCATTTCTCTGGGTGACGCTCCTGAGCATACAGTATATCAGAGGACAGGCTGTGGTTTAATGGGGTGTCTTTCCTGGTTCAAATGGCAGCTAACTTTCCTGAGCAACAGTGCTCCCACCGCTTCGTAACTGCACCTAGGGCATAAGTAGATTGTAATGTATTATGGTATACAGGGAAGGCTATACATTAGTCCCAGGCACATTGCTAGGAAATATAAATAAATAATGTCCCCAGCTGTGAGAATATATAAATAACCCCCACCCACTGAGGCAAAGCCTGGGTATGTATTTCTGGATTGACAGAAACTGCTTTTTTCTTAAGTACCTATTCCTGGGTAGCATTTAAACTTGCACTGCCTTTTAATTCATTTTTCCTTTATGTGCACAGCGTGTGAGACCTGACAGCTCTCTCTCTCTCTCTCTCTCTCCTGTTATTTAATGAGCGGTCCACAACATTGTCAGGAAATTCTGGCGGGGCAAGCCCTTCTCTCTGTCAGTGTTCTGCACCCCTCTATTTGGAGTGGTGCCGTCTGGAGCTGTGAGCCTGGACAGGCAGGTCCTGGGAGAGTATCCCACATAGCTGTACGGGGGAGCTGAGAGGCAGCAGTCGTATGCAGAGGTTTAGAGACTGGTCTCGAAGCTGCCCTCGAAACACTAAAATACTTTTCCATCACTCCCAGTGTGACTGGCAATGCCGTTAGGAATCGCGTGTCAGGTATTCAGGAATCCACTTGAGAACTAAGCCTAAAGGCTCGTGTGTGTACGTGAAGACTTACATAGTCTTCAAGGCAAGTCCTGAGCAAGCCCGTAAGGAGATTGATGGATATGAAAAGACCCAGCCCATAGGGGATTGGACCGTTCCCTGGGTAGGTGGATAAAATGGAGAGAGGGGTAGTTGGTGGGCTTGAGACTGGCAAGGTAGAAAGAACACCCCTCTCTTAGCTCTTCCTGTGTGTATAGTGTGGCCACTTCCCTAGGCTTCTGCAGTCAACTGTAACCAAGAGCCTGAACAAGTCCCCTTGTTCCCATAAGTGACTTGGGCCATCTACTCATTACAGTGATGGAAGGGTGAGGCTACGACAGATGGTGAGATCGGAAGCATGGAAGGGGGTCAAGGCCTTTGCAGGGCATCTTGCACACTACCCTTCTAGACTCAAGCTGGCCAATGAAGACACCATTCTCCACATCAGCTTTTAATCACTTAAAATGTTGATTAGCCCAAGTTAGGATATACTGAAAGTATAAAATAAATGCCAACTTTCAAAGGTTTATTATGGAAAAAAGGATGGTAATGTGCATCATCAACATTTACATGACTGCATGTTCAGGTGATTTATGTTTATTTACAATTTTTAGTGTAAACTTTTGCAAAGAACAAGTTTAAGTTCCCGTCAAAACAGAGTGGAAAGTGCAGAATTCTCAGATACCTCTTCCCTCTACATAATAAACCCACCCACCTCCTAAACATGGGGGCCCATTGGTTATGATTAGCAACTGTAGTTCATTTATCACCACATAAGTTCGCAGTTTGCATAAGGACTCATGTTTGCTGTGTATTCTATAGGTTTTGACAGATTCATGGCTTGTGTCACCAACTTACTATCCTTCAAAACAGTTTCACTGCCTATTGCTGTTTGTCTGCATGTTGCTGATAAATCCACAAGCAAAGAACTTAAAGGAGCAAAGGGGCTCTAGTCTTTCTTGTGGTTCTCATTTATAGTTCTTAATACACTTTGGCAGGAGAGCTCATGTCAACACCCGGAGCCGAGGAAACAGACCACTCTCTGTCCACAGGGATTGCTGAGAGCGGCACAAACCTCACTTTCCAAACAGTAAGAATGCCCAAAGTGTGCTGAAGAATGCCAACCTGCTGAGCCACCTCCCCAGGGAACAATCCCACCCACTATGGGCGGGGTCTTCCCACGCCAATCAGATGATCTGCAGGCTTGCTCAGGACCTGCCTCAGCTACTAATTCCTCATAGATGGGTGCAGAGCACAGCCTTCAATGGTCAAGTCGACACCTGTATGTCTAACCCACACACTATGCTAAGAATCGTGGTACCTCATCTGTTCCTCCTCCTTCCTTTCATCCCCGTGGAAACCTCTGACCCTTCAGCCCTCTCTCTGGAGTTGCCTTTTCCCCAGACTGCCATGGAGTGGGAAGCATATAGGAAGCCCACATGGCTGTCTCTCACTTAGTCGTGGGTGTTTGGGTTCCTTCATTTCGTGGCTTGTTAGCTTGTTTACGTTCCAGTTCCAAGTAAAATCTCATTGTGTGAATGTGCTACAGTTTATTAAAAAGTGATAATATTTTACTTAAGGACTCTTAAACAAAAATCAACTACTTGGGCTGGCAAGATGAGAGAGAGAGAGAGAGAGAGAAAGAAAGAGAGGGGAATATAGAGGCACAGGCATGCCACAGAGAACATATGGAGGTCAAACTCTTGGAAATGGATTCTCTCCTTCCACCATGTGAGCTTCCCAAGGATCCCCCAGGTTTGAGCACGGTCACCTTTACCCTCTGAGTCACCTTGTCCCTCTATATAGTCTATTTATTGTGATTATCCCCACATTAGACTTGCACCTGCTCATTAAGCTTATCTATCTTTGCGGGGCCGTGAGTGTTTTAAAGGCAAGGATTATGATGTATTTGCCTCTGTCCTTTGCGGCTACCTCAGGGCCTTTCAACAATACTTATTAAATAAAACAACAATTTCTCTATGATGTGCATAATTGCTTTAGTTAATTCCATTCAGAAGAACGAAACAAGAGGAGAGGAAAATGCCTTCTTTGACTTATAAGCTTTACTGCTGGTACCAGAACTGCAGATTAGATGCTCATAAAATATTAAAAACAGCTCCCAGGTCCCCATTATTATCCCTGCAAAGCTCCTTGTGAAATATCCCCGACCAAGCCTGGAAGAATTGGTTGTTTCTTCTCCTGGCTCCAGCAGAGCTCTATTTCGGCCCCTATGCTGCAGACTCTGCAGGAGGGAAGGGAGCGAGGAGAGATGGGTGGGAAGGCGTGAGCAGAGACGGATCTCGGGGTGGAATGCAGAAGAGGCACAAGGCAGACTGTTGCGGGGACTCTTCCGTGCTGATGTGAATGTGTGGTTGAACAACTGACGGGAAACTACAGCTGTATTCTTGACTCACGACTTCTGTTTGCAGTTCATCGGCACAGCAGGAAAGTTCACAGCAACGGCAAGAGCCCAGGGAACAGGCCCTGTGGACTGAGAGGGAGTGTACTGGCTAGAGATAAAGGTCAGCTTGACAATCATAGGCTGAACTCTGGGCACACCTGCGAGGAGTTAGTAGGTAAAGCAAGCTGCCAGCAAGCCTGCAGGAGACTGACTGATGTGGGAAGCCCAACCTATAGGGGTGGGATCATTTCCTAGGCAGATGAATAAGATGGAGGAGCTGTTTTGGAATCTTCAGCATACTTGATAGTCTTGCTGTCTGTCAGTGAGGTTTGCCCTTCTCAGCAGGCCCTGCGGATGTGATATGGCCAGTTCCTGGGTTCCTGGTGGTGGCATGAGCTGTCCTTCCAAGTTGAACTAAGAACTGTAGCTGAAAACCATAAGGAAGAATACAACCCCCTTGTTTCCCTAATCTCTTTGGTCATGAATTTATTTGCATTGTGCACACAAACTGCAAGAGGGGCGTATATCTTACTTGTTAGTACATTTGTATGCCAAGTACTAAACCAGCTCTATCTTCCCTCCCTGCCCAGAGAATGGTCCCATCTAGTATGGGCCGAGTCTCCCCTGTCAATTCAACAATCTCTCACAGGCTTGCTCAGTACCTTAACTAAATAACTCTTTATAGATGTCTCAACCTGCAGTTGTCAAGATGGCATCTGGAGCTAACGCCCATGGGGATTATTTTCCAGAACTAAGGAGTTTAGTATGAGAAATAGACTCTCATATGATACTGATAGTTTCCCCTTCCAGTGGTGTCTTTTAACCACAGCTGGCTGTAATACTGATTGGTGCTGACATCTGAACCACCTCCCATCCCAAGAGGAGGCAGTAAGAATGTAACATTTTCTCTTCATGCACGTTCACAGCCCTGCATGGTGTGCCTCTAGTTCTTGTTATATTGTGTAACTGCACTGCATCCCCGCCCACCACCTCTCTTTTCTTCCTCTCCTTAGATTCTATAAATGTCCATTCTGTTCTTGGCTCCTATGAGTTTGATCCTTCCAAAGTCCGTGTTAAGAATATGTGTTATTTGTCTGTCTGTGCCTGGCTTGTTTTACTTGACATGATTTCCTCCACGTCCATTCATGCTGTCTTCAAGATTTATTCATTTCATTCCAAGTATCTTTTTTTAATTTTCTGCACAATTATTCTGACATACAAATATTTAGAGTTTTCAAACCATTAGATTCACACATAGAGATTCTAAAGTCTTGCCACCGTTGCTCAGCACTTGCTGAGAAGCTAACAGTATTACTGACAACCATTCCTCAGAAAGAAGACAGAAGGCCCAGTAATTGGCTCCGGGCCGTGAAGGAGTTGGGTGGACAGCTCTTTCCAGTGCTTTGTGGTCACAGGGGTCTCTCTTGATTCCTTTTGTGCCCAAATTCCTCCTTATACTCTTCGGTCACTGAAGCTGTAACATGCAGTGGCAGCGAATCTCTCAGTCTTAGACCCGCTCAGCCAGTCCCGGGAGTGACTGGCGCCTTAGTAACAAATGTGTCCATTGCTAATCATTCTCTGTTAAAGCCTTGGGGGTCTCAAAAAATTTCATCGATAACTCAGAAATCACATTTTAGAATGCTAGGAGGCATAAATGTACAGTGCCAGGAATTGCTCAGTAATTATGAGTCTGACATCTTGAAAAAAAAATGCTTTCACAGACAGAAACAGAAACCAAAGCCACATTTCAGTAGACTGACATTTTCTGGGCTCGCACATTAAATGTATGCGCTGCCATATCTGCGGCTGAGCATGGGGAGAGGACATGTCAGACAGTAGCTGCTGTTCATGTCAGGGTGGACATACCCAGGAACTTGAAGCAACACCGTCTACTTCCATTAGATCTGCAATAGCCGGCCATGGAACAGAGACTATCCCATGAGACACGATGCTTTTTCTAAAGATGAATGGGATGGTGCGGACCAAAGAGAGGGGAGCCTCTGTATTCTAGAGTGCCATCTGATAAGCCATTCGCACCCTGACCAGTGCCCAATCACTCACTGCTGCTGGCTCCTACATTTAGGGAGACCAGGGAGAGAGGGGAATGAGCTAGAGGAGAGAACAGGAGGGGAGAGAAGGGATATGGATGGGGGTCGGTAATGGGCAAGGAAAACTCATTGTTAATATAATTTAAAAATAAAGTTAACATGAAAAATAAACATGACCAGAAAAACAAACAAAAACAAAAATTGTGTCTCTATAATTTATAAACAATTCTCCGTGATGTGGTTCCCATGAAAGCCCTGTGAAGTAGGTAACAGTACGGGGGCGTTCCATGGCTGTGACGAAAAGTCTGATGTAACCAGGGAGGAAGGATGATTTGGGCTCACCATTTCAGAGGTTTGCAGTCATGCTCTCTGGCCTGCGGTAGCTCTGCGTGTCACGGGAGGCAGCGCCTGGGGCAGGCACGTGGCAGAGGCGGTCTTTCACCAGTTGTCCTCTAGGAAACAAAAAGTGAGAGGGAGGACTGCGAGAGGGCATGGTGGGTAGATTTGCTGTGCAGACCAGAGGTCATGAGTTTGATCCTTGGAAACAAGGCAGATGTGGTGGGGCCTTGCATTTGTGATCCTAGCATGCCCTCAGGTAAGATGGAGAGGCAACAGAGGCAAGAAAATTGGCTGGAAGTTTCTGGGCACAGCATGCAGCCACAGAAATAAAAAGAGAGAACCTACCTCAAGAAGGTGGAAGGCAAGAACCGACTACCTGTGCACACACTCGCACTTGTCTGTCTCACACACACACACACACACACACACACACACACACACACAATCTTTTGAAGATGAGAAGGGGGGGGCTCAAGGGTCCAGCATCCTCTTCTGGGGTACAACTCCAGGGATTCAACTCTTTCAACTAAGCTCCACCTCCTAAAGGCTCCATCGCCTGTAGTAGAGTCACACACATTAGCACATGGGCTTTGGGGGCACTTAAAATCCAAATCCAAACACTATATTATAAAAATGTTAACAGAATTTGGAACTCACTATTGAAGTAAAAGAATCTCTTCATTATTATTGTTCATTTCTAGATTTTAAATCTTTCTCTCCTATCTAGGACCCACCAATTCTGAATTACAGCTCCTTGCCAAATCTTACACCTTTCTTTATAAAGTCAGAAGGTCTAACTCTGACTGTAGGCTCACCTATTCCAGCAGGAATTAATGCCTAACGACCCAGACTGACCATCCTCAATGTATATGAGTGAATCAGGTGAAGTCAGCGGTTTTTCTAACTTAATCTTTTGGTTTATAATTCTACATATTTATCTAACAAAAGTCTGTAATTGACATGATATAAAATATGATTACAGATAGCCAGAGAATAAATCATACATCAATACGATGATCAGTCTGAGTGGGGTGAATTTAGCAGTAACTTTTCTCTTAAAATAAGAAATTGTAAATTATCAGTGTGTACATACACCCAAGTTCCTTTGCATATTAATTAAGGGAAGTTGAGGTTCACCTGTCTTGACCCTAATAGATGCTCAGTCCACTAACTGAGCATTTCCCCTCAGTTTCCACTTCCTCTCAGACAGTACTTGACCCACTTACTGCCTCACACCAAGCACTTATGCCTCACACTGGCCTGGGTAAGACATATTCTATTTGTCCGTCTCCTCATCCTTCCATTTGAATTCGATCTAACAGATGCTTGCTTTCACTTCCTGAAGTGAATTACATGTTATAATTAGCTTCATCTTCTCATTGCTTAACAAATTACAGGGCTCAAACATCTTAGGGGAACGAGAGGTTTATTCTTGCTGACGATTCTTGGTTATACTCCATAGCATGGGGGGAGGGCTCACATTAACATCAGACGCTAGGGACCGACCATACCATAAGCCCCAGGGATGGCTGAAAGGAGGACACACTTTCTTGTCTGCCAGCATGCCTGGACTCTTAAGTATGCCAAACAACTGCACCAACCTTTTCTATCTTATCCATCTACTCGGGGCATGGGCTGGGTTTGCACACATGCACAGCCTTGCTAAGAACTTGCCTTAACTACCATTCAAAAGCTCAGTCTTCAAAGGGTCGAGTTGGCATCTACAACAAACTGCTATACTTGCATTCCCGCCATGCCTCAAAAGTATGGTCTTGGATGACAGATCAGAAGTCAAAGTGCCCTCTGAGACAGAAGACTGGTTAAGAGGCAGCATGCTCACACAAATCTGAGCAGGTCCCCATAAGGCTCTTCTTTGTACCCCTGGCAATGAACTGGCTCACCCATGTGAGAACTCTTGTAGAAACAGTCATCCTTTGTGCTGTCTTTAGTGACTGGTAGCCCAACGACAGTTCTCTGAGGTGACTATGGCCAGACTCTTCCTACAATGACTGGTGGACAGGTCTGATTTTGCCTTTTCATATGTCTTAGTAAATAATTCTTGAGATTTTTTTAAGAACAATTTTTTTTCATTTTTTAAAAAAAATTTTTATTATTATTCAATTGTGCGTGTGTGTATGTGTGTGTATATGTGTGTGTGTGTGTAGAACCACAGGCGAATTCGGGAACCATCATGGACACCTCCGCCTCCTTGTTTACTCTACCCCGGGATTCACAGGCTCCGCCCTACCAGGACCAGAAGCGCAGGCCGCCCCCGCTTCCACCCGGCGTCTATACATGGGATCTGGGATCCGAACTCAGGACCTTCTGCCTGCAAGACAGAGGCTTAACCCCTGAACCACCTCTCCAGCCCTCAATTTTTTTTTTTTTCATTTATGAGAGAGTGAGAGAATGGCATTTGTGCTATAGCACAAGGGGCGAGGTCAGAAGTAAATTTTTTCCTCCTGACATGGGCTCCGGGGGAATGGACTTGTGAGTAGGTGCCTTGCTAGCTGAGCTATCTCATCAGCCCAATTCTTAAGATTTTTTTTTAATTGAAATAAAATTTCAGTGACATTTAGAAGAAAAAAACCCTCTAAAGAGATTCAGTGGCCATTTCCCTCCATGTCCATCTTTGGGGTTCTGATATAAGCTTTAGGTAAGAGATATGCACAGCAAGCAGTCTTGGTCAAGGTGTGGTCCCGTAAGGAGTTGCCACAGTTTCCTGGAATGCAAGATCCTCCTCTGATCGCAGCAGGCTTCAGTCTTTCCCTTCCTCCAGCATGCGATTCCAGGGAAATGCCAATTGCTCCTGGCCATTGTGTCAATAGTCTGACTGCGAAGGCGGCCAGTGTCCTGTTTAGAATGTCCTTCCTCCTGCCAGGATGGTTACAGCCCCCGGCCAGTGCAGAACACAAGAGCCCTTGCTGACAGATTGCCCTGTGACTTGAAATCTGTAAGCTTTTCTCTCTAAATGAGCACTCCTGTATGATTTCAATAGGTACCACCACAGCTAAGTGTGTCTGCATATCTTCTGTATGACTTTGAGCAGCACACACAGATGATTTGAGTCTTCAAGAACTTCGGCGAGAGGGGAAAAAAAGAAGAACAAAAGCAAAAAGCCAACAACAACGAATGTTGGTTTCTTTCCTGAGAGCCCAAAGGGCAGAAAAGATGGTGCTCTGCCTCTGGCCTGAAGATGGCCCAGTATTCGCGATGAAGTTTAGCCACGTGGATCTCAGTTGCTCCTCTCTGACTCTCATTTCCTGGGTTGAATTCGGAGTCACGCTGCTTATAGTACTAATTCTCCTTCATCTTCTCATGCTCAGTGTTCTTTAGCAATATTGAAAACAGTAACCTGGAGTTTGGGGGAGGCCATTGTCGAGTAGAGTTCGCTTTATAGCATCTGCCTTCTGAGTCTGTGTGTTTAGTTTTCAAGTGTCTCTTGACCTGTTTTGAATTGGTGTCTATTTGGACAAACCTTTCTGTTGGCTCCCAACTGGGCAGGCATTAACCAACTATTCTTGGTCAAATAGAGTTGAAAGGTAATGTCGTTCACAGGCTTGCTATTGTAATTCCTTGATATTCATTTATTTGCCCTGATCAACAAATATACAAAATAATAGCTGATTTTAATTCTTTTATGTATATGAGTGTTACGGGCCAAATGGTTTTCCCAAATCTATAGCTCTCCATGTATCTCAGAATGTGACTCTATTTGGAATTAAGGTCTTTAAAAAGATAAATAGGGTAAAAGTCACATGTGTGGGCCCTAATCCACATGACTGACAAGCTCATAAGAAGAGGGCAAGTCAGGTCAGCTAGCACATGCCTGTAATACCCATGCTGGGGAGACTGAAGCCAGAGCATCTTGAGTTCAAGACCAGCCCGGACTATGTTGTGAAACGCTATCTCAAAAATACAAAACAGAGATATCACTGATGTGTCATAGAGAAAAGGCCGCACAAGGACACAGCAGACCGCAAGGGTAAGCTTGCTCACATCTGACCTTGAACCTCTAGTTTCTGAAATGGAAGACACAGATTTCTGTTGTTTAAGCCACCCGGTCTATTGTGTTTTACTTGGAGGACTTTGCAAAGGAATTCAATGGTGCAAGGAAATAAGTGCTTTTCTGAATTATTATGTTTAATTAACACCGGTACTAAATGAGGCATGGACTATTTAGACAGGGTTTCCGATATAAACTCAGTTCTGAGTAGGATCTCTCCTCAAGGTACTAAGCTTAGGCCTGCCTGAAAGCAGACAAGCAGAGAGAATACTCTGTCTCATAAATGGGTGAGGCGGGAGAGAGAGCGGATGGGGCCTGGCATTCTCCTGAGTGTGTCTAGCTCTGCGCACCCTCTACCCACTTCCTTGCAGCAGCACAAGATGTTAGGAGCCATTAGGAGCCGTCCTGCAGTTAATCAGGGAAAGGCAGGGCATGGCCCAAGCTCCATGAAGCCTTCCCGAGGAAAGAAGCCTTCACCCCCCACTCTGTCTCTCTCTCTCTGTCTCTCTCTCTCTCTCTCTCTCTCTCTCTCGTTGCTCTTATTAGCATATGAAGTCTTAAAATATTGAGTTTCATTAGGGCATCTTTCAACCTAAATTTGCCTTTGTTGATTCCCCTTTCCTTATCCTTCCCATCCTCCTGCTCCTAGTACCCCTTCCACCACCCCAGACTCTTTTCCCCTTTCATATCACATGTGTTCTCTAGTTCCGCCTCTCCCAACCCCCACCTTCCTTGACACCCCTTGCTGTGCTCTTGTGGTATCCTGTCTAGTTCATAGCCTGTACCCACCCTCATGCCCATTTATGTACAAACATGAAAAGTTAGGATCTGAATATGGGGAAGAACGCGCAAGTGTGTGTGTGTGTGTGTGTGTGTGTGTGTATGTGTCACCTCAGTGTAATACTTTCCAAATTCATCCATTTTCTGGCAAATATCATGATCTTCATCTTTCTTTACTGATGAATATAATTCCACTGGGTGTAGGGACCACATTTTCATTATCTATTTGTTAGGGATTTGGCTGGTCCCCATGACCTGTTTCCCTAGTAACACTGAATCTCTGTTTCTACGCTCATGTTAATTAGTGGGGTCAATCGCCAGGTCAGGACTCGGGGAATGTGATGCAGATGGACATGCGAGAGGCTGGCCCTGCCCTGCCCTGCCCTCCCCAAAGCCATCTTTTAGTCTCTTTTCCTCCTCTCTCTGCAAGATATGGAGCAAGAAGCACAGACTGCCAATGTGTGATCTGTAAATCACTTGCTCTTAAACCTTTAGCCCAGAGAAAGACACTTTTCCCTCCTCTCTTTTAAATAGGCTTTTTCCTAATGTTCACGACTTCAGCTGTCTTTCTGAAAACGAACTTCTTGCCATGTAGCTGCTGTCTAGTCCCTAAGCATGCTCTCCCTAGAAGCTGCGAATAGTTACAGAGTCCCTGGTTCTATTGTTGTCTGCTTTAAAATAAATGCAAATAAGCTCAACTCCCTTTCCGTAATATTTTATTGTTTTTTGAGAGCAGAAGGGGGAGAAAGAAGCACACACGGGGAAAGAGAGGGAGAGAGAGACAGAGAGAAGGGGAGAGATCAGAGAGAAGGTACACAAATGCACTCCATGGTGTGGAGGTCAGAAGTTAGTTTTTTCCTCTCCCAGTATATGAGCTTCCAAGGATGGAATTCAGGGAACTTGGGTCTCTACGTTGAAGATCACTGCCTTGTCAGCTTAGCTATCTCACCAGCTCACATTCTTAACTGTTTTCCATGCTTAATAATTCATTTCATAGAGAAAACAGATCCCCAACATCTAGACTCAGACCTCATTCATTTGCTGATGGACATGTGGACTGGTTCCAGGTCCCCACTCTTGCGGATGACCTCTTAGACTTCTGCGCAGCAGGACAGAGTCCTTCGGAAGCCCCTCTTCACCGATAGCTACAGATCTTCATGAACAGAGGCAGGGAGCGCTCCCGAGGAATCCTCATGTTTTAATACAAACGCTGTGGTCACCAGTCAGTTATGTGGTCACATTTTGAACTTCATCCGGAACTCCTGCTCTCTCAGAAATAGTGTGACTTGTGATAATTGATGTGGGTTTGAATTGTGGCTAAACTGTTGACCCAGATCACAGGTACCCTACAGCTCTCATGGGCTTTGTTTTCTTGCAAAACAATGATGGATGTGGAGCTATGGCCAAGCGATACCAAGGACTGAATGAGAGGAACAGCTAGTGTGGTTTCCTTTCCTTCTATAAAGGTGGTTACTTGCATCAGACTTCTGTGGTGCTCAAAAGACCTCCATGTTTTTTACGAGCCTGATATCACACAGTGACTCTCAACTCTGGCGATGGCGAAGGATGATGGTGGTGTAATTTCTCTTCATATTACTGACAAATACACGAGCAAACAAGGTGTCACGGTTTAAAATGTGAGTTGTCCCCCACAGGCCCATGTGTTTGTATCTCTATTGTTTGGGAAGGTCATGGCACCTTTAAGAGGTAGAGTTGTGTTGTAGCAAGGTAGTCACAGGGGGTGGGCCTTGAGTTCGTTAATCCCACTTTACTTCTGGAAGAGGTCTGCTCCTGCAGTGGGCAGTGTTGTAACTCTCGGCCTCCACGAAGAATGTGACTTAGCCTGTTTCCAGCTTCTGCCAGCCAGCCATGGCTTTTCTGCCGCGAACGACTGCCTCTCCTCTCTGGAACCATAAACCGAATAAATCTCCCTTTCTCCCTTTAAGTTGCTTGACTTTGAGTGATGTCTCCCAGCCACAGAAGAGTGACTGATACACAAGGGAACGGAGGGGTGTTATTCTTCTTTATGATTCTGGTTATAAATTCTTAATCCAGACTGGCGAATGTTGCAGTTTTCCTGCATGCTGCCAATAAATTAAAGATCAACCAGCTTAGGGTACCAAGGGATTTTTCTTCTGGTTTATAGTCGTCCTGTCTTAGTTCTTAATCCAGCTTGGCAGGAGAGCTCATACCAGTGCCAGGTTCCAAGGGAACTGCCCATACCATATCCACAGGACTACTGAGAGAGGGGAAAACCCCACTTTCTAGACAGTATATCTGTCCCAGTATGCCAAAGAACGCCAACTCACTGAGCCAGCTAATGTACAGCAGGGGCTCACGCACATGGAATTCAGCAGTCTGACCACCTCAGTTCAGGAGCTGAACATCTCGGCAGTTTCATTCTGCCAGACTTTACTAAGCCAGCCTCCCCCGTTTATCTACCTGCCCAGGGAATAGTCTTTCCTACCAGGGGCAGGGTCTTTCCCTATCAATTATACGGGGCTTAACTTTTATTTGTTTGTTTGTTTGTTTTACAAAATGTGCCCAGAGCTGGAGATTTCAACTGTCAAGCTGACACCTGTATCTATTATAACAGGAGAATTCATATCAACACCAGGAACCAAGAGAACTGGCCACACCATATCTACAGGGATTGCTGAGAGATGGGGAAAGCTTGTCACTTACCAGTCTGTGAGTCTGTCAAAGCAGGACAATTTAGTGAATGGCTCTCATCAACCCACCCAAGGAATGAACCCATCAATTATGGGCTTGGTTTTCTCTCATCACTTAGACAATCTCCAACAGGCCTTCTCTTAACTGCCAATTCTGTCAAAAAACTTCAGCTTTTTGTCCGGGGTTGGTTGGTACCATTGCCTTGGTGCTTGTAGTGAGGCAAAATGTCACTGCAGGTCACATATAGTGAAACAAAGCTGCTCACCTCATGGTGGATGGGAAGCAGAGAGAGAAGGGATACCTCTCTTGTTAAGTTGATATTTGTAATCTAGCTGACATAGATGTAGCATCAGTATTATTAAGAAGCATCTTCTTGTTGAGAATCAAGAGTCTACTACTGTGTTATCCCAGAAGTCTCTGCTTCATTGGATGTTTTGTGATCTTATCACTTACTCTTTTTACTTTGCTTCAGTGAAGTAAAAATTTATCCCCATGGTAGAGCAATGCACGAAGCTAGAGTCACACTTACTTTCTATCTTCCCATGAGTAGCTAGGCACCAGCTGTCTGCTGTGGCCCTGCCATTTTGTAAAAGTCCATCCATTTTGGTTAAACAATGTCAATTTTTGGAACTAAATCAACTAGTCATTCTAGATTCTTTAACTTCCCATCTTATTACTCCTGAGTGGTCATAAATATTCTTTCACCCCCACACACTAACAGAGACTGATTACAAGCCAGACAAGGAGCTCTTGAGTTCCTTTTCCTCCTTCCTCTCTTACCCCTTTCTCTATGACCTATTAAAATGGAGCCACTGTAACAAAAACACCGGGCATAAACGACTTAACAGAAGGTAGGATTTACTTGAGTGATGTCTGTGGAGGATTCAGTGCATGGTCACTTGATCCAGAGACAGGCCAAGCATCATGGCAGGGAGCATGAAGTGGAGCAAAGCTGCTTCCCTCATGGCGGCCAGAAAGCATACAGAGCAAGGAAGGAAGGAGCCAGGGAGGGGCAAGACACGCCCCTTAAGGACACACCTCCAGCCACCTTCTTCCTCCACACCTGACCCTTTCTCCTCGTAGTCCATTTGTATGAATTCATCAATAGATAACCCACTGATGAAATTGACATCCTCACGATCTCGCCATCTTTCAATAGCACCTCCAAATGGAGACCACGATTCAATAGACTAGCTTTGAGACAATTTTATTTCCAATCCATGAACACTCATGCTTTTCGTTTAAGTTTAACTTGCTGCTTATTCCCTTAAGTATTGATACATATAAAATGTTTAGCCGTAGAGTGCTTAGCTTTGACCTTCTACAGATGTTTATGGTGTGCATCCTATTCTGGTTTGTGGTACATACTGATTGTCTAATGCATCTACTGTATGTACAAGGACAAGACTAAAAAAGTTTTTTACTTTCACAGTTTAATTCTTCTTAGTCTCTGTTATGGTTTTAATCTGAAATGTACCCCACAGGCTCATGTAGAAAAGACTTGAGCTCCAGTCCCTGGTGTCACTGGGAGGTTGGGCCAAGTAGAGGCGAGATCTTGAAGGTGATATGCAGAGTCCTGGCCCATTCCCTTCTCTCTCTGCTTCCCATCCACCATGAGGTGAGCAGCTTTGTTTCACTATATGTGACCTGCACTGACATTTTGCCTCACTACAAGCCCCAAGGCAATGGCACCAGCCAACCATGGACCAAAACCTCTGAAACTGGAACCAGAATAAATTTTTCCTCCTTTAAGTTAGTGATCTTAACCATTTTGTCAAAATAATGGAAAGCTGACAGTCTTCTTCTACATAGGAACTATGGGGACCATGCTGGGAATACAGGAAGGGGGTTATTCTGAAAGTCCCCTGGAACTTGCCCTTTGGCAAATTCATTTTATGGTTTGAACCTGAAGTGTATCTCAGACCCATTTAAGTCAAGCCTTGGCTAATGGAAAGTTGTGTGACCTGAAGCTAGTCAATGACTCGTACTCTGTCTAGGTTTCTGAGTCTTTATCTAAAAAATAAAATAAAAGAACTAGAGAAGATGATTTTGAGGTTGTTTTAGCTCTAAAATTTGATAATTCCTGTCATAGTTAGGCACAGGTATCAACCTGACATTTGAGAGTTTGAGCTCTGGGCACATTTGTAGAGAATTAATGGTTGAATTAAGCCCAGAGCAAACCTATAAGAGATTGTCTAGCTGATAGAGAAGGTCTAACTCATGGTGGATGGGACTAGGCCCTGGAATAAAATACAGAGAGCTGGTTGAGAGTTAGCATCCTTGTGTATACTTGGCCAGACATGCTGGTCTAGCAAGTAAGAATTGTCCATTTCAGTTGTTATATAGAGGCGTGACCAGTTCTCTCTGCCCTGGTGCTGGTGTGAGCTCTTCTGCTAAGATGGACAAACAACTATAACCAGGAATTGTAAGAGAAAACAAACCCCTTGTTCCCTTAAGCCATTGGATGATTATTTTATCAGCAACTATGCAGGCTAACTGCTATAATTCCACAGTAGTTAAAAACATCTTTCTTTAATTAAAATTTAGTGTGTGTGTGTGTGTGTGTGTGTGTGTGTGTGTGATATGTAAACCATAACACCCACATAAAGGTCAGAACACAACTCCTGAAAGTCAGATCTCTTCTACCATGTAGCTTCTAGCAATTAAAGTCAGATTGTCTGGGGTGCAGGCAAGCACCTTTACCCATGAACCATCTGCCAGTCCCCTAATGCATCTTTTTTTTTTTTGACACAAGTGTGGTGTGTGTGTGTGTGTATGTGTGTGTGTGTATGTGTATGTGTGTGTGTGTGTGTGTGTGTGTGTGTGTGTGTGTGTGTTCCCCACATTTCTTTGCCACAAAACAAATATAGTTCTTTCTCAGATGGAAGCATGCTGTGCTGATCTAAACCTAGAGGGATTGGGAATTCAGATCCTGTGCTGATCTAAACTTGGAGGGATTGAGGAATGCTGACCTTGTGTTGATCTAAACCTGGAGGGATTGGGAATGCAGACCCTGACACTCAGACCCAACTCCCAGGCTCCTCTTGTTCTCTGGCCCATCCATTCAACTAATATTCACGGAAGACCTGTTACATGCCAGGCATTAATCTTACTGAATTTGTCTTCCCTTTCTCCTTTTCTGTGATAGACCAGGCAGAGAAGAGTGTAAGAAATGTGTATTTAATCATTATCTGACATGGTCAGAACTCTTGAGTTTTCTGTAACAAAATGTAATTTTAAGCACAGTGAGTGATCCGAAGTCTAGGGAGGCAATGGTCAACACATGGGGAGGGGGTTTGAAACAAAGTGTTGCTTTCCATCCATGCTTCCTTCCTCAAAGATGAATTTCAAAGGGCCTTTGCCCCCACGTTCTTTCAGAATTCTCGAGTATGCTGGGTGTAGCTCAGTGGTAGAGCATTTGTCTGACATGCATGTGACCCTGGATTTAAACTCTAGCATTCTAACATCAGCACCCCCTCCCCAAAAAAACTATGAAGCCTTTGCATGTTTCAAGGAAGGTCCACTTCTATTGCCATAGCTTATGTTTTGGCTGGGCAAGTTCTTGATCTAAAAATTCAGAGCCAGAGAAGGTGAGATGGAACTTAGACAGTTTTCTTACTGGACTCAGTGTGTAAGGCAGGATGAAGAGAAAGGAACTCAGAAGCACACAGAGTTAAGGATAATCCACCAGAAATTTTCCACTAGCCTTGCTGACTGCTCACTGAAGAACGCTCTCCTGATTGGCAACACAGGAAGCAAGCAGACTCACTTGCTCCCAACTTTTCTAGATCCTTCTATAACTCAGGATTTCTAAATCTTGACCTGCTTGACATTTGAGGCTAGATACTTCTCACTGTGTGGAGATGTCATGTCCATTGCAGGAGGGTGACCGTTATCTCTGAGCTCCGGTCACTAGATGCCAGTAGCCTTGCCTTCCCTCTTCCTTCTGTTATAACAACCAGTACTGTCTCCAGATATTACCAACTGTCACTTGGAGAAGAAGAAGAGGCAAAAATTGCCCCAGTGTTCCAGATCCTGTAAGCTGAGGTCATACCATCCTTGCAGGACAGAGAGTAGAAACCCCAAACCTTAGGATGGCGAAGAACCACATGGTGAGCTAAGGAGAGAACACCTTCCTGGGGCCATTTGCAAGTCAAAATCATTCGTGAAATGAAGTGGGATTCATCAGTTCCAAAGGGAAATTGTCAGATTATTTAGAAAGTCAGTGTCACTCAAGTATTTTGTTTACCCTAAAATTATGATCATCTTTTCCTCACATCATTGGCATTTGTCAGATGAAAGAACCTTGCAAACATCTCTGGAAGCATCCTCATGAAAAGCGAATTGGTGGGTCCGTTCATTTGAAGGCAGTCTCCACTGAGTTGTGAAGTATCGGCAGAGGAGGAGCTTCTCACAGCACACCCCACCGTTGAATTTGCAGAGTATAAAGCAGGAATAGATGACTATCCACACTACTCGGGGACTTTCTCAGAGCAACACTGCAGTGCACGTAAGGACGGCGTCAGACAGGCACAGCAGGAAGGGGATGTCCCTGGGGCACAGGAAAGCACTAGTCTCCACATGCAATTTACTGAGCACACATTTGACATGCTTCTCTGACTCGGATGGATTATTTCTCAGCTATTAGCATGTATCATTGACGATCATCAGTCTGTCTAGTTCGTGCTGGAGGCGTCTGTGGGTGACTTTCATTTCCTGTTCCTCTCTCTCCTTTGTTCACTCCAGACTTGCAGACATTCTAGAATTCATTTTCCCCCAGAAATAGAAAACTAGGTCATGTCTTGTGGTAAAATATTTTTGTAGATTCCTGGGATTCTGAAAAGGACAGCAATTGGATACCGATAGTCACTCTGCAAATCTTTATCAAAAAACCAAACTCTCCCGCACCCCACCACTGTGCACGTATGCTTCCTGTTTAGAAACAGGCTTACTTTTCTATATTCTAATATCGTCCATGGCCCTACGTGTTGCTGAAGGAAGGGAGACAGCTTGAGTCTCTTGGCAAATAAGGATCATCCCAGTGACAGTCTAGGAGAAGAAGCAGGTCCCCAGAGAGAGGAGAAACCCAGAGATAAAGTACAGACAGGTTCCTGGGGTGAGATGGGAAGTCAGCTCAGGCTTCCTTTCCTAGCCAGCAAGTGCCGTGGTCTCTAATGTCACCAACAGCTCTAGAGTGTGTCTCATATAATGATCTGCCATTTTTCTGTTAAAATCCACTTGGTTTCAAGGTTTATTTTTTTCCAGTTTTTAGCACAAGGGTGGAGTTGCAGCCAATTCACAGCATGCAACGCTGGGTGCTAAACCGCATCCTTTACATGTTTGTCATAACTTTTTAGAAAGTGGCAGGAAGCATAAGGTCAAGACGAGAGAGCTAGCCTTTGTAGGTCACAGCATCTAGTTGCAGGACATTAAAAACTCCTTCACAGAGTTGAAAGGAATCAAGAAGGAAAGGTTCCTCCTTTAATGAAGATTCTAAGGGACAGTGTCCCTGAGGGAATCCTCTCTGCTGAGAACAGACTGGGAATGATGGGAACTGGTGGATGCCCTTTCAGGGAATCTACTTTGTGCATGGCGCAGGGCTTGGGGGAACAAGAAGAAGGATGATGAGAAATGAACTAATCTTTGCTCACCTGCAGGTCTGAACTTGTAGAGGATGGCTATGGTATGAGGGTGTTTGATATGCATGCGTGCCAAGCGAACGGCCTCAGGAAAGAGTGCCCAGGCTAGGAAGCACTGTGTTGAAATGGGCAAGGGAAGTCATGGCTGGGAATGGCTGTGGGGTACAGTAGGCTTCCAGGGAGAGCGAGTGAGTGAGAGAGCAAAGGCAGAGGCTGGGGGTGGGGGTCAGGGTTGCAGGATGGGTAAGTCTTTGAGGAACTCATGGGAACCATCAGAAGATGCTGACTAGACAGCCAAGGATATTAGCATTGATGCCTCCGTGCCCAGAACTAGGGTGGGTCCCACAGCAAAGAAAGGACTGTCAGCTGAAAGGAAAGAGGGTACCGCAAGCATAAGGTTTGAGAACTAGTCTTAGTGTAGGACGATGAAGACAAGGCAGGATTGAGGTCAACTTGAGCCTCAACGCAGAGGACGCTATCAGAGGTTGGTGACAAACTGATCAAAGGACCTAGAACAGTCAAAAGTAGCTCTAGGATGGTGGGCTTTGTGTGTGCACTGGGGAAGCCTCAGAGTTCATGTAGAGTGCTGAGCGGGACTTCCGTGAAGCTAGGTTTTCATCGAATTTCACATACATGAAATACTCAGAAGGAAATGTTCCTAACAATAATCAGAAGCAGAAAACTGAGTCGAGAAAACGTCCTGGTGGGAGGGCTGACTAGCTGGTGAGTCAGCGGCCACTTCTATGAACACAGCCCAAGTTGGAGGGCCAAGGGTGGAGGAGGGAGAACTCACTTGCCAGGGATTGTGTGCACGCTTTATGCTTTGTAAATAACCAGGAAACTCAGGGTAATGTCAAGGTTAAATGGCATTTTTGTTTTTCTCTTCCGTAAGATATTTTCGTATTCACCAATGACACAAACAAATGAAAAGGTATGTGATTTATACAAATATTTGAATTATGTGGAGTTGGTCTTCTGATCATCTGTCATGAGGTCTCTGCTCTTTGTTAATGTTTACAGTACTAACAAATAATTGAATTTCACATTGTTAGTAAAAATAGGCCCTGTTCCAGCCTCATTATGTGTTTCTTTCTGTAACCCAAACACATGCACACACACACACACACACACACACACACACACACACACACACACACACTGGCCACGGCACCATTTGTGAGGTATCTTGAGGCATCTCACCTGTTGTGCCAATAACCTTGCATGTTTTCATGTGGCCAAGACTCATCATTTTAGCATCAGGTGCACAGACAGACACAGGAGTGCCCAGCTGATGGCAGAGAGAGAAGAAACCCTCAGCGAGGCCCCTGAGTTCAGGAGCTGTAGCTGACTCCGCCTCTTGATCTCGGAATCTAAAAGAAGAGAAAAAAAAAGTTCAGAGTCACAATGGAGAAGCCGGATGTCCTTGTCACATGACCATTAACAAAGCAGATGCATCTGAAAATGAAAGGCAATGCCAATGAAGAAGCTGCTATTGGCTGCTGCATAAAAAAATGGGCTAACCAAAGAGCCAAGGCCAGTCCTTGGTTTTGAACGTTATTTCCTCCAGAGCAACAGGTACAGAGAACATATATTAGCTTTCATTAAGGCTCTAGAAAGTGATAAGGAGTTATTGATTTCATTTTGAAGCAGAGAGAAGTAGAAGTGAAGAAATGGAATTATTCTTCTTTCTTGTATTTTCTTCCTAGGCAATTCAATTTCATTTAATTCATTTCAGGTCTGTCACTCATTAGCTGTGTAACTTTGGGCCCGTTATGCAATATGCATTCGCTTCCATTTCTTCCTTGATAAATACGGCTAAATAGTAACCTGCTTTGTATGGTTATCATAAGGACAAATAGGTGAATACATGTGAAGTATTTTGAGCTGACGGGGGCAGGGAGATAAGAAAATGTAGAGGGAAGAGTAATCATAATGTATTATGTATGTGCATGAAATTATCAAACAACAAAATTCATCAATAAAGAAAAGTGGCAAATAAAAATAAAGCACTTAGAACAGTTCCTGGCATATGGTCACTCTCATGGGTCGAATGTGAATTGTCTCCCACGGCTTATGTGAATTGTCTTTCACATGCTGTTGGGATTCAAAGGAGTCCAGTAAATAGGAACCTTTTCCCCAGCTGAACTCTGAAGCAATTAAAGAGAAGGTCAAAAAGTAAGCCCCCCTCTCCCCTAGACCAAGCTGCCACCTTTATTGCTGAAAACATCTAGGGAGGGAAGGGTGAGGCAAGTGGGCTGCAGCTGGAATTCTTCCCCAGTGGCAGACAGAACTAGACTGGGCAGGCTTCTGTCTGCTGGGTCAGATTCTGCCCTTGGAGAACAGAGCAGAAGTTGTACTTTCTTAGACATGAAAAGGGAGTAGGGGAAGGAATAAGGAGCTGACTTTGCATGTCCAGAATTGACAACCACATCAATCGGCTAAATTCATTTTCCTTCCTCTGGGAGGAAGAGGATGTTAAAAGAGTTCCACACACAGGAATCCTTCCGGTGCTTTCCCTTCTCCTGGAAGCAAGTCTGTGGGAGACGGAGCAGCTGTCAACTGCACACACGTTAGGTAATGCACCAAGCCCTGGGCCCCTCTACCTGAGCTCACCATAGGCATTCTTCTCCCTCACTATGTGGCACCTATGTCCCATTTTATTGTTTGGTTGGTAGCTGTTATGGTTACATTTTAGTGTCAACTTGACAGTTGCAGACTGTTTGGGATGCAGCTGTGGAAGGTTAATAGTTGGAACGGGTCCCTGAACGAGTCTGCAGGTACTTGACTGATTGCTGTGGAGAACCCAGCCTGTAGTGGGTGGGGCTTTCCGGTGGTGGACCAGATGATAGGAAGAGGAGGGACTTGCTCTTCCCTTATCCTGTTTCGACCTGCTGTGGAGTCCACTCTTCTAGAGTCTTGCACTTTTGGAGCATCGTGGCTTTCTTTGTGGCTGCTGCTGCTGTTGCCTTTGTCCTTGGCTGACTCGGAGCTTCATCCTTCACACGTTGTTGCTGTTCCCATTGCTTTTGGAGCCTGGTCTCTGGCCTTGTTGCTGTTCTCTGTTCATCGCTGAGGTCAGAGCCCAGCTGTTCTTCACTGAGGTTGGAACCAGCCTCCTTGACCCTCCAGCGAAGTCAAGGCTTGAGACCTTCTTGGGATCTTTTGGCTTTGTGGGACATTCCAGTCAAGAATGAAGCAGCTATGGCGGCTACTTCGAAGGATACTATTTTTTTTATATTATAAGTTAATTTAATAAACTTACTTATATATATTACATTCTAGAGATTCTGTTCTCCAGAGAACCTTGACTAACACAGTAGCCTCACCAGCCTCCTGAGCATCCTGAGTAGAACCATCAAACATGTTGACTTTTCTTTTGACCTTCACATTTGCTTCATTCAGGCATCTTGTAGTTCTTTTCTCTCTCTCTTTTCTTCGTCCCTAGATTCATAACTCCTCCCTGGACCAGTGCCTCAGGTTTCTGACTTTCAGGCTGTTTTATTCTGCACATCCATGTTCCTCACAACCCAGCCTTGAATTCTGCTTATTTATGGGTCCGCTATGGTCATAGATAACAGCTCCTTCCTATGTCCCACACTAGTTCTGGGGTTAACTTCTCTTGTGATATGTATACTGCTCATCTCAGTGTCTCATGGGGTCCAAAAAGTGGCATGAACTTACCTGGAAATAGTACATTTATGGAGCCTTAAATTACTAGTTCAGTCACATGACATGAAATACGAATCCCACAACCCCATGCAAGTGTCAAAAACACACATGAGTTTATACATTGCACGTCACAAGAAGGATTTATGGCATTTTCTTAAATTTTCAGCTTGCCCCTGAACAGCAAGAGTGTCTGGTGTCCATGTTGTGTTTAGTTAATTGACCCTTCCTAGCAGGCCTGAATTACACTGTTTGGAGCTTTTTATTGAGATCTGAGCTGAGATGCTATGCCAGGCTACTGTTTTAAATGACCAGTCATCCATTCCCTCTGCACTGTGCAGACCTTCTATCGGTATCTACTTTGTCAGTCTGCATATGGTCAACTAAGTTACCCTCTCGGAATGTAGAATGGAGCTGTTTACTCTTATGATGGAAATGGAATTTTTTTTTTTTGAGACTGGGTCTTTCTGTGTGGCCCAGGCCATGGACATGAGATCTTCCTACTTCATTCCCCACACTTGGATGAAATAAATTCTTAAATGCGGAAGCTTTTGGTGATCACATTTCACACAGTCTGAAATAAGAGAGAACAAAGAGAAAATAAAATAAGCAAGAAAGAGAGAAGACCAGGAGATTTTACGTCTCTATTGTCTCTGAGTCAATAGTCTTTTCCCCCTTTGGTTCCATGAAACAACCGAGTATTCTTTAGCTAAATCTTGTTAGCTTAGGCTTGTGGTGGCTTCCTCAACAAAGAGAGCCCTACTCAGAATAATCACTGACTGGCTTCTTGTGACTGGCTCTCCAGCAGCTTTCTCTCTTACATACTGAAATTTTACAAGATACCTTTATTTTTAAATTTAAAATGGTTCCTTACAATATATTTCCAATACTTCTCTTGTATATTAACAAGTGGCACATCACTTTCTTTGAAACAAAGACAGAAGGTGTCTCTTCCTGTGACATTCATGTCATTCCCCCCACTGCACCCCCCAAATGATTTTGGAGCACAAAAAGTGCACCTCGAATAGAGGGCAAGGGCGGCAGGAAGTGCCTTAAAGAACAGCCAAAGGCCCCGCCTCCAACCCTGGCTCTTGGGCCAGTGTGGCCGGCCAGCCAAGGACACAAGTGCAGTCTCCCCTGGAGAACCCCGTGACAGTGACCACAGATCATCCTGGGTGCTTCACACCGGGGCACAAGTTGGCCACATCTGGCAATGAGCAAGGAAATGCCAAGTCTACCTGCTGCCAATCTTTTTTTTTTTCAATCAGGAGTTTGAATTTCTGGAAACTCCCCCAACGAGCCCCAGCACATGTCT
Source organism: Typhlomys cinereus (assembly GCA_023101885.1). NCBI lineage: Eukaryota > Metazoa > Chordata > Mammalia > Rodentia > Platacanthomyidae > Typhlomys > Typhlomys cinereus. Next base: position 883,768 of record JALPQD010000121.1, on the reverse strand, counting down.
TTAGCACACATGTGACTGCTGTGCCTGGACACGTGGGTGGTTGCTCAGGGAACCTGAGTCCCTCACGCTGCGAAGGTTCATTCCCTGAACCAAGGCACAGCTCCCTTAAATAAATAAACGACCGTTCTACCGTTCTGCTCCTTATTTGTTTCAAAATAAGGATATGGTACATAAAAATATTTTCCTTCACATTGTCCTTCATCGTGTGACAAGAGGGGAAGGAGGTGGATGGCAGCTGGAACAGGCCAGAAAGGACAACAGCAGGAATGAGTTACAAAGCAGCGGATGTAGGAGAGACCCGAGAGCTGCCTCTGGCTTCAAAACCACATAAGATCACATTTACTTCCATACGCAGTTTCACAATGTTAAGTATATTCATCTTGATAGTAAACTCTGCAGAGTGCTTTCAGCTTGCGTGTCTGAACCCTATGCTTATCAAAACATCAGCTTCTTTCTTTCCCTCTTGTGCCTTACTCTATGGTAGCCACCATCTTACTTTTGATTCTCATATAAATAGCGGATACAGTCTTTATATTTTTGTGGCTACTTTATTTCATGTGTCCAGTTGATGTGGAAGACCCAGACCATAGTGAATGGGACCATTCTCTGGGCAGCTGAGTAAGATCGCTGGAGGAAGCTGGTTCAGTAGTTGACATAGTGCAACACACTTGAACAAACTCGCTATCTGGCAAGCGAGGTTTGCCACTCTGTCAGCAAGCCCTGCCAGTTCTCTTGGCTCTTAGTGTTGGGATGAGTTCTCCTGGCAAGCTGGATTAAGAACTGCAAATGGAAAATTATAAGCCAAAATAAAGCCTTCTTGTTCCCATAAGCTGTTTGTCATGGCAATATGCAACATGTCACTTAGCATGATATCCTGAAAGTTCATCCATGTTTATAGCCTGTGATAGGATCCCCTATCTTTCTAGTGTGGAGTACAATGACATTATATGTATATTCTGTATTTTATCCATTTGTTATCCATGTCATGGATACTTTGGACACTTTGGCTTCTTCTGTTTTCTTGACTGTTATGAATAGCATTTCTTTGAATTTTTTGGGCATATGTTTAAAAATAGGATTGCCAGATCATACAGCTGTTCTATTTCTAATGTTTTGAAGATACAGTACACCATTTTCTATATGATTCTGCTGTTTAGATCCTACTTACAAAGCATGAGATTTCCATTTTCTTTACATTCTCACCAACACTTATTAGTTTATGTGTTTTTTTTTTCTTTTTTGATCAGTAAGTACCCTAATGTGTATGAAATGATACCTTATTGTGGTTTTATTTGCATTCTTCAGAAATACTATTCTGAAAGTTCAGTGTTCATAGCTCATGAAAAGATCTCCTTTCTTTCTAAATTTCTTAATTTTTAAATTCATCATACCCATGATTAATAATATGAAATGCATTCCTATGTGCCTTTTGGTCATTTATATAACATTTCTTGAGAATATATACCTTCATATGCTCATTTTAAAATTCAACTGTTTAGGAACTGGGGATATATTTCAGTAATAGAACACTTGTCTAGTGTGGCCCTAGCTTCAATCACCAGCATGAAAAACTAAAAACAACCCTTTTAAAATATAGTTATTTGACTTTTTGTTAAGTTGTAAGAGTCCTTTATATATTGTGGACATTAACAATTTATTAGATATATTATTTGTAAATATTTTCTGTTATCTCATATATTAATTTTCATTGGTATAATTTCAATATAAATATTAGCAGTTATAAATCTGATATGTTCAGTTAAACTTTTAGCAGACATTTACCGGTCATGTGTAATGTGCAAGATGCTTTTTGCCTTGCTCTAGACTCTGCGTAGATAAGCAGTTCTGGTGAATTGCTTCTTGAATATGACAGCAATGAAACTCTGGGAGGAATGGTCTTGCAAGTCACAGTTACTTCTGGACACTCTTGAAACTAGCTAAGCACAAGGTTTTGTGTGCACTAAAGTCCTACAGGCAGCGTAGAGAGTTGAACCTTCTCAGCCAGGGTGCTAAGAGGTCAGTCCAGTCTAGGGCTTCCAGTTTCTCTGGGACTAATGAGATCATCCGTGAATATGATGGCTGAATAGGACTGAATCGGGGTATAGACCATTGGCCTTTGATTCAAAATCTTCTCAAGGACAAGTTGGAGCCTAACAATTTGGGGGCAACTTATGATATAGTATGTCGGTTAAATGTATCAAAGTTGTTAAGTGATCATCACTTTCTTATAGCATACCAAAGCAGTCCTGCTGATCAGAAATCCCCGGAACCCTAAACACCTCTCAAGGAAACACCAGTCACTAGAAGACATGTAAGTTGAAACTGAATAGACGTATTTAACTGGTATGTTATAAATATTGTATATTAGGATTTTGGTTACATAATACATAATTACATAATACCTGACTTGTAATCAAGTCTCTAGAGGATCTGGAGGGCTCCAGAAGTCTTCATGCCCTGGGACATGCTAAATAAAAAGTTCAATTTCAGTTGAGAGTTTTTTCTTTAATAACCCAAAAAAGAAAGGAGAGGCATGAGAGGGCGAGTGCTTGTCTAGAGTCACCAAGGCCCTGGATTTAATTTCCAGCATCATGGGGTGAGGGGGCAGGAGAGAAGCATCAGGAAACCCACCTGTCACTTTGATGTCCCCCGTGGCTTTCGCAATGCTATTTTCAATCATGCAGGAATATGTGTTGTTGATCGTGACGTTGTAGAGCACAGATACAACTTTCATGGTCACGTTCTCGGAGTTCAACTCAAAGCTAGTGTTGGAGACTTCTGAAAAGTTGGCTCCTTGGTCAACTTGAGATGTCCAGGCCACCGTGGGCTGGGGGAACCACCGGGGAGCCTCACAACGCAAGCTCTCGGAACTGGCATTATAATCCACATTCATCTCTGGCACGCTGAAAGCTACGGGGGTCAAAGGTGACAAAGGACAAACGTCAAAGAGAGCTGGATTAGACAATAAAGCCTTGAAGGACTAGATCTTAAAAACACAAACATCACTTCTGTCCCTGAAGTGACTCAGTACTTCCCCACGGTACCATTCGTGTGTGGTCCATTGTATTGTGGGCATAAACAATGATTTGCTCATAGCATTATTATGCTTGAAACCCTTCGGCAATACCACAAATCCAGGGACCTAAGTCCACACATATTACTGTTACAATAGATGACTTTCCTCCAAGCAAAAGGAGCTCCCGGGATCGGTCAAAAAATGTGTTCTCTTTGGACAATCGGGCATTTTCCTAGAGCCTGCTGGGCCCTCTGGAGTTCGGGCACGTGGGCGAAGAGGGAGAAGGAGAAGAAAGAAGCAAGCAGGATTCCCGTCGCCCATGGTAAGTCCACGCACGGCCTCTTCACTCTTGGAGTCAGAGTTCACCTGGGTAGAGACCCCCAGGAAAAGGGCTGTTTTCTTCTAAGATTGTCTCATTAAGATAGCCATTTGGAAACTTAGGCCTTCTCTAGGCAATAAGATGCTAATAGAAAAATGTTAGGGCCTGGATTTATCATTGTGCTAAAAATTCACAACTAACTGTTCAGTTAGTGTTGCCTTTTGCACATGATTAGATTTGTGCTGAGAGAGTATGAAAAAAACCTTTGCAAGTGTGTGTGTGTGTGTGTGTGTGTGTGTGTGTGTGTGTGTGTGTGTGTAGAAGGCACTGTGTGCCCATGCAGGCCTAACAAGGGTGTCTTCAGAAATAATCCTGGATTGCTCTACTTCCTTATTGCTTTGCTCTGGGGTTTCCCAAACTCTGCCTTCTAGGGCCAAAAGTGCAGGCCATCACCATTTCCACCTGACATTTTTACATGGAATATGGGGATTTGAACTCAGGTGCTTTTGCTTATGGGGCAAAGACTTAACTCCTGAACCATTTTTCAAGTCCCATCTTCACTTTTTTTCCAGATGGGGCCTCATGGAAACCAAGTCAGCTTTGAACTTGTTATATAACTGAGGTCGACCTTGAACTCCTGATCTTGGGATTATAGGTTTGCAACACCACAGCCCTGCAGTTTACCTGCACTAAGGAGTCTTATGCAGCAAGGGAGATAAGACCCACATTCTTGGAGAAGAAAGGGTACATGTTCCTAGGAGATAATGTGGAAATTAAGAATATGTGTCAATGAACCATCATTTATTGAAAGTATACATCATCCAGAAATATATCCCAGACATTTCTTTATCATCACAATCATCCTACAGATGATCCATTATTTTGCCAATAATAAAAGTTTGAATCATAGAATCATTTTAAAGTTAGCATATGAAGAGTACATCATTATTTTTAGATTGCATACAGTTTTCAGTGATCCTACGGAGAGAATTTCCATAAATTTCCCACTCTTTCCTCTAATATTAGCATCAAAAACATCCATCCTAAGGAGAAATCCAGCACAAATATTGGTTCTTTTGGACCATGATATTTTCTCAATCTTCCTGTATTTTCATGGCCTTAATAGTGTGGAGAACTGGTCAGATACTATGTAGGATGCCTTTCTGCAAGATGATATTTTTCTTGTGATTAGAATGGGGTTGTGGGTTTTGGCAAGAAAACCAAGTCTCCTCCTGAACATGCATTACAAAGTATATGCAATCTACAGGAATGATTGCTTATGAAGGGAATCTTGATCAGCACCTCTGTGTCTTGGATTTAACTATTCCAATAAGTAGAGCATGAAGAGTATTAAATGCTACTTCCTGGAGAAGAAGAATGAAATAAGTGATCTGGAATTTATCTATGAAATGATTTATTTCATTTCCCTCACCTGTTCACAGAAGTCTGGATTTAAGGGTGGGGAGATGGCTCAAGTCTAGCGACCTGAATTCAATCCTCACAACCTGTGTAAAGATGGAAGGAGACTCCACAAGGTTGTCTTTCGACTTGTACATGTATATCATACCATATCCTCACCATGTGTGCATGCATACACACATACTAATGGAAACAATGAAATATAAGGCTTTTAAAAACAAGATAAGTATATGTGAACTTACATGTATTTGCTCAATACCCTGAGTTATAATTCAATAGTGTTTCAGCTTTACCACTTGAAGAGTGTCTTAGGGGGCTCCAACGTCTTCAACTAATACTGCTAATGTCATCTTGAGAGGAAGAAACCAACAGGTTGTTTCGCCCAGGCTGCTGCTTTCACCCAGGTCTGAATCTAGAGCCATATTTGAAAGCATTGCATGTACACATGAGGTATTCAAGACCTGTGCTTACTGTTTAGACGAGGTAAGCTCAGGACACGTTCTACCTAGTAGAAAACCTCTCTTGGCTTTTCCATGAAGGAAGTATTCTTATTCCTTCTCCTATGAACATTTGGCTATAATGTTTTTCTGTCAACCCTTCAATCATTCTACTTTTACTTGTCTTGAAGGGTTTGGTAAACTTTATCAATTGTTTTCCTTGCCCAGGCCTTCCACTCTGTCAGACTTATAGGAGGAGCTCTGCAAGATAAGGGGGAATTGCTCTTGTTTCTAAATCATTTCTATGTGCTTCATTACATCTGTCTGACTCCCTAGTATGTGAATGAAGAAAACACACATTAGGTATGTTTGGCAAGGAATGGCAGATTTCACTAGGAGTGTATTACTGAGTTTATTGGGCAATATTGCTCGAGTTTATTCCCTTTGAACTCTTAAAGTGGTTTTTACTCTCAGGATTCTAAATGTGGCCTTGAGATGAGTCGGCTTAGAAACATTCCAGGCCAGACTGTAGACTTCTTATTAGCAATGGCAGGGTCTACCATTGTAAGAGAGAGAGAGAGAGAGAGAGAGAGAGAGAGAGAAGAGAATATTATATTTTAAGAAGCTACAAGGAACCGATAACCCTCCTGACTGAGCCCTTCAAACTTGCAGAACTTCAAAGCACCACTGCTCTTACCTATTAATAGGGATAAAGTATATCTGAAGAAGCAAATAGTCTCTACATCCCAAGAAAAATGTAGAAAACTTCTCCCAGCTTGGGGTCCTGCCTTCCAGAACAAAGAACTTCTGCCACCTTTACTGGAAAAGATGCAAATGGGCAGGACACAGCTTGAACAGAACTACATAGCTCTTGCCCAGTGAAACCCAGACCCTATATCAGAACCCTGGAGAGAAGTGGATTCAGATATTGTATACAGTCTCCCCAATATATGGCCATATTAAATACATTTCCTTTTTTTTTTACTTTTCATCAACAATTTGAGTTCTTATTCATGTAAAGAAGGCTGGTATAGTCTGGTAACAGGACTATGTACATTTTGGTAAAAATATCTTAAGGAATCAATCTGAGAATTCAGAAGAGATGAGTACCCAAAATGAAAGACTTGAAGTCCTAATACATAGTTATATGATATAATGTAATACAATAATAAAATATTGTAGTAGGCTACTTTGGGGGTTGATGTGGATCTTGGGCATCATGGCAAGATAGCTACTCATGGCTCCAAATGTTTCTTGGTAAGCTCTTTCCTTCTCTCCAGATGCAACTCACCTCCAGTTCTGTACTCCAGGTGGGCATTCCCTTTGCCTTTTGAAGTGCTGATGTAGCACGTGTAGGTGCCAGCATCAGCCAGTTGCACATTTTTCAGCCTCAGAGAAGCGTTACCAACTACCACCTGGTCCGAAAACACTGCCGTCCGACCTCTGAACATCTCGTGCTGCTTGGAGAGGTCATCTTTGCCTTCTTTGTACTCATGGACTAAGCCCACGATGCCGTCTTTCAGCCACTGGATGACGATGCTGTTGAGCTTGATATCGGGCTCAAAGGTGCAGCTGAGGATGCCGTCCTCCCCAATGTTTCCAGCCGAGGTGAAAGTCGTGACTGTGATGAAGTGTTTCCCTGCAAGGCAGGAAGCGTGGGTCAGCACCAAGGAAACCACGGGGCTCCGGAGCCAAGCCTTTCCTTAAGAGATACAGAAGACTCCAAAAAAAGTCTCAAAAAAAAAGAAAGAAAGAAAGAAAGAAAGAAAGAAAGAAAGAAAGAAAGAAAGAAAGAAAGAAAGAAAGAAAGAAAGAAAGAAAGAAAGAAAGAAAGAAAGAAAGAAAGATGTGGACAGAAAGAGCTGGAAGTCATTTATTGACAGCTTCAGCAGATTTTCCATACTTGGCAGAATTTTGGAAGATCAACCTACCCAAGTCTTGAGAGGGAAGCACACTGAACTGGAGGGTTTGTTCAAGAGTATTTAAGTCTTGTGTTTGTTTCTTACTAGCCATATAGCCTTGAGCAGATCACATTGCCACATCCTCAACCAACCTTTTGTTCTCAGGAATGGCTAGATTATCACCTCCCCCTACAGTTCCCTATGCATTTGAGATGTGTTAATGCACGGAAAGGTAACTCTGCTTTGAGGCTTTGTCCCTTTCCTTTTAACAACTAAGTGTCATGCCTGCTTTTAACTCTACCTAGAGATACCATGTCTGGTCCCACACAAGTAAATGTTACTCCTGCCTTTTCTTTGTTAACTAGAATGGATACGTTTTACATAATCCTGTAAAGAATTTGGTCCTGCTCTTCTTTGATGTTTCCCTATGAACTTAGCAACACATTCTTTGCCCCTACCTTAGATTTTCTAATATAAACTGCTGTAAACTTCAATAAACGTTCAGATTCACTCAGCCCAGAGCCCTGTGTCTGCTCTTATCCATATCTGCCGACTCCTTGTCCACCTATGGGGATTCTGATCCAGGCTGCGGCCAGACTGCAGCCGTCATATGATCTTTCTGATTCTCAGGAAGTGAAGGTGTCTTACCCACCCTAAGTTTGATTCCCACAAGCCTCCATGGTACAAGGAGAGAACTGACTTATTCTGAGAGTTGTTCTGACTTCCGCCTATGTTCCATGTATACATTGCATTTTTTTCTCTCTCTCTTTCTGTCAAGTAAGTAAATATTGCTTTTTTTAAAAAAGTACACGGATTTTCAGTTAAGGTCATGAGACGACTGAATGAGAATAAACCTGATTGTCTGAGTTCAGTCCCTGAGGCCCACCGGCAGAAAAACAGCACTGACCTCTGGAGGTTGTCCTCCGGCCTTCACATGTGTCCACGGCACATGCGTGGTTGCTTTCCTCTCTCTTTCTCTGCCTCCCTTCTTGAATAAATAAATAATAAAAAGAGATTTTCCAATAAAATCATAGACCAAATGTTAACCGTGTTACAGCAAGAGAAAACTTGATTGTAATTTTAAAAGTGCCATTGAAGTTTAATTGAAAAATTACTTTTCAGAAAAGTACATAATTAGCACAATTTGTGGAGGAAATGAAAGGATAATGACATCTCTTTTGCTAATTGTGTTACTGAATTGATTTGAATGTGTTGCCCTTGAGCCTACAGGTAGAGAGAGAATCCACTGATACGTCTAGGGAACTTGGTGGTTAAAAGTAGGCAGCTGCGAGGACCCAGAGACCTACTGAAGTTCAAGTTATGGAAGGTCACAGCCCCAAGGTGGCGGATGGGATGAGTATAACATCGATTATATCTCCCTTTGCATGAAATAAAAAAGAGGAATAAAGCAAGTAAGAAACTAAAAACCCATGAAGACCTACCCATTATTTTGTACCCAGAAAACAACCAATAAATATTCATTTATTAAATGAATATATGATGATGGTTAAAAGCAATAAAGTGAAACTTAGTGTGCTGACAACAGCATGTAAGTAGTCTCACAAAATGATCCATATTCAGATGTGTGAGTAAAATGGGGCTCAAGAATAATTGTGTAGCTGGTCTGAGGTGACCAGAAGTTCCTATATGATCAGTGAACCATGGAGATGGATTAGAAGCCACTGTCTAGTGAACTGGCATAGAGTTAAGTAGTTTTATTGGCCACTAAGAGTACCTCAAACCCCTCTGAAACTGGTACTTACTGAAAAGTAGATGATCTAGCTTCCTAGGGGGTTAGTTACCACCAAAGCTCTGGTCTATGTGAAGAAAAAGGTAGAACATGGAAGGTGAGCAAGTCCATTGAGGTCTCCACTGAGCACCGCTGATTGGTTCTCTATCACAGCAGCTGAGTATTTTAGAAAGTAGGAATCCAGGTAACGTAAGGCAAGGATTCCACACAGAAATTACAATTTGGGGACACCAGACAAAACTGGATAAAATCTAACAAATGAAATGTCCTTCACACACTCTGTAAGAAAGGTTCTATTCATTTCAATAGCACAGAGAAGATGCCAGATGCCGTTGGCCAATGGTTACACAACATCTGTCAAGAAGCATCTGTTCAGATGGGTACCTCAGCATTCCACTTAAAGATGCAAATATGAGGAGTCAGCCTATTCCAGGAAAGGCCAGAGAGCACTTGTGAGTGCATGCTGGGAAAGAGGAAAAGCGAGGCTGTGTAGCAGTTGCTCATATGAGAAGCATTAGGAAGCCTATTGGATCAGGATAAATAAAAAGCAGCCGAGCATGGCAGTTGGGAGCATGACGCGGGGACTCGTCTGGATTCACATCTCATAGTGCTTCTGTTTGTCTGTGTGACACTAGACAAATATGCAAAGGTCTTTATTCCATAATTAGTTTTTAATCTGTAAAAGGAGGAGGCTCCCTCATGGGGTCTCTGAAAAAAAAAAAAAACAACTAGATGGTATCAAAGCAGGTAAAATGCTTAATAGCATACAAATGACCTGCCATGCTAAATCTTAACTCATGGATAATAATAAATAACATTATTGATAATAATTATCTGTAAAAACAGAAGATCGGGGTGCCAAGAGGTAAGGAAAGGAATGCTTTGTTCACAATGACACATGGTAAGCCCCAGGAGGTAAGAGCGACCATCATACCCACTTTATGAATGAGTATAAAGAGGCTCTGAGGCTAGTGACCTGCTAAGGCCCCATGTCTAGCCAGTGGGGAAGCCGAGATCAAACACGCCTTGTAGGCATGAAGCAGAACTTCTAACACCATTTTTTTGCTGATGGCTAATACCAGACTGAAATATGTCAAGACCAAACCCACTACAGAGATACCATCACCTTAATTAAAAATAAAAGCAGACCTGGGAGATATAGCTAGCATGCTTGATATGTATAAGACACTATTAATCCACAATACTGGAACATGACAAATTAATATTTTAAAAGAAAAACAAGTAAAGATCTTAAGAAAAAAAACAGCTATTCTTACAAGTGACTTTTTTTAGAAATGCCAAATATTCTTCAAATGATTTGTATGATGTTCCTAATAAGTGCCCACAGGCATAGTCAGTGTTCAAAAGTGGAGCATTATTAAGAACTGATGTCCTGTGGCTTCTTGCTATACCTTCTTGACCAGGAAATGAATAGTTCCCAGGAGGTGGGAAGCAAGCATGTTGATTATAGAATATTTTTGTTAATAGCATTTATGGCATACATACATCAGGCATATTATGGGCACAGTTCATTCCCACAGTGACCCCGAGTTTACTGCCAAAAGGAACTGATTGTGGAAAGTGAAGTTATATCCCAGTGGACATAGAGTTGTCAGACTAAGAGATGTCTAATTCTCAAACTTTTTTCCCTCACGCAGGAGTGCAGGTAATCACCAGTGAGCGATGAACAGATACCTTTCCACTACATCAGTTTCTTTCCTGAGTGTCTCATAACAAGGGATTAACATGAGTCTTTCAACCTCTCTTCCAAAAATTCACTTTAAGTGTATTTCATGTGTTGTGGGGCCTGAGTTCAGAATATTTATCTATTTATTTATTTTTGCAATTCTGGGGGTTGGACCAGGATCTTTGACATGTGTTGGGCAAGTTCTCTGCTACTGAGCTACATCATCAATCTTTGCTTTTTCCTTTTTTTGTATCAGCATATATTCATTAATTATGTACAATAATGGGATTTGTTATGACATTTTCATACATGTATGTATGTGATCATATTTACCTCATTACCCTTTCCTGTTCTCCACCCTCTCCCACTGATTTCTTTTCTCCCCAATAAATCTCACTTCTCCATTCATGTCTGGATTTTTGTGGGGGGGAGGGGGTGTATGCACATGTGTGGTTCAGGGTTTAATTACGGTCGATTATGTGAACATGAGTGAAGGGCTATTTGTAGGAGCCTAAGCAACTTACCAGTGGCTACACTACTGAAGAAAATGGACCCCTCCCTCAGTAACCATTAGCTGCTATAGTTCTTCAAGGAGGAGCACCAACTTTTGAGTCCCCCATACCCATCTTTACATGCTAACAATTGTTAACTGCCCATAAGTTCTCAGTGAGGGGTGGGTTCTGGGAGCCTCCTCCCCATCCAAGATAGAATGCTTACTGGCCCAATCCTGTGCAGATATCATGCTAGTAATCATAGCCACAGTGAGTTCATGAACACAAAGACCAGATCACGGCAGAAGACAGCATCTCATATCCCTCTTCTCCTTCCTCCGGCTCCCACATTCTTTCTACCCCCTCTTCTGTGATCTTGGCCTTAGAGCAGGTGATACAGATGCCCCATTTAGCACTGAACATTCAATAGTGACCTATTCTCAGCACTTTGAACAGTTACTTGACTCTGCCTACCGCAGAAAGAAGATTCCATGACCAAAGCTGAGGGCAACAGTAATCCACAACGTTTGAGTTTTTGGAACTGGGTCTCACTGTGTCACCCAGGTTAACCTCCAACTAATGCTACCCCTGCTTCCACCTACCTTCCAATCCCTGTTATTACAGACAGGTCCCACAATGGCCAATTACAGTTAGAATTTATGGAGTCCAGACTAATGGCAGGAGTGTTACCAAACAATAGATGTTCTTTCTGTGTTAGTCTTCTTAAGTCTTTAAAATATATAGTCTCAGGCACAAGGCAAACCCAAATCAGCCTTCTCTGCCACAATCTTGCATGAATATTATCATTAATACAAGGTGGCAGGGAGGAGCAAGCAGCCAAAATGTACCTATGTCAGCTTGAACTCGACTGTATATGAGTTTATTGTCTGGATGTAGTAATAACATCTACCTCCAATTTGTTGTGAATAGTAAACCGAAATATCTGCATACTATTATATAAATAAAATCAAGACTCAGAATCTTTTGCTTATTTAAATCTATTTTAAGAATATTTTATTTATGGGGGCTGGAGAGGTGCCTCAGGGGTTAAGCCTCTGCCTTGCAGGCGGAAAGTCCTGAGTTTGGATCTTGGACCCCACGTATAGATGCCGGGCGGAAGCGGGGGCGGCCCGCGCTTCTGGTCCTGGTAGGGCGAAGCCTGTGAATCCCGAGGCGGAGTAAACAAGGAGGAGGTGGAGGCGTCCATGGTGGTTCCCGAATTCACCCGTGGTTCTACACACACACACACACACACACACACACACACACACGTGCGTGCTCACATACATACACACACACACACGCACAATTGAATAAATAATAAAAAAAATTTTTTTAAAAGAATTTTTTTATGTGAGAGAGAGAGAAGGAAGAGAACATGAATGCAGGCCATGGTACATGGGCGGAGTCAGAGGACAACTTTCAGAAGTCAGTTCTTTCCTTCCACCATGTGGGGTTCCTGGGTTTATGAGTAGTCATCTTACCTGCTGAGCTATATCAACACCCCCAAAATCTATTATTATTAAGATAATGAGAAAGCAGACCAAATACTTGCTCTACATAAAGTCACTGTGTAACCAGAATATATAAATAATTCCTACAATCAAAAAAGACACCTAATTTAAAAATAGACAAAGGACAAAATATATTTTTTGATGATACAGAAAGGGGGGGATGCTAGTGTCTTGTCTAAGCTAACATGTACAGTAAGTTTACTTAGTTCAGACTGGTGACCACTATGAAGTGGCCAAGTCTTCACAATGGAGGAGAAGTGACAGTGGCAAGAGGCAGTTGAAAGCATAAAGCTAAAGTCATACAGTGATTGCTTTGGTCACTGTCATGGTTTAAATGCAAGTTGTCCTTCACAGGCTCATGTGTTTGAATCCTTAGTTGATGCTGGGAAGGTCATGGTAGTTTTATGAGGTGTAGCCTTGCTGGAGGAAGGCAGGTCAAGGGTGGGCCTGGGGGTTGGTTAGCTCTGCTCTGCTTCCTTGAGAAATCTGCTCTCCCAGTTTTCAGTTTTCTCTCTCAGTCTCCATGAAGGATGTGACTTAAGCTATCTCTGGCTTCTGCCAGCCAACCATGCCTTTTCTGCCTTAATGGACTGTATCTTCCCTGTGGAACTGTAAGCCAAATACCTTTCTCCCCTAAGCCGCTTGAGTATGATTGGGGTCTCCCAGCACGTTACCGTGTACAGTCGCAGGACGAGATGAGTGAGCTAGCCCAGCTCAAGTGGCTTATAGGAGACAGAGAAACAGTCTGCCTCAGAGAAGACAGCTACCAGCCTAATTCACTCACTCACTCAGTCATACTTCAAGAAGTACCCTGGGACAGTTTCAGTTGTCAACTTGACGCTTGAGATGTGGGTCTCCCGGCACGTTTATGAGAAATTATTTAGTTAAGGCAAGCCTGTAGGAGATTGTCATAATCACATGACTGATGTGGGAAGACCCGCCCACAGTGGGTGGAATTATCTTTTGGGCAGGTGGATAAGATGTAACCAGATGGTGAGTGGTCTTGGCAAAGCTGGCAGCTGATGTGCATTGGTCCTTGCTCTCTGCTTATGCTGTGGGCACGGTGTGGCCAGTTTCCTTGGTTCCTGATGGTGGTATAAACTCTCCTGCCACGACTCAACTATAACCTGGACTCATGAGCATACATGTAAGTCCCTTGTCCCCTAAGTTGTTTGACTCGAGTATTTATGACAGCAATGAAATTATGACACTCAGATGCCCCCATAATAGATGTCCTAGAAAAGTGACCTAAACAGAAGAAGAAAGGGAAGTCCTCCTCTTTCTGACATGAGTTAACTGCTTTTGGAAACTAACCATCCCCAACACACTGACATCTGTGTGCCTCATGGTACATGTAGGTACGTGTTTCCTACAGCAGTCATGTTCGACTTTTCCTTCACTGAAAGAGCCTGTTCAGAAAGACTGGATTCCCATCAGCACCTAACAGACATATCAATGCCAAGAAATTCATCAGATCAACCATCAATAGGGCATCCCGGATAACGCCAGGAAAACACCTTCAGCACCGTCTGGTAGGCACATTCCTGATCAACTTCTATGATTCTCTCAACTGCGTACTGATTGGCTATAATTTCTCCACTTTAAAGATGAGGAAACTGAAGTCGAGCAAGTGCTTTGAGGTTCTAGGTAGAGCAAGTGCTTTGAGGTTCTAGGTAGAGCAAGTGCTTTGTCCACCTGCTGCACTGATTAGAACTCAAGCTTGAAGGGTGACTGGATTGTGGAAGGGCGGCACATACCTGAGATACCAAAGCCGATAATGAGTGCAATTGCTCCTGCCAGAATGATGATGATGTTGATAATGCTGTGGAGAGAGACAGAGAATCGAGAAGTTACTTCCTTCTTCTATCGACATGTTGCTTAGCAACATGGTGCACATCTGTCCCTCATGAGATGTGTGGCTCGATTTTTTCCTCCACATCAGCTCCTCCTAGAAATAGGTACCTTCGAATGGAATCTCATTGGTCCTATTCCCTTTCCTGACATCCTGAGCTACCTTCATCTACCTTCATCATCTCTGGATCAGAGAAGACATCATACAAAGACTCCATGATGCCCAGAGACACTTGAGGGGAACTGGTCTCTTACCCACTCACCTGGGAGCGAGCCGTGCTGCCCGCCCTTCATCATTTGTCTCTGTCTTATCTCTGTAGCCTTCATTTCCGCCTCGTACAATGGTCACACTTTCCCCGCTTTGTATCCACTCTCACGTGGCCCATAGTACCCCCATAATCTCTGAGTAAGAGTCTTTTGCTTCTTATTTAAAAAAAAAAGAAAAGAAGAAAGTGGGTACAGCTGGGAATGTAGCTCAGTAACAGAACACGTGCTTAGTTGGTTCTTGGTTTCACCCCTAACGCCAGAACAAATAAACAAGTAAGATGCATATTTACCACAGAAAATTTAGAAAGTAAAAACATCCAATCAAAAATTGGACAGGAAATACATCTACAATTTTATCATCCAGGCACAACTACCTTTAGATTTTTATGTGTATCCGGATATCCTGGCAGTTGTTAATTAACAGATTAGCAAATGATACCTGGGAAATAAAGTATTGCTTGTGTCTCCTGAGTGCTCTGATTGTATGGCAGACATGTTGCTCCAAGCACCATTTGCAGCCAATATCATCTTTCCACATGATGACAACCTTATAATGCAAACGACTTCATCCACCCATGTATACGTGAGGAAGCGACGTCTGCCCTCAAGTCAGCAGCTGGCAATAAGCAGAGCTGAGATTAGACTCTCCCAAATCTGCACTCAGCACTTTCTATACCTCTCCCAGGGAAGGGGCTGGCAGGAAAGGGCTGGAGGTAGGGCATCTCTTCCCTTTCTGCCTAGAGGAATCTCTGTCACATGGGGGCGTTGTGGGCTTTGGCTGCATAGAGTCACTCTGGCAGAGTAGAAGGCATGGATCTAAGTAGGTGCGGAAACCATTGCTGGGAGGTGCAGCCACCCGGCTGGGAACATCATCATCAGAAGCTCCTTGGCCACCCGCTCAGCTGTGGGCCATTCACACATTCCCCATACCCACTCACGCTGGCATTACTCAACAGGCAAGACAAAAGAAAGGCGCAGAGAGACAAAGAATGATGCTGTCCAGTGCAGAAGGGAGTGAAGTCATTTGACTTTCCATCTCAACAGGCTCATTGTATCCAGCAACCTCGGGCTGGAAGATGCCCCCCAACTCCCCAAGAAAGAGCTGACTTAACTGGTAATAAAAGCTGTAGCAAACAGCTTCCCTGAGATCAAACCTGCTGAGGTTCGGTCCCAACGCAGCAGGTGCCCCTAATAACAAGGCGTCTGCTCAACTGCTTCCAGAAGACCACATTTGCCTCTCTGCACCTCAGTGCACTCAGGGTCCTTACTTACCAGGCATACGAAGCCATTCAGACAGACTCCCAGGAGCCCTTCCCTGACTGCTGTGACTTGCATTTGTGATACTTATAGTAAATTAATTTATCTCTCTGATACTCAATTCTTTATAAAAATGGGTCTAGGAACAATTTCTGCTTTATCTACTAGACAAGCATGACGGTTTGGTTGGGTAACTTCAGATGGTGAAGGCTTAACCCCTGGTAGCACAGGACTTTACTTTTTAAATGGGGGCAGTGCCGATATAATGGGTTCAGAGGAGGTAAAAACTGGAGTACATGGGCTTCTAACCCAACTTGATTGGTGCCATCACAAAAAGCTGGCATCATTTTGTGTATCTGGAGTCCCCGCTACTCCAGAGACGGAAGCAGGGGATCCCTTTGGCCCCCGGGACTCAAGACCAGCAACCCAGGGAGGCAGTTTCAAAAATGAATTAAATTTGGAGTAAAAACTACAAACGGACACTGTGCCAGTTAGACATAGGTTAGCTACAGCTTGAAAATTGAGGGCTGAATCTTTGGTACATCTATGAAGAATTATTTAATTAAGGCAATTCCTGAGTAAGCTTATGGGAGATGATCTGATTCCGTGGGCAGACCCAGCCCATAAACGGGTGAGACCATTTTCTGGGCAGGTAGGTAAAACAGAGAGAGCTGGGTCAGTACTTTGGTGCATAGTATATACCTACTCTGGCAAGTGAGAGAGTTCAGATAAACCTCCTGCTCCCCTCAGCCATATGGCTGTGTATTCAAAGCAGCAACAGAAGAGAAACCAGGACAGATAGGGACCCATGTGCCTAGGGGGTGAGTGTCAGGTGACAGGGAAAGCAAAGCCCAGTAAATGTGGAACACGAGACTGTCATTGCCATGAGCGCCCGGAAGCTGGACAGAGGCACGGAGCAGACTTCTTCGCACGGCTCTGGGAAAGAATCACCCTATAGTCTTAGCCTGCCACATGGGGAGAGCTGAGCTCTTAAGACCTCTGGTTTGCTGGCACGTTCTTACGATGTCCCCTAGTAAACTGCAAAAAAAGCATTGCTTTGGGACCAAACGGTGAATAACGCACATATGATCCCTAAAAGACTTAAACGTTACTTTTTACTGTACTTAATTTTTACCTACAGCTATTTGATATAAGGTTAGTCTTAAGGATTTGTTTGAATCATTCTTAAAATTCTTTAGAACAGGGCTAGGACAGCAACTGTGAAGATATGTGTCATAGTTAAGCTCAGGTGTCAATTTGACAGTTTGGGCTCCGAGTACATTTGTAGAGAATTAATGGTTCAGTTAAAACCAAAGCAAACCTGCAGGAGATTGTCTAGCTGATGGGGAAGGCCCAGTCCATGGTGGGTGGGACTAGACGAATAAAATACTGAGAATTGGTTGAGGAAGTGGGCATCCTTTTGTACACTTGGCCAGACATGCTGGTCTGGCAAGTAAGGATCATCCCTCTCTCAGCCATTATGTAGAGATGGTGTGGCCAGGATAAACCCCTTGCTTCTTTAAGTTGTTTGATGGTCATTTATCAGCAACCATGCAGGTGAACTGCAATGATATGGATATGAGATGCCCTCCCCCTCCCCAGGGGCATAGGATTGAGTCATTATATGGTTTGGGGGATATGCTTGGGAAAGCGGTGGCACTTTTAAGAAGAAAAGTCTTTTGTAGAAAAAAAGGAAGAAAGAAAAATAAGTAAAGTCTTGGTGGAGGAAAAAGGTCACAGAGTGAGGGCTGGGTCTTGAGATTTGGTAGCTCAGCCCTGCTCCCCTTCCCTGGTTTTCTCTCTCTGCCTCTGATGCCTGGTGACCTGACCCAGCCTCCTGCCCCTGCCATCAGCCGTGTCTCCTGCATTAGAGCAGGACTACACAGATCCCCTGTGGAACGTAAGGCAAATAATGCCTTCTTTCTCCCAGAACGTGCTTGCCCTGAACTATTGTTTCACTGCACAAAGTAAGTGCAACGAGTAGGTGTCTGGACGCTTGCCAACAGCGTCACACAACGAAGGCTGTGTGCTTCGGTTGAGACAGTGAGCCTTCCTCAGACCACAAGTGTTCCTTGTCATCTCCATGGGGCCTTCCTCCCTGTCAGCAAGTGTTCTGTCCAGACTGGACCCCCCCTCCCCAGGCTCCTTGTGAACTTGCAAGTTCTCGAGAAGCCGTTCAACCCCAGGTCCTTGGAAGGAGCAGCAGGGACTGTCAGAGCAGCCAAATTAAATAATTCCTGGCTGATGCTTGCAATTTTATTTGAAAATTACTTATCAGACATGTTCTGTGAGGTGTTCTCACACTGCTTTCTGGCTCTTGCTTTCCCAGAATAGTTTCCAGTAATGATGCTGCAGTAAATTTTTAATGCAAAACTCAGTCTTCTACCACAGCATTAGAATTCACAGTGCACTTTTGTTGTAAGAGACTTCTTACAAAAGAGCCCCAAAATTTAAAAAAAAAAAAAAAAAATCAATGCTTTTGAGAGTAGCTCAGTGATAGGGCACGGGCCTAGCACCCCAGGGGTGGGTGTGTCAATTAGTAGAGCTGTCAGAAGAGCAGGACCAGAGAGAGGAAGCTGGCTTGGACCAGTGACACGGCTCAGTGGGCGTGCCCGTTTGTTTTCATGCTGATAAATCCATGACCAAATAACTTAAGGGAAGAAAGGGTTTTTAATTCTTGCTTACAATTCTGATTACAGTTCACAGTCCAGCTTGGCAGGGGAATTCACACCAGCACCAGGAGCAAAGGAACCTGGTCACACCATATCCACAGGAATTGCTCAGAGCAGGGGCAAACTTTTTCACTTGCCTTCGTGCCAGAATGCCTTCATTCTAACAGACCGAAGTGTGCTGAAGTATGCCAGCTCTCTCCACTCATCTATCTGTCTAGGGTATGGACCCCACCCGCTGTGGACTGGGCCTTTCTACTTCAATTAGATAATTGTCATCAGTGTTTGCCTTAATTAGCAAGTCTTCAAAGATGTGTGTAAAGAATAGCCATTTATCAAATTGACACCTGTATCTAACTGGCATGGTGAGTAAAGCTCATGAGACTGGTGACCTGAGTTTGAGTGCTAGAAATCCACATTGTAGACAGTAAGAACCTCCTGAAAGCTGTCCTTTGACTTCCACTTGCCATGAATTGCATGGACCTGCTTTCTCTCTCAAATGAGCAGACAGATAGATGGTAGATAGATAGATTGATATAGATAGGATAGATGATAGATGATAGATGATAGATAGATAGATAGATAGATGGTAGATAGATGGTAGATAGGTGATAGATGATAAATAGATAGATAGATAGATAGATAGATAGATAGATAGATAGATGGTAGATAGATGGTAGATAGGTGATAGATGATAAATAGATAGATAGATAGATAGATAGATAGATAGATAGATAGATAGTAGATAGGTGATAGATAGATAGATAGATAGATAGATAGATAGATAATAGATAGATGATAGATGGATGGATAGATAGATAAATGTATGGATAGAGAGATAGATAAATAGATTATTCTAAAAAATCAATGTTTTTTGGAAGACTTACTAATTTAACAAACGCTTGCTAAATATTCATCCTATGAGCAAGACGTGGTACTTTGCAGCAGTACACTTGAAATATAAACATGAGATCAGTAAAATCCCTGTGGTCATGGAGTTGACAGTTCAATGGGGTGTAGAGATGAAAATCCAAAGGCAAAGCCTAAATTTAACAAGCAGGCCAGGACTTCTTGATCGTGATCCCTAGTGATTCGTGATGTCAAATGAGGACATCGAGAACCTAACTCTCAATGATCCGAGGTGCCCTGCATGGATGGTCAGTCTCAAGAAAACAACTCACACTGTAAAATGCACTACTTAACAAGTGTTATAGTTAGGTACATTTGTAGAGAATTAGTAGATGAGTTAAGCCCAGAGCAAACCTGCAAGAAATTGTCTAGTGGATGAGGGAAAGACCCAGCCATGGTGGGTGGGACTAGTCCCAGGGCAGGTGTATAACATGTAGGGACCTGTTTGAGAAAGGGGGCATCCTCGTGTACACTTGGCCAGATATGCTGGTCTGGCAAGTAAGGATCATCCCTCTTTCAGCTGTTATGTGGAGATGGTGTGGCCAGTTCCCTTGGCCTTAGTATTGGTGTGAGCTCTCCTGTCAAGCTGGACTAAGAGCTGTAACTGGATTATTGTAAGAGAATAAACCCATTGTTCCCTTAAGCTGTTTGATGGTGATTTTTTTTATTTCCACTTATATAAACTTAATAAGTACACCGGTCCCCTCCCTCCCTTTTTAAAAATTTTTTATGATGGTGATTTTTTATCAGCAACCATGCAGGCTGACTGCAATAACAGGATTGTGAGCTGTTTGCCTATCTGTCCAGATACTGACCCATACAAATGACAGAAAAGATTAAATAACTCATCCTCAACTATAGAAAAATCTCCACTCCCTCTTTCAGCCTGGTGAGCCCTTGTCCATCTGAGAATTCACATGTTTTCTCCAAGAAGCATATTTTAAAAGTTTCTTTCTTTGTCTTTTTTCATGTCCTGGGTAAATTATTCTTTTACCTCCTGTGGCACTCCCTGCTCCCTCATTCATGGTGCTGTGTATACACACACACACACACACACACACACACACACACACACACGTGCGCATACACACACGCGCGCATACACACACATGCATACACAGACATCTACTCTCATACACATCTACTCTCTCTTATACACACATCTGCTTTCTCTCTCTCTCTTGCACACACAGACACACACACACACACACACATCTCTCTCTCTCACCTTTGCAACATAGTAGTATAAGACAGACTGTGATCAGGGCTTCGGTAAACAAATCCCCTCAGGAAATCTAGACAGGTGGAAGGACACAAGCCAAGGGAAACAGAAAGAATCAAAATGCGTTTCTGTGGACAAATATCAAAAAAAGTGAAGAGAAAGAGAAAGGTTATGCAAATCTGTTTCCCTAGTCCATGCTATTACACACCATCTGAGAGGGGCGCAAAGAAACGGTGTCATTTCTCCCACAGAGGTGGGGTCAGGCCCTCCACGCGTGGCTTTGCTGCCCTGGCTGGGATGTGATTTCAGAGCTGCAGAAAGAGGGCCTGCGCCTGATGCCATTGTCTGGTTTCTTTGTGCGTTTTTGCTCCCCCTTCCGTTATCTTCCACAGGACTTGAAAGTAACTGGCCATTTATTAATATCATAAATGCCTTCCAGAAAAAATAACTTCATGCTCCTCAATAAAGGTGGCAGGACTCATGAAACAAAATAAAAGGGGGGAGAAAAATCACTCTTACTTTGTAGTTAGTCTTTCAGCCATAATTGATACCTTTGGGCAAGACAGGCAGGAAGCTGCTTCAGAGAATATTAACGATACACAAAATAATAAGATGGGCTTTCTGACTTTGGGTGCCAGGAGACAGTGGGTCGGTTGTGGTGGTAGGTGCAGAGGAAGTGTGCCCGGCACACACGGGTTGGGGGCGCTTCTCTTGAAAAGTAGTCTCCGTGGCAGGTGTTCATTCAAAATGCTAGATAGATACATAGATAGACAGATAGATAGATAGATAGATAGATAGATAGATAGATAGATAGATAGATAGATAGATAGACAGATAGACAGACAGACAGATACATGATAGATAGATACATAGACAGATAGATAGATGATAGATAGATAGATAGATAGGTAGGTAGATAGGTAGGTAGGTAGATAGGTAGGTAGGTAGATAGGTAGGTAGATAGATAAAACTAAAAGCCACGTGGGTCCTTTCCCACTCTGGTGGTGACACTTCTATTTCAGTTCTTCTTGCATTTGGAAAAAACTTTGTGTGAATCAATTCAATGGCCACATTACTCTGCCACTGTCCCCCTGCTTGTCAACCACAGACGAGCTACTCGGGGTTCTGGAAACACTCGGTCACAGACTGTGTTAAGAAATGAACTGGGATAAGGACACAGGCCTCTGAAGGGCAGACTCACCTCCTATCGAGCTCTGAGAGAACTGTGAAGTAGTGGCTCTTGAAACAGAAAACCAGTTTTGAAATTTACCTGACACACTAATGGACTTTGTTGTGACATTTTCATACATAGTTTTTGTTCACTCTCTTCCCCTTTACTGCTCACTGTCCTCTCTGTTTCTTCCTGCTGGTCCTCTTCTTTCTCTTCCGGTCCCTTTTTGCTTTCATGTGACATCTATTCCATTACTCATCCCACAGTCCTTTCATCCCTCCATGTTCTTCTTTCTAGCTTCGTGACCTATCACACATCCACACTTACATATCACTTATAAAATCTAAAGAGACATGCAATAGTTGTCTCTGAGTCTGGGAATGCTGTGCTTCACACAATAATCTCCAGTTCCATTCATTTTCCTACTAAGGTCACTATTTTATGTTTCTTTGTATCTAAATAAAGTTGTGTATGTATACCACAATTTTTTTTTCTTTTCCATTCATCTGTTGATGGACATGTAGGCTGGTTCCATTTCTGAGCAACTGTGAGAGAGCAGCTCCAGATAACGGATGTGCAAGCATCTCTGTGGTAGGACTTGAAGAGTCCTTTGGGTATATTCTAGGAGTAGTGTAGCTGGTCACATGGTAGTTCTAATTTTAGTCTTCTGAGAATCCTTCATACTGATTCTGGTAGTGACAGCACCCATTCCCACTCCCACCAGCAATGATAAGGGCTCCACATCTTCACAGTTGTTTTCAATCAAACAATAGCTCTATGGGCATGTTCTGCGTGCCAATGCCTGGTGCACAAATCTTGCTCAATTCTAATGATACCCTTACAAGATAAGGACTCCTACCATTGCTTTCTTTATGTGGGGAAACTGAGGTTAGGTTAAGGAGCAGCTGATGTTTTCATGGCTATGGGAACATTAGATTCTGACCTCTGACCTTCACTCTTAACCTTATGTCATAATTCTAGACAAAGTCCTGTATGACCACTAGACACAGGCTTGGAAGGCCCCCTCATCCTTACCCCTTGGCGCCTTTAGCCCCTTCTCTGAAAACAAGGTTTTTTTTGATCTACTGCACTGTGTGTGGAGCCATTGGAAGGAAGGAATAAAATGTTCTTCTTTTTTTTTTAATTCAGCTACGACCAGTTTCTATGCTTCTTTCCCAAATTCTGATAGATATTGCTTTCTTTCGAGACCATTAATTTAGCTCTGCTTGTGTGATTGACAAGGGTTTGATTCTCGGAAGTCTAGGTTAAGTTAGCAAATGTATGAATCTAAACAGCCTTGCTTGTATTTATTTTTAATATTTTATTTATGTTCTTTGAGAGACATGAAAGGGAGTAGGGTAAGGAGAATAGATATGCACTAACAAACACACACACATACACGCACACGTCATGGCATGTAGGTCAGATGACAACTGTAAGAAGTCAGTTCTCTCCTTTCCACTATGTGGGCTTCTGGGGATTGAACTCACATCTCCAGGTGAGCAGGTGTCTTACCCGCTGAGCCATCTCGCCAGCCCAGCCCTGCCTTTAAAATAATAGAGGAAGTGCAACAATAGAGCAAATCAAGTTCCGGAACACTTGATGACTTCCTTCCTTTTTCTCATTAAGAGGGAAAGGGGTGAGAGCCATCTCTAGCCATCCTTGGATCTAACAACTGCAAATCCACGCTGTACCAGGTAGCAAAAGCAATCCAGAAATCATTTAAAGTACGTGCAAGGATGTGCATGTGCCACGTACAAACCCTGTGCTATTTACACAGGGGACTTGAGCCTCAGTGTGTGTGGGGGGGGGAGGTATTCTGGGTCCATCTTTCTTAGATACGGAGAGATGATGTATTTTAAAGTATGTGGAGCAAAGTATTTGGCTTTGAGATAAATTAACCAAACTGGTCAGGACCAGTTTCAAGTCTCTGAGCTTCAACCACTGTCTACTCAAGCCCCCCTCCCCTGCCATGAAGAATTCAAGGTGCAGGGTGTTTGCTGATCTCGACGGCTGCGCTTTATCACTCTTGATATTGGCAAAGTCAAGGTCACCTTTGACTCCTGGAACTGAGAGCAGGAACACTGAGAAGGGTGCGTGTCAGGAGAATCAGCCAGGAGGAGGCCAAGTGTGTGTGGAAGACAAAGGTTCCCCGCCCCCCTGTCCATAGCGCCGTAACCACATTGGCTGGTCAGGCTGCACCTGGGTCTAGCGTGCAGGAGTCTCGAGAGCTAAGAGCACGCTGAGTCTCAGGTTGAGACGTCCTGCTCTCCATAGCATCCCCTAAGAATTGAGGCATAGTATCGGAGTGGGGGAGCAGTCCCCCAGTGCCCAGGCCCTAGAACCAGCAGCCATTGAGATGATGGGCAGTGGTGGCCCAGAACATTGCATTGGGAAAGATTTCCAGGCAGCCGCAGGATCCAGGAAAGACCGGCAGCTCTGATAAACATTGTCCAAGCAAGGTGTGGGCCCTGCGGATGTCGGATGTCGCCTCTGAGCTGGTGACCGCTCATGAATGGGGCTTTCGCTGACCGTAACCACAAACTACCAGAATCCTAGGCTAATTTAACGGATGCGTAATGATGTGCGTGGCAGTACCAGGAGACACCCCTCTGTGTACAGTTTTGGTGCACACTAAGGCATGGATAGCTAGGACCAGGCTTCCTAACCTCAGCATGATGGGTTACTGAGGCTGGAGGAGTGTTTGTTGCTAGGGCTCTGGTCCTGCATGTCTGTATGTAGCTTCTTTGATCCTGCGTCCACTTGACAGTTGAGAGGTGAGTCTTCAGGCACACCTATGAAGATTTCGATAAGGCCAGCCTCCGCGCAAACCCATAGGAGATTATCTAATCACTGCAGAAAGAGGCCATGGCGAGGGACCATTTCCTAGGTAGGTGGATAAGATGGAGAACCAAGCTGGCAGACTGGCAAGCTGTCAAGACCGGCAAGTTAGAAGACATGCTTTAGTCCTTCCCCTCTCTCACCTTGGCTTGTGTATGCAGTGTGGCCAGTTCTCTCGGCTCCTGATGCATCATTATTCTGCCAGAATAGACTGCACCCTGGCATCATGAGCCCCTGGCATCGTGAGCTGGACCGAAGATTCCAGCATCAAGGCCCATGTTGGGATTGTTCGCCTGTGTTGTCTGGTCTGTGTATTCATTACAGTTAGGATATTTAGATAGAGACTAAGACAACCTTCTAGAAGCTAGTACCATCCCTACTCTTGTGACAGCCAAAAAAAAAAAAATTTCTAGACATGACCCAGAACAGTGTAGACCAGTGCAATAATGTCATTAGGAGATGTGTCTTTGAAGACAAGTTAAAGAAATTGGGATGGCTTAATAGAAAGGTGTTTAAATATAGCATTGATCCGTGTGGTCTTGGAAAGATGTCCTATGGGCCTGTTCTCCACCACTTGGGAACAAACAAAGCCCCTGAAGGAAGTCCTAGAAGGTTAGATTTATACTCATCGTTACACAGAGAGACATTCAGGCAGAGCTCTGGCCTGGGACTGCAGAGCCCTCCTGACTGCATGGGTTACATGCATGCATACACATGGGTGAGTAAGGTACGTGGGCCGCAAGAAGAAATGTGGGCAGGATAGAGTCTTTTGCATTAGATAAAAGATCAGTGCACCTTTGAAATCCTGTTTCAGCTACTTAGGTAAGTCTGGAATTTTCTCTGGCTGTGTCTTTGCCATAGTCCTGTGTTTTGTGCACCGTCTCCCCAAAGACAGTAATATAACAATGACAGCAGCTACCTGCTGAGTGCTACCTTCAGAGCACAATACCTCGGAAGTCCCTTTAGTCCCCACTTCCTGAGACAGCTGCTCTTCTCTTTGGTGTATAAAGAGGAAGCTGAGGCCTGATGTCAAGGAAGTCCCCGAAAATTTTTCCTTGAGAAACAGAACAGGATTACACTGCAGTCTGAGATGCTTGCATAATTGACCTTAACTATCACACTGTGTTTTATATAAAGTCCAATGTTTTGCAAACCTGGGGGCTCAAATAATTGCCAGGCTTGTTGTCCTGCACAGCTGTAGACAGTGGATGGCTGGCAAGTAGAAGTTTATCCAAAATGAAAACCATCCCCCCCACCTCCTGCCACTGCAGGTGGTTTTTGTCTGAGACAGTGGAAGGAAAGCCAGGAAGGGAGTGTCAGGTGGAAAACACCAGAAAATTGAGAAACCTTTCCCAGAACAATATTTGAGCTGGCAGCAGGGCCATGCCTTTTATTTTTTTAAACATGTAAGCATGATCTATTTATAACCATCCCCCTGACTGGTGTGAAGCATGAGGGTACGTTTCATCACACTGGTACGTGTTTGCCATCGGACAGCCAGAGCCACACGGATGTCAACATGAGGTGATCACTAGTCCTTTCTAATTGGACCTGTATCTCCTCTTCCGTATTCTCCCGTGAAGAAGCATTCCTTGGTGGAATAACTGATCCCATTGTGTTTAATAACAAGCACACTTCAAATCTTTTATGACCCTCCTTGATGTTCCCAGACTGTGGGAAAAGGCAGGGTGAGGCTTGGCTGATTTTTCCCACTCCTGACT
Source organism: Typhlomys cinereus (assembly GCA_023101885.1). Classification (NCBI taxonomy): domain Eukaryota; kingdom Metazoa; phylum Chordata; class Mammalia; order Rodentia; family Platacanthomyidae; genus Typhlomys; species Typhlomys cinereus. The sequence goes on along the minus strand of JALPQD010000121.1, from coordinate 857,326 downwards.
GACCGTGACTGTCCTGGTGGCTCTTGGGTCCACTCAGCCCCTCCCCAGGTCACCTAGCACTTCTCCCCCATCATTCCCCTGGCTCAGCAGGGGGACAGGAGATGGTTCGGCCACAGCCTGCCAGGCTAAACCGGAAGGGCAGAGAGCCGGCGCTGCTGTTTCTCTGTCGCCCATACTCCCAGCCAACGCCCCCACTCCCACACCAGCACCCCGACTCCCAGCCAGCATCCACACCCCCAGTGCAGCGCCCACCCCTACTCCAGCGCCTCCACTCCCACACTAGCACCCACATTCACCACAGTCCTCCGGGCCCCTATGAGGGTGTCAAAGTCACCAACGGAGCTTTCTCATTTTGAAACTATAAAGTCAATATTTATTTTTTTCTCCCTTCTCCCTATCTCCAAATTCAAATAGCTGCTGGTTTATATATAAAGTTCAAACTGAGCCTAGTGTCTGAGATCTTCTTCAAACATCCCAGTCTATTTCTCTCGCCTGCATCTTCACCAGCCGGGGGGGGGGGGTGTTCATTATCTCCCGACGCTCCCTGCCGAGAACACCCGCCAGCCTCCTCTTGGGTTTTCAAAGACCTTCAAAGCCGGACCAGCCCTGGACACCTGCATTAAAGGTCAGCTAGAGCGCTCTGCTTTTCCTTCCCTTCATGAATTTAGGTTCTGAGGGGGAAGGGGCAGTGGACCTCAGAAGCCTTGACTTGGGAGATGGGGAGAGGGTCAGCGCGGACACTGGGGCATCATCAGGAGAGGACCAGCCATAGGAGGGAGGGAGGGACAGGCCAGGTCTCTTCCAGGGAGAGAGTGGTTGCCTTTAGCCCACCCACCCTGGCATTCACTGGGGGCAAAAGCCAGATGGGCTGCCACAGCCAATGATCTATAATGGAGTCTGCACACGGACTAGCTTTGATCAGCTTGCTGCTCATTAACACTAAGAAAGCTGGAAACAAAGCACATCTGTCTCCCTGAGAGCTTTTCTCTGACAAATCTCACACACCTGTCCTTGCTGCTGTGACTCCTCTGTGCATTGAGGTCAGGCCCCATATCCAAGGCGTTGATCAATCGCTCATTTGTTGCAGTTGTTCAAGGAAGTCTTTGGTGGAAACGCAGTTTTATTTTGGAAATCGGTAGAGAAGGCTGGCAAGATAGCTCAGCTGGTAAAGACTCTTGCCACCCAGCCTGACAACCTGAGTTCAGTACCCAGAACTCACATGGCAGGAGGACAGAACAGTTGTCTCCTGTCTTGCACACACATGCTCTGTGCATATAAACACACACACACATACACACACACACGGAAAGTAGGAGAGTGATTGCTGGGAAGAAGAATGTCAGTGGGAGTGGGAGAGGGACCAGAGAAGGGAACAAGGTGAAAATAAAAATATACACACGTGTCATTTTCAAACAATAAAATCAATTTAAATAAAAAAAAGAAAATAGAAAATGGAGAATATACAGCAGTCTTGAACCCTTAGAAAGTTTAAATACTTATAAACTCAAGGCTTTTTATAAACATGTGGCTACTTTATTCCATTTCGTTCCCCATCTTTGACTCCCCACCTTTGCGCCCCATCCATTCTGAATTACTCTGTGTCCCTAAACAAGTCAAGCAGTTCTTGCTCTGTGTCCTTGTCTATTCTGTTCTTCAGGGTCTTAGAATACAGTGTTTAATAATTTAGACATGATTTAGCAATGCTTGTTAAATAAAGATTCTGCCTTTCAGAATGTGCCCCTTGGAGTGTTTAGTACCTAGTTTCTAAAGCACATGGAATTAATAAATATTCATACTGTGATACAACTGGTAGCTAACCTGGTTTGAGTTTTTGGAGGCCATTTGTGGAAGAAATGACCATTTATCCTCTTCTGTAAAAGAAAACAGTGCTTTAAAGGAAAAGGAGTGAGGGCTGGAGAGATGCTCAGGGGTTAAAGCCTTTGGCTCACAAGCAGAAGGACCTGAGTTCAGATCTCAAATCCTCCGTAAAAACGCTGTATCAGTTACTCTTAACTATTGCTATGAGAGAACACCCAAAGTCAAGCAACTTAAGGGAGAACGGGAGGTTTATTCAGCTTATGGTTCCAGAGGGGAGGTACAGTTTCTCAAAGCAGAGGCGGCGTGGCTGGCTGGCCAAAGCTGGAGGAGGCTAAGTCACCGCAGACATCTTGGAAGCTGAGAGCTGCAGACTGCTTGCTGCAAAGGCCGACTTCTCCTGGAGGTAGGGTGGGACTAATCCACCTCAAGGCCCACCCCTTGTGACTGCCTTCCTCCAGCAAGGCTCCACCTCTCAAGGTGCCGTGACCTTGCCAAACACATGAGACTGTGGGGGACACATTTCAAACCATGACAAATACCAAGCTGAAGTGACAGCAGTCTACACGTCTGCCCTGGAAGACTGAGCCTGGGAACCCCCAGAGCAAAGTGAAAAGGAGATAGAGCAATCTAGGATGATTCTCGAAGTCACTTTTGGCCTCCACAGGCACACATGGTACCCTCTACCACATACCACACACACATAAAAAATAAATAAATAAAAATGAATGAAGTTTTTTTTTTTTTAAAGAAATGTACTTTTTGGGCTGGAGAGGTAGCTCAGGGGTTAAGCCTCTGCCTTGCAGGCAGAAGGTCCCGAGTTCGGATCCCAGATCCCACGTATAGACGCCAGGCGGAAGCGGGGGCAGCCTGCGTTTCTGGTCCTGGTAGGGCGGAGCCTGTGAACCCCGGGGGCAGAAGGAGGTGGAGGCGTCCGTGGTGGTTCCCGAATTCGTCCGTGGTTCTACACACACATACACACACGCGCACACACACACACACAGGCACATACATACGCACACATGCACAATTGAATAAATAATAATAAAAAATTTAAAAAAAAAGAAATGTACTTTTAGCCTGACCTCAAAGAATTTCAGTTGAACAAATTCCCCAAAGTAGAAATTCATAATAAAAGCATCACAAAACACAGAAAGAAAACATTACTATGAGTAGGAGCTGATATAAACAAGGGTCGGATTCAGGAAAGTCTTCAGACATAGAAGCTGACAGATACAGAATCTAAAATAAACATCTTTGGGCTGCACATGCAAAGAGACATGAAAACAGGAGGGAATCTGGTTGGAAAGGAGAAATTATGGAGTGGGACAATATCGGGGATAGGATTGGGTAGTAAGGTATGCAAAAGTTAAAAAAAAGTTAAAGTGTCAAAGACTAAAAATTAAAAACTAAAACGGGAATTTTTAGTATATTAAGAGAGTAACTGAATGATCAAAATGGAAATAAGAAATGAAAGACTAACGGACTGCCCAAATAGATTTGAAAAAACAAGCAACCATGACCTCTAAAGTAAATAATTGAAATATTAAAGCCTGTAGACTGATAAAGTAGCAGACTGAATCCAACTAGCAAGGAGACTTGGTTAAGCAGAGCTATTACACACGATGTGGTGTAGGAGAAACAAAGAGATTAAAATTATGAAGGCATGGTAAAATGCATGAAGACCAAAGTTAGACATTTTAAAATAGAGCCAGAGGTCCAGAGAGAGTGGAGAACAAAGGAGAAAGACTAAATATTTTATAGTATTTATGGAAGATCTAAGTCTTCGGATGCAGGAGGCTTAATAAACCACAGTAGGAAAAAAAAAAAGACACTTCACAATGAAAACTGAAAAGACACAGATCCCAAAGAGAGCTTGCACAGTAGAGAACAGACAGATTGCCTGGAAATGAGTGACAATCAGACTAATAGCTTCATTTCCGAAGAAACAGAGACACCAGAAAAATGATGGGATTACTTCTTCAAAACAAAATGTGAGCTATGAAGTGTGTTTATGATATCCAGCAGGTATTATGAGCACTAATATGATCGAGAGAGAATATAATATCCACCATGAAGGCTTTCTGTCCATTACAGAGACTCCCACAGGCTGCTATAAAAGCTTCTCAGTAAGATTTATACATTTAGCAAAGGTATAAACAGTCTTAACGGCCGTCCAAAGTACCTTCCACAGACATATGAATGACTCGGAGAAACAAATCATGGACAAAGCTTTGCTACCTGAGAATCAAAGCTAGCAACAACTTTGAAGGACACACCACAGGAAGTATTTTTTTTTTCTTGTTCCATTGTAGAGGAAGCAGAAGCCAACTATGTGTATGTCTGTCTAGTATTAGCAGAACTAACAAACAGCACCATACAGCAAGTGTTTAGAGATGAAAGTTAAGTTCTGTGTTAGTGCTGTTTGCTGGCACTGTGATAAAACACCACAATAAAAGCAACCTCAGGAGAAATAGTTTATCCTAGTCCATCACGGCAGAGAAGGTATGGTACGTAGCAGGAGTCTGAAGGAGCCAGTCACAATGCATCCACATTCAAGAAGGCGAAAGCAAAGAGTGCTTCCTGCTTTTCATGCGGCTCCAGATCCCAGGGACTAATCATTCAGCGTGGTCTCCCACCTCATTTAACCTAATGCGAGAGTCTCAGGGATTTGTTTCCCGGTGATTATGATCCTAATAAGATGGCGGATCAGCCACCACAAGCGCCAGTTTAGGAATTTATAGTCAGACAACCAGACATGTGAAAAGATACGCTCACATTATTCGTTATATAGTCTGATGTTCTTCATCCTTGGAATTGCACCATGGATGATGGAAGGCATTAGTGGGTACCACTAGCATCTTTCTGTGGCTTGGAGCTGAGCTCGAGAGAAAATATTTAAGGCCCAGCAGTGGAGTTGTGTCCTTCCCTTGGCGTCCTCCCCCACGGTGTATGGAATGCCTGCAGGATAGAGTTTGGTGTCCTGTGATACGTTGGGCAATGCTTATGCGGCCAAGGCCTATGCAACACATCTGAATCATCCAGGTCCCAGACATACTCTAGTCTAGAATTTCTAAGGAAGATTCAGAGATGATCGCTATTCTTTACATTTGGCTGCTACGATTTCTGGTCATTTTCTCGAACTCTATTTATTTATTTACTTATTTATTTATATTTATTTATTTATGTGTATCAGAGGGCACTATGTCCCTGTGGAGGACCAAGGGTAACTTCGACAATCATCCTGGATTGCGAAAACCTCCTCTTGCTTTGCTCTGAGATTTCCCAAGCCCCACCCACCAAGGCCAGAAGTGCAGGCTGCCGCCATTTCTGCCTGGCATTTTTTTTTTTATTTGGGACCTGGGATCCGAACTGAGGACCTTCTGCTTGAGAGACCGAGTCTTAACCCCTGAGCCATCTCTTCAGGCCATTTTCTCAAACTCGTAAAGAAAAAAATAAACTCCTTTTTTTTTTTTTTTGAGCTGTGGAGATGCCTCAGTTAATGAAGTGCTTGCCACGCAAGGACCTGCGTTAGGTCCCTGGTGCCCATGTAGAAGACAGATGTGGTGCTTGTAATCCTGTTGCTGATGAGGTAGAGACAGGGGGATCCCTGGAGCTCTCCGGCCGGGCAGTCAAGTCAAATCAGTGCGCTCCAAATCTAGTGAGAGACTTTGCCTCAAAAATTAAAGTAGAGAAATTATTGAGGAAGACCTTAGGCCTGTGTGCATGCACACACACACACACACACACACACACACACACACACACAGAGCACATAGAAAGAGAGTTTTTTCCTGGCCTCTTTAACCAAATAAGCAGTATCAAGAACACCCTACTCTCCACTTCTGCTTTCTGATATTTGTGTAACCAGGAAACAGTTTCCTGTCGCATCCCATATCCCCTTCTTTTCAGTCATCAGGTACAACTTCTTCGCTCTTTTGCATGTCGATGTCCTTGCAGGTAATTTTTTGAGGGAAGGCGGTGGCCATATACACCAAAAGTCATCTTTGTTCCCTCAGTGTGTGCTGTACACAGCTCCTTCTCCATACTGTCACCCTGTATTGAAGTGATTCGTGTATCTGTGTCTCCCTTAATCTCCTCCAAGTTTCTCAAGAACAGGAATTATATCTGCTTCTTTGCATGAGATAGATTTGTTCAATTTCAGGTTTCAATTGAAGTTCTAAGATACAGCAGACAAAGACTTCCAAATCCCGGACCCCCCCTCTTTCCATGGCCTTTGCAGGCAGAGGATTTGACTCGTTTTCTTAATTCTCGTTCACCACATCAGGATGCAGGATATAGAAAGGGTCCAGAGCAGTTAGGAAGACTTGAGGAGATCTTTCTTTGGGGAAATTTTTTTTCTGTGTCACAAGAACATCTCCCTGTTGCTCTAACACATAAGCACAAAATATAAAGCTGGCTACGTGCTCACCGCTGAGACAAGCTAATGGACAGGATGGATTAGTGTCTAAATCATACCTGAGGAGCTTGCCGTGGTCTAGAACGAGTTAGAGAGAGGCAGAGACAGACAGCAGGAGCGCAGCATTCCACTGGGAAGCTGCTGCCCTCTAACATGCAGCGCACTTGTGCTTTCCTAGCACGCCGGGTATCCCAGAGCCATGCCACCGCCTCACCCACCGGGCACCTGAGGAAGGGGCCTTGAATGGTGAGTCCCTGATAAAATGGACTTTGAAGGAACCAGGGGCCCTGAGGCAACACGAGACAACTGCAAGAGAAGCCAGATTTTCATGAGAAATGTCTACAGTCGCATCATGAATTTCTCTATGTGATGCACTTTGAAAGGCCAGGAGGAGACAAGACGCAGGTGTTTTCTCTGCCCATAACGACTCGCCACGTTGCCAGGATCTGTTTCATGTATGTGGCCACGGTGCTGATCCATGCACTGAGCTGAGCTGGCCTGGATCCTCAATACCTTCTGCCACTGCATCAAAATGCCTATGTGCTGGCCGATCTCGGTGACTCTCCCTATTTCTACCTCAAGTTCCGTCTCTTTAAAAAACCACCTGTGGGCTGGAGAGATGGCTCAGGGGTTAAGACTCTGCCTCACAAGCAGAAGGTCTTGAGTTCAGATCCCAGGTGAAAAAACACCAAATGGAAATGGTGGCCGCCTGCACTTATAGCGCTGGTGGACGAAGCAAAAAGAAGGTAGAAGTAATCCAGGATAATTTCCAAAGTCACCCCTGGTCTTCCACAGGGACACACAGTGCTCTCTCTCTCTCTTTCTCTCGCTCTCTCTCACACACACACATACACACACATAAATAAAGTTTTTTAAAAGAAGAACAACTTCCATCATGCTTTATTTGAGCAGGCAAGATTAGTAACTAAATAGACACACATATTTAAAAATCAGCTCTTCAGCTGGGAATGTATCTCAGTGGTTGAGTGCCTGCCTAGCATATGTGTAGACTCTCCATTTGTTTCATAATGCTGCCTCACCCCATATCAGTTCTTGATTATTGCACATAAGCAGATACCTTTCTAGAGCTATCAATGTTATCCTATTACACCCCACATAAAGTCTCGATGCCTTGTGGTTCAGATTTTGGCAATAACACAGTAAAGGAAGTATTTCTTGCCAAGTAAGCTAAGGCAGGAGGGTGACAAGTTCCAGGGCAGCCTGGACTACGTAGGACTTGGTGACCTGAATTAGATTCTCAGAAGTCCATATGGGAGAAGGAGAGACTGACTGCCGAAATCATCCTCTGACCTCCATCCATGTGCCATGGCATGCATGTGATTTCTCGGTCTCCCTCTGCTTCTCTCTGTCTCTGTCTCTCTCTCTTTATATATATATATATATATCTCACACATAAATAGAATGTTTTAAAAAATCAGCTCTTGAGCTGACCAGATAGCTCAATAGATGAACACTTGCCTCGTGTACATGTAAGGTCCTGGGTTTGTTTCCTAATACTGATACGAAAAGGTGTTTTTATAGATTCATAGAAAGTGTTCTGTCCTAGATAGTCATTGGTTTCACTTAAACTTTTCTGCTAGATTGTCATTTTTTTTTGCTATTGTTTTGAGGGTTTTTTTTTTCCTAAGACAAAATTTGCAAGCGTGTATCTTACTCACTGAGCTATCTTGTAGCCCAGAGCTGACTTTTAAATGTGTATGTATATTTAGCAACTAACTTTAACTGTTCAGATAAAGACTATACAAAGACATCATATGGACAATGCATACAAACCTTCCTTTAAAAAAGTCTCTTTTCTCAACTTCTCCCCTTTTTCTATTGCCTCCCATGTCTTTGCCCATTGATGTTTCCCTGAAATGCTTTGAAATCCTCTTTCTGGTCTTTTTCCCCCTTGGTCTCCTCTGCTGCCTATTTTGCCTGTTCCCAGCAGGTCTGCTGTTCTGCCTTTTCTCTTATAATCCTCTCAGACATCTCTGCATGGTTTTCTGCGCTGAACTCCTAATTGTGAGCTGGAGCATGGGGAGTCAGTAGAAAGAAGAGGCTGCAAATATTTGTTTTCCAATGCTGTTTCATGAAAGGGAAACTTGGCTCCAGGCAGCGTGAGCCTAGCCAGGGGATCCCAAGACCCTCCAAGTTCTTTATCATCTTGCAATAACCTTTATTTATTTTTGGCTTGCTAATAAAATAAAATCATGTTAGAAGAAATCGATTTTCTTGGTTTTACTCCAAATTGTAATATTTCCAGTGATACTTTACCTCACGAGTCATTGGTACCTGGGTGAATGACTGTTACTACTTTACTGAGTAGGTCTGAAGGATAAATTAAGAGAAAGGAGCAAGACACAAGCAAGAGGGCAGAATAGCAAAGCTCCTTGCTTGTATTTTCCCATAGCAACAAGAATCTGGCAGCCATTGGTGGACAAAGGTGCCTTTGCGGGAACCATGGGGTTTAAGTAGGAAAAGACAAAACCATGAAAATCACGACTAAAGTAGGATTCACTAAGCGTGGTCTCCATGGGAGCCCCAGAGGAAAATCCCCCCATCTCGTGCCTGGTCCGGCCAGCAGCATCCTCTGGTGCTCTGAAGTCCGCAGCCACATTGCACGTTTCTGCTCGCTTGCAGACGACAGTATTCTTCTAGGTATCTTCTGAGGGGAATCTGTGGTGATATGTATTAGAAAAGATGTGGAGGAGTCATCGGCACTCCTGTCCCAGACAGCAGAACGACTAATCTTGGCTCTCACAGGTGATCTGAAGTCAACCTGTGATCTGGCCCCAGGCATAATCCTATTCAGCCAGAGACCCGCTGAGAGACATATCTGTCCATGTCCCACAGTCAGGGCTACTCAACTACACAGCTCAGCTGTGGTCAAGGGTGACCCTTTCCAGAGTCCAACAGGATCCATCCATTTGGGGCCTGAGATGCACCTGCAAGCTTGCGTCATGATTATGGACTCAGAAACAGCCCTGTGACTTGATTCCAGCTCCTATCTGTCATCCGCTTGAGCCATGCCTGCCTCATAGTGTGGCAGGCATCCTCCTTAAGTACTTGACAGAAGCCACAGTCCCAGGAAGACCTGGTAAGCGGTCTCTCACCCGTGGAGCCAACTGCAGATCTCCAGCAGATCTTTGCACAATGGCCAGCCCTTCCAACAAAAGTCCAGTTCACCCAGTGACCAGGCAGACCCTACTACTTTCACCCAAACCAGTGGTGACAGGCCCACCAAACCAACAGCGGTTGTGGGAACTGGCTCCAATCTGCTCAGCTATGATCCTGGAGGCAATCCTCGGTACCAGACAGCAGAAGGCTAGTTAGTGCCTGACAACACTGATCTGTAATGACCAGAGGGGCTTTATCCCTTCAAAGGCACAAACAGGGGCCAGGTGAATCAGGAGTCAGGTGAGCGTGATGAACTAATCATGCTCCAGCGGCCAACCCCACAGAAGACCTGCTTGATTGACAATTCAAAGCAACCACCGTTCGAAAGCTCTGGGGGGGGGGGTGGAGAAAAGCATTGCATGTTTTCTCTCATGTGCAGAATTCAGATTTAAATACATAAACACTCATTAATCATAATAAAGAATGAAAAGAACTCTTGACCTCTGGCACATACTCAACTTTGACAGCGCTGCTTAGATATACACATACTGACACTCAAAGGGATACTTACATATCCAAACTACCTCCCAAAGAAGAAGGAAGAGGAGGAGGAAGACAAGAAGGAGAAGAGATAGTTAAATCGGGGTTAAGTGCAAAATGAGAAGTTTAATAAAGACATAGAAAGAATCAAACAAACATGCTTGTACTCAGAACATGACCAGAGAAATTTATCTCTGTAGAGAGCTCCAGTCACAAGGCCGGTCATGTAGAGAGCTTCCACAGCAGGGCCAATCATGTTGCACAGAGAATCAGTGAAACTGAAGATTGGTTGCGTGAAATCTGAAGGATAAGGCTAGAGAGAAAGTTCAGTGCATGGAAACCTGATGACTGAGTTCCATCCTTACAGTGCATGTGGTAGAAGGAGAAAACTGGCTTCCGAAAACTTGCCCTCTTGTAATTCTCTCTCTCTCTCTCACTCTGTGCGTATGTGTGTGTGCATGTGCGTGTGAGTACGTGTGTGTGCGCGCGTGCATGTGTGTGTGTGTGTGTGTGTGTGTGTGTGTGTGTGTGTTTTGGTGACTCATGAACCTCCAAGTTCATCCCCTGAGGCAGGCAAAGAATGATCTGTCCCAGGCAGTGGTAAGAATTGAGTGGCAGAGAGGGCAGCGGTTTCAAAGCTTTATTTTTAAACAAGCATCAAAGCACCTTTGGTGGGAGGAGACTTAGCAACTGAGATATAGTTGCAGAGTCATGGTGGTTTGCTTTTATCATCTCTCTGGGGACCCTCCCCCATGGTTATATTTTGCACCCTTGGCCCTGATTGTAACTGGGCTGCAAAAGACTGCTGAACTTGGGCCAAGTCAGCCCTCAGCTCCTGACTGCAGGTTTGAAAACTAAAAGAGAAGTGGACTTGGCAAGCAAGAGCACAAAAACTTAGAGGATCCTGCGCCCTGAGCCCAGGTTCTGTTTGGAACCTGCCACTCTCCCCAAGCTGTCTCATGTCCCTTCTGTCTGTCCCTTGCTCTGACTTCTAAGCATGTCTGGGACATACATACACCTGTCCTCCTCCTCTCTAAGAAATGAAATATTTTTTAAAAAGGAAAGGAAATTAGACAGACAAAAATAAGAAAAGATTGAAGAAAGCACAAGAGATTATGGGATACCAGCAAACGAACATAGCTCTGGAATAAGGAAGTTTTAGAAAGGAAAGAGAGAGGGGAAGTAAGTCTCTCTCTCTTGTGCTCAAAGAAAAGGTAATGCTTGAAAGCCTTTCCAAATTTTAGGAGAGGTATATACCTCTAGATTTAGGAAGTCCAAAAGAGCCAGTATAAGATTGATCTAGAACATCACCAAAAGATCCATTATAGCCAAATTAGCTAATTAGACAGACAACTTGAAAACAAAAAAGGAGACTTGAAAACTTCCTCGGACTATCAGAAGATTTCTGAGCAGAAATGTCACAGGTTAGGAGGGAGCTGGATGCTGTATTCAATATGTTGAAAGCAAACATTGCCAATCGAAAATATGTAACCCAGCAAAACTATCACTCAGCAATGAAGGACACAATGAAGACATTCTCAGTCAAACAAATGCTATGTGAATTCATCCCCTTAGATTTTCCCTGAGAGACTCTCTAAAGAGACATCTTTGGTTGAATTGAAAGGATACTAAGTAATAGCATGAAAGTGTATGAAGATGTAAAACTCACTGGGAAACATAAACTTACAGATAAATCAAGAACACTCTAGCACTCTAATGGGATGCATTCGTTACTCTGATTTTAGTACTAAAGTTAGAAGGCAAGATATTAAAAATATCTACAGCTAAATTTGTTAATGGGTATATAATATAAAAAGATATAAGATATGACATTAATACTATAATACGAGGGGACAAAATGGAAAGCTTTGTAATCAATTGAAATTATATTGTACATAGCTTAAGATAAGCCATTGAAAGTCTTAGATGTTTTATGGTGGTTGTAGCTCAGTAATGGAGCGCTTGCTTGTGTCATGTGTCCAATTCCTGGCACCACAAAAAAAAGTTTTATGTAAACCTCATTACAATCTGAAGGGAAAAAAGTCTGTAGAAGACACACAAAAGATAAAGCAAAAAGAACAAACAAACAAGCAAACAAAAGAGCCATCACAAAAGAAGACAGAGGGGCTGGAGAGGTGGCCTCTCCCTTGCAGGCGGAAGGTCCTGAGTTCTGATCCTAGACCCCACGTATAGACACCAGGCAGAAGTGGGGGCAGCCTGCATTTCTGGTCCTGGTAGGGCGGAGTCTGTGAATTCCGGGGCAGAGTAAACAAGGAGGAGGTGGAGGCGTCCATGGTGGTTCCTGAATTCTCCCGTGGTTCTACATACACACACATACATACACACATGTATACACACACACACACACACACACACACACACACACACACACACACATATACACATGCACACATGCGCAATTGAATAAATAATAATAATAATAAAAAAGAAGACAGAAAGGCAGGAAGAAAGAATCTAAAAACCAGTCAGAAGACAATGAGATAAAGTGTGTGTAATGATCCATAATTACTTTAAATGGAATAAAACACACAGAACCTAGATGAAAAACAAGTTCCAAAGATACGCTGTCAAAGATACACACGGGCCAAAAGTGAAGGGATGGGCAAAAGTAGTCCAGGTACACGTTAACTGTAAGAGAAGCAGAGGCATATAGTTATGTCAGAAAACAGGCTTTCAGTCAAAATATGTCACAAGAGTCAAAGAGGATAAGGATGTAATGACAAACATGACAGTACATTAGAGGATATAGTAAATATACATGCTCTAATACTGGATCATCTAAATGCATAAGACAAAGTGAAGGGAGTACACATGGGCATGCAGTAACGGTAAGAGACTTCAACACCCCACTTTAAACAGACATATGGACCCAGGGAACATAAGAGAGAACTGGAAAGCCAACCTACTTATATATGGCCATCTAATCGTTGACAGGGGTGCCAAGATTACACAGTGGCAAAAGCATAAAGGCCTTCCACAAATTGTGTTGGAAAACTGGATATCCACATACAAAAGAATGAAACCAGGCCTTGTCATCACATGCAAAAATAAACTCAAAATGTCTTTAAAACTTAATGTAAAGCCTGGAAGTCTATAGTACTGGAGAAGAATACAAATTGAAAATCTTCCTGATGTTTTGGTGATGTTTGGTGATGATGGCACCAAAAGCAAAAATAAGCAAATGAGACAACCTCACATTAATATACTTTTATACTACAGAAGGAGATACCAATATGATGAGCAGGAAACTCACAGAAAGGGAGGGTGTATTTTCAAACTGTATGTCTGATATGGGTTAGTGTCCAAAATATGAAACTTAGCAGCAAAATCCAAATAATCTATTCTTTTTTAAAATATCATTTACATTTAAAAAATTTGTGTGTGTGTGTGTGTGTGTGTGTGCTTTTTGTGCATGTGCATGTATGTGTATATATGTGTGTATCTGAGGGTACTATGTATCCCTGTGGAGAACCAAGGGTGATTTTGGGAATCATCCTGGATTGCTTCTACCTCCTTTTCGCTTTGGGATTTCTCAAGCTCTATCTTGCAGAGCTGGAAGTATAGGCCACTTCTACCTGGCATTTCTATGTGGGGTCTGAACTCTAGCTTGTGAGGTAGAGTCTGAACCCCTGAACCATCTCTCTAGCCCTGAATAATTTTTTCTTAATAGACCAAGAAGACATGAATGGCCAACAGGTAACAGGTATTTTTCTGAAGGCAAGGTCTAACTAAGTTGTGATCCAAACTAGTCTCTTACTTGAAATTCTTTTGCCTCGGCCTCCTAAATAGCAGCATTGTAAGCATGTGCCACCATGCCTGGCTGGCAAGATATTTCTTCCACCTTTTGAGGTGGCCATTATCACACAGGTGAGTGATAACCAGCACCAATGACAGCAGTGGCAAAAAGGATCTTTGTACACTGTTGATGGCAACGTTGACTGATTCAGTTATTATGGGAGATAGTATGGAGGATAATCCAATACTCTCACTCTCAGTGTACACCCGAAGGGAAGGCAATCCATGTCTTGAAGAAATGGCTGAACCCACAGGTGGACTTCAGTGTTGTTCAGAAGAGCTAAGATAGGGAAATGCCTCAAGTGTCCATCAACAGTTAGTGCATAAAGGAATTGAGGCACAATGGAGTATATCATTCAGCCTCAAAATGAAGGAAGTCTTACCACTTGTGACAACACAAATGAACCTGGAGGTCATAAATCTAGGTGATGCAGTCAGACAGGACAAACGCTGTGAGCTCACATGTGAAATCTCAAAGGTTGAACTCAAACAGAGGGGGGACAGGGTCACCAGGGACAGTGATAGGAATGGGAGATGTTAACCACCAACTCTGATCTATGAGATGAGCAACCCTGCAGATCTAATGCATAGTCACAGCCTATAGTGTACGTTGCAACTTGCTAAGAGAGATTTCGAGTTGTCATCACACATGCACAAAGTAGAAAGCAGAGTGAAGGTCTATTAATCTGATATTATGCTTTCATTTCAGTGTACTTCAAATAATCGTGCACGTCTCAAACACATAGACTTTTTACTTGTTCATTATACGCCAACTAGAGCTAATGGTTGGTGGAAAAGAGAAAAAAAGGCTAAGAGATAAGGAAAATCTCAAATGTTGGAAAATGTGGGAATATCAGATCTAAAGTGTGTTTTGTTTTTCAAAATGCTGGAAAGGATTAGTGCTGGTTTTAGAAAGGTAGAAATTATTGCCTTGGAGCGTCGAGAAGGCTGTTGGAGATGAAGCTCAGGGCAGAGACGCTGTAGCCACAGTACACTGAAGGCCTATAGGATACACAGCCAGCAATTCTGGATCAAAATCATCTTTAAGGCTGGTAACTGTCGTTCCTGATGAAAACTAATGTAATAATTGCAGCAAATAATTAGCAGCACAAAAATGTTCAACAGTAGGAAAATGAGTGAATGAATGAGGGTTTAACCTTGGTGACAATACTTGTAGTTATAAAAGTCATCACAGGGTATGTATTTATATATTTGGTGTGTGTGTATGTGTGTGTGTGTGTGTGTGTGTGTGTGTGTGTGTGTATGTGAGTGTGTGTGTGTGTGTTTGCATGCTTATGAAGAAAGCCCAAGGGTAACACTGGGAATCATCCCGGATTGTTCTCCTCCTTATTACTTTGCTCCCAGGCTCTGACTTCCAGGGCTAGAATTATAGTCGCTGCCATTTCTACCTAGATACATGGGATGTCGCATCAAAACTGAGGTCCTTTCGCTTTTGAGGCAAAGACATTAGCCCCTGAGTCATCTCATCTCTCCAGACCATATTTATATTATTTTAAAATGGCCATAAAATCAGTAAATGGAAAGAAGTTTCTAAAATAATATGTAATACATTCTAGTAATATGGATAGTACTAATAAATGTATATAGCAAAAAAGATGGGGAGATATATTAACAAAGATTTTGTCTGGATTAAGGTTTTATAGGGTTTGATATAGATAAATATTTGATATAGATTTTTCTTTGTGCTTTTCGGCATTTTTCAAAATTTCTACACCAATCCAATATTGGCTCTAATAAATCAAATTACAACACATTTTTTTTTTAAAAAGAAAGCATACTTTTTTTTTTCAAGTGTTAGAGATCTCAAATCCGGGGCCTCCTTCAAACTTAGAAGTCACTCTGCCACCAGATGATCTCTCACCCCATCTTCTAGTACCTTCCCCTATCTCCTGTGCTCCTCATCCTTTGAACATCGCCAGGAATTTACTGGAGCTTTGACATCCATTTGGTCTCCGATGGGACCCAAGCAGCCATCTTTTGAGCTATGCTGCCATGAAGCTTTGAGCACAGATTTTCATTGCTTTTGCTCAGTGGAGCTCTCACAGCCAGAGCCTCTACCCAAGTCAATAGTGCACAAGAAATAACGCGCAACTTATCTTTCCTCATTTCAGCAAGCAAACGCATTCTTCATAACTCAACAGGCTGTTGTCAAGCTGCCCCCAGGCAATCATTACCTGACCCAGATGTGTGGTTGCATGCTGGGATCTTAGGTCAACCTAGCACAGAATACCAGGACACTTTGCCGAGTGCTACTGAAAACCAGGTACTACGCGCTTCTTCTCTCCACCTATCCTTGCCTTCAGGGTAGAAAATTGTGAAGCCAGCAGATACTCTCCATGTAGGTCTCATGCTCTGTGCTTCAGAAAATTAGTGTTTGCATTCAGACAAAGGGTTTGTTAAGATAACCAGTGCTCAGCAGACGAGTGCTCGGCTGGACCAGCATGTGTGAAGTCTAATTAAATTCAATCTCCAGCACTGTTTAAAAAAATAAAGTAGGTGGAAAACATGTGTTTGCTAAATCTGTAGAAGTGGAACATTTCATTATCTATTCACTCAGAAATAAGTGATAGAAGGCATAGCTAGATTTGTATGTTTCTGAACTTTAGTCTTCTCCTATAATGTAGGACAGACACTGTAGGACAGCCACGAAGGGGAAAGCTCTCTTGGATCTTGATAGCTTTGAATATGAAAGCATCCTGTGGCATACCAGTTGGTCTCTGCTAGCTGTTCAAAGTTTTCCTGATCATGAGTTTGAGTGACAGGTAGTGAACGCGGTGTTTCACAGTTGTACACTGAGGCTGCAGGGAAGTAGTCTGGAGCTGCCACGCCCTTAGGTAGAGACTTCCACAGAGCCATCTTGCCAGTGGCCCAACTCTCCAGTCTCCCTAGTGCTCTGAACAATCCCTGCTATCGAAAATTAAAATCAAGGGTTGGAAAGATGGCTCAGAGGTTAAGAAATCTGCCTCGCAAGCAGAAGGCCCCAAGCTCAGATCCCAGTTCCCATGTAAACACGCCAGATGGAAAAGACCTGAACTTCCGGCCCTGGTGGGCAGATCTGAGAAATCACAGTGAAGCCAGGATGAGCGCAGAAGTCACCTTTGATCCTCCACAGGGACACACAGTGCCCTCTGATACACACACACACACACACACACACACACACACACACACACACACATATGTGCGACGAAAGAAATCAAGGTGTTTTTTTGAAGCAAGGAAAAGCATAGATTTTGGAGGTACATAGATCTAGATGATATTTTTTATTTCCTTCACATATGCTAAACATATGCTCGCTGAATATGAGTATCGTCAGGATCTAAGTGAACTTTTGAGGGTGTTGACTTGTAAGTATCTAAGCTGAGCGACTTCCAAAGTGAGCTTCTGAGAATTCTGACACTGTAGCCAAAAAATTCCCCCAAAGACTTCTGGAGTCAAGCTAGTTTGGAAGCAGCTGAATGATATTAGGTGGGTCATATGAAATTGCCAGTGTTAGGTTTTTTATTTTTATTTTTTAAATACGGTCTTGCTGTGTAATTCAGGCTGGCTTTGAACTTGCATTCCTTCCTCCATCTACCTCCCAATTGTTGGGGTCATGTGTATGTACCATCACATCTGGATGATCAATTAGTTTTGTCCTATAAAAATGGTCATTTAAAATAGTTTGATCTTATATACATATTAGATATATATGTCATATATAATGTATATATAATATGTATGACATATTCAGTATATTATAAGCTTTAAAAATTCTGTAAAGAGGTCTGATTATGATCAGAATATATATATGAAATATATTATATAATATATCATTTTATATTATATACTATATTTTATATATTATGTTTGTATTCAGGCAAAAGGTTTATTAAGATAACCAGTGCTCAGCAGAAGAGTGCTTCTCTGGATTAGCATGTGTGAATCTAACTAAATTCAATATCCAGAATTGTTAAAAATATGTATTATATATAATATATAATAAATATAAAATATGAAAATATAACTCTTTTTAATGTATCCTAAAAACTTAACTTACTCATATTCATCAGGACATCTTTGGGTAACAAGATCATAGAGAAGCATAGTAACTAGGAGTGGGAAAGGCAGATTAATGTGGGACTCCTGGGTAGCCTCAGGGCCAGGCCCCCACCCTGCCAACAGTACAGCCGCTGGCTGAGCAGGTAACCAGAGGCAAGCAGGCTGGTCCTTCACTTCCAGGAAATGCCTTTCGGTATTCTAAATTCAAAGTCATCCTATTTCTCAAACCATCCTTCTTTCTAGCAATTTTTCATTTCTCTCTCTCTCTCTTTCTCTTTCTCTCTCTGTGACTAACCTATGGCTTTTCCTTTCTCACAAACCTGGAAGGTGAATCCTTAGATAACCTTAATGGCTCAAGTGTCCACTTCTGAAATGATGCACTAAATAAACATGGGCATTAATTAGACTGCTCTCTCATTATTGTAATTGCTAATTCGTTCCTGTTTTCAGGAAATTATTATTCCAGTTTATAGGTGTCATCTGATTTGCTGCAGCCGCCAGGTGAATTACTCCATCCAGGTTCAGGGCTTCAGGATCAGCGACTGGTGCTTCATAAAGAATGTGCGCACTGAAGATGCGTTAAGACACCGGACAAAGATCCCCTAACCTAAGGCCACTAGATTGACATCACGACTCCCCTGACCCCCAGGATTCTCCTTTCTTAGAGAATCGCCAAGGACACCTGACTTGTCTTCAAAGAAAGGAGGAGGGAGAGGCAGGAAGCCGTCCCTGACCATCACAGGTCAACTTCTTGCTTGGCACTGGGCTGAGACGCCTACCACAGGGCTTTCATCAGGACCTGTCTGGAACCTTCTCCCAAGTTTTGCCAAAGGTATTTTCAACACCTTCCCAAGGGTAGTAAGCTGGTGGTGGCTTGTCTGGGGCTTATCGCCTTCTACAAAGCACTCAGGACAATCCTCTTGCCTGAGTCTCCTAAGCAATGGGATTCCAGCGGGCCTGCTAGTCACTGATTTACCCTCTACTGCTCACAGAGCTGCACGATGCACTGTGAAAAAGAATTCTCCCTGCGCCGTTATATTCTGTTCCTGGACTTTGAAGCATTTTGGCAAAGGAAATAAAAAAATCCACCTTCAAACACAGAAGATGAATGACAGAGGCAGGTCACTGGCTGCCGGAAAAGAAACCTTGTGGTGTGGGGCACGAGGAGAAAACTACCACCGAAGGAGCTAGTGTGGAGGGGCAGAGGCCACTCCAGAGCCGGGACCCAGGAGAAGGGCAGGACAGTGAGGCAGAAGACTATGGATGGCGTCATGGGAACCGAAACAAGAAAGTGTTTCTAGGAGGCAGTGGGGGCATCTGTGTCGAATGCTGTCGAAAAGGCAAGAACGGAAAAGAGAAGGCCGGGCTTGGCATAGGAGGCGCCTAGGGGCATTGCCAGGCACCACATCCTGGGAGAATGGAGGCGAAAATCCAACTGGAATCTGCTGAGGACACGAACCACAGTTGACCTGGTAGATGACGGTATTTGCCAAGGGCTTTCTAGGTCTCGACTCACGGAATCCGCACAGCCATCCTAGGATGGGGATTCTGATGTTGACCCATCTTACAGATGAGGAGCCTGAGTGCAGAGAGGATGAGTAGGTCGGTGGAGGCCGAGTGGCCAGAAAGCAGGGGAGCAGGAAATGGAGAGAACCGGGCAGCTCGGCTATGCTGTGTTCAGAATCTCCAGGATCCCGGACGGCTCAGTCAGTACAGACAACCTTGGCCTCGAGTTTGCTGAGGAAGGAGAGAGAGATGGAGTGGGCGGCCGGACAGGTGGGGGCTGAAAGATGGATTTTCTTTTTAAGATTAAAAAAAATTCCCGACTCACAGGTTGTCTGCTGATTGGAATAATAGCAGAGCAGTAAGATTGATGACACTGGCCAGATGAGGGATGTGTGAGCTGGGAGGTGGGACGGGTCCAGAGCATGTGGCGCTGACCTTTCCTAGAGTCAGACAAATCTTCTGCACCAGGGAGTCTAGCCAAGGGGCACGGAAAAGGGCACCCTTGAGTGTAGGTGAAGAATGAAGAGATGAGATGCCTGTCTGCTGGCTGCGCTTTTCTCAGCGAAGGATGAAGCCAGGTAATTATCTGAGACGCAGTGAGAAGAATGAAGTAGACAAGGGACGGAATGCGTTCACTGGCCACCCTGGGGAAGGGTGAGAGGAAACACGGCCGGAAGCAGGACAGGGTCAGAAAAGACACATTCGCTGGTGCCCATGGAGAGGGAGGATGTGCTCTCTGGCCCTCAAGTCTCTCGTGGCTTTTATTCTGCACAACTTCTCATTTTAAATCTGCAGGGAAAGGAAGAGGGGAAAACCGGCTGCCCTGGCTCCCTGACTGTTGTGCTGGGAGAGAAGGGACGCATTTGGAAGTCATGTGGTAGTAAATCTGAAGTCCTCTAGGCAGATGGTTTGGGACTCAGAAAGCTACGGAAAGAGAAATAGAACCTGGGATTTCTTCTGGTAGAAGCTTCATGTTTTCTCTTTGCTTCCTCAAGACGCATCCTTTACTCTTCAAAATACTTCTCTTGTGTGCATGTGCATGCATGCCTCTGTGTGTGTGTGTGCGTGTGCATGTGCGTGTGTGAATGTGGGCATGTCACAGTGCACATGTGCAAGTCCTAGCCTTCCACCTTCTTTAAGACAAGTTCTCTTTTGTGTTTTTTTTTTTTAACTCTTTGGCTGCATACGCCAATCTGATTGGCCTGCAAGTTTTGGAAGATTTTCCTATTTCTATTCCTCTCTCTCTGTCTCTCTCTCCTCTGCATATATAGGTGTGTGGGTGTGTGTATATAGAAGAAGACACTGTGTGTGTGGGTAAGATGACTTCAGGAATCATCCTTGATTGCTCTACCTCCTTATTGCTCTGCTCTGGGACTTCCCAGGTTCCATCCTCCAGTGCAAGTGTCTCAGACTGCCACCATTTCTGCCACATGGCACCTGGGATTGAAACTCAGGTTCTTTTGCTTGTGAGGCAGAGGCTTAACTCCTGAGCCAGCTCTCTAGCCCCTCTACTTCTCCTCTCCCAGAAGAATGCTGAGATTACAAACATTCATGCAACATATCTGACCTTTTTTTAAAGGTGGTTTCTGAGGATTTGAACTCAGATCATGCTTGCACAGCAGACACTTTTACCCAGTGAGTCATCTAAGCTCCTAAATCACTTCTTGCTCCTGGGTCACTGTGGGCTTCAAGGAAACCACTTCATGGAGTTCCATGAGCTCGAGAGGATGTCACAGGGACCCAGAGGGCCAGTTAAGCATGTGTTGCTGGCTTCGCCCCAGTATAGTAAGTCTGGAGAGGACTGAGAATCTGCACTTGTGACGGTTGCCAGGGGACACAGATGGCCGCTGGTCAGGGGACCACCTGGAATGGCTGCTGTCGTGGAGCATGGAGGGCTAGCTCAAGGCCTCCAGGGCAGAGGTTTCATCATGGCTCGCAGAGCAAGGACTAAGGAGACGATGTCTCAAACCCACTGAAATCTCGGTGTGTTCCATACACAGAGATTCCTCTTAGTCTTACTCTTCCTCCACCTCCCTCCAAATTGCTCTTCTTAACTCGATGTGTGTAATGGCCCAAAGGTTAAAGGACTTGCTACTCCAGTGAAAGGACTGGAGTTTGGATCCAGACCTCCCATGTAAAGGCCTGGTCTGTAGTCAACCCTCCGCAGGGTGGAGCTTGGGGATCCAAAGAACAAGTTGGCCGGCTGGACTAGCACTATTGGCCAGCACTGCATTTAATTAGAGACCCTGCTCCAAAGGAATAAAGTGGAAGAGCGATCAAGGGTGATTTGTGACATTGACTTTGGGCCTCCACATGCACATACACCCCTCCACACACACATATGTTCCCCTACACATTCAAATATGCATAGGCATGCATACGTGCATGTGTATGTACACATGCGTATATATGCCCTTCCCATATACATGCAAATGGAAAACAAAAAAAGAGTCATGCTAACTCTGAGGAAGATGCTGCTCTGAGATCATCCTAAAGACATGTCCTTGATTCTTGGGTAACACAACATTTAGCTAAAGTTACAGAGGATTATGGGACCTGAGATTGAGATAGCTCAACTGGTGAAGCGCTTCCTCGCAAGAATGAGGACCTCAGTTTGGATCCTCAGCTGGGCACAAGTAAGTGTAAGTAAGACATGCTACACTCTCACCTCAGCATCCTTGGGTTTACAGGAATCGAGTCTGAGATTCAAAACAAGGAAAGGAAGGATGGACTTGATTTACTTTTCATTTTCATATGTATGCATGCTTTGGGTATGTGCATGTATGAACACAAGTTTTTCATGTGCATGTGTGTTTGTGTGTATGTGTGTGTGTGTGTGTGTGTGTGTGTGTGTGAAGATATGTAGGCACATGAGTGTACATATGTGTGGATGCCTGAGAGTGATACCAGAAATCGTTCTTGATCTCTTTTCCTTATGTTGTGAGCCTGAGTCTCTGGACAGATGAAGACGGACATGAAGATACCTGGGACATGCAGCTAGGCTAAGCCAAATGGTGAGTTCCATGTTCAGTGAGAGACCCTATATGAAAACATCAGGTGGAGAGACTGAGGAAGATACCTGATGTTGCAGTCCGCCTACATGGTTGCTGATAAATTACATCAAATGGCATAAAGGAACAAGGGGTGGTGCAGAGCGCACACCAACACCAGGGTCGAGGGCACTGGCCACGCCATCACCACATAACAGCTGAGAGATGGACAATCCCTACTTGCCAGACCAGCATGTCTGGCCAAGTGGACAGAAAGATGCCAACTCTCTCAACCAGCTCTCTGTGATTTATCCAGGGCCTAATCCCACCCACCATGGGCTGGGTCTTCCCCAGCAGCCAGACAATCTCCTTCAGGTTTGCTCTGGGCTTAACTCAACCATCAACTCTCTACAACTGTGCCCAGAGCTCAAACCCTCAACAGTCAAGTTGACACCTGTGCTTAACTATGACACCTGATATCCACCTGTTTTGCACACACACACACACACACACACACACACACACACACACACACACACCATAGAGACACACCCAGGCACATACACATACGACACGCACACATGCACACACACAGTAAGATGACTCAGAAGATAAAAGTGCTGCTGCCACACAAGCCAAAACCCGAGTTCTATCCTTGGAAGCCATATAAAGGTGAAGGGAGAGAACTGATTCCACTAAGTTGCCCTCTGATTCTCGTATGCGCACCGTGGCTGTGCGTGTGCACCTCCACATCTTCCACACGCTCAGTAATAATCAGTTTATAAGATTTAAAAAAAAATCCTCAGGATAGAGAAGTAGGTAGGAAGTTGTGGGTTTCTGTCCTCAGCTGGCTGGGAGATACTGAGCAAATGATCTTCCCTCAACTTTTGCATCTACGAAGTGTAGATAATTAGGACTGTGAGGCAGTTTAGCTAATTAGCCATCACAGAAGGTGGTCACAGCTCTGCAGCTCCAACTGCACCCTGTAGGCTGCTGCTTTCGGTGTCAGCAGTGCCCCCTGAGAAGGTGCAGATGCTGAGTTGCACACGCGAGCTCTCCTCTGGCTCTGGAGCTTAGCACCTCTGTCTCTGTAGGCGCAACTCAGAGCCAGACGTATTACACTCTCACCCCAGCATCCTCGGATTTACAGGAATCGAGTCTGAGATTCAAAACAAGGAAAGGAAGGATTTGCTTTTCATTTTTGTATGTATGCATGCTTTGGGTATGTGCATGTATGAATACATGTTTTTCATGTGTGTGTGAAGATATGTAGGCACATGAGTGTGCATGTGTGTGGATGCCTGAGAGTGATACCAGGAATCATTCTTGATCACTTCTCTTTATATTGTGAGCCTGAGTCTCTAATTAAACCCAGAACATGCCATCAGGGCTAGTCTGCAGGGATTCCCAGTCTCCACCTTCTGGGGCGGCAGTTACAGGCATGTGTATAATGCACCCATCATTTTTACATGGGATCTGGAGATCTGAACTCTGGTCCCTTGCTTGTGTCACATGTGCTTTAACCTCTGAGCCATCTCCCCCAACAACCTGATATTTTTCAAAACAAGAATCTAGAGACCTCTATAAACACTCTGGATTTTCACTAAAATTGGCTGTCTCTAAAAGACTTCAGTGACAAGCAATACAAAGGGTACTGTCACTAGAACATCTGTTTCAGGGCAGAAGAGCCCATGGGACATGGCATTGAAGTTAAGTACTAATGATTAGCCAGTATACCATGCATTGTAGAGGGCATTTGTAGAACATTCGGATGCCTCAGGTACATAATTAGCATGTCATTCACACAACCCTAGACATTACAGTTATAAACAATTATCAGCCCCATTTCACGGACAGGGAACTGAAGCTTATTGGGGGTATGCATTCACAGTGGTACAGGAATATCAGCCCAGATGTGTGCCCAGAGTTCCAACACCCCACCCATGAGCACATCAAATGAGCATGACAAAGTGCAGATCCTCCAGAAAGGAGCTGACCTTCCAGAGGGGAGTCGATAGGCACAGGCGGGTGGGAGGAGACATTGGGAAGCAAGTCTGAGCGTTAGCATGAGAGAGTCAGTTCGGTGCCTAGAACTATCTGGAAGACTTCACAGAAGTGACATCCAAGCTGGATGTTGAAGGAAAGGACAGTCACCGCCCCAGGTGGGGGATGGGGAAGAGCATTGTACTGAGAAGCTGAAACATGAAGGGAACCAAAGGTTCAGTAATGGGAGCACTTCTTGCAGTGCACACTACACCCCTGCTTCCACTTCCTGCTGCATTCCTGGGATGGGAAGATCCTGGAGCCTTCAGCTTAAGCCGATGCAAGAAGCTAAATGTTTTCTTTTTTCAGGCTCATTTTTACTTGGGTCCTACTTAGCTCTTTTTTTTTCAAGACTCAGCTTGGGCATCTGGCTCATGAACACATCTCCCGAAGTCTTGGACCACTGAAGGCTCCCAAGGCGTCCCGTGTCTCTGGTCTCTTAACTCAAGAATGACATCTTCGGAGTCTTGTTCCACTCCTGGATTATACGCTTGTCTTCACCTTTGCTTCGGGGCCTAATGCAACCCCAGCACAGAATACTAAGTTAATTCTAATTCTAACTCAGCTAAGTGTGACGTAACCCTCTCAGAGCAGAGTCCTGCCTTCTCCAGCCTTTGGCTGCAAGCAGCGCTAGGCCAGGCTTCCATGACTGGATGTCATTGCCACTGGGGCTGGGATGGGAAGAGGGGAGCAGGGTCCTGACCACGCCGCTCTTCCACCGGCCAGGGAGGTCAGGCAGGAGGGCCGCATGCCCTCACTCCTTCTTGCCTTCAATACCAAGTTCAACCCTTGTCATTTCTGCCCCCTGCACAGCATGCTGCTGAGAAGGAGGTTTGTAAGGACTGAGCTCTCTGGTTACAATGAAGACAACAAGCTGCAGGTTCTGAAAAAGATGGCAGATGCTTGAGGGAACTCTCCTGCACTACTGTGGTCACGATCGCTTCAGGGACAGGAACTATAGCGAATTAAGGAAATTGTGGCGACAGAGGGGCCTGTTGGGACCAAGAGAGGACACTGGTTTCCCCAAGCAGATTCCATTTGCATCTACAAGACAGCTCTCTGGATCCCAATACCTGCTGAAGCTGCCTGTCTTCCTTGTGACCCCTTTGCACAAAAGACCTGCGGCCCCTTGTGACATCTTCCCATGTTCACAGCTGCAGTGTATGCATAGCTAACGAGGCCAGCAGGGCTAACAAGAGGAGCCTCTGTGGATCCCACTGGGTCTCTAAAGGGTGGGGGACAGGCATTTGGAACACCCACCTCCCGTCCATCCTCCTGCAAAACCAGTCGGGTTGGTCGGACTGTGTTATTAGAAAGCCCACACGCCTGTCCTTGGAACAACAAAGACACTTGTTTCCCATTCTTGGGACCAAAGAAAGGGGTAGGGTGGTGGGAGCAGGTAGAGCACCCCACAGGGCTTTACAGCGAGACAGAGATGACTTGAAGCTGCCCTGCCCCTTATACACACGGCCCCAGGGTCTTGCGGGAAGGACTTGGTTTTCCCGAGGTGAGAGTGAGTCTTTACCAGGAGTGGTGAGGACTGAAGAGATGTCACTTTAAAGTACCTAGAGGAAGGCAGGAGAAAAGGCGCTTTGGGGACCTTTGCACAGGCTACTGAAGGCCAGGCTGGGGCCGTCTCCACCTGCAGCTTCTCCCGGGGTTCTACTGAAGCAGGTCACCCAGTCCCCTCGGCTGATCCAACCAATCCTGCCACTGCTCTTGTATGGCTGGTGGTTTCAGACAAAAATTGGCGAGATGGGATTTTCTTTCAGGGCAAAGAGTTTTTCCATGCTGTCTGTGGCAAGTAACGTTCTCTCAGTCTCTTCACAAACTTCTAGCTGTAATCTGGCTCCTTTCTGCCAAATCTCCCTTTCTTTCATATCTCCATCGGAAAAGAACCTGAGGAAGACGGGTCCTTCCCACAGTCCCTAGATCCAACAAGGGCATCTTAAAGACGGTCAGGAGCTAGAACTGACAATGAATCACCAAGTATTCAAGAAAAAGAAATTACGTTTCATTTTCCATCTCCTCCTTCTAGAAAGGTAAATGATGCCCTGGGGAGAAGGGCAGCTGCGTTCAGCGGAGAGCCCAAGGAGCGAAAGGTGAACAGGAGGACTCGCTTCCCCAGTTCCCATTTCTAGGGAGTCTTGGCTCCCAGGAGTACCAGGTCTCCACACCTCAAGCGAAGGTCAGGGAGGGTCTGGGATCTGCTCAGCGGTGCAGAGTTTTACATCCAAAGAACAGAACCATAGCGCATTCCCTGCCTTGTGCTGTCACCGGTTACTGATCCCTTCCAACCCATGCAGCCCCCCAGCACCCCATTCCGGGTGCCTGGACATCTCGAGACAACGGCCCTCGGCCGGGACACAATCTTCTCAGTCCAGCGCTCTCCCAGCAGATGCACATCCACCAGGTCAGGCCGTCAACCCAAACCCTCCGGAAGCCTGAGCTGGTACTCGACAGGTTGGATGTGCGGCCTTGTTAGGGTCTTATTTGGCAAGACTCTGGCTAGCCCGGTGTTGGGTCACAGCAGGGAGATCACCGTGGTCCTGTGGGACAGCCCAGCAGGTCTTAGCACCTCCCCAAGACCCCCGCCCCCTGCTCTTAATCTGGAGAGAGGGAGCGAGTGAAAAGAACGCCTTACCTCCAGAAGATGACCTGCCCCAGGGAAGCCATGGTCAGGAAGGGTGGCTTCCCACAGCGGGGCTGGGTGCTGCTCAGTGGAGCTGCCGCTGCCCTCCTGGGCACCGTGAGTCACTTCAAGTTCCAGTGTGCTGGCCTTAAATAGCGCTGGCCGGGAGGGGTGTGTGCAGCTGCGGAGAGCTCAGGTATGAGGAAGCAGCCTGCACGCGGTGGAGAAGCCTCTGTGGCTGTCTGCTCCCGACCCGAGAGCCCAGCCTCGCACAGGGAAGAAGCTTCCAGCCCTCTGCCCCCACCTTAGGGCTTGTATTCAGCATGGACCGTGTCTCTCTACTGGAAGAAGGAGATGGAGGGAAGGAGACCCAAATGCAAGGTCAGCAAGCACTAGGGTAGCTCGCTGTGGCAACCCACCAGCAGACTGGGTGGGGGACAGACGTTCCCTTGGGTACAGGTGCTGAGATATTCTGGGTTACCTCTAAAGAAGCTTCTCTCTTGCAGATGATTCATGCTGGGGGACCTCAGGTCATGAGCTGAAGTGATAATGAGCCGCAAGTCGGTCGCTCAAGACCAAGCTCACCTTGAGCCACAGAGACCACCAGATTGGATGGGAACATCTCTTCTGCTTTTGCTTCCTTGAGAAGGTGAGAGAGACTGGCCCATCATCTGACCGACCACCTACTTGTTATTTGAGATTCCAAAGAGACGCTGCAAGTCTTTTACATACAACGACTGTTGAAGGTGAATGGATCAGTTATATATAAAGAGTGTGTTTTCTTTTTCTTCTCTTCTTTGAGACTCACACTACGTAGAGTCGTAGCTTGCCCTGAACTCAGTTTGTAGCTCAGGCTGATTTCAAGCTTGTATTAGTTCTCCTGCTTCAGCCCCTGAGTGCTGAGGATGCTTCTGAAGGAATCAAATGTTTCCCATTACACTGTTCCCTCCATACCTGGAAGAGTGATGTTTGTGACTGCCGGATGACTTAGGAGCAGTACCCCAGGTCTTTGATAGTCAGTCCAGCATTGGACCATGGCCAGAGAGTTGAGCTGAGATGGAAGGGGGGCTGAGGACAAGACTGGGGAGAAGACAAGTCTTTCACCTAGGATCTTCAGGGTCAGCCAGTGGACATCCCGGATGACATGTCTTCAAGGGGTCTCCTGCTGAGCTAGTGGATCTGGCACAGCACCCGTGAAGGTGGGTCCTTTCCAGGGTTGGAAAGCGGAGGTTCATGAAGAATGGTTCCCTCGCTCTCTGTACATTCTGACCAAAATCCACAGGGGTTCTGCCCAACTCCCCCATGAGTCCCCCAAAGATCAGCCCCATCTCCAGCAGCACTACCAGCCACCACTTGGAATCACTAAGGGAAGGTCCCAGGAAGGCCCTGGAGGTGAGATGACCCAGGAGACAGCGCTTGGAGTAGGAGCCGGGAGTGGCCAGAGGGCAATGTCCATCAGGAGTTGGCTGAAGAAGCTCTCTGACCATGTGGCAAACACCGAGTTGCAGAACTGCAGAGCTGAAAAGCATTCCGCCCCTTCTGTGGACACAAACCAACATGCGTCTGGAGCTGCTGCCAAAACTAGAGCAGAAATGCACACGTCACTATGTAGCTGTTCAGATAGGTCAGTGTGTATGTGCAGAAGAGGACACAGTATGTGCCTATTGAGGTCCAAGGGTGACTTTGGGAATCATCCTGAATTGTTCTACCTCCTTACTGCTTTGCTCTGGGATTCCCCAGGCTCTGTCTTCAAAGGCCAGAATTACAGACTGCCACCATATTTGCCTGGCATATTTATGTGGGATCTGAATTCAGGTCCTTTTATTTTCAAGGCAAAGGCTTTAATCTATGAGCCATCTCTGCAGTCCCAACTTGGGAGTTTTTGAGAGATAGGTAATTCAGCCTATAACATCCCCGATGCCTCCAAAACAACCTTCTTCCTCCAATAGCATGCAGCCTAAGTTTAGGCCCTTGTCATTTCTCAATTGAATTAGATTATTTATTGATAGCTTAACTTATGAACTCCATTGTCCTTTCCCTGGCTGCTGTGTGCGAACCAATCCACAGTCACAGCAATCTTCCTAAAATGCAAATCTGATGAACCCGCTTACCTCCCAATTCTTTGCTTCTCAAAATATCTCTTCTCTGACCCCCCCCCCCCTTTTCTCAAACTGTGGACAAGCCTTGTTCTGCTGCTTCGAATGGCTCTAAATTGTCATCCTTGCCCAAGTCACTATGATGGGCTTCATATCGATCTTTCCACTTGAGCTCCACCTCTGCCTTTTCTTATTTTATGTTAAATTCCATGGGAAAGATGGACTTCTTCCATCCGGTAGGTACTGTTCTCAGAGCTACTATGTGAGCTTGGTGTTGACTTCATTGCTTTTGAATTGCAACCTGTCTGTCTCCTTTCCCAGCTACACCATACAAACAGAAAAGACATCTTAACCACTGCTGCGGTGTGTCAGCAAGTTGCTGATAAATTCATGAACGAACATCTTAGGGGAACAAAGGGTTTAATTCTTGCTTATGATTCTCCATTGTGTTCGAAATCCAGCTTGGCTGGAGAGCTCATACCTCCACCAGGAGCAAAGGGAACTGGCTGTATCCACAGGGATTGCGGAGAGAGGGGCAAACCTCACTTGCTAGACTATCAGTCTACCAAGGTGTGCTGAAGTATGCCAAAGTACCGAACCCACCCCCTTTGTCTTGTCCACCTGCCCACGAAATTGTGCCACTCACCATGGGCTGCGTCTCCCTACATTAGTTAGACGATTGCAAATTTGCTTAGGGCTTGCCTTAACTGCAAAGCTCAGCCTTCCCTGTCAAGCTGACACTTATGTATCTACGTCGCACAGTCCCCTTTGTATATTACGCCAGCACAGAGCAAGAGCATCTGCAAATGTGTCTGCAGAATGAGCATCTTTTTCTCTGGCAGCCACGGTGACGGTGCTGCTTCCTGCCTCGCATCCCTCTCTGTGCTGGTCTGTGAGTTTCTGGAGGATGACGGCCACGCCTACTGCACCTTTTCTTCATCATTCCAGCACCAACTCAGACATAAAGAAGACTCGGCCACACTTGGCAGATGGGTGAGAGGGAACAACTAGGAATTATGGGATTATCTTGGGAGCTTGGCTGACACTATTGGAAGCCGGAGAGAACCAGGTGCATTTGAAATGGAAGAGCAATTTAGGGTGAGGACCAAAGGGGAATCCCCAATTGATTTTGTGAAATGAACAAAATATGCTTTCTCTTTATCGATCTTGGCGTACAGAATGCCAGAGACAAAAATCAAGTTAATGTAACCAAAAGGTCCTCTCATTTTTTAATCTTCCTGTGGGTGCACGGACAGCATATCTGCACATGTTCGTGTGTGAGCGTGTGCACACGTATATGTGGAGGACAGAGGACAACCTCTGGTGTTGGTTCTTACCTTTCACCGTGTTTGAAGGACGGTCTCTGTGTTGTTTGTTGAGTGTACACAGCGAGCCAAGGGCTTCTGGAATCCTTCTGTTTCCGTCTCCCGTCTCTCCAGAAGAGCTCCAGCATTCCAGACATACCCCTGCCTGGCATTATGTGGTTTCTGGGGATCCAAACTCAGGTCCTCATGCTTGTGTGTCTGGCACTTTACTGCCACTGAACCATCTCCTTGGTCCCTCATGACTTTTTTTCAGTGGTTTCCAGCAGCTTCAGTGGTTTTCATTGGCAGCTTCTCGCTGTGTATCTGTACATTTTCCTATTCAAAGACTTACCATCCCCAGACACACAGCACATCCTGGCTGTTAGGAAGAGCATCATCAAATGTGTGAGGCTTTTACATTTCTTTACAGAAGACCTTGGCCTCATGCTATTCTTACTAAAAATAACCCTTTGAAAATCGTTCTCTCAAAGTAAAACTGAGTTTTAGAGATGAAGGATTTGCTTAAGGTCAGTTAATTTAATTTTTTCCAGTTCTTACCTGCTGGTATGTGTTGAGTGGGTTTATATTCATTAAAAAATAACAAAGTGCTGCATTCAGGAACAATTCACGGCAGTGAGAGTTGTCCTTACCAGACCTGCATAATGACTGACATACCAACATCTCCCCATAGACTATTGAGGAACCCAAGAGAGATAAGAACATACAATGGAAACCTTAGGGACTAGAGCTGGATGAGTGAAAGCAAATGCCTCTATAAGTGGTGTGGCCTGAAGAGAGGTAACTTGTATGCCACAGATGCCTGAACCCCTGCAAGAGTATATCACCCAGAGGGAACCCAGGGGTCCATAGAACGGCCAGGCAGGAGTGTGGGAGGAAATGGGATGAATTGATGAAGGGAAAGAAGGGAGATGGAGGGAGGGGGATGGAGGAAATCAAGAAATTGCTTGTAAAACTAAAAAAAAATAATAATATAAAAAAACAAAGACTTCAATAGTTGTTCAGCCTATATTCTAAGATCAGTCCAGTTACCTACAAGCTTTTGTTCCATAGTCTCAAAGCAATAAGTCTCAGAAAACCAAAGTGTGAAGGATTCTTCTACTAGGCAACCTTGCCTTATTCTGCTCCATGTTTCTCTCTGATGGTTTCTGCTTCTGAAACTACTTCTTATGTCATTTCACTCCTGCTAAGGTCCACTAAGTCAGTCCTCCACACTGAAATACTCATCACGCTAACATATTACACACACACACATGCACACATCCATCCATGTAGGCATCCATACAGAGCTAAAAAAATGTGTTCTTCCATCCTAAAGCTCAGGGAAATTTGCAGAAAGAGGGGGTGGTAAGATTGTAAGAGCCTAAAGATGGGGAGGAGCAATGATATGCAAGATCTCCACACAAATTAGGGCTGAAGTAACCATAATAGATAGAAACAACTTAAAGGAGGATTGATTTGTTTGACTTACGGCTTCAGAAATTGTTGTCTGTGGTCAGACCCTGTGCTTTAGGTCTGAGGTAAAGCAGAATATTATGGCTGCCAAGGCAAGGTGCCTCTTGGCAGGAAGCAGAAAAGGGAGAAAGAAAGGACGGGGCCCAGGCAGGGTAGCTCTTTCAAAGACACACCCCACGACATACGTCCTCAGTGAGAACTCACTGCTTCATAGTCCACCGAGCCCTATGGAGTAACCTTTGATGAAGGCAATGTCTTCAGGATATAGCACTTCTCCAGGAAGGATTGCATCTGCCAGCTGGGGATAAAGCCTCTAAAGAATGAGCCCCTGAGAAGATGCAGTAAAACAAAAATCATAACAGGGACCCTTCCCAAGTGCCATACCTACAGATACCTTCTAATAAATACTTTAGACACTTCTATGCACAGTATAATCTGAGACCAGATGTATTAGCAAGGCTTTGAAATCTTCAGACATTTTGCCGGAGGAGATTTTTAAAAATGTATTTTCATTTCTAATTAACATACAGTAATTACACATATTTTTGTGGAGCACTGAGTGGCATTTTAATATATGTGGGCAATGTTAACTGATTAGAGCAGGGTAGCTGGCATATCTGTCACTTCAATCACAGAGCACGGCCTTATGGAAAGGAAGCGTCAAGACATTTCTACTAACTGTTTTGACGTATACAGTCTATCATTACCAGCTGTATTTAGAGACAAGATCTTGCAATACTCAGCAGAGCCAAGAGCTCAGATGTGGTGTTCTTAAGCCAGTAAACTTCAAAAGGTCAATGGAAAGAGATGCTGCTATTTGGGAATATTAAGGAACTGGGCTGAGAGTGTAGATCAGTGATGGAGCACTTGCCTAGCAGCATAAAGTTCTGGATTCCGTCAACAGCACTGAGAAGGAAAGCTGCCATTTCATCCGAGGCTGTGGCTTTCTGCTGGTAGTTATTAGATAGGCTCATTACTTCATCACTGGCCACACCGGGGACCAGTTCCGAGATGCCATGGCTCTTCTCCATCTTCACCTCCAGCCAAAGTCCTCAGACACAGATTCCTGGCAGCCCTTCCCATGGGCTCACCAGTTCACAAATCCATGCAATTCCTGCGCCAAAGCCTGGGTGGGAATCTCAGGTGGGCTGACTCCATATTTGGCGCGGCCTCTGTTGCAGCATGGGAGATACTGCTGCTAATCAAAGGTCTCTTCCCTATGAGTTTGTGAATATGGGCTAGGGGCGTGTGAGATGACTCAGTCCGTAAATGTGCCCGCACACGAACCTGTCAACCTGAGTTCAGACCTCCAGCAGGCCACGTGGTGGAAGAGAGAATAGCTTCTACAACTTCTACAACATGCACTATGGCATAAGCACACCTGAGTTCTCTCTCATTTTCCCTCTCTCACATAAACAAAATATTTAAGAAATAAAGCAACCAGGTTTGCCTGATCAGGCACCTGGAGGTGGTCCTTGCTGTATAATTTGCTAGGATGCTGTAATGAAGTGGCTGGGGGCTGAATTAGCACAGTGTAGAGACAACAATGTGTTGGCAAGCTTGTTCGGAGGGTTACAGAGAAGACTGTTCCGGCTTCTCTCTTTGGCTTACAGATAGTACTCCCAAGTCTTTGCATATCATCTTCCTTTCATGTGTCTGAGTATTTTCCCTTTTTAAGAGATGTCAGTCACACTAGGACCCATCCAATGAACTCACTGTAACTTGATTGCCTTTGTGAGACACGGTCTCCAAATAGGGTCATAATTTGAACTCTTTAGAAGGGTTGTTAAGACTTCAACATATTCTTACAAAATATATTTTGTCTCTTTCAAAAGTCATAAGTTGAAATCTTTTTTTTTTTCAGTTGCAAAGTTGAAGGAACCAGAATCTTGTACATGTTAGGCAAGTGCTTTACCTTTGAGCTACATCCCCAGCCCCCACATGCTACAATATTGTTTCCATGACTGACAGCTGCCATAAGCGAGTGCAAGCGCCACCCTGTGGAAACCAGATGAATTACCTCTGTCTAGGACACAGCATCCTGAACAAACAAAAGGTGCTTGTTTCAAGTCAGTAATTTCCGGGGTGGTTTGTGGCTCAGAGCAACACAACAAAAGTGAATACGACAATAACAAAAAATGAAAAGGTAGGTTGTGGTAAGTGAAGGGAGTTTTTGTAGATTCCCTCCTGAAGATGATGTGTTTCAAGTAAAAAATCTCCTTGCTATAAACTAGAAAAGGTCAACGATCCAACAGAAAACAAATGGCCCAAGGACATGAGCATAGTATTCACTACAAAGAAGCACAAATAGTTCTAAAAGTCTTTGAAAACATAATCTCAGTTGTAACAAGTTTAATTCAACTTAAAGCTACACTGAAGTGCTATTTTGACCTCTCTGTTCTATTCTATTTTGGTTTGGGAAGTCAGAGTCTGTATATAGTATGTGAAAAGTGGCTCTTGAGAAACAAATGGGGGTAAGAATTAACTGTGACAGACACAGGGAGACAGGAAGTCCAGAAGGAGCCAGAGTTTACCAAATTTTGTTATGAGGCCACCAGTCTAGGGACTAAGGAAATAATGAAAGAAGATTTATTCTACATTTTTAATCCAGTATATAATCCAGTATGATTAGGGTAGCAAACTCTGGAATTAAAAATAGAACAGAGGTGAATATGGCTGTTCTAGCACTTGTGTTTATCTAGAAATAATGCTACTGAAGGCAAACACAATTCTGTGAAGTCTGATTCTGTCCAAGTCTCACCTTGAAACTGGCATCGTGGAAGGTCTCTACAGACAGAATAACGGATGACTTTGTTCCTGCGGGGACTGGTCAGCTGAGCTTGAGGCATGTGAATTCCCACAGTTACAAACGAAAGATTTAGGTAGCAGAAGGTTGAGCCAGGAGGACGACAAGTTGGAGGGTGACCAGCCTCGACTGCATGAGAGACATGGCTCAAAACAAAACCCAAAAGATCCAGCTGGTGACCACAGTGCAGCAAACGAGTGTGGAGTGCTCGGCCCTAAACAGGACATCGAAACCACCCCACCCCAAAGCCTCGGGAACATTTAGGAAGAGGTGGTGATAAAAATGTAAGAACCAGAAGGGGGGAAGGAATCTTCTGGACACTACAGGGCTGATTCAGCATGAACTCACTGCAGCTATGTGGACTTCCGCAAAACCTGCCCAGATTTGATCTTTTGACATTTCTCATTTGATATTTCACATATTAAAGATTTCAAGAGGCTCCTTGCCTCCCTGAGGGTTAATACTGAATGCGCGGGGGGGAGTATGCTTTCCTCAAAGATATAGCCCTAATGTATGATTTACGTTCCAGCAAGTACTCAGTACATGCAGCCAAAGGCAACCCAGATGAAACTCAGAGGACCACACATGGTAATAGATATAAAAACAGGAGGGAGACTGGTAAGGAAGAAGAAGAGTTGAAATGGAAAAGGAGGGAAGAAAGGATTGGGGATTAAGGTATGAAACTATCATAAATTCCCTGTAGTCATATGTGAAACTCTAAAAGAGTAAAAGTTAAGAAAAAATGATTCAGTTGGTTTACAATCAGGGATCTGAGGTCACGTGGGGTGCCGTTGAGAAAGGCTAAGCTTTCTTTTTTATTATTAGCTAAAAGCTATCATATTTGGGATAAGTAATAAACATTTATCCGTTTGCAAGCTTTTGGAGTCTTGAGAGCACACTCTATACATTCCAGACCAGTCAAACACTGCGGTTCACTACTGTGGGCCCTCGGTTCCCAACTGGGCCCTCTCTGGTCACCAAATAGCCCACACATCCTGAGCTAAGACTTGTCATTGAACAAACCGAGAGAGCTGGGTTCTTAAGAAATGCTGGAATCCTTTCTAGCAGCGAGGGTGGGAACGGGAAGGGGGAGACTGTTTTAAAAGTATATCGGGAAGCGGCTGTTCAGGTTGCTCGTTAGACAAACAAATTAATTAACGGGTGGGAAAACACAAAGCCAAGTTGGAACCTCAAGCTGAAACCATGGTTTCGAGTGACTGCTGTGTTTGTCACTCTCTGAAATTACAGGCCCTGAGCACTTCCTTATGTTCTGTCGGAGCCAAGACTCTGGAGACCTCTGACAGGGCCTTGCAAACCATTCTCCCACCCCCAACAGCCAAGCCCAGACCTGACGAGACAGCTTGCTATATCTGTGAACTCCGGGGAAAACAGATTTCAGCTCACTCAAGTGCTTTGGGGTGGGGAAGGTTAGGGGAGAGCTGCAAGTTGGGCTCCTGGTGCTGCTGTTAATTAAACAAGGGCTTAGCGGGCTCAGCAGAGGAGCTCTGGCCAGCCCCAGGCTCAGGGAGTCATTTAAGGGACACAGTGTGTTCGTGGTTGAGTGTTACCTCTGACACTGTGGTGTGACCTTTGAAGACCTCTTCCCTGCATTCCTGCATCTCAGTCTCTCCCCTGCATCTCAGTCTCTTCTCTGTATCTTAGTCTCGTCTGTCAAAGTGTTCTAGTGGTGAATTTTATACCTATTTATTTGATTCTAAGTTTGTATATTTGAATGAGAGAAAGAGAGAGAGAGAGAGAGAGAGAGAGAGAGAGAGAGAGAAGTAAAAGCCATTACGGTGCACATTTGAAGTCAGAAGACAACTTTCAGAAGTCCATTCTTTCCTTCTACCATGTGGACTCTGGATGAAGAAACTCAGGTTTGCGTCCAAGCACTTTTATCCTTTGAACCACTCAGCTGGCCTGAATTCTGAACTTCTTAAATCAAACTCAGTTAATATTCCTTTGGTTTCTGATCTTTTCTGTGTATCCACCATTCTGTTTCCAAATACAACGGACTGTTCTGTAGTTAAGATGATTGGATTTTCTGGCTCATTATAGTTTGAAAAATAGAAGTCACATAGAACTCGTGTGAATCACGTCACTGCCCCCTCCCAACTCCACCACTCAGGGTGAAAGAATCAACACTTCCTTCCTTCAGGATTTGACTGAGTAACCAGGCTGGTGGCATCAGAGGGATTCAAGGGCAATTGAGTCTCCAGCTGGAGCAATAGAGATTTGCAGCCCAAGGCTCGGTGCTTCCTACATCCCAACCCTCATCTTCTTCCTGCCTGCTTCCTCCTCTGCTCAGAAATGGCAGAGCCCGTGCATGAGGCTTCTGAAGCCTCCTCCTGTTTCTTCCTGATCCTGCTCCCTCATTGCCCTAGTGGGGGGTGAAGGTTGCTCATCTCCTTCTCCCTAAGCATCAAGTGTGCTGCATATGACAGCTATAAGACACTGCTTGCATCTTGTGTGTCTGCACCCGGCTTCTTCTCTCTTCTTGGCCCCAGCCCACTATCTGTCACATCACATCCCTTACAACATCAGGCACGGGGCTTTGCTTACAGCAGGCAGAGGGTGACTGAGCAGATGAAGGGCTTGGCCGGGGTGGGTTTCCTGGCCTGGTTCTGCCTTGCTTTAGTTTCTACGTATCATGAACATTAGCTCCATCTTTTGCATTGGGAGCTCAATAACTCCATACTTGACGACCTTATTGAATGGTTTAGCGGGTGCTGGGATGTGTACGTTAGATTCTCCTTTAGAAATGAAGGAATCATTGACTTAACTCCCGGGTTACCCATAAACAGATGCTTGCAGCTGCTGACCTTGCTGAAGAAGGCCCCTCGTCCAAGATTATGGCCCCTTCCTCGGGATAGGGAGGAGCTTCAGGGGCTGTGAAAGGTCCGGACCTGTTCCCTTCAATTTGGTACACCTTTGCGGGCCACACCAACTTCAAAGTTTCCTGTACAATTGGCTGAGGCCAAGCGAGCACTCAGGTCCTTGCCAGTACAGGCATCCCAGATGGAACCCAATGGGCCCCACACTCAAGACATGAAAGCGGCAGGAAAACTGGTTTGAAAGGAGAAAGCGTGAAGTGGGACAGGAAGGGAGGATGGGACAGGGTAATAAGGGATGAAAACACATAAATTCATTGCATTTGTGAAGGGTGCGTTGGCCTTCCTGGGGACCCTTGAGCTGACCAGACTGAGCAACAAGATCAGTAGTAGAGACCTCTTGTCTCCTACTCTCTGGCCTAAAAATGGGATTTTGTTTTCTCTGTGGTCAGCTTGGATAGGAAGAGATACCAGCCAACTCAAAATGTTCTTTCCTTTGTGACCTGGGACAGTCCCAAATTGTTCCCAACATTATGGCAAAATATCTTTATCTTGAACTACTAAGTACTAGTTACTCATAACAATTTAGTTTCCCATCGAATGTCTTCCTGTTATTCATTCCTTACTTCTTATTCTTACAAAATTATGCTTTTCTTTGATGTTTTGCTTTTGGATAATTGCCCAACTTTCTCATATATATATATATATATATATATATAAACTGAGT
Organism: Typhlomys cinereus; assembly: GCA_023101885.1. Taxonomy (NCBI): domain Eukaryota; kingdom Metazoa; phylum Chordata; class Mammalia; order Rodentia; family Platacanthomyidae; genus Typhlomys; species Typhlomys cinereus. Next base: position 819,145 of record JALPQD010000121.1, on the reverse strand, counting down.
GATTTAGAGTCAACTTATCTTGGTCTTACTGAGATCCCTCCAATCTGACCTGGTCTTAATTCCACTGGAACAGATGAAGTGCAGGCATGTACAACATTTATGTATGAAGATGTTAAAGAATAAAAACAATTAAAGATTAATTAATTAAAAATAATTAACCTGGGTCCTTCTTTAAGGCTATCACATCCCTATTTCTCTGGCCAGGCCTGCTTCCCTCTCTTCCAGTTTATGGCTATTGATCCTGACGATACTCCCAAGTAGAAGTTATCACAACAAATTCCGTCATATAGCAGTTGCTTCCCAGAAGAACCCTGCTCCAAGCACACACAGCAAGTATGTACTATGTACTAGGTTGTGTTCATGGTTTAGAGTGCTAAGTAAATCCAGGTCCCCCCAACGCTCCCCTAGAGAGTCTTCTATCTTTAAAGAGAAGGCAGAAAATGCAAAAGAACACCCAAGATCAGTTTGGCGTCCAGACAGAATGAGGACAATTAAAAGTTACTCGGGAATCAGGGGTGGGGATGCTATCTTTTTTCCTTCTTTAAAAAATATTTCTGTCTCTCATTTTATAGAAAACACACATTTAAGCTGTGTGCTATGTACCATTGTAGGCACTTGGCAGAGACCAGCTACCAGAACAGGGATCTTTGTCCATGGTAAACCCAGTCTATAGCAAATTCTCTGGAGACATGTGCTCGGGGACCCATGATGCTCAGGAGACTGGGCACTGGACATGAAGACCACCAAGACTGAAGCGATTATATATACACTGCAGGACGCCAGTCAGCTGCTTGGGGTCTTTATTGAATAGTCAGCCAAAGAGGTTCTGAGGTCCAACAGAGAAGTATCTGGAAACTCTGAAGAAGTACATCAACTCAAAATTAAAAATTACACCTGCACGATGGCTCAACAGGTAAAGGGGCTCACTGCTGAGGTTAATGACCTGAGTTTGATCCCTAAAACTTACATGGTAGAAGAAGGGAACCAACTCCTACAAATTATCCTTTGACCTTCATATGTGTACCATGGCAGACAAGTACACACACACACACACACACACACACACACACACACACACACACAGACACAATAAATAAATACATGCAAGTTTTAAAAAATTAAAAACTGGGCTGGGAGATGGATCAGTGGTTAAAGCGCCTACTGTATACATGCAAGGACTTGAGTTCAGACCTTCAGCATCTACATAAAATCTAGGCGTGGAGATGCATGCCTATAATCCCTGTGCTGGGGAGGCAGACAGCAGATCCTGAGGGCTCACTCCTCAGCCAATCTATCAGAAACAGTTAAGTGCTAGGTTCAATAAGAGACCCTGCCCAGTCAAACTCTGGCCTCCACGTGCATAAGTACAGTGAGCAACGCATACATATATGCAACACACATACAGAGAGACAGACAGACAGACAGACAGACAGGAGAGACAGATAAATAAAAATATTTTAAAATATGTCATGGTTCAAATATGAGTTGTCCCCTATAGGTTCATGTGTTTTCATCCTCAGCTGCTGTTAATATTTGGGAAGGTCATGGCACCTTCAGAAGGTGGAGTCTCGCTGAAAAGAGACATGTCACAAGAGGTGGGCTTTGAGCTTGGTTAGTCCAACCCTGCTTCCCCTAGTAGCCTGCTCTAATAGTCTGCAACTTGTCCTTTGTTGGCTTCCATGATATTTGCAGTGACCTAAGGCTTCCTCCAGCTTCTGCCATCTGCCATGCCTTTCCCACCATAATGGACCGTTTTTCACCTCTGGAACAGTGAGCCAAATAAGTCTCCTTTTCTCTCCTTAAGTTGCTTGAGTTTACATGCTGTCTCATAGCAGCAGAAAGAGTACCTGTGACAATATTTGGATCAAAGTTAAAAAGAAAAAAACCAAATGAAATTCATTTATTAATTGTTTGACACTGCGCATGAAGCCCAGGGACACATACACACACACACATACACACACACACACACACACACACACACACACACACACACACACGACACTGAGCTTCATTCCTAGTCCCCAAATTGATTTATTGAATCCATACCTCGTGATTCTTTTTTTAATATCCTGATTGCTACTGTGCTAATTCAAGTTTCTTGGTCTTGACTGAAGTCTGTCAATAGTCCTTATCTATTTCTTCTGTTCGTTACTTTCTTCCTGTAAACTGGCCTATAGTACCTTGTTAGATTACTTTTTCATACGCGTAACCATGGATTCATCACCCTAGCTCAGAAACCTACATGGCTTCTCCCTTCCTACAGGATGAAGTGGAATCTGTTTTTATTTTCTGCCCTCCTCTCAGTCTAAATTCTCAATTCACCTAAATATCTTTATCAAATATCTCATTCCACTTAGACTAGTTTACTTAATGGTCCCTAACGTCCGAGTCCACTTGACAAGCATCATGTGTTTTCCCTAGAACCCATCACCCTCTCCGCCATCCTTATGTACTTACCCACACTTCCTAGACCTGTTCCCACAGCATCTTGACTCCATGCCAAGCTCTGTAGTGAACATTCTCCCCTGACCCTCCACCCCACATTCAACGGAACTGGATCGTCACATTCCAGGCGTCCATCTCTCATCGGCGCATCTAGGTAATATGCTCTTTGCCAACAAGCTCCATCTCTGTCTGACCCTGAGTGACTTTGCACTGGAAATGTAAACCCCTTTTCAGCCTTTGCTTGTGTCTGCTGATCCTCAGGCAGAGGATCCTGGGGGGAGCCTTCAGCGGACACCTCTGATGGGTGGCTCCAATTACAGGCAGCACAAAGATGCCACCTCCCGTTTGTTTGCGGCCCATTAGGAAATTCTTTGTGTTAATTCAACACTTTGTCCTAGGACTCATTAAGTCAAGCTATGTTGAAAGCAATTTAATTAAAACTCCTGTGATTTTGCAAGATTGCCAAAAATTCCAGTCTCTCTAGGCAGAACCAAGGGTTGTGAGATGCAGCCTTTTCGGCTATCAGCATTACAGACAGAAACTTAGCAACCCAGGCTTGCTCAAAGATGAAATTTGAAGCAGTTTCTCCCATATTGTTTAAGGTCTTTTGGTTGACAGATGTGGCAAATGTTGCTTATAGCACCCAAACTACAGCCTTTCTCCCTCCACCCCCAAATACGAACACTCTCTTTCCCTGTGTCTAGGTAGGATAGACAGTTTAATAGCTAGCACTTGTGTTATGGATTAGCAAACTTGAGGATAATAACCCCTCCCAATGAAATTTGATTTCTGGAACACACCTGCTATGGGATCCTGTCTTAAATTAACCTAGCTGGTGTGTAGTGTGTATGGAGGGGAGGAATTGAGTGACAGTGTGTAAGGTTGACGTGGAAGTCCTTTATGGAGAGAAGCTAATGGGGTAAAATGAAGAGATTTAAGAGATACTCCTTTTATTAGAGCTGAGGGTTTGGTTGTCAAGAGAACCACAGTTCAGCTGTAAGGTGGGAGAGCATTAGACTAGAGGAGCTAACTTGGAGTCAGAGAGCATGGAGTGGTAACCGCCATGGTCAGTCTGGCGGAAGGAACCTGCAGAAAGCTCCAGGGTAGAGGAGAAATCTGCAGGGTGGAGGCATCTATCTTTATGGCCTCTAGACATTGATAAGCGGTTGCTAGGCTGTCACAAAAAAGGTAGCCCTCTCTCAAGACCATTACAGTGGGAAAGCAGGGATTTAGGTGTGTGGTCAGTTTAGGGAATTGCCACATTCCAGCCAGAGTGAAGTGTTTAACAGTCACCTGGCTAGGAGTTCACCATCACCTCTCACCCAGAAAATCTGATCCCCTGGATGCATGCTAATGGGGTAGAGGAATAAACATCCCCTTAGTATGCTTAGTATGCTTGACATTCTCCCTCAGTCTCTGTCTCTCGTCTCTAGCTACTGTCTCTGTCTTTCTGTCTCCCCACCCCCACCTCCCTTCCTTTATTTAACTTTCCTTCCACTGGGCAGAGGTTTCCATCCTGTAGTATTGTAAAGCACATGCTCTTTGAGCACTGAGCTCAGAGAGCAGAATTTTTTCCCTTCCTCTCTTTTCTGTGCCTTCATAACAGTATTTCTCTGCTAACCCCTCCCACCCCCACTTTCTCCTCTCAGCCGCCAGGATTCCCAGCTTGCACCTCCAGATTTGCATGTCAAGATTTGTATCCATTGGGTCTGGTGATTTTTTTCCTTTTCCTTTTCTTTTGTTTCAAAGTGAGTATCGGCTTTCATGCCTCCTCAACTCTTTGCTGCCTTACAATTCTTTATCTGGCAGAGAAAATGAACCTGTGACCCAGACAGCATCAGGTATACCTATAGACAGCAATTGCTACTTTATAGCTTTCCGGAGTCTCCGTTATTTGGGGCAAACATTATAAATAAGTAAACAAGGCCTGAGTTCTGCCTTTTAGGCTTTTACAATCTACTTAGGTGCTATGAAGCTGTCAAGCTCGAGTTCAAGAGCCAGGAGTGATGTCTTCATCAGAAACAATGGGAACCGACGGGAGGACAGCTGGGATGCCAGGGGAAGCGCAGTCCAGGGGACTCCAGAAAAGCCATTGCGCCTGCGAGGCTGACCAACTGATCAGAACCTCAGTGTAGAGGTGGGAATGTTGCTAAGCCCAGAGCCAAATTAACAGTCATTTATTACCTGCCTTTTATGTGACCTAACATCTTTGTGGCTGTTAAGAAAATCTTTTGGAACATGCAACCCAACCCGGGCTGTCCATCAACAAGGAGACTGAGAATGTTGTCAGATAGCATCTGAAGCCTAGAGCAGAGATTCCCCCACTTGACTGCAGCCTGCCTACCTGACGTTTCCACCGCTGTATTTGAAAACTGTCTTGGTGTATACTTACTTTTCTTTGTCCTATGACTGTAAACCTTTGTTGGAACGTGGGATTTGCAGTCACCTGAACCTGGTCATGGTGCCCCATATTTGACTCCAGAAAAAAAATTACCACTTACCCCTTTGAGATAACAATTGAATTTTTGTGTTGACATGTGATCAATCGGTTACATAGGAAATGCACAAATTCTGGCTTTTTTGTATACCTCCCTCCATTGGGGATCAGTACGAATAAAACAATGTTGTAATCTCCAACAAGCATTAAAGATTGAGAAATGCTTAAATTTTAAGCAAAGTTTCAAAGTGAAGCAGAAGCTAAGCTGGTTATTTTTCTTCTCTTAAAGAATTTCTTCTCGTAAGTGAAATCACTAGGCGGTTTTATGGGCGTGTTACTTAGCTTCAGGAAGGAATGAGGGTGCTGATAGGACGAGACTCAGGTCACAAGCATTCCAGCCCCCAAGTTAGCAGTTCATTTTTGCTTTTTTGTTGAGGTGACAGGAAAGCCTACATTATCTCTGTAGGCAATTTTTTTTTGGACTCTCACTCATCGGGAACGGCAAACTAGACCCCAGGATGAGGGGTGCTGTGTGAACACTTTTCCTGGGGTGATGCCACATAACTAACTGCCTTTCTCAAGCAAGAATTCAACGACAGGCCAAAGTGTCCATTATGCCAAGGTCTAACTTGGTGAGCTGAGTTTATTTGGGTCAGTCAAAGCTGTACAGATGAGGGTTACTAATGGTTGCTAGGATGATTCAAAAGCAGCTACTTCCTCAGAAAGTCTCTCCCAGAAACTCTACTGTATATATGTCTTGTCCAGGCTGCTGAGCTATTCCAGTCTCTCTCTCTCTCTCTTTCCCCTCTCGCTGTCTTTCCATCTTCCTCTCCTCTCCACCTCTCTCTCCCTCTTTCTCTGTCTCCCCTCCCCCTTGGATACTTAGGTCTCTCTCTCTGACTGCTCATCTCTTCACTGTTCATCAGCTTCTTCCAGCATCTTCTCAGCTTCTTCACTGCTGGTGGGGGGGGAGCATCTTCAGACCGTCCCAGCAGCCCCCTTCCTCTATCTGCTTGGCTTGAAGGAGAGGTTCCTCCCCCTCCCCAGCAGCTATTTTTCATCTTGGAGGGAAACTCCTCCCCTCAGAGGGAGGGAGACCCTCTGAGCCATCTGACTGGCCCCATGACATATTATTTAAGGCAAACCTTATAGCAACACAGACTTGACATGTGGCTTTATTCCATGAGATGCTGAAAACCAATTCAGTGGACCACTGGGGGAAGGTTAAATGTTATGTTGCTGGGTCCAACTCTGCCCCTCTCCCTCACCTCCTTGCTTGCTGTCAGAAGAATTCAAACACATCGAGCCTACAGTTATTATGAGGATAGAGTGGACAATGGTCAAAGGGGCCACTACTAGCCTACATTTTTCTATAGACTTCTTACTTTACCTCATATCTCTGGAAAAGACAGTTTTCCTGGGTGTGGTTTTTCCAGCCAAGTGGTTGACAGACCCTTCCTTTTGATCAGAAATCATATAACACAACATATTAAAAGAGTTGAGAAAAGAGAAATGAAATTTGTAAGTCATGCTTTTTTTTTACTTGTAACTAAATAAGGTTTGTATTTTTATCACTGTAAATATTCCAGGGGTTTTCATGTGAAATCCAAAGTGCCACTTTTATATTCATGGTAGAAAACTGTAGATACACTTGCAAGATTAATCACAAGACAACGGATCTGAAACACATGATCCTTTAATGGTTTCTCAAGAAAAGTTTTTTTTAGCAAACTGAATAAAAGAAAGTTTAGGAATGTGTACTTTATCTAGTTTGGGAACCTGAGAGACTTAAGGTGCCTCCTATAAGGGCAACTCTCTCTAGAGGACACAGGGCAGTAGATTGGAGCTCAGTATGTCTCCAGAGAGGTGAGAGCTAAGCAGGAATCAAGATTAAAGTCTCAAGAGTAGAGGATACCGGGCTTCACCGAGAGAAAGTCCCCTTCGTGGGACTCCACGGAGCCCTGCTGTCTAGCTTTCTTCCTGTGTCCAGTTTGTAGCTGTCCTGTTCCATGGTATTTTGATCTCTAGGCAGGGGCAATTGGTGCATTCAACCTTCTTGCACAAGAGATGGCCCTCCCTTCTTTCCCCCATCACTGGTTTTTGCTTACAAAATCAGTGTGTCACCAGGTATTGTGAGTAAGCTGTGTCAGGAGCAGGACAGGCCTGTGTGTCCTACAACATGAGAGTATGTCAGGTCGAACAGCAATCAGTTCACAAGTTACTTTTTAGCTCATTGGCAATCATATGAAGTAGTCTCAATCTCTTGACAGCTAGCAAAACACAGGGTATTTCAGTTCAGGTTTACGTAGTAATATCAAGTCTCAGATGTCAAATCATATACACTGTGAAGTATACATGTGCATGTGTGTGTGTGTGTGTGTGTGTGTGTGTGTGTGTGTGTGTGTCTTAGAGAAACAACAGCATAGTTCTAGGAGTTTCCTAAGAGACCTAACAGATACAGAATGAGAATCTGGGAAACTGATAGAGATGTAGAGGGGGATCTTCCTGCTGGAAGGAGGGGTGCATCTGCAATGGCCTTCAAGCCCGCTAACATCTGTCTAGTTCCACAGCCGTCAGGCAAATGAATTGCTTATTCAGGGTGTTGGCCATTCCGCCATAATGGATGCTGCTGGTTGAAAAACAGGTGAATGTTTTGTCGTCAGATTTTCTAATCAAGACGGTTCAAAGGAGCTGCAGATGGAAACGCGGGAAAGGACCATTTCCGCTGACTGGCTGGTCAGAAAGCTGTCTCGAGCTCTTTAGATTTAGATTTTGCTCTTGCAGAAACCAGGCTTTGTACTTTCCGCAGCTTCTCTCTGGAAAAGCTGGAAAAGTTAGAGCTCCCTCCCCAACCCCCCTGCTTTGTCCTGTGGGTTCTGTGAACCCTAAGGCTTGGAGAAACTTCTATGAGGGTTTCATATACACTCCATCAAGCATGATATTAATGAACCTTTCACTCCTTTTCCCCCTTACAATCCAACCACGGCCCTCATATCTCTTAGGACTCTAGTTCTCAGTGGACTTCCATATTGACTCTACTATATCACCAGTTCAGCTTGAAGCAACATCTACACCCACTCGACTCTAGACCTTGTTGAAGCCTAACATGGGACAGAATTCCTTTATTTCCTTTCTGATTAAGGGGATATTCAAATTTGAGTCTCTTTCCAAAGGGCTATTTTAGCTCATTGACGGAAGGGCTTTAAAACTAAACAGGACCATCCCTGCAGAGGGAGTGTGGGGCCCTGTGGTTAAATAAGTAAAAGGAAGTGCTTGCTGGCAGGTGGCAAACACTTGCGATCCCACCTGCTGGGGAAATGAGGTGGGAGCTGAGGTGACATCACTAGACCTCGCTTCAACAGCAGCAGCAATAACGACACAAGCAAAATGAAACAAGGAAACTGAATTGCAATGAAAAATCCTTAGTCAAATATATTCAAAATTTTATCTCTACGAGCTGGAGAGGTGGCTCAGGAGTTAAGCCTCTGCCTTGCAGGTGGAAGGTCCTGAGTTCGGATCCTAGACCCCACCTATAGATGCTGGGGGGAAGTGAGGGGGGGGGGCGGCCTGCATTTCTGGTCCTGGTAGGGCGGAACCTGTGAATCCCGGGGCAGAGTAAACAAGAAGGAGGTGGAGGTGGTCCATGGTGGTTCACGAATTCGCCCGTGGTTCTACACACATACATACATACACACGTACACACATACATACATACATACACACACGCACAATTGAATAAATAAATAAATAATTTTTTAAATTAAAAGAAATTTTATCTCTACAACATGCAATTAATACAAAAATTATTAATGAAAATATAATGTGGGGAAACAGTGGAAGAAAGGAGGGGGAAAAAAGAAGAAAAGGATGGGGAAAATGTATTCAGAAAATTTCAATTTGGGGCTGGGGAGATGACGTAGGGGTTAAACTTTTGCCTTGAAAGCAAAAGAACCTGAGTTTGGATCCCAGATCCCACATAAAGATGTCAGGCAGAAATGGTGGCAGTTTGTAACACTTGCTCTGGTAAATGGAACCTGGGAAACCCCAGAGCAAAGCAATAAGGAGGTAGAGCAATCCAGGATGATTCCCAAAGTCATTCTTGGGTCTCCATAGGCACACACAGTGCCCTCTTGTACACACACACACACACACACACACACACACACACACACACGTGTATACATCCACACCTACACATGCAAAACATTAATTTTTAAAAAAAGAAATTACAATTTGCTGGCATAAATACATATCTCTATTTTTTTGCTTTTAACAAGTGAAATTCTCATAGATTGGATCTCCCCCGTTCCCATAAGAGCAAAAGAATCATTTATCACATGCATTTGAAGTTGCTGATGACTCATTTTTTTCAGTTGGCCTTGGTCATCACTCTAAGCACTGGTCCTGCTCTCTCTCACCTATCACCCCTACCTGGCTCCAGTCTCTACTACGGAATTTTCCAATCCTCTTTGTATGCTGGTTTCCCCCGCAACTATAGCCTCCCCCACTCTCCTCATCTGGTGGAGGACTCTACCCTCCCCTGCATCCTCAGGGCCTCTTCATTGTAGCCTCTAATGAATTTTTTTTACAATCCACACCTCTTGGACTTCTCAGAAGCACTGAGTCATCCCATGATTCATTCAAAAACTACCCATTGCCAGGCCCAGCAGTGCACACCTGTGTAACTGAATGCGGTGAGTTGGCATCTCAGAGAGTAAAAAACCACAAACAGCACACGAGGTAAAAGAACGGAGGAAGATTTAGTTTCTGCAACAGGTAAGGAGAGTGCTGGGGTTATTTCCAAAGTAAAGGCTTCTTCAAACAAAGCAATTGGGAATTTTGCTTAGGGGGTCTACTCACATTCATGTAGGAATACCTGAACGAGCTCAGTTATCCAGTACATCTCTGAATATGCCTAGTTGAAGGTAATACTTGAGAAAGGAAAGATAATACATATATTGGGGTATGCTCGGCTCATGTTGAACATGATTAAAAGGATACGATGATGGACAGGCATGTCGTGGGCACGCTTAGCTTGTACCACAAAGACTTAGCTGGGAATAAAGGAACACACCCTTGGAAGAGGCATGCCTATAGGAATTTGAGTCTAGGGTGTCTGGCTCATTTAGTAACTAGAATCTGTAGGTCCAGCTACTCAGGAGGTTGAGGTGGGACTGGTAGGGTGAGGTGGAGGGGTGGGGGCAGCTCATCCAGAAACAGAAGACCAGCCTGGGCAATACAGCAAGGCCCTGTTGAAAAAGAAGCAAGAGGAAGAGGAGGAGGAGGAGAAAGAGGAAGGGGAAAAAGAGACAGAGAAGGTAGAGGAGGAAGCAGAGGAGTAGAAGGAAAAGGAGGAGGAGGAAGAGAAGGGAAGAGAAAAGAAACACTCTAGGACTTCCAGTGCACCACGCCTGCGTGAAGCGTTGGGGTGCACAGGGAACTTTGACGCTCTCTCCCTTTGCTTTCTATCTCATTACACAGCTTTATCTCCGAAATGCTCAATTATTCCTCGCGCCAAACAACAACAACAAAACCTAGAAAATTCCTCTCGCTCCCTAAATTCTGTCCTCGGCAGCTGTGTCATGTCTTCCTTCCAGACAGTCCCTGCGCTCCCCATGGCATCTGTGTTCTCCACGTCCCATGATGGGCTCAGGGATTCTTTCACATCACATTCCTGCTCAAAGCCTCTAATGAGTTTCCTAACACATCATAGAGTGAACTCCATGAGCCTCACCCTGGCCGACAACTCTACGGCGAAAAGCCTTCCTCTCCTAATCCTTCCTCCCTGCAACTCTGTTCCAGACCTGGCTTCATGGCCCTTCCCCAAACACAAGCTGCTTCTCCACTCCACATCCTCCCTGTCCTTCTTCAACCTGCCTCCAGATCTCCCCAGGACCCCTCTCTCTGTTTCTACCCGATGTCATGTCCCGACATGATAATCCTCTTCTTCCCCCCACCCCACCATCGCTCTAGCCTTCTTCTGTGTTATTTTGCCATGGGACATCAAAAGCCATTTCATATTTATGTGTTTGTCTACTGAGTACCCAAATTTGCATTAGAAGGTGGGATTCAAGAAGGGAAGGTCTTCATTGGAAAAGCAAAGCCCGCCATGGCTCAGTGTAAAATCTCCTGTGAAGTGGGGTTCTACTCTTTTCCAGACACCTCGGCTATGTGACATCACCATCCTTGTGACTTATTCCATCACAAGGCTCCCCAAGTGTGACTAGCACCCCATCTGTGTCCACATCTTGAAAATACTGATTCCCAGGTGCAACCCTGAATTTAACTGACTCTATTTCTCTAGTTCAGAAAGACTGCAATTTACATTTAAACAAACTCTTCAAAAAATTCTTGGGCTTGGTAAGTCTGGGAAGCACTATTTGGTCTTTCTGGGCTGGTGAGATGGCTCAGTGAGTAAAGGTATTTGTTATGAAAGTGGAGGGACCTGAGACTGATACCTGGAATCCAAGTAAAGACAGAAGGAGAGTGTTAGGTTGTCAGGAAGGGGATTCAGTGACTCAACAGTGTGTAAGGCCAATGTGAAGGTCTTTTATAAAGAGAAGCTACCACAGCATTTTATGAAATATAAATTTTATTAAAGTTGAGGGCCTGGTGGCCAGAGAAGTCATAGTTTATTCTTAAGGAGGGCGAGCATTATATTATAACAAGACTCCAGTTTAACAGCTTTTTGTCTCTGACCAGGGGGTGACATACAGTGCCCATCAGGATGGAGTGAAGGGCATTGCAGAAGCAGCAAAACTGTAAAAGAAAATCAACAAACCACAATCCAAAACTTCAAAGACTCTATATCAACTACATAGAACTAGGCCAGCCTAATCTCTCCCCATCCTGAAGCTCAGGGACATTTGCGGAAGAGGGGGCAGTAAGATTGTAAGAGCAAAAGGATGGGAGGAGCAATGAATTGCAAGATTCTCCACACTAGTTAGGGCCAAAGCAATCATAATAGGACTTTGCATGCCCTGTGCAATGTACAACACACTATTGACCTCACAAAGTCTAGCATCAGCTAAAGGCACCAAGATCCTTGGAGGCAAGGGATTGACAGCCACAGTAGTGTTCCTATGCTTAAGGGGAACACGAGAAAGGGTTTAGGGAAATGCCACTGGGTCTTTGTACATCATCGGAGAGGAGGGCCCAGAGGAGAGTTAGGCATACACAATAAAGGACTCTCTGGGAATTGGGGGGTAGGCACTGGGAGATGGGGAGGTAGGGGAGGGGGAGCAGGGGGTTCAGGGGGAGAAGGAGGTAGGGAGGGAACTGGTCTACCTATTAAGTTTGTATGAGCAGAAATAATAAAAAAATTAAAAAAAAAAAGGAGGGCGAGCATTAAAACAGAAGAGGTAGTTTACCGTCAGAGAAAATAGGGAGATAGCAGCTATGGGTGGCATGGGAAGAGGAAATCTAGAGAGTCCCCCACCTTCCAGCCCAGGAGGGGAAGACCTCCAGAGCCCCCAAATGAACCTTTCATGCTCTTCAGAGTAGGTCAGTGCAGGGTGGGAGTAGAAGAATGTCCCGCAAAAGTGATGCTCTCTCAAGACCATTAAGGTGTGAGGTCGAGGTTAGGGATGTGTGGTCAGTTCTGGGAACTGCCACATTCCAACCAGGGTGGAGGCTTTACAAGATGGCGTGACTCTGGCTAACAGAGACAGCCAACCCCACAAAGTGATCTTCTGCCCTCCCACTTAGCTGCTCCCCACTAGGATAATAAATAGCAATAAGTAAAATGAGCTTTTCTTTAAGCCAAGTAAAAATTGCCTTTCCTGATAGCTGATCTGTGCTTTCCCCTTTGTTCCCAAAGATCCTCAGGACCATTTGATTTTGCTCCCTGAGCCACTCACTCTCTCGTGGGTGCTTATCCGGCTTGGGCTTTGAGACTTCCTGTGAACCACTACAGTGTTTAATGAGCTAGCGTCTGTGCTTTCTAAAACTGCATAGCTAACCCGTATCACAGGTAATCCATGCCACTTCTCCCTTCCAAAACCATCAGTGACCTTCTTTGTCCTCCCCGTTGGGGCACCTTTTATCACTTCCTTGATCTCCAGTTTCAAACAAGGAACTCTAGGTACGGAGGTCAACTTCTCTGGAAACTTCTCTTTTCTCAGCTGCACATGGTACCCATCTCCCCCCACCCCACTTGATGCTCCACCATCTCTCAAGGCATTCATTCATTTTACCTTTAGTAGAGTTATTGACTCACCTGTCTTATTTCCTCAAATTCACAACTTCCACAAATGCAGGAAAAGTGATTTATGCACCATCACTTACTTCAGAGCCCTTAGCTCAACGGTGGGAGCTCAATGAAGGTGTGTTGAATGAACGATCACGTTCACGTTTGGTTCAAAGTATGCTTTATCATTCTGCATTTTTTCCTCCCTCTGTAGTTAAAAAAAAAAAGAAACTCGGAAGTTAGTGATTTGATAAATTTAGTTCATCCATTTCTGCTGAAATGACAATACTGACAGCCAAGCTCTGGCACCGCTAAAGATAATGATCAATTTCAATGTTATAATGGGTTTCAAAAACAAATTTATTATAATCAAGGAGCATGAAGCCATTCGCTAATCATAACAAAGGACAAACCTTTGTGTTTTCAATCATAGTCAAAAGAGCAGATTCTAAATGACTGCTGAGACGAGGAGATTTTTGTGAATATTCAGTTTCCAGCATTTTAAGTAGGCTTGGGGAAAGTTGGTTGAGAACACCATCCTGCAAGGTGATTTCTTTCTTTGCTCTCCAGCTTGATAAAATGTTTCCTTCGTCGGGCTGTATATTCTTTGGATCATCTCTTTGAGGCTGTGACCGCCCACTCCATCCCTGACCATAGTTGTCTCTGCCATGGTCGTAGGTCTGGGGGGAAATAGATCCACAGCATCACAACAGAGAATGAGAAGTAGATTTTTCCCTAAGAAAACAATGCTTTCAATGAAGCTAAATATGCAAAATAGAATTCTTAATGACTCTTTCGCATTAGAGTCAAGCAGGCACTTGGAATCTAGTCTGCTAACCTAGTTGTTTGACCCTCACGGTTTGGGTAAGCACAATTTTAGCTCCTCTTGCCAACAGATAAGCTGGAACTTTGGAAACGCCCTCGTGCTAGACATACTCAGTAGCTGGAAAATATTCTTTCCTTTTCTGGTTTAATCCTGTCGACCTTAACGAACAGCTGCCGGCCCAGCGGCCTCTCTCCTGATAGTGTGGGAGAAATCACAGGTACATACCACTTACTGAATGATACTTGAGATCTCAGCCAAGCGGCATTTCTTAGCAAGGAAAATAATAGGAAAATAAAACTCTGTGTGTGGGAGGGGGACAGTGTTGTAGTGTGTGTGTGTGTGTGTGTGTGTGTGTGTGTGTGTGTGTGAGAGAGAGAGAGAGAGAGAGAGAGAGAGAGAGAGACAGAGACAGAGACAGAGAGACAGAGAATTAATATTTATTGTCAACCCAACACCCAGAAAACAAGCTCCTGGGCATATCTGAGAGGGGTTCTTCTAGATTAAGGTCGACCTCTGGACATGCCTGTAAGGGACTGATTGAATCAACTGATAGGGAAAACCCAGACCATTCCCTAGGCAGGTGGTCTGGGATGGTATCAAGACGGAGCAAGTGAGAGGTCATTCATGCATTCGTTTGATGCTTTCTCCTCTTGCCGTGGATGTGCCATGACCTGTTCCCTCGGCTCCTACTGATGTGACTCCCTGCCATGATGGACTATAACCCGCAACAGTGAGCCTGAAAAAATCCTCTCCCGAGTTGCTTGGGACCAGAATTTTATTGTAATGATGTACAATCAAACTAAAATATGTGGTAAAGCATTAGTAAGTTTTGAGATTTTTCTTTGAGTTTTGTTGCTTTTTGCATATACTGCTAAAAAATTTCTCCCACAATTCACTTGAAATGGTTCTCATCTTCTTGGAAACCATAAACTTAGAGAGGTAGAAGAGCCCTTGGAGATCATATGGCCCATTGGTCTCGCTTTGCCTACAAACACGATGAAATTGCTTCAGCTTTCTCCTTGCTGCAAATTCTACATGTCATGAGCATCCTGAATGTTCCCATTGGGCTCTAAATGCAGCCCACTGAGTTCCATATTGAACCAGTTTTGTTTATAAAAACTGTAGGAGGAATTAGCATATGGTGCATCTTTGGACAATACAAGAAAGGAAGCAATGCTGGGAACAATCCTATGGAACAATAATCTAGAAATTAAAACCATGACTCTGGAGTTTAAATTGGACCTTCCACACAGGGCAGGCACTTGGGAGAAACACCAAGGACAGTTGCTTCGTCTCCACACTCCTTGGTGCTGCAAAACACAAGCTTATTTTTATGCCTAATTCTTTTTTTGCATGCATTCATGTGTGTGTGTGTGTGTGTGTGTGTGTGTGTGTGTGTGTGTGTGTATTTGTGTATACCAGAGTGCATTTGAATTTGTATACGTGTGGAGGCCCAAAAGTAACTTGGGGAATCATCCTGGATTGCTTTATCTCCTTATTGTTTTGCCCTGGGGTTTCCCAGGCTCTCCCTTCCAGGGTTGAAATTCCATCACATCCACTCATCATTTTTATGTGGGATCTGAGGACCTGAATTCAAGGCCCTTTTGCTTGCAAGGCAAAAGCTTTAACCTCTGAGCTATCTACCTAGCCCCACATTTAACTTTTTTGGAAACTAGCACATTGAGCATAGAATCCTCTTCATGAGAAGTATCTTTCTCTGCAAATAGAAATCTTTGTCCACAAATTTCTTGTTGCATGAATGTGAATTTCTTATGATACAGAAAAGCTGAGAACATGAGTACATAAGACTTTTGTCCTGGGGTAGGAAAGGCAACAGATACTTCTAACTAGGAAGAGGTAGTGACATGGGTCTAGGGGCATGGGTTTTTCCCCCCACAAAATAAAGAATTACTAGGCAGGAAAATATTTGTGTTTATGTTAAACTTGAAAACAACAGGATTGGGGAATGGGATCCAAGCAGCTGGGAAAAAACTAGTGACCACGTGGGAAGCTTAGACGGTAGAGTCTTCAGTGGAACAGTGGAAAGTCTCAAATAGTAGGGAGAGCATGTACACTTTTAAGAGTACAAAAGTACAGGAGAGAAAGAGAGAGAGAGAATTTTGCTTTTTGAAAATTCAAAGAACATGTTGCTCACAAGATAAAGATTATATCTTAGAAGTTTCAACCTACTTGTGCTTATGTCTTGCTGAGAGAGGAAGAGGAGTGAGGTGAGGGGAAGGGTTGAAAATGGAGAGAAGGCAGACCCCTTTCATCTCCTTGGCCTGCCTCTAGATAGATGGAATTTTCTGGGAGGTGGGAATCCAGTCCAAGGGATCAATCAGGTTGATTAACTTAAGAGTAGAACAGAGAGTCCTGTGTTACCAGGGAAACCAGAGGTAGAAGTCTAGCTGAATCCCCAATAGTATGGGGAGGAAGTTGACAGGAAAACAGTCTGTCATGAACATGGATGCAAATGGACAGAGGCAAGTCTACTTAGTGGCTCTTTGGCCAAGTCTTGTGTGTCTATCAAGATTCCTGCTGCACTTCCGTGGATGGAACTTTTTCTTGGGGCACAGACATAAGTAAGACGCACTGTCAGTTCCTCAGAAGTTTATCATCCATCACCACAGAGATGCAAGCTGTGAGAACAGAAACAAAGGAACAACTCATTTGGCTGAAAGAGCCCAGTAAGAAGTACAAAAAAGGTGACATTTGAGTTGGGCTTTTAGGTCAGGTGGAATTTGCTAGGTAGACCCTCGGATGAGAACATCAAAGGACTGGATTCCCACCTCCCAGGGAATTTCATCTCTCTGGAGGCAGGCCCAGGAGATCATCTCTCAGCATCTCCGGGCTCTACTCATGCTCCCTGAGGTCGCGTCAGCTGCAGGTCCTGCAGAGGGATCTTGGGGCTAGACTAGGGGCCGGTTCGGTGAGCCCCAAGGTGGGTTATTGCCAGTGTTGTCAGAATTCTTTTAAAAAGAGGAAAGACACGAGACATTACTGTACTTAAAAAGCTGTGATGTTGGAAACCACCGGGAGAAGTAAAGGAAAGAAGCCAGTCAGGAGAATCCGAGGGCAGGAGGTCAAGAGCAGAGATGGGCAGGAGAAAACTACTGTTGTCCCAAAGAAACGCTGGAACTAACACTGGTTAGATTTGGTGCCAAAGTGATGTGAAAAGAAAGGAGGAAGAGATCTTTCTTGGGAAAGGCTATCGGAATTGGAGGTGCGTCTGAGTTAGAATCTCTTCTTTTTATTTTATTTTTTTTTTGGAGAGAAGATTTCTTTCTCTTTTTTGGCAAAAAAAGTTGTTTAATTATTTCTAAGTTTTTCAATTTAAGTTCTTTAAGCTGTGAGTATCAATATATAAAGCCCACATAAACAAAATCTCTTACATCATGGTGGTACACACCTGTTAATACAAACACTTAGGAGGTAAACACAGGAGATCAGGAGTTCAGGGTCAATCTCAGCACATGGTCAGTAACAGGCTACGTTGGACCAGGGACTGTATGTCAAACACAAAAAAGTTCCAATGTCCACAGTAACTTTTTTAAATCTCTCCTACTGAATGCATTCCATCCTTTTAGGAGTGAGAAGAGTCTTCTTCAAATGACAGCGTGCATCAAGTTTCCCTTTCCACAAACATCATAGTCAAAGGGAGAGGAATACCACAGTTTATGCAAGAGTCTCAGTGGAATCTAGGATCTGGGATCCAGACTCAGATCCTTTTGCTTGCAAGACAAAGGCTTAATCTCTGAGCCATCTCTCCAGTCCCAAAAGTATTCTTGGCAGTTATAATACATGGTTCCGTACATGTCACATGGCCTTAGCTGGTTGTAGTTTCTCTTTCTCTCTGTTGCTGAGAGACAGACAGCGCTTGCTGGGCTACTGCATCATGTCGTGACTCTTCCCTCCTGGACAGAACAGCCCCATTTCATAAAAGGTGTCCCAAGGAGAGGTGTTCTTCTCTCCTCCTGAAATGGCGCGCTGGAAGGCTCCGGCTCCCCCGCCTATTCTTCAGATAACTGGACGTCTTCTCTCATAGGGTAAAAAACCCGAGTGTCCATTCCCTAGCTCACACCTCTAATGACCCCCTAGTTGTACTGTATATAAGCTGAAAGCAGAAACACCCCGCTGCTGTTCCATCCACTCGTGCTGGGACAGCCACTCAGCTTCTGCAATAAATCTCTTGCGTGAACGTGGCCTGTGGTCTTTGCTTGTGCCAGACATCGGAGGGGGTGTCCCCTGAACAAGCCCCCTTCAACACTCACATGCAACTTAAGGGAGAATGGAATATTTACTTGGCTTACAGTTCCAAGAGGAGTTTCAGTCCATTAAGGTGGGAATCTCATAGCAGAAGCTGGAAGCAGAGGTCCAGGTCTCGCCAGTCATCATGGAGCAGACAGAGCAAGAGCAAGGTGCAAGAGGAAGCAGAGCTGGCCACGAAGCATCCTGGCCTGCCCCTGCGACGGCCCTTCCTTAGCAATACTCTGCCTCTCAGTGACGCGACAACTTCCCCAAACACGAGCATCAAGTAAGGATTCAGACACATGAGCCCAAGACATCGACTTACTTTCATACTCTGCACCAATCTTTCACCAATAAGCAGGATTTCACTGCTCTTCTTCTTCCCGGTATTAGTGTTACTCTGTCACTGCTGTCGGGCCATCTATGCGGTAGGAAGCCTGGCGCACGGAAGCCCTGCCACATCTGCCAAGAAACGCCTGATTTGCCTGTGTCTGACATTCTGAAGGAGGGCTGGAATTGGCTCTAGCTTGAATCACATGCTCCTGCCACCCCCTTCCCCCGAAGATCTGCAGTTGTACAAGCAAGGCCTCAAGAGTGACATGGCAAAGCACAGAAATCTTCTAGAATCTTCTGGATTCACATTACAGCTTTTTCTGTCCACTGTTTCTGCCATGCCCTCAGACTCACACTGAAATGGTGAAAAGGAACAATTTAGTGTAGAGGGTGTTTGATACCATACATTTTCATCTTTTGGATTTCTCTGCTCTTTCTGTATTCTTGTTTGCTCTGTTATCTCATCATCTACAGGTTTAAATTTTCTGTTGTTGATGCAGCAATAGAATAGAATAAAACAGTCAGAAGTGGACTTAAACATTTACAGAGATTCGTCATGTGTGGGGCAGACTTGCCTTCTCAGATTCATAGAAACTGTGGTCCATTTAGAAAATAAAAGATAATTGGATCCACACCTCGCACACAATAACAGGACCCTTTCCAAATTAATCAAATATTAAATGTTAAAAGGGAAGCTTCTGCATAAATTCAGAATGTGAATGATTTTTCTAACTAGGACATGAAATCTACAAGACGAAAGAGAGTGGTTTAAAATTAAACCCCTCATAAAATTTCACTTGGCAGAAATTAATTTGAGCAAATTCAAGTGGCAAATGGTAAACGTGGGACAAATTACTTGGAATTCATTTTGCAGACAGCGTTACGTGTCCTTAATAAGAGCCTGTATGGATCAGTAAGATGAAGACCATTCTCCAGGAGAAAATCGGGTGAAGAACGTGACGTGTCCACAGAAAGAAGAAGCAGAACAGCTTGAGCTACCTGAGTAGTCAAGTTAAATGCAAACCCACACCCCGCCCCCAGAGCACCACCTTTACTTTTAAGCTTGTAAGTATAACGACGCACACTGTGTGCAAGGAAAGGAAGGGGGAGTGGCAGTGCCTGGCTGTCCTGGGGCAGGTGTGATTTGCTGCCATGTAGGACGGCAATTTAGCTATTGCTAGTGGTTATTTGTTGCAACTGTGTTTTCACCCCAACTGTGTTGGCAGCACCCCAAATGTCTATTACGAGGGAATTGCTGAATAGACTATGGCACATCCACATGAAGGAATACTCTGCGGTAATGAAAATGGAACGAGGGCACATCCTATGGATTGATATTGAAAGATTTCCAACACAGAAATGAAGTGAAAGGCTGGCAAGGTAGCTCAGCAGGTACCTGCTTGCAAACCTGGCAACCTGAGTTGGTCCTCAGCCCACTGACTTCCAAAACTTATCCTTTGACCTCTCTCTCTCCTCTCTCTCTCTCATCTCTCTCTTTCTCACTCTTGTCTCTCTCTCTCTCTCTCAAATAAATATATAAATTTTTTAAAAAGATAACAGTGAATAAAAGATGCACCATGTGCTCTAATTTTGGTAGAAAGAAATATTGTAAAGTAATACTTTTATGGATTATGCTTCCTTTGGGGGTGCGTGTGTGTGTACATCTGTGTGTGCACGCATTCACAATTGTGTGTGCTTGTGGAGGCCTGGGGTTGACATCAGGTGTCTGCCTCAGCCACTCTCCCTTGCTCATTGAGTGAGGCCTCTTACTGGAATGGAGTTCACTGATCAGCTAGTGCCAGTAGCCAGCTTGCTCCTGGGATTCCCAGTGTCTGTCTACTGAGTAATGGAATTACAGGTGGCCATCTATGCCCATCTGGTATTTATGTGGTTTCTGGGGATCTGAACCCGGTTATAATGCTTGTGTATAAAGTGCTTTGCCTGCTGAATCGTATCCCCAGTTTATATTTCTCAAGTCTTTGGATGAGTTTATGAGAACTATTTACATAGTTAGTGGAGGTAAACTGGAACTAAATACAAAGATGATTAGGTGGAAAACAAAATTTTTTTTAAAAAATGCATGAATAATTTTTAATCCTGTTGATGCATTATATATGATAGTTAATCTTGACTTGATTGGATGTGGGATTAACTAACAGATCAACCACCAGACCACTTAAGAGATTATCTGGATTAAGATATTTGATATACAATGACCAACCCCGAATGTGAGTAGCACCTCCCAGTAGCTGACCAGATAAAGGGAAATACAAGACAGAAGAGCTCGCTCTTTTGCCCAGATTTCCTGTTGCCTCCACTCTTTGCTGCCATTGGAACCCAGTTTCTTCACCTTTCTGAAGTGACAGAAGACCAGAGACTCCCCAGGAGTCCTCCAGACTTCTGTACCAGACTAGCACCACTGAGACATGGAGCTCCCGAACTGAACAGCTACAGGCAGCCACCGTTGGCCTATTTGGATCTCATCTTACAAGCCAATCCAACACATTCCCTTTGTACATATCCTCACTCTATTGATTTGCTTCCCTAGAGAACCCTAATTAAAACACATCATTTAATTCAAATACTGAATTTTTATTTTTTCATTTCTATTTTTTGTCTTCAGTGGAATTATGCTATTTTTTTCCCCTAAGCTTTTGGATCAAAAAAAAGCTTAACTTAGTTCAGCAGTCCTGTATGCTTCCTTTGTGTTCGACGTGATCTTGCTGTGTTTGTGAGAGGTCAACATCTAGGTCACATCAGCGTGCACATCCTCATGTACTCTGAGACAAACATGAACACTGGCATGCACGGATTCTCAACTAGGTGAGCACAGGACCCGTGCAGATGATCAAACATATACAAAACCCCAAAACAGAGTCTCGTATATGAAATGTCCCACATGTACCCACATGTTTGAACCTGTGAGCCCAACTGGTTGAGCTATGTGGCAAGTTTTGGAAACTTCATGAGGCGGGGCCTCTGTGGGGGAGGTGTGACTGGGGATAGGCTTTCTAGATAATAGCCAAGCTCCAGTTCAGGCTCTATTCTCTCTCTCTCTCTCTCTCTCTCTCTCTCTCTCTCTCTCCATAGACCAGGTTGCTTCAAGTTCCCGCTGCTACAGCTGACGACTGACATCAGCCACTATGAATTCCGCCCTTTCTCTGCCTCTCTAACCTAAATAAGTCCTTCCTCCTTTCAGTTGCTTCTTTCAAGTATTTTATCACAGAGATGAAAAAAAGCCATTCATGGGACATACATAGCAGAAGGCTGCAGGGTCTGAGTAAGTGTAATGTGGGAGGTAACTAGAGGGGGAAAGAAAAAGGAATATGGGAGAGGAGGTCGGGTAGCAAACAGCACCCCCTGCAGGTCTGTTACTGCATTGCTGCTCATGTCTGCAAACTGTCCAATTCATGCATCCCGCGGCATCCAGATGGGCAGATCCACAGGTGAGCTGCTGCATCCCTACTCCTCCAAACTCAGGAACTCATTGAGGCCTCGCTACAATGGTTGACGGTCAACGAGAAGATTATAAGAGAGGGCCCACTTCTAAGTTTCCATTTAGGGAGATGTGTGCCACCCCCTTGTGTTTAAATGGGGCCTTTCCTCCTCTTGAGACTTCCTGAGCTATCTGGCCTCCGAGATGAGAAACTTTATTCTGGTTGATGAACAGGGACAGCCTTCTGGCAGCCACTAAGTCCTCTCCAGAAACGCCTGTCCTGTGTCTTCACTGGAAATTGTTCTCATTCCAGTGCTTCTTATGACTGGAGTCCTACTGTGGAATACTTCCAGCTGTGTGGCTCCGGTTCCAAAGAATAGCACATAAAGAGCAGACATGGGACATTTATTATGTACTCGGTGTGTGCTAGGTGACACTTATACGTTGTTGGATCTTCATAACTGCCTATACGTTTTATCATTTCTATCCCACTTCTATGAATGAAGAAACTGAACTTTAAAAGTTAACCAACATGGGTTGGGGAGATAACTCAGGTGTTAAATATTTGCCTTGCAAGCAGAAGGACCTGAGTTTGGATCCCACGTAAAAATGCCTGGCAGATATAATGGTAGCCTGCAATTCTCACCCTGGAAGGCAGAGCCTAGGACGCCCAGAGCAAAGCAATCAGGAGGAAGAGCAATTCAGAATGATTCCCAAAGTCCTCCTTTATCATACACACACTCAAGTGCCCACTTCACACCCACACCCACACACTTATACACCTAAACAAGCCAAAAAAATGTTGACCTAGCGTGTGTTAGCTAAGTTGGTGAGAAGGAAGCCAGTATTTGAATTCAGATTTCTATCATCCCAGAAGCTTGAATCTCCAGCACAGTACTCTCCAGAACATATATGTGAAAAAGACATTATAAATCATGTTAATGTCACCAGTGAGAGGAAGCAGGAGATGCAGCAGGAGGGTTTACACTGCAACTCAGTTGGAGCAAGGATCTTGACTCACAGAAAGAATTTCAAGATGAGTGAGTATGAAATAAATTTTGAGTTTATTAAGGAAAAAATACATACTAAGATTTAAGTGCAAGCATGGTGTGTGTGTGTATGTGTGTGTGTGTGTGTGAAAAGATGATGAAGTGTAGGTTTATTAAGGGAGAGTTGTATCATTAGGATCTTGGGTGGTTCCTTTTATGCATGTGTGTGCATGTGTGCAGGAAGAGCCTTGAAGTTGATATGTGTGTCCCTCTGTTGTTCTCCACCTTATTCGTTAGCTAGGTTCTCAATCAAGAACCCAGAGTCACTAATACAGCTCGTTCAGTGAGGCAGCTTGCTCTGGGGATCCCCTTTCTCTGCCTTCAAGGCATTGGCATTACAGATCCCACTTCCTGAAGGTTCCACAGACTCCCCAGTATAGCTCCACCAGCTGGGGAACACGCATTCACAGGATGATCCTGTGTGGGCGGAGGGGTGTTTCAGATTCGAACTACAGCAGCTGGTTTACTGAAGACCCGAAGACTCATGACACAGCATTCAAGGAGGTGGGAACATGTGTGATTGGTGGAAGGTGACAACGGCAGTGTTTTCACTCCGTGATGGGTCAGAGCTTTAGAGCCAGAGCCAGAGCATGGCCACTGTGAGGACGTCGTGGCGTGCATGCTCCACAGGCACTTTCACTCTTTAATACTGAATTATTTATGAGAGAGATAGAGACAGAGAGAGATAGAGATAGATAGAGAGAGAACATGCGCGCCACGGTGTACAGGAGGAGTCCAGAGGACAACTTTCAGAAGTCAGTTCTCTCCTTCCACCATGTGGGCATCCAGGCATGGAACTCAGCACCTTGTGAACAAGTGCTGCACCCACTGAGCTATCTCACTGGTCCCTTGTCACCACCGCAGTGACACGTCTCAGCGTCAGGACGGCCTGTGCTTTCTTTGTTAACACCATGGAGGGTCAGGCAGCCTGCATTGTTGCAAAACGCTCTACACCTTTCCCCTTCCTCCAAGTAGGTCATTTTCCAACCCAATAGGCTGATATGGCTTTGTCCTGTGGGATTTTCTTCTCCCTTCCCAGGGAGAGGTGAGAGGTACAGTTACACCCTCAGCTCAGCTGAACGTGTTGCAACCAGCCCAGCTCTGCCAGAAAGCCGCGTTCAGGTGCACTGCATAGTTCTATTTGCTCTCTCAGGGACCACGGAAATGCAATTTTAGCAGATAAACAAATTTCACATGCCCACAAAATTAATCCTGATTTGTACTTTAAGAAGAGAAAGAGAAAGAGAGAGTGAACTCTCTCCACTTCAAATTTACAATTTTCTCTTTATTCTAAAGTCACAGTGCTGACTAGGACTATGTATTCCTGGGCCTCCGCATTACTTTAATTGAAGAGTACTTCCTTTCCATAGAACAGTAAGTCAAGTGTGTTTAATGTGCACAAGACCCTGGACTCAGGTCCAACACAAGAAGGAAGGAAGGAAGGAAGGAAGGAGGGAAGGAGGGAAGGAGGGAAGGAGGGAAGAAAGGAAGGGGGAAGGAAGGAAAGGGGAAGGAAGGAAGGAAAGAAGAAGAAGGAAGGAAGGAAGGAAGGAAGGAAGGAAGGAAGGAAGGAAGGAAGGAAGGAAGGAGGGAGGGAGGGAAGAAAGGAAGGGGGAAGGAAGGAAGGAAGGAAGGAAGGAAGGAGGGAAGAAAGGAAGGGGAAGGAAGAAGGAAGGAAAGAGTGAGGGGAAAAAGAAGGAAGTAGGAGAAGAAAAGAAAAGAGGAAGAAAGAGAAGAAAGAGGGAAAGAAGAAAGAGAAAGAGAGAGAAAGAAGATGACAAGGAGGAGGAAGAAGACAAGAAGGCATTTAGGCTGATGGAAGTCTACTCCCCATGTAAAGCCCCCACCCCACACTTGTGCTGAGGGCACAAGCAAGATGAACTCTAGATGTTTCCACCTAACAGGCATTTCCCAAGAGAGGAGTCTCTTCAGTCCATAGAATAGAGCTGTTTCTGAGCTACGGATGTCTTTGTATTTTCAAGTCCTCGTAAATACAGAGTCACTCTCATGGCAAGCCGCGCAGCCAGGTAGCTTGGAAAGACCCAGGTAGCTGTTGGGGCTGAGCTCCCATGCCCTGGCTACTGTCCAGGGCAAAGGCGGGAGGGCGAGGAGTCAGGCACCTGGCAGTCGACACCTTTTAATTTGCTGGCAGTGAATTCTTTCACTTGCTCTAAATTAAAATGTTCAGCTTTTCCCAGCCACTCATCAACAACGGTTAACATCAGCGTCTCTTCAGCGACTGGCAGGCACCGAGGGTAAACAGCCCGTTGCCTCGTAATGAAAGATAACTTGTAAAACCTTGATTAAGCAGAGGGCTGTGGGAATGAGTTTTACTGGTTCATTGATTCTTCTACTTCTGGAGACTTCGACAGAAAACTCTTTCTTCCCTTTAGCACACATTCATCCATTTGTTCATTTCATCAATTAGGCCTCTTGATTCGGTGGAGTGGCTGAGTGAAGTCGCTGGAGGCAGCCAGCCTTCTGGGTTGAACGGTATCTCTGGGTACTCTGGCTGGATCGCCCACTCTCTCTGACCTCCTTTCCTCATGTATGAAACAGAGCCGAACACAGTGTCTACAGAGTCAATCATGAAGTCCATAGGACGATGCCTCGCGCACAGTGATTCTACGGGACTGCAGCTACTGTGTTCTTTTGCTACTAGCATGTGCTTTCTCTAGTCTATGCATCAGAAGGCAGTGAGCCTCATCATGAATTGCTACCATCGTCAAAATTTCAAAACGTATAGAATTAGGTAGAGAAATCTAAAATCTCCCTCCTGTTCATCCTAGGCCCTCACATTAATCCTGCCACAGATACTTTCCATACAATTTTTCTAGATGTAAGACGATCCATGAATGAATATAAATTTGTGAGGGGTTTTGGAATACGCCTTCCTCTACCTTTTGAAATTGTTAAGCTTACAGGCATGTCCACAGTGTGCCACTTATATGTGTCAACTTGACAAAGAAGAACTGAGTTTTAGGCGTACCTATGAAGAATTATTTAAGCAAGGCGAGCCTGCAGGTTATGTAATTGATGTTGAAAGACACAGCCCGTGGTAGATGGGGCTACTGTCTGTACAGGTGGAAGAGAGAGAGAGAGAGAGAGAGAGAGAGAGAGAGATCTGGTTAGGAGTTGGCAGACTGGCAAGTTAGGAAGTATGTCTGTCTCTCTCTTCAACCCCTGCAGTGGATATCAAGTGGGCTGTTCCTTCGGCTCCTGACGCTGGTGTCAATCTGCCCCATGATGGTGAACTATAATCTATAGCAATGAGGATGAATAAACCCCTTGTTCCCCTGAAGTATTCATATCAACAACAGGAATATAAGACTTAGTCACACAATTCCGATCTTTCCCTTGATTTTCCATACCGGCTGAAATCTAATGTAACCATAAAATGATACAATAAACAAAAGAGAAATTCCTATTGGTGCACTACTGTCAATGGAATGATACAACTTATTTAAAGTTTTATAGATATTCAAATGTTTCTAAACTTTGTGCTGTGTTAATTGTATATATTAATATGGCATGCATTGATCATCCACAACCTCCCTAGCTGCCCTTGCTCCAGCTCCCTTTCCATACGCTTCTGTCTTGAGACTGGTTTATCCTCAGATTTCCTCCTGTCAGGAATATACAGTGTGTGTCTTTCTGCCTCTGCTTCTTTTGCTTAACACGATGTCCTCCTTTTCTGCCCATTGTGCAGAAGGGACAGGATTTCATTTTCCTCACGGCTGAACAAGAACCCGTTGTGGATAAATGTCTCACATTCTGTCTTTTTCCACCCCATCTGTCAATGGGAACCTTCTATGTCTTGTCTGTCGTGAATATCACCATATACAGGAACGTGGAGGATTTTCTGTGTACGCTGATGTCATTTCCTGCAGCTGTATCCCCACGACTGGGATCGCAGGATTATGTGGTAGCTTTTTTTAGGTTTTTGAGGCACTTCATATTGTTTTCCCTAAGAGCCGCATTAATTGCTATTTCTGCCAACAGTAGAAGCGTGCCCTTTCTCCTTAGACTTGCCAGCATTTGTCATTATTTTGTTTCTTACATTGATCATTACCATTTTATGGTTAGTGACCCTGGACATCTTCCCAAATAAATTTCAGCCACTTGCATTTCTTTTTTCGAGAAGTGTCTGTTCTGATCGTTTGCCCACTAGAGGTGGCTGCTCTCCTCTCATATCCCTGCCGACCGTCTAGAGTACAGCGGCATCCACTTGAGTGGCGTCTGTTTACACACCTTTCCTCCACCAACTGGAGGTGTCATGCAGAAAAGGATCTTGACTTCATCACTGTTATGGCCCTAGGGCCAAAATGATCTTAAGAGGGAATATCTCAAGAAACACTACAGGTCCCCAAGAGATTATTGATGGTCAATGCCAGACAGGAGAGGAGAGTTTCTTTCTTCAGTGATCTACCCACTAAGTCATCCGTGCCCCAGCAAGTATTCAGGAATCTGACAGTTCAGGCATCCCAGAAGAGACCCAGTGGGCCGCACATGTAAAAAGATGACCCAGTGAGGCACAGACAATGAGCTTGACTGAAAAGGATGTTTACTGAAAGTGGGTCAAAAGGAACTGAAGCTTCAGAACTCCACCAAGTTCGGGACCTTAGATGGAGCCTTGAATAAGGCAAGATGCAGTTTTTATAGTAGTCTATAAGTTGGTACATTTTATCCAGTGACTCAAGTCGGTACGTGCCATCCAGCTAGTAACTCAAGCTGGCAGTTTCAGATAGTGGTTGCAGCTGGAAACTCAGATAGAGGTGAGGGGAGGGGTGGAAACCTTGCGTGGTGGGCCTGCTGACTCAAGGCTGTAACTATGAAACCAAGTGGTCAGCAGACAGCGAGAGCAAGTTTTGACTCTTCTTATGTGTAAGCAGTGACTATCCTGATGCGTAAGCAGTTTACAGAAGCCAAGGGGTCTAAGGTCAAAAAAATTTTACAGCATATTTTCTATAGCACACAGCACACAGTTTCATCTCAGCACACAAAGAATGGGGTCTTTCTTTTCTTAGACCACCTGAGAAGTAGGAGAGAGACAAGCTAGAAAGGAGAAAGTAGGACAGGCGGTTGCAGATAGAATTGGGAAGTAAAGGATGAAACACATAAATTCGTCGTATTTATATATATTTATAAAGTATAAAAAAGAACAAAGAAACTGATCTTGGTACTTAGAAAGCATTCAACAGATACTAACAACTCACAAATAGCTTTTTTTTTTTTTAAATAAGTAAGCTCACCGTCTCAGTTACCCTACACGTTGCTGATAAACTCGCAACAAAATGGCTTATGGGAACAAGGGTTTTTATTCTTGGCTTCTGACTGTCGGGTAACAGTTCTTGATTCAGCTTGCAGGAGAGCTTACGTAGCAGGGACTGAGAGAACTGGGCACACTGTATTCACAGGACAAACTCTACCTTGCAGGTAGCATGTCTGGCCAAACATATCCGCAGAATTTCCACTTCCTTAACCAGCTCCCTCCACCCTATTTACCTGCTCAAGACTAGTCCCACCAGCCATGGGCTGGGCCTTCCCCAGCAATCAGACAATCTCCTGCAGGCTTGCTCAGGGCTTAACTCAACTACCAGTTCTTCACAGCTGTTCCCCAGAGCTTGAGCCTTCAGTTGTCAAGTTGATACCTGTAGCTGTATTAATCAGAGTTCTCTAGAGGAACAGAACCAATAGAAGTGTGTGTGTGTGTGTGTGTGTGTGTGTGTGTGTGTGTGTGTGTATAATTAATTCACAAATAAAACCGTTGCCCTCCAACAGTAGCTTTCTGCAGATGCTCAGTTCTTGAGCTGAGTGTCTCACAAGACCCCAGAAAAGTCTCAAGCCTTAGCCACTCTGAAAGCTGAAGAGGCTGGGCTCTGAAGTCAGTGGTAAAGGCAGCCAGGATGAAAACGCTGGATTCCAGTGTCAGCGAGGAACAGCACCAGACCGTTATGGGGATAGGGTGTGGCCAGTTCCCTTGGCTGATGTGGGCTCTCCTGCCAGGCTGGACTATTGCAAGAGAGGATAACCCTCTTGTTCCCTGAAGCTGTTTTATCATGCCTTTGTCAGCAACAATGCAGGCTAACTGCCATATATGCTTCCGCCATGTGCTTCCCACTGGAACCATAAACCAAAATAATCAACTCTTTCTCCCTTAAGTTGCTTGTGTCAGAGTATTTCCTCACTACCACAGAAGCAACCTCTGTTTCAAATAAAGTCACGTTTATGGAGGCTAGGTTTTTCAGTGTCTCCAGGGGAAGGAAGCAATTGTATCCATAATGATGATCCTCAGTCTCTAGCATATACCAGACTCACCTGGGAGCTTTGAGAAAATACAGATTGCTGTGTCACTTGTGCAGAGTTTCCAATGCGGGAGATGGTGCTGGCCAAGCAGTTGGGCTTCTAATGAGTTTCCAAGTGACGCTGCCGCTGCTGGCTCTGGGAGTTTGGCACTGGACAGCCACACGGGTGGGTTCTTCAACCTCCAGTGCAGTCCCTGGTCCAGCAGCAGCTAGTGCCAGGGAGGCTGGCAGCGAGCAGACTCTCACATCCGGACCTCAGAGCTAGGGGACCAGATCTACATTCTGACAGTGACGTGTGTGCACACTGAAGTTGGGAGATGTCCCTTCAGGAAACCCGCTGTCCCAGCACACGCTGGAATGTCAGGAGCCCAGAGTACATCCAGGCTCTATAAATTCAAGCCAGAAGCTCAACCCAAACTAGACGGTCCTGGTGGATCTCTGGATTTCAGAGGAGTCCCTTTTTTTTTTTTTTTTTTTTTTCTTTTTTGCATGTGCATGTGTAGGTGTGTGTGTGTGTGTGTGTGTGTGTGTGTGTGTGTGTGTGTGTGTGTATGCACATGCTTTGCATGTGGGTAGATACACATGTGCATGTTGACATTGTACAAGAGGGCAAGCAAGGGCTTTGTCCTTTGAGCCATCTCCCCAACCCCTCATTCTATATTCCAATCCTTCTTTACATCCCCAGACCTCCCCATGCTTGGGAGACACCAGGAAGTTATGTGTGAGCACAAGTTTTAGTGCGGGCCTCCGAGGATCAGTTCCCCACAATACTTTGCCGTAGGAAAAAAAAATGAGGTTTATCCTCAGAAGTCAGAATATGAAGCCAGAAATAAGAACAACTTACTGGAAATGTTGAGGCTCACAGGCGTGCAAAAGAGCATCGAAGAAAAATGAATTATAAGTTTTTTTCTTGGACAGTACCTGCTCTGTTGACTGACTTTGATTGTTTTTAGGGTGCACTCATGGATATAGTTTCATGCTCACTCTAACTGGCACAGCAGGCTCCCTTCTCTGTGACAAGACTGTGTTTTGAAAGAGAGAGCGCTGTGGCTGCTCTGGGTGCACTGAAAGATTGGGAAATTCTCTCTAATATGTTCCCAGTGATACTGTTTGGGGTGTGGTGTTTGCTCTGGCAAAAAAAAGGAGGGTTTTAGTACTTCCTACTGCGGTTTCCAAATGAAGAGCCAAGCCCTGCCCTGACCCCTGAAGTGAAGAAAGGGGGAATTCTAGCACTGGAACGGCTGCAGGAACCTGAGCCAACCGTGCCATGCCGGGCTGAGGCCGCCAAGAACTGGATCCAGCCAGAGCGGGGTCTGCTCACACTTCACTTTTGCCCATTGTCTGTCTCTGCAAGATCCACTCCTGCGAACACTGACTTGGGATCAGCAGCGCTGAATCTTACAGCCGAAACTTGCAGCCGACACAGTCTGTGCTAACGGCTCCTTTTTAGAATCATAGACAGGGAAAGTGAATTGAGTGGTTCAGGCATCCACCTTATGACAGAGCCTGCGCGAAGTCCAGATCCACAGTCACTTTCCAGCACCATCCACATTACCCTTCTGTCCTGCCTGCCTCCTCGGTGATGAGATAACTTTGGAAATACATATACAACCCCGGGGGGTTATGCATGTACAGGTTTAGACAGGACATACTGATGCACTGGAGAGATGGCCCTAATAGAAGTCCATCTCTCTCTCTCTCTCTCTCTCTCTCTCTCTCTCTCTCTCTCTCTTTCTGGTCTCTGTAGCCCGAGTTAGCCTTAAATTAGCTGTGTAGCTAAAGGTGATCTTGACTTTTTGTTCTTCTGCTCCCACCTCCTGACTGCTGTAATTATAGTGTGCACCACCAGGTTGTTTTAAAAAGAGTAGCTCTCAGGTTTTTACTTAACACCATTTGCATAAAGCAAAAAGGACATCTCCATTAAGTTTCAGTCACTGTGACAAAATACCTGAGAGAAGCAACTTAAAGGAAGAAAGGCTGATTCCGATTCACTGTTTCAGAGATTTTTAGTCCATGGGTACCTGGATCTGCTGCTTTCAGCCTTGTGGTAGGGCAAAACCTCACGTTGGAAAGCATGTCGTGGAACAAAGCTGATCACTTCATGGGGGCCAGTAAGCAAATAGGAAGGAACCAGGGACAAAATATACCCTAGAAAAGGATGCTCACATGACTTACTTCTTTCAGGCGGATGCTACTTCCCAAAGCCTCCTGACTTTCCTTCCAACGGTCCACAGAGCTGTGAATCCATAAATAGATTACATGATCCATAAGGTCAGAGCCCTCGAGATCTAGTCCCATTTCTGAACTAGGAGCCAAGCTTTCCACTGTGTGGACACAAGAGCCAAACTATAAGGAAGGTGTTGAAATCTGTAAATAGTCTCTTGCCTCTTGAGCAACATACAAGGCTCATTCTCAACAAGCATTACTCTGGTCAGGTGTGGTGGGATATGCCCATGATCCCAGCACTGGAGAGGCGGAGGCAGCAGGATCATGAGTTCAAGGCCAGCCTGGGTACTGTACTAGCTAGATACAGGTGTCAAATTGACAAGTGAGAACGGAGCTTTTTAGGTACACTTATAAAGAACTATTTAGTTCAGGCAAACCCAGAAGACTGTGGAAGATTAATTGATGTAGGAAGGCCCAGCTCAGTGGGCCCAGTCCCTGAGCAGGTACATTAAGACACAGAGAGAAAGCTGGTTGAAATTGGCAGACTGGCAAAGTAGAGAGTTATGACCCACACACACCCTGCGGGATTGCTTGGATATGGTGCGGCCAGTTCCCCCAGCTCTGTTGTTGGTACAAACTCTCCTAATATCATAACAGGCTGGAACCAGTAAATGTGAATTCAAAATGAGCTCCTGGTTCGCCTAAGTTGCTTGGGTCTTGCATTCATTCAGCAACAGGAGGACGAAACTAACACGGCTTCACAGCAAGACTTTGTCTTTCAGAAATAAAGAAAGATGTGTTATTCTATGCCAGTTATATCCTGAATAACTTGCAAATATATATATTTGAACATTAAGATGTACTTCTTATTCTATTTCCACATTCTTTCATGGAGATAGAAGAAAATAGGCCAAGAGGAAGGACCCACTATGAATGATTTACATTTTTTTTTTCTAGAAAACATACTTTATTGAATCTTCCTTGGGCAAATCCAGTTCTGCAAAGAAATGTGAGAATGTAGCACAGTGACATGAGGCTGCTGTGGACTTGTTAATTAGTGGCCCCACCCCCTCTTTTTAACCCTATGAGTCAGACAGCTGGGTTTCAAAATTCACCTTTCACCTCCTAGATGTGAAACTGGGTAGATTACTTAACCTTTCTCAGCGGAGCTTCCCACGGTTTTCCAGTAAAGCTAACAAGAGCTGTCTCCTGAGATTGGAGTGGAAACCACTCAGCCGGATCTGGCACAGGTGAAGTGCCAAGTTAATAGTAACTGCTGCTTTATTTTCTTTCCAAGAAAGGTGATTCCTTAGTGTGAGATAGACTCACAGGACAGTGATTCCTTAGTGATGCCTGCTCAAGAGATGCTTTGATTTCTGGTGGGGGTACATGAGGTTCCCCACCACCTTCCAGGGCTCATACTCCTGTTGGCATCCAGTCTCAAAGTCGGCTTGGGACCAGACCACACAGCGGACTCTGAGAACTGGAAACTTCCCTAGAATTCTCACACTGAAGTCAGACAGAGAGAGACATATTGATCACTTAGAGAAACTGCAGATGTAGGAGTATCTGAAAATTTGCCATTTGGTGAGAGAAATGCATATCTATAAAGGAAACCAACAATGTAAGGGCATGTCTCTCTCCTACCAGCAGGAGGAAGATAATTAAATTAATAAGTAGTTCTACAATGGAGAAGATGCACATTTGTTGTTAAATGTACAACAAAGCTTGCAGTTATTGGGCTATCTGTAGCTGCCCACTGTGTCAGTTTCCTGAAATCTGATGTTCTGAGTTTAACTCACAACAGCCAGAGGACTTCAGGGATTCACCATTAGGAAACACAGATATCATACACACACACACACACACACACACACACAGAGCTACAAAGCAGGGCACACAAGAATTCTCTATCAATGCAGACAGGAAGCAGCCGGGCTTGCTTTAAGGCTGAGACACACAGACTCCCTATAATCACAGACAGAGAGAAGGGTTATCATTTCCTGCCCCCAACATTCCAGGATCAAGTGTGCAGTCAGGCGTTCCATCCCATGCATCCCAGCCACTCAAGGTCTAGGGGAGTCTGTTAACTAGTGACAAGATGCCATTGTCTCTAAGGATCATGGGGGGGAGAAGAAACATCTATGTTAGGTGACGAGGGATGGGAGGCAATTGAGAATGACTCTATGACAGTGTGTAAGGTCGACATGAGGTCTGTTAATAAAGAGAATCTAACACGAGGGAGTCAGGATTAGGAGTTCTGTTAGAGCTGAGGACCCAGTGGCCGTCAGCAGATCCTCCCTACCCCCATGCGGTCCCTGTGCTCGCTCCCTCTTCCCTCTGACTTTCAGCTATCCCTCCTGTTCTGATGCTCTCTCATCTTAAGACTAAATTATGGCTCCCTTGACCACCAAGTCCTCAACTCTAATACAACTTGTATTTCTAAAATCTCTTTATCAAAAGATCTCTACGTGGTCCCTATACATTGTCTAGAGTCGCTCTTGGTTCCTTCCTCCCACTTTCCTCCTATAATCACAGCCACTGGCTGCTTAGGGCCCAGTTATCTGGAGCCTGCTCCGTCCTTCAGGAGGACTGCATCACTGCGGTGTGCTTGTCAGTGCTTTTAGAGAAAAGATGGAGAAAGCCGACTGCAGATGCGCCAGGCCTGAGACCTAATAGGGATGTCCTCACAGCTCTGGAGTTTCTCCCGTGTATGTATGAAACATCTTCCTTGTTTTCCATTACCAGAAACAAACTATAGCTTGAAAGTACTAACTAGAAAATTCCAAAACCAAGCATAGGCTTTAAATTGTTTGCTTTCTGCGTGGTGTGGGGGGAAATCTTACAGCTCCCAGCTCCAGCCTGGGGTGTGAATCATTCCTTTGTTCCAAGTATCCATTCTTGAAATGCTACCCACACACTATGGCGTAGGCTCTGCCAGCACATGGACTGCTAGGGTGGCATCCTGACCCTGCTGTAGCCCTTATTTTATTTCAAATGTGTAAGAATAATGATGTTGCCAGTTTGGATAGGCCAAGGAAAAGAAATGAAGTGAAATATATACTAAGAAACTCTTGATTGTAATCCTCACAGGGTGAAGTTGCTTAGCTCTGTTGTATTCGTCAGGGTTCTTTGAAATACGGAATCTCTGGGGTGCAATACAAAAATAAGTTTATTAAATTAACTCACAATAAAAAAAAAATGACCTTCAAAGTAGCCACCTGTAGTGCTTCATTCTTGACAGGAATATCTCACAAGGCTGAAAGACTGCGGGCAAGTCTCAAGCCTCTACCTCGCTGGAGGGTCGAAGATGCTGGGCTCTGATGTCGCTGAAGATCCGCCGGACCCCAAGGTCAGCGATGAACAGCGAACAGCAAGGCCTAGAGACCAGGCTCTAAAGGCAGCGGGAACAGCGGCAAGGTCGAGATGGATCTCTGCGTCAGCCATGGATGAAGGCGCAGCCGCAGCAACAGCAGCAACAAAGAAGGCGTCGATGCTCCAAAAAGTAACGAAGCTGGGAGGGTGGACTCAACAGCAAGTTGAGACAGGACAAGGGAAGAGCAAGTGCCTCCTCCTTGCACCTCCTATTATCTGATCCACCACTAGAAAATACCAGCCACTATGGGCTGGGTTCTCCACATCAATTAAGCAAGTACCTGCAGACTGGTTCACGGGCCATTCCAACTATTATCCATCCACAGCTGTGCCCAAACAACTGTCTGCAGCTGTCAAGTTGACGCTAAAATGCAACCATAACATCTGTGTAAATTGTCACTCATCTCTTCCTGCTGCTGGAAATCTCTACCAATACCGAGGAGGCTGAGGTTGGTGGAAGGAGAGCGTTTGTTTATTCAATGCTGGTCCTGAGGAAGATGGCTGAGAGGCTTCATTTCCTAATTCTCCTTCAAGGAGCTTGTGGTGCAGACATCAGCAGGGACTCTGACATTCTGTGACCTGAGAAGGGACTCCCACCCTCACCAGGGACCAGCGAACGATGGTGATGCGGGACAGTCCCTTCGTGGTCGCAGGAACAATCTTTCCTCTGTTCAAATGTCCCTTCTGGGTTACCAAATCTTACAGGAGAGTCCCATCTGGGTCGCCAAATGTTACAGGAACGACTGTCCCAATGTTGCAGGGTTCTTGTGTTCCCGAGTGGAAGACTGAAACCAGAACACGTGTAGAGGATTAAGGTAGAGTTTATTAGAGGGGAGAAAGGCTGGAACTCATGGACTCCAGCTATGGAGTGCCATGAGGGGCTAGGGTGCCGGAGAAGTCATGGACCCCAGGGATGGAATCCATGAGGAGCAAGGAATAAGAAACGGGAGGGGCTAGGGCACCAAAGATGGCTGCCAGGGCCAGGCATATTTATATACCTAGGCAAACCTAAGAAACTGGCTTTTTCTCATTGGTCAACCCCCACTCGGGCTCAACCCATTATGCTCTTGAGCCCACGAGGGCTAGAGATCAATCCCTTCATAGGGAAGTTGGCCCTCCTAGGATTGGAGTCAGTTCCTCAGCAGGGGTGTTCCTTCAGGGAGATTCCAGCAGTGGGGGATGACCTTCAGGAATTCCAAGACCTTCAAAGACCTTAGAGACCCATCCCAGCACAGCTGCTCTAATCCTGCCTTCATGGGAGGCCAGACCAAGGGAGGGGAGCAGGGGGCAGTACCACAGGAATCTCGGTTACATTGCTGAGTATACCAGATAAATTACACTTTATTGTTCTACAATGTATGGAAAAAATATAGACTAGTTAAAACTTAGTACTGCACAGGGTCCCAGGCATCTTGTGAGGGATCTTGGATTCTGTCCCAATGGTTAAATAAGGGTAGACTGTGAATAAACTGTTTTTCTTGTTAGTCTGTTTCAGATTTAGGGAGTCTCAGTGAAGTACGAGGGAAATTACTTTTCTCCCTAGTCTCTAAACTGGTGCCTTGCCCCAGGGGGTAAAACTGTGTCCTATCAGGGCTTCATGTCTCCTCCAAAGCCACTGTGAATGGTCTCCCCAATTGCCATGATGCAACCAGGAGACCCTGTGTGTAACAGATGTACTCACGTTCTCCTACTCAAAGAGTAATTATTATTTATCTTGAAAACATATTCATATTAACAGATTGGATCTCCTTGGCTGTGAAGGGATTACGTTCATCCTGTCTCTGAAACTTCTTAGTGGTTTTTCTAGGATGTGTACAACATTCTCATTTAATACTTATTCAATAGTCAAAAAAAAAAAAAAAAAGTCCCTCTCCACTTATGTGCATGGAGAAGTTTTCTGGCCAGTTGTAGATCTCTTTGATGCTTTTCCAACAATAGCAAAGTTTTTAATCCCATTTACCAATCAGCCAGGAATGTGGTTAATCAGGAATGTGTGCCAACTTGACAAAAGGGGGTTCCTGCGGCAGAAACAGGTGGAAATCATCAGCCAACAGCTGGAAGTCATCGGCCAATCGGGCTGCACTGAAAGAGTAGCTGGGTGATGTCAGAGTGTTCACTACACTGGGAAGTATTGCTGTGCTTTGTGTAAGGACATGTTCCGTCCCAGCAGATTCCAATGTAGCTACTGTGCAAAGCAAACACCTTCGGTGGGCAGACTTCTGTGTTAATGCACCTTTGAAGTATCCTTTCTTTTATTTTCGATTAAAACTTTGCGTTGCAAGCTGAGGACACCCAGAGGCATTCCTGTCCATCACCTTAACCTGAAGCATACTCAGGAATGTACTGCTAACTGAGCATGCTCAGGACGGTACTGCTTAACTGAGCATGCTCAGGACGGCACTGCTTAACTGAGCATGCTCAGGAAGCTACTGCTTCACCTAGCACGCTTAGGAAGGCACCGACCTCTCCATGAATATGGCGCACACCGTGCATTAAAGCCCCTGGCCTCCTTTGTTAGGGGGAGCGTTGCTTCGGCCCAACGCCCATGCCCGCCCTGTTTGCTGCAGGTGATAACTCTTTGCTCATCTCTTCTGTCGTGATGGTGCTTTGTACACACCAGGATGTGAACCTGCTGGGTTTGGTTGCGCCAACATTTCACAAACGAGCCCATTGTCTCATCCTACAGAGCGTATTGAGAAGTGAAGTTTCCCCTGTCTGCCCACGCTCATCTTTCATGCAGCGAGAAGTGACTTATGGTAAGTCAGAGACAGGGTCCTAGAGCACGTGGGTCTCCTGCCACCTAGCCAAGGCTCTGCTGTTACGTGGTCACTTGCTCCTCAGGGAGGCTTACTCGCTGCTGTACCCAGATGCTCTGATGGCCAAAGCTGGACAGCATTCTGCTTTTCATTTTGTGGAGAATATTTTCTCAGGGCTCAGCACTTCTCCAGAACATCTTCCACTCCCACACCCCAGTGGAATTAGGATTAGGTAGAGAGCAGACAAGGTCACTAGACTCTTTAGTTATCCAGAGATACAGAAACAATCGGATGTATAGACATGTACATAAAAGTTAATTACAAGACTGATCCAGATGCCTATGAAAGTCGCATCTAGCAGTCTGTTCTCTGCAGCTAGAAGCTGAGAGGGGTAGTTCTAGTCCAACTTGAAGGGCCAGGGAGAAGGATCACATAAATCTCAGTTCACATCTGAAGATTTAAAAACTAGAAGTAATGATGTCTAGGGTGGACGATGACTGTTGAAGCTCATACATTAAGTCAAATCACCAACCTCTGCTTCCTTCTACTAGGACGCTCAGTGGACTGGATGGTGTCCACTGTGTAGACGGCAGAAGACCTTCACTTAGTCTCCTGACTCAAATCTCATGTTTTCCAGGAGTACTTTCGTAGGCACAGCTGAATGCACAACTGCCTGGCATCTGTCCACCGAGTCAGGCTGACACATAAAATTAACCATTACAGATGTCTGAAACCACTGGTTACCGTATGGCACAGTTATTCTGCATATTGCCTATAAATTCACGATCAATTGGCTTAAGGGGGAATTAGGGGCTTTCTTCTGGCTTCTGATTGTCTGGTTACAGTTCTTAGTTCAGCCTGGCAGGAGAGCTCCTATCAACACCAGGGCCAAGGGAGCTGGTCACAACAGATCCACAGGGATTGCTCAGAGAGGGGCAAACCTCGCTTGCCGGACAGCATATCTGGCCAAGTATCCTGGGGAATGCCAACTCCCTGAATCATCTCCCTCCACCTGCCCAGGGAGGAAGTCCCACCCATGATGGGCTGAGCCTTCCTATTAACTAGACAATTTCCTGCAGATTTGCTCAGGGCTTAACTTGATTATCAATTCACAACTGTACCCAGCTCTAGTCTTCATTTGTCAAGTTGACACTGTGTCTGTCACACTGTGCTAAGAAAGAGTGTCCATGAGAGAACTAAAACTTCCTCTCTCCTTATACGTCACTCCTCACCCTTCTCCCTTAGGTATGTTTAGGACCCATGCAGCTGTGGTCTGAACAATCAGCACCGGGGACTTTGCAGTTACTCTTCTTTCTGGATCTGTGAGACAACACTCAGACACACACAGCATAGGAGAGAAAGAAGTTTATTTGGTTTACAGTTTCAGAGAGATGTTGTCCATTAGGACAGGAATCACAC
This sequence comes from Typhlomys cinereus, assembly GCA_023101885.1. Lineage (NCBI taxonomy): Eukaryota > Metazoa > Chordata > Mammalia > Rodentia > Platacanthomyidae > Typhlomys > Typhlomys cinereus. Next base: position 780,159 of record JALPQD010000121.1, on the reverse strand, counting down.
AGCAGAAGGCATGGCTAGTGGCAAAAGCAGGAGGCTAGTTCAGGTCTCCCCAGCCATCATGCAGAGGCAGAGGCCCCCAAACCTCAAAGCCCACCCTCCAGCAAGGCTCCTTCTCTCAACGCTCCTAGACCTTCCCAGATATCAACACCAGCCAAGAGCACAAGTGGGGGACAACTGACATTCAAATCCTGATGAGGGGCTTCAGTAAAGATGTGTCAGTTCCTCAGTTCAGGTGCACTAGAAGGTTGTCTGTTGGACTAGAACGTCAATGCCTGGACATTTTGAAGGTGATTGACAGACATGTGATGTCTGGTTCAAAGGCTGTCACTTTAGTGCTCCTGGAGGATTTGTTCCTCTTCATGTTCAGGGGCCTGTTGGGTATCATTTCTCCTCTTCTAAAACCAGCATAGCATCAGGCCAAGTCCCCAGTCTGTCTCTTTAGACAAATGCAGGGAGATCTGGCTCGCTTCAGGCAGATGGAATTCACCACCAAAAGCTTTAGATGGGCCAAAGAAAAACATTTTAGACAGAACAAAGTTATAATCTATAATAAACATCTAACAGCCAGAACCTTTCTATGACAATAATAAAGTATGCTGGAAACATAAGAAAAAAATGCTTGAAATACAATATTTATGGGAGACTTTTAAGCATACATATCTCAACCTTTGACAGCCCCAATAAATAAAAACCATCAAAAAAAGTAGAAAGCTAAATCACGGGATTTTTCCATTATAAAGAGAAAATATGCCATCCTGTTAAACTTCTGTAGAGCATATGCCCCAAAAAGATTTTAAAAATAGGACACAAAAATAAACTCAATACATTTGAAAGTACAAAATTCATGCGAGCCATTTTTATCACATTATAAAGTAATAAAACTGGAAATTAAACAAACATATAAACCACTCACTATAAGGTAGAGGACAAGCTCCCAAACAGTTATTGTGTCAAAATGAAATAAAAATTATACATACAGCGTGTTTTAAAAATAATGAACCTGATAACATTTTTGAAATAATAAGCAGTTATTGATGGACTTTAGTGAAAATAAAACAGAAACAAGGGGTGGAGTGATGGGAAGGGGGTGCTGTTTCTGTTGGAGGGGCCTCGCTGAGATACACTGAGAGTCAAAGAGATGTCTCCTCTGTCAATTGACACAGAATGAGAAGATTCCAGAAAAGAGAAACCTACATCTCACATCAGGGTTAGAGCATCGGATTCAGGGAACACAAAACTTTTGGGTTTGAATTTTCTAATTTATTGATGAAAAATTAAAATAATTCGGATTACTTATTTAAGAAGTTATAATGACAAGAAGTTGGAATAGCTATAAAAATACCTGGAAAAGGAAAGAGAAAGCTATAAAGATGACATTCACCATGCTAATTAAAAAAAAAAAAAAAAAAAACAGGAATGGTAACCACATCACAACTGTGTTTTCAAAGACAACTAAACAAGACAAGCCGGTTGGGGAGGTGGTCCAGTGGTTAAAATGCTTGCTGAGCCAGTAAGAGGACCAGTGTTGGGTCCCCGGACCCCACATAAAAGGCCAGGCAGGTTTGGGGGCCCACTTACAATCCCAGCCTAGGAATTCCCAGGGTAAGCTGGCTAGCCAGACTACCTGTAGGTGAATTCTGGGTTTAACTAGGACTCGGCCAATTGAAGACTTATGACATCACCCTTGGATCTTCATATTTGATTGCATTTTCAGGCAGTGTATCTGAACACACAGGTGCACCCACACACGTGCAAAAACATACATGCACACAATAACGTATCCCATGCATGCATGCACATGAAAATAAGAAATTTTGGAAACATATAAAAGAAATATAGGGAACTACTGAATTTTTCAACAGAACTAAGATAGTTTTAATACAAAATCTGACAGAGAGAAAGAAAGAAAAAATAAAAGCCTATCAAAGTTTAAAACAACCTGATTTGTTCATCTGGAATCACAGACATATTAAATTGAACCCATATTAAATGAACCACGTTTCACAACTAAGAAACTTTCATTCCTAATATGCAAAGGAATGGAACTGAAAAATATATTAGCATAATATAACATGACATATCATTTTTCCCAGTGGCTTAGTCCTGCTTTACAATCTCGATATGTGAGTAATAATCTTTTGATAAAATTCAAATCTTTGGCAGCTTGGGATGTGGTTCAGTGGAAGAGTGTTTGCCTGGCATTCACAAAGCTCTGGGCTTTATCCCCAACACTTAAACAAACAAACAAACAAACAATTTTCTGCCTGAGTTATTCCTGCATCTGGGAGAATCAACTAACTCCTAGCCCTTGCTCCACTCAACATGGAGACATGGTAGAAACCAGGTGATGTATACAATTGAAAGAACAACTCAGCTCCAGAGAAAGAGAAAGAAAGGCATCCGTATCAGAGCATGAGCAGGGACTTAGGGTGAGGGGATCGGAGCTGACAGTTCCGTTCTCTCTCTCTCTCTCTCTCTCTCTGACCTACCTGGTGCGATTTAAGTTGTAATAGATGTTCCGGGAATGCTGACTTCCTAGACACGAAACATCTGTAATGACTTCTTTTCAGATAATAAAAAGTGGGTGGGAAGTTTCTTCCCTATACACAATCCTTTCTGAGTTCACATCCCCTTGTCTTTCTCTGCTGTCTCCACACAAGGGAAGGTGCGTGTGTGCACGCACACACATGCCATATTGGGCTGAGGGAACTGGCTACGTCATGTTCACAGAAGGAGCAGAGAAACAAGGACCAGTGATTTCCTAGTAGCTTGTCAGCTTGCCAAGTTCCATCTAGCTCTCTTTATCCACCTGCACAAGGACTAGCCCCGCCTACTATAGGCTGGGTCTGCCCATAGCAATGAGATACTCTTCTACAGGCCTGCTCAGAGGTTGACTTTAAGTAAATGATTCCATGTAGGCATGCCTAAAGGCTCAGTTTTCAAATGTCAGGTTGGCACCTGAAACTTACTGCCACAAATAGTTTTCCTGTAACCAAATCGGAATGATTTTATTCCTAGGATTGGATTTTAGCTGCAGGATGTATACACTTGATCACACATCCAAACTAGCAAGTTTCTTAATTATCTCCTGTTCTTTCAATAGATTCCTCTCTTCAACTTTTTGTAAATCAAGATTGTTTTCATTACTTGCAACTAAAAGATCTGACACACTCTGAGGAAACCTACCTGGTGCCATTTAAGTTGTAATAGATGTTCAGGGAATGTTGACTTCCTTCCTAGACACAAAACATCTGTAATGACTTCTTTTCAGATAATAAAAAGTGGGTGGGAAGTTTCTTCCCTATACACAAGGAAAATCCTTTCTGAGTTCGCATCCCCTTGTCTTTCTCTGCTCTCTCCACACAAGGGAAGGTGCGTGCGTGTTCGTGTGCGCGCACACACACATGCCAGTTCACTAATGATTGGCTCTGGTTCCTAATGGGTGGAGTCGCCTGAGCTCTGGTCACTTGTTCTTCTTGCTTTTTATCTTCCACAGGAAGAGGCATTAGACCTGTGGGGTTGCTCTAGAGGGGTCTGGATCTCTCTAGCAACAAGTGTACGGATTCCGCTCTAGGAAAGGGAAAGATACAGCGAGACATCAAGACTCCCACCCATTGCCTAGCAGCCCCGCGCTGCAGACCATCAGCAGCTTGGCTCAGCTGTGACCAGCACCAGGCATTTGTTCTCATTGGCTGCTCTTCCTTACTGTGCATAGAACTCCCTTGGGAGGTGAATGGCATGTCAAGACACTTGGGGTGATGGGGTTACCAGTGGCATTGGGGAGAGGTAAAACTACCAGGTCACTGCCAAAAATCTGTCTCATTCTTACAGAACCACCAAGAGACAGGAAGCAGAAAGTGCCACACAGCTGATAATTTCACTTATGTGATTCTCTGAAGTCAATATTTAGGGGCTCTGATGGGTGGGGATAGCATAGAAAGGTGGAAAGGAAGAGGCTGGTGGGAGGAGAAATTAGAAGAAACAAGGATGGGACTGGAGGCACAGGGCCAGTATCCCAGTGACAGTGAGATGGGAGGCAGAAACAAGAGGAAGCTTGTAGGCTAGGCTGGACTACTCGCAAAGCTCCAGGCCAAGGACAGAGGCTGTCTCCAAACAGAAGGTGCGAAGCACCTCAGACATGACATCTCAGATTGTTCTCTGATCTTCATATGAGCTGTGCTGATAGACATGCATGCGTGTGGACACACACACACACACACACACACACACACATACACACACATACATGGAATAATGGCCTCTTCTTTTTTTCACTCTACATCTCCCCATTTCTCTCCCTTCGTTGATTCTCATTCACACAGCCAAGGAGATGCGATGAAAAGTCAGTGTGTACAAGTTCCCCATCATTTTCTTGGGAGAATATTTGATCAGGAAGAGATTCCCCATCGGGTTTGAAAAGGCATCAGAGTCTGGCTTCTCAGGGTCGGAGCAGCCACAGAAGACTGCTGGTGTTTGCTGTTTGAATTCCTACGCCTTGAGAATTCCTCTCTCGTGGCCCTGGTGTGCTGAAGGGTCTGCACCAGCTCTCGCCCGGGTTGAAAGGGAAACTCACTTCCCTCTGCTCTCGTATGGCTTCATCTCAGAAAATGAGCAAATGAATTATTAACTCGGGGGCAATCATGCTAGAAAGGCCACGTGGGCTGAATTTGATGTTTGATTTTAACTTTGCAATAGGCAGAGAGAATCTGTCTACAGTTGTCCTTAGCAACCCATAGCAGCGTTTGGAGATAAACCAGCATACTAAAGAACATGGGTTTGCCTTGTCTTATCCTCTGGACCTGATGTCCCCCTTGGTGGGCCCTAGGAAAGGACATAAAATGGGATTAGTGGTCAACAGCCTAGTGCTTAAGACCTGTTTCCTCTAAAGTACTATGTGTCATAGTTAGATACAGGAATTAACTTGAAGGTTGAGGGTTTGAGCTCTGGGCACATTGTAGAGAATTGTTAATTGAGTTAAGCGCAGAGTGAACCTGCAGGAGGTTGCCTAGCGGATGGGGAAGGCCCAGCCCATGGTGGGCGAAACCTGTCCCTGGGGAAGGCGAATGACATGGAGGGAACTGTTTAAAAAAGGGGGCATCACATACTGGTCTGGTAAGTAAGGACGGCCCCTTTCTCTGTTATGTGGATATTACGTGCCAGGTTCCCTCGCGCTGGTGCTGGTGTGAGCGCTCTTGCTAAGACGGACAAACGACCAACCAGGAATGGTAAGAGAAAATAAAACCCTTGTTCCCTTAAGCCATTTGATGGTGATTTTATCAGCAACATGCATCGTAACTGCTACACCACGTCACCCAAAACAAAAAACATGGGTGATACTAGACCTGCCATTCCAAGGCCACCACTGGAGTCAGGCCATTTTATAAAACTCTTCCACTTGGCTGGAATGCGACATTTCCCATCACACCAGCCACTACAGACTTACCTCCCTAGATCACTAGCCTCCCCTCCATAATGACTTGAAAAATGACTATCTTTTGCTTGACATTCTTTCTCTCCTCATACCTTCTGTTCTCTACTTTGACAAACCCTCAGCGTCACCTGAAAGCTATGAAAGTAGAAACCCCCTTTGTAGATTACCCCATCACACAATCATGGCAGTTCTTCCCATTCTCCCTGACGGTAAACGATCCTCTTCTAATGGGAGGCTAAAGCTGTGGCTCTCTTGGCCACCGGGCCCTCGGTGCTAATAAAACTCCTTGTCCTGGCATGTCTTTATCGGCGAACCTCCACATCAACCTCACAGCTGCGGCTAAGGCCTTGGCACTAAATGTTGTGCTCCGAGTCTCCCTGAGCAGCAGGTGCTCACTTGGACAAGCAGCAAGGATGTCCCCATGGCTTCCGGTCCCACCCTGGCTTCGCTGGTTCTTGTCCTCTTCCCGATGATCTCCTGCCGCTCCTCTGTTTGCAAGGGAAGCTGGGAAATGCCTCCGACAATGGCGGCCTGTGTTCTCAAAAGGATCCGTCTGAAATGTTCTGCTGGGAAGACCATCCCTGTGATGCTCACAGGCTGCTGCCCGGGTGTACAGGAGCCTCGGGTGCCATCGCAGGTCCTCTGCTTCCCTCTTCTGGTCAACTGAAAGGAATCTTCATAGCTGGTTACAAAGCACTCTCTCTCTCTGTGAGAATATGTCCTCGCCCCTCTTTTTCAATCTATGTCTCCACCAGATGTGTCACTAGTGTACGCTTTGGCAGGAAGGGGGTCTGGTTAAATACGTTTGGGAAATCTCAGGTGAAGTAAATTACACACATTTCCTTACTTTAAAAAAAAAATTGCCCGAGGCTTCTGAATTGTTAAAATGCCTAGGGAGACAGAGCCTGAGGTTTCATGTCAGGGAATCCTTTAGGGACACCAGCCCGAGGGCAGGGACGTCATCCTGTGGAACACTCCAGATGCACTGGGAGTCAAGATGAGAAAGGTGAACTCGGAAAGATCACAAAAGGGTGGTGGCAGGCCAAGGAGCAAATGCCCATCCATGCCTTTTCAGGGCACCAGGCGTGTTCAGTCAAGAGTGAAGAAAGACTCCAGAGGCCTGGAGCTTCCTTGCGGCTTGGTCCTTTCCATTTCTGGATAAGGAACAGAGACTAAGACAGCCCGAAAGAAAGTCAAGTCTCAAAACCCCTAGAAAATGTGGTGCACAGAAGCAATGAGATGTTATGCAGCTGTGAAGAAAAATGGAAGCAGGACATCTTCAAGAAGTGGGTACAACTGAGATGGTCACGTCAGAAGAAACGAGCCTGACTCAGAAAGACAAATACTGTTTTCTTTCATGTGCAGACCCTAGATTTAAGTCTGTGTGTATGGGAGAAGGGGGACTCATGAAAGAGACTGTGAGAGGGGAGGAAGACATCTTAAGAGAAAGGAGGTGGAGAGAGGAAAACAGAAGAGGCGTGATTCGGAGGACAGGAAGGGGACCATCGAGGGGCAGGATATTGGGGGGAGCAGGAAGGTGTGGATAAGGAAGAATGCAGTATAATGATGTATATTTTTAAAAATGCTGTAATGAGGTCCGTTACTTTTCATACTGGCCTTGAAAATAGAAGGGAAGAAAAAGAAAGAAGAAAAAAGAAGGAGAGGAAAGAAGGAAGGAAGGAAGGGAAGAGAGGAAGGAAGAAATGAGGAAGAAGAAGGAAGAAGTGAGAGTGGGATGGGGAAGAGGAGGAAGAGGAAGAAAATAAAAATGAGATGATATTTGGGAAGTAAAGATTCCCAAGTGGGTTGAAGAGGCACTAGATGAGGCTTTTCCGAGTTAGTATAGCCACAAGAATGTCTGGCATGTGTGTTTTGTGCCAAGATAAGTTTGAATCATTCAAGACCCTGAGCTACACATCCTATAGTCCCTAACACAGGTGTACGCAAAGAGTTCAAAAGAAAGTTCAGCGCTTAGCAATGATCTTTTAGACACAGTTGGGTTAGCACCTTGGAGATATTTACAGCCTGGCCCATGCCATCCTGTGGTTTAGCATCGAATAAGGGAAGATGAGCTAAATGTGCGAGGCATAACATTTACAAACAACCCAAAAGAGGCAAGCTGTTCTCTGCATGCAGCTTCTGGTTGATTTGCAGGCAACGACATGCTGCTGCAGCTGGTTTCAGGATCAACTCAGACATACCTGTGAGGAATTTCTAGCGAAGGCAAGCCTGTAGAAGACGGTCTAAGTGCATCAGTGAGGCAGGAAGACTCAGCACGGATGGGACCGTTCCCTGAGCAGATGAATAAGACAGACAGAGAAGTGGATGACTGGTAGACTGAGAGACTAAAAAAAAATGTTTTGGTCCTTGCCCCTCTCTCAGTTCTCTCTGGATCATTGTGTGTCTGGTTCCTTCGGCCCCTGCTGGTAACTCTTCTGACACAATGAACTATAACCTGAAATCATAAGCTGGAATAAGAAACTCTTGCTCCCCTAAATTGTCCAGGGTCATGTATTCATGACCACAGCAAAGGGAATAGGAAACCAAGACACTTGCAAAACAAAAGCTCAAAGAAGAAACACCGCTGACATTTATTTGTGGGAGTCAAGGACTCATGAGCAAAGATCTGCATTTTGACATAATAGATGAGTCGGAACAAGCAGACAGTCCTCTTAGTTCAGAAGCATCTGCATCAGACATCTGCTTCGCAGGAAAGGCGCTCACAACAAAGCACAGTCTGACTTGCTATTCATTTATGAGACCATGTGATAAAAGTCATCAATCCCAGTCATGCACGTATTAACTGCAAAGTCAGGAAATAAGTTTGCTTTAAATTCTGTTTTTCACGGGGGTGGGAGCATGTGTACCAGTGGGCGCATGAGTATGGGTTCCTGTGGAGGTTTGGGGGTGACATCAGGAATCATCCTGGATTGCTCTACCTCCTTAATGCTTTCCTCTGGGGTTTCCCAGGCTCTGCTTTCAGGGCAGGAACTACAGACCACCACCATATCCACCTAGCATTTTTTTGTGTGGGATGTTAGGATTTGAGCCCAGGTCCTTTTGTTTGTGAAGCAAAGGCTTTAACTCCTGCGCCATCTCCTTACCTCATTTGTTTAAATTCAAGTGCTTGGATGCTTTTCATTTTTATCATACAAAATAAACTGTGATTTTACTGTGAAATTCTCATATGGATGGAAAATTAAATTGAATATTCTGTCCATTTTGTTTTACAATAATCTTATCACTTATTTTTGTATCATGTATTTCAATCGCCTGTTTAGTGAAAAATAAAGAAACCCATAATTTTTGGCTTATTTAGCTTTATTATTAAAGACCCCCTAATAAATTGTGTACCAACAGCCACATATTAAGTCCCCATGTAAAGAATGTTTGGCTGTGACTTAAACCAAAGGAAACAATTTCTGATCTTGAAATGCTATTGTTGGCATGAGACTGTCCATTCCTACAATAATAAATAACAAGACAAAAGCAAAGTCTAGGATCCCAAAGATCATATTTAACAAAATTTTCACGCGAAAAAAAACTCCCCAACACAAATGTATTTCCTCTCATCATTCCTATCTAGCATTCATTCATATTCAGTTAATTTTTAGGGCTATGATTCCTACACTTAGAGCAATCAGTGTTTTCCTGCTTTCTACTTTAAAGCCTACACTCTCCTCCAACACAAATTATGTGATCCTGAAGAATGGAAGTCGACATCTGGAGGGGGAGGCAGGAGGATCAAGAGTTCAAGGTCATCTTCAGCATCCACAGTGAGTTCAAGGTCATTGGATGCTTTTCATCAGCATTGAAGCCTTTGAGAGAGTCACAGCTCTGAATCAGCTGAGACGATCACGAGAACTCAGTATAGGGTGTGGGCATAACCCAGTTGTAGAGAATTTGCCTATTATGTGCCAGGCCCTGGGCTCCATCATCAGCAAAGGAGCAGAGGGAGGTGGACCAACACCTCAGATTGAACTAGTTTCAGCAGAAATAAAAGGAGTGGGAAGTTTGTACTGTATTGTAACAAGAGCTGAAGTGAATAAAAGATCCCCCCATTCTTTGAGTGTTGTCAAAACCACTTGGTTTTGTGCTGCAGGTATTAGCAGGTCATGGCTGTTGTGTGGTCAGAGCACTTCATCTTCCTCATTAGAAGTCTTAGCAACCAGAGTCCTTGGGGGAAAATGCTACTGGTTTGAGATGTTCCTTTCTGAGATGCTAAGATGAGAAATACAGGGTCTTAGGAAAGGCAGATAGTACATGGATGGGCTGGGGGCTCTCAAAGCCAAACATTCAAGTTCAAAACCCGATTTCTCCCTACTGGCCAGATGACCTACCTCTTGAGCTCTTTGACCTCAATTATTTTTAACGTATTGGTCACTTCTCTGTCTTCGACTTTGGGAGACTTATCATCTTAGCCTCAAATTAAATCCATTTCTATCAACAAATGAGTGAATAAAGAAAATATGGTATACATATACAATAAGTTATTTGTTCATATAAAGAATGGAATCCTGGACTTTGCATGACCTGCACAGTGACTGACATGTTAAGGACCCCCTGTTGCAGTCAGCCTGCATGGTTGCTGATAAATGACCATCAAACGGCTTAAGGGAACAAGGGGTTTATTCTCTCACAATTTCTGGTTACAGTTCTTAGTCCAGCTTGACAGGAGAGCATGCACCAACATCAGGGCCGAGGGAACTGGCCACACCATCACTGCATGACGGCTGAGAGATGGACAATCCTTACTTGCCAGACCAGCATGTCTGGCCAAATATACAGAAAGATGCCAACTCTCTCAACCAGCTCTCTGATTTATCCAGGGCCTAATCCCACCCACCCACCATGGGCTGGGTCTTCCCCATCAGCTAGACAATCTTCTTCAGGTTTGATCTGGGCTTAACTCAACCTTCAACTCTCTACAACTGTGCCCACACTTCAAACCCTCAACAGTCAAGTTGACACCTGTGCTTAACTATGACACTCCACCCCTTGTCAACTTGACACAAAAACAATAGCACTTTTAAACTGTGACCTTTCCTTGTCCCCACAGATGTTAAAAGTTATCTTTAAAAATATAAATATGTTTCATGGACAAATTTAAAATGTTCTCTTATTAAAAGTTCAGTTCCAACATTTTAAAAGTTCAAAGTTCTTAACCTTCTTAAATTAGAAATAAGTTAAATACTTTAAAACAGATAAAACATTAAAACAGAACGATTTTAAACAAGAAAACATTGAAAAGATCAAAGTCCAGAAAAAAAAACCACATCCTTTACTTCAATGTCCATCTTCTGTTGCTCATCATGTAATCACGGTGCCTCAAAGATTTCAAGAATTCCCAGTCTCTGTTTGCAGCTCAAAGTTATAAGAGCAGAGTTCCTTTGAGCCAGGCTGAATCTCCACTCGCAGTCGTCCTCAGCAGCAGTCCTACAGTTCTGGCATCTCAAACACCTTCTGGGTTCTCCTCTGCAGCTTTAAGCTTCACCATCTCTTGCAGGAACTCTACGCCTGCCTCTTGGTGCCAAGCTTTTGCTGCTCTCTACGAACCCCTCGGTTGTACGCCCAAACCAGTATCACCTGAGGGACGCTGCCTGATTCGGAAGCAAGTTTGAAATGTAGCTTGGTCCATTTGAGCTACAGCTGCACCAAATCTTGTGCTCTGATGCTGGAAAAGCCTATTCCAGGCAGGCAAACTTCCAAAGGGCAAGAAACGGCTTTAACTTGGGCTTTCGGCCCCTGAAGGAATCTGGATTTTCAAACCACAAACTTGCCATACAGTGGTATTTACCTCCTCCACCATCATAGTGCAAGTGCTAGGTTTTCCTTCACTGATACTCATTTCTCCAACAGCAGCAGATATTCTGCTGCCTCCTCTTTGCACATCCAAACCTTTAAGGCTGCCGACGCAGCTCTCCTCTTTCAAGCAAATCAGTCCATCGTCTTTAAATTCACCTTTACCAAAGTCCTTGTTCCTCTCATCACAAATTGGGCCCAAACAATCTCTCAGCAATTGGCCCACTAAACTCTGAACGGTATTTGTAAATCCACAAAGTGAAAATTCTCAAGCATTTCCAACTTTGTCCAGCAAAACCGTTCAAAAGCCACAAAGTCCACATAGTCATATTTATTAGCAACACCCCACTTCCTGGGTACCAAATTCTGTTGCAGTCAGCCTGCATAGTTGCTGATAAATGATCATCACACAGCTTAAGGGAACAAGGGATTTATTCTCTTACAATTTCTGGTTACAGTTCTTAGTCCAGCTTGACAGGAAAGCATGCACCAACATCAGGGCCGAGGGAACTGGCCACACCATCACTGCATGACGGCTGAGAGATGGACAATACTTACTTGCCAGACCAGCATGTCTGGCCAAGTACACAGAAGGATGCCAACTCTCTCAACCAGCTCTCTCTGGTTTATCCAGGGCCTAATCCCACCCACCATGGGCTGGGTCTTCCCCATCAGCTAGACAATGTCCTTCAGGTTTGACCTGGGCTTTACTCAACCATCAACTCTCTACAACTGTGCCCAGATTTCAAACCCTCAACAGTCAAGTTGACACCTGTGCTTAACTATGAAACCTTCCCCTCCTCAAAGTCTAGCATAGATCACAAGCACTAGAGGCAAGGGATGAACAGTCCTAATAGTGTTCCCATACTAAAGGGGAGCCCAAGAAAGGGCTCTGGGCTATGCTTTACACCTCAGTAAAGTGGAGGACTCAGAGGGAAGTTTGGCATTCACACAAAAGGATGCTCCAGAGGATGGGAGGGGGAAAGAAGGAGGCACTGGGAGAAAGGGAGGGAGGGGGTGAAAGAAAGGAGAAAGGGGGGCAGGGTGCAAGGGGAGCTGGGGAAGGGTGGAGGGAAGGAGAGGACCGGGGTACCTATTGAACTTGTATGATTGGCAGAAAAAAATTAAACTAAAAAAAAAAAAGAAACTAAAAAAAAAAGAAGAATGGAATCCTGACATTTAAGGCAAAATGCAGGAGCTTGGAGAACATTATGTTAAGTGACAAAAGTCAGGCACAGCAAGAGAAATACTAGGTGTTCTCACTTACATGAGGTTGCTTAAAGCTTGGTTTCATAGAAGACAGTTAGAAGGGAAGCACAGATACAAGAAGATGGTTAATGGGTTCAGGGTTACAGTTGGATCTGAGCAATAATATCTGGTTTTATAGCACAGTAGACTAACTATAGCAGTCAATTGCTTGTAGGTGGATTTTGAGCATTCCAAAGTAAATGCATGTTGGAGGTGACAGATATGCCAATTATCCTGGTTCTGCCCATAAGGGAAGGGCAATCTACAATCTAGTGGAGATTTTTGAAGTTGTTTTGATATTCTGTATCTCAAAGCATGTAAACTACACAAAGACCTGTTTCACAAATGTTGAATCACGAACTCATTGGAGGAAGTCATCTGTATGTTTGTTATGTTTCACATGTACACCCACAAACCATTTTGTCTCCCACACAGTGGGCAAAGAGAGCTGATGCAGCCATAACGAGGAGAATCGCCTAAGTTCCCAGCTCCACAGCTCCGGTAGAGAAGGATGGCTGAAGGCTGCTGAGTGTAATATGATTACCATCCTTGAGCAACTCTGACATAACCTTTGGCTAAATGGGGCAAGCTGTGTTTTGATGGACAGCATTACACATTTTTTAGGCATAACTTACCCAGTGAGATTTAATTATACAGAAAATATACAGCAGACATTAAGGTTGGTAATCATCACAGCTAGGGCTGGAAGATGTCTCTGGAAATGCTGCTTGCCCCGCAAGTACGAGTTCCAGAGTTCAAGTCCCCATAAATCACATTAAAAGCTACTAGAAAAAGAGTTGGACGCTTGAAATTCCAGCCCTAGGGAGGCAAAGACTGGTTAGTTAGCTTAGCTGATTCATGAACTCTAGGTTTAACTGAGAGACCTTTCCTTAATAATAAAAGTGGAGGGGGTGGTCAAAGACGACCCTGATTATCAACTTTGGGCCTCTACACATGTGTTCCTCAACACATGTGGACCTGCATATATGTATGCACACACCATACATGTATACACATGCACATCACAATCACTACATGTAACATGGAGGAAGTCCATGCATACATGTAACAGTGTACCAGAACTCCCTCACACAGTGCATTATTGGAGGGAGAACCCATGGTGATGAACCCATGGTGAGTCATGAATGCCTCAGCCCCCCTGTTCTTCTGGCTCCTCTTCACCACTCCTGCGCAGATGATACCCCCATGAGAGCTGCCCCAAAGTGGAGAAAGGGAGCCAACACTTCGGTACCATGCATAACCTCTAGAATCTTGTCTTCCTCACAGTGTTTACCAGATGGGTTGGCTTGTTCGGCTTTAGCTAGGAGTGAGAAGTTCCTATCATGGGCATGCCCCCGGCATTCCCCCTGTGATGTTTCCTTGGCGGCCCTTTCCATCCCACACCCACGCTGTCCCATGTTGTCCCCAGTGCTAGCAGCCAGGGCTCTTCCAATATCACTGGACTCTTAAGACTTTGTCAGCTGCTATGAGACCCAGACATTACTATTCCCAAGTAGTCTCAGATAAATTAAGTACCTCATGTCCAAGATAACCATTCCCATGATACTATTATTATTGTAAATTTAGTCCTTTTCCATTTTAACTGACACGTGTTATGTGCAATCATATATTGCTAAAGCAAAATGGAGCATTTTATATTTACACTGTTAAATTTAACTATGTTCATTTGGGTGAATTACTGTAACAAACCAAGTGCATTTTGAATTTTTACTTTGGTGTCTAATATGCTAGTGTGACTCATGGATTCGATGAGTCATTTAAGCATTGAAAATGAGAAGCCAAGGACAGAAGCCGCAGAGGTGTGGGAGCCAAAAGACATGTGCCAGAATGCTCAAGCCGCACCTATGCTATTTCCAAACTAGCAACAGCTCAAATACCCATCGCTTGCAGAATGGGCAAATCAATGATGGTATATTCACAGAATGAGCTTCCATATGAATAAAAATAAGTGAAATAAAGTTAGCACTTTGGACACCACACAGGCAAAATATGAAGCAAAAGAACACAGACTTGTGCTAGTAAGTTGGCTCAGTGGGTAAGGAATCTGCTTGAAAACCTGTTGATCTGAATTCAATCCCTGGAAGGCCACGTGATGGAAAAAGAGGTGTGACTTCTGAATGTGGTCTTCACCTGTGCACCATGACATGCATACATGCATGTGCCCCTCTCATCCATCTCTATCTCGGTCTCTCTCCTCGAATGCATATATAAATACAATTTATTTAAAGAAAAGAATACAGGGGCTGGGTAGATGGTTCGATGGTTAAGTCTTCATGTCATAAGTAAAACGACCTAAGTTGGGATCTCTAAATCCCATGGGAAAAAAAATGCCAGGAATATATAGAGCCTGGGAAACCCCAGAGCAAAGTACTAAAGTGGAAGATCCATCCAAGATGACACAGCCTGAACAATATAGTCAGGAACATAGAGCAGTGCTGCTCTATAAGCAACCTGGAGTGGGCAAGTGCCAATGAACCATCAGCTAGAGAGGCTGGTGAATACTCTGCTTCTAGACCTGGATAATGACCTGAATAATTCATCAACCTGTGCAATTAGCATTTGTGAGATATTCTGCATTTTACATGCCAATCAAAATTATTTTAAAAAATGACAATAAAGGATAATGAATTCAAGAGTTCAGAGTGGTGTTGGTAGTATATAATTTACATAATATGCAATTTATATACATAATCTGTATGTTAATCAATGGATTAAAAGTATAGCATTACATAAAATATAATTTATACAGAAATAGATAACAATAATAAAGACACAGAATTGGAGTTGGCCTGGAATAGTAGTGAGGTCTATTAAAATTGAAATGTTGGAAAAATGTGCAGGCAGACATGTTCAGTGAATGTTGGTATAGGTTGGGGATTTGAAGAGCCAGATTGAAGAGAAATATTTGGGAATCATCATTGTAGTGATTGAAACCATAGGAGTGGATGGTCCATGGACAAGAGGACCGTGAGTGATTAGAAGATTTACAGGGATGAAGCTCATGAAGGACATGAAAAGAAACACCATGAGGGACAGGAGCACTTCAGAGAACAGCAAGAAGCAAGCAAAGAGACCCTCAGAGGGTGGAATGGCCAAGAGGGTCAGAGACCAGAGATACAGAACAGGGAGGTAAAAACCGACGAGCCTTCTCCGCATGCTATTATAACTAGGCCCCCAGTGACTTTGGTGAGCCGGGATAGGGAGCATCACAAACTCTAACACGGGTCATCCACAGGCACAGCATCTAGAGAGACAGCAGAGGTTTGCAAGGAAGGATCTGAGCCTTTGAAAAACTGTTAGAAGTACAGAGAACAGTACAGCCTGATACAGTCTGAACAATGCAGTCAGGAACGCAGAGCAGCGCTGGCCTGCAGGCAGCCTGGAGCTGGAGGCGTGCTGACGAACCACCTTTACCTTTTTTGGCAGATAGGACTCAGAATTCTCTGCGCAGGAGGCTGCGGGAGTCACGGTATGTAAGAGAGAGAAGATCTGCATTGCAACTAGGAGGTGGAAGAAATAGTCCATGATTGGTGGAGAAAGTACCTTGATCATGGAAGGTATTTTGTTTGATGTTGAACAGACAACAGTTTCCCCCCTTCTTGGCTGCTTAAGGCTTTTGTCCAGCCATAAGAATGACAAATCTTTGTATGTCTGCTGTCCTCAGCGAGCATATTAATTGCCTGCTCTCTGCTAACATTTCCCGATTCTAGTTGTCCACTAACCTCAACAGTCTTATACATGTGCATTTTCAAAATCGAAACATTTTCTTCTTTCTACTCCAAACTTCCTCTTGGATCATTTTGCTGCCCATCAAAGCCAAAGTCATTCGTCTCTCCTAAGGGAGACTAAGGTGTGTTCTGCTGACTCATGAACTTGTCATTGATGCAGAAAGGCCTGAAGACACAGACGTTGTCATGAACTCTAGGGAAAAACTGGAATTTAGCATTGGTCATTGAGAAGAAATCAGGAGCTGTCTGAGACACGTGCAGCCCACCTATGTCTGTCACACTCAGGGCCTAGCGTGTCTGTGGCACCTGGGGAAATTAATTAACACAGCCTTATCTCTTGGACATCTAGGGCTTATTCCAATGAAAGTTTGAGAAGAATCCACAGAACACCAGTTTTGCATTAGGAACAATATAAGAAATATGGGCCAGCAAGTAGCTCTGCAGGTAAGGTGCATGCCAGAAAATCTAGTAACCTGACTCAATCCCTGGGAAACCACATGGTGAAAGGAGAGAACTGACTTCTAAAAGTTGTTCCACCAATGTGCCATGACATTCTCTTTCTCTTTCACAAATAAATTTAAAATACCGACATAGGAAATATGTGTTACAGAAGATAAGTATTTCATATTTTTTATAAATTTATAATAATAAGTATTTCCTCCCAATTTTAATAACTGTGATTCCCAAAGGTTTCAGGCCCTAATCCTTAGAGTCTAAAATGTTATCTTATTTGGAAAAAGATCTCCGGAGATGCGATTAAACTAGTGATCTCAAAATGAGATTATTCAGTCTGGATTATCTGGGTAGACCCAAAATACAGTCACACTCATCCTTAAGATGGGGAGGCAGAGGGTGATTAAAAACACAGAACAAAGGGTTGGCACAGAGCTATAGCAGAGAAATGTCTGAAGATTTGTCCTTAAGAATAACGTACCTGTAACCACCAGGCGAGGGATACCAGCAGCTACCAGAAGCTGGAAGCAGGAAGGGGTGGATTCCTTCTTAGGTCATCTGGAGGAAGCGAAGCCCCGCTGACAACTTGATTTGGGCCCAGGGATACATATTTCAGGCAGTAAGCTTGTTGAGCTGCAAGAATAAATTTCTTTTGATTTATGTTCCTAGAGTTATGGTCCTTTGTCATAGAACCACAGGAAATAAATGTATCATATAACAGTTTGGAAAAACTCCAACTCTCTGGAAAGGAGGTGGGAATGGGTGTTGAGAGAGGGAGAGAGAGAGGGAGAGAGAGGAAGAGAGAGAAAGAGAGAATAATACAATGTGAAATACAATTTAATAACTCAACAGGGGCACTGTGTGTTGTAGGCATTTCAACTCATGCAGAATGACTTGTGGGCCCTTCAGTCCATATAGGTGAATGTCCTGGAATGTTCTGGACACAGCATGACCACCTCTGTTAGCAGCTGTGAGTATGTGCAGGAACTTTGCATGAGACTGAGTCCATTAACTTTCTGTCATGGAGGGGTAAGGAGTGCGTGAGATCCTTTCACTCCCAAGTGATTTGTAGAGAATTGACACTTGATAGCAGGGAGGAACTCATAAAGCCTTTCCTTCCCCAAGGATTTATAGGCTGCTAATATTTGCTGAGAGAGAGAAAACACTTTCTTCAGCGATGTAGCCACCCATATGTTTCTAGTGCTTCTATAAGCAACCCAATTAAACTCATCATTTCACCTAACTATGCTTGATGGAAACCTTTTGCCTATCATTGGCTCCCTGTCTGGAGTAAGCAGTTTTCATATCATCTCAGAAAAAGTTTATAGGACAACACTCAACTCACATACAATACCATTCATCACAATGATCTACAAAAGACAGAAGACCTCAAATTCAATGAAGCCAAAGTCACCTTAGGACTCTGGGAAGGCAGCTGCTCTCTGAGATCTTACTGAGGCTACATCATTGGTCAGGAATAAACAAGAGGAACAAACCAACTTCTCTCTTGAGAGCCTCACAGGACAGTGTGCAGCTCTGACAACAAGAGCCTCATCTCCTAGCTGGCCTGGTGGCAGGATCTGGCCAGGACTCAGTGATTGAGAAGCTAGAAGGATTCTCTGGGGGCAACCTGGAGGCCAAGGAATCCTGCCAAATGCTGTCAGGTAGTAGACATCAGGCCGTCATTCTTCAGTTAATATTAGAACCTTGAACATTAAGTTAGGGAAATGACTCAGGGGTGAAAAACCTTTGCCTCACAAACAAAAAGGCTTCAGTTTGGATACTCAGATCCCATGTGAAAATGCAGGGCGGAAAGGGCGGCGGCCTGAAATTCTGACTTAGGAAGATGTTGCTTGGGAAACCCCAGAGCAAAGCAATAAGGAGACAGAGCAATCCAGGCTGATTCTCAAAGTCACCCCTGGGCCTCCACAGTCACATACACTCAAGTGCCTGTAATGGTACATGCAGCCCCTTGCCGCCGCCTCTTCTCCCCCCCACACACACACACAAGAAAAAGATCCTTGAACATTGAATGATGATCAATTGCATTTTTTAAAAGTAAGCACGAATTCCTCTTTAGGGGTCTTAGCGTCTAAGATGACCAAAGGAAGAAGGAACAAGGGTCCTGCGAAAGAGCCGTCGTCTGGTGCAGTCTGTTTATGTGCCTCAGACGTACCCAAGGACGAAGCCTTTCATTAAGAAACTCATAGTTTGGGGTACGGTAGAGGAACCTGCTGCCAGATCCATCTCCACAGCCAGTACTTCAGTGCCTCTGTGCCCCCCGAGCGCCACGTGAAGTCACATGAGTTGTGCTACCCTCCAGCAAAATGGTCAGGAACCCATCTCTCGAAGCCCAGAGGGACCAGCATTCCCACTCCGACTAAGACCTGCTGGTGCTGCCCCATGACCTCCACTGAAGCCCATGGGAACAGATGGATGCCTAAAACATGAAAGAAAAAATCTAGGAAAAATGAAATAAAAATTAAGTTTTTTAAAAAAAAAACTAAATACGATTCAACTTCAGAAAGTAACGATGCCACGTGATCCTGCTGGGATAATCAATAAGAGCATGAGGACTGCTTGAGGCTTGAGGTCGATGCCCCTGTGCCGTCGCACTCCCACCGGTCACCTTCTGGCTGACAGGCACGCCAGTGCAAGTCTGTGGGCGGCCACTGCAGAGGTTGGAGGAATTCGCTTCTCTCTCAGAGGACCTCTAACTTCTGCAAAGAATGAACCATTAATCTTTACATACTGTGATCTGTGACTTAGGGCAAGGACTCTGACCAATATATTTCCCACCCCTTGCTAGGAAAGGCAGGCCCTCCTATTCCAGAGGGCCAGGGGTACCTTCATAGACCCTGACCAAGAAATCCCAGATGAAGGATCCCGCTGGCACAAGCCTTGTCCAAATGACAGCTGATTTCCCATTGCCCTTCACCGTGGAGATGAACAATGCCAGCTGGCCCCGTGACCACAGTGCCGTATATCACGCGCCTTCTGATTGTGCCTGTACAGCCTGAATTAACCTCCCCATGATTTAGAGGTGGTGGATGGGAATTTCATTACAGGTGATCATATCCATGCTCTCCTTCTCTGAGGCCCAGGGGTTCACTCGGAGGGTGTTCTAATTGCTACGCAGATTGCTTTCCTGTCATTTGGTGGAACCTTCCAGAAGGAGGAAGGTCATTGCTGCAGCTTCTTCCTCCATCTCTCATTTCAGGAAATCTAGAAGCACAATCTAGAAGCCACACATCATTCAGTGTCACTCAGCCGGTAGGGCCCCTGGCTACAGGAAGTGTCTTTCCAGCACAGAAGCTCTGAGGTGGACTGCCGTCTCCGAGCCAGAGATGCTCCGGAGACTCATCCTCTTGGAAATGAGATCACTGTGTGGAGAGCCCCGTGCACAGCTGCCAACCGTGTCCCTGAGCCTGGTTCTGCTGACTTCACCTGCTCCGTCACTCATCCAGGGCTGCAGAGTGAGACCTTTGCCCAGCTTATGACCAGGGGATGAGGCTGGGCAGCATGGAATGGCTTCCTGCACCATTCCAGGGCTCAGTGAGGGAGCTGCAATTTGTACCTGACCAGTCATAGCACAGTATGCCAATGGGCATAGCCAGGCACTGTCCATCCCATCCATTCAGCGTCAGTGAGGTAAAGTGTTGAGGACCAGAGGCCTGTCAACTCCAATACCCTCCTGTGATTTCCAGCGCACAGTCACCCAAGCTGGACACATCTCTGCCTCCATTTCATTCTTCTTTATCCGGCCAACATACCAAAAAGAGCAGAAGAAGATAGCGAAGGCATAAAATAGGCTGAGATCAGAAGTTAAGTAAGTGACTGGCTGAATGCATCAGAATGCATCTGTGTCACTCGGTTCCAAATACCTACACAAAGAAGAGGTGAGTTGGCACACACGAGCATGAAGATGCTTCAGAACTTACCTAGTGGAGCTGGGATGAACCTCGGAGGTGTGAGCCCAGCATTGTATAAACAAACAAACAAATATTAAGTGAACAAAGAAAGACACACAAGTATCCATATTAGGGGCTGATGATAAGTATGCACATGGGAGGATGCATGAATCCTGGGCTTAATCTGCAACTCTGCATGAGGAACTGCATTAGTTAAATAGAAGCATAATCTTCTATTAGTTAAATAGAAGAAAAGTGAAGGCTGAACTGTGGGTACATCTGGGAGGATTTGGTAATTAAAGCAAGGGCTAAGCAAGCCTGCAGGAGACCATCTAATTAAGGAGGGAAGACCCAGGCTATATTGGGTGGACCATTCCCTAGTCGGATGGATAAGAGGGAGGGAGCTGATTCAGTAGTTTGGCTACTTCAGCATACCTGTCAGACATCCAGACTGGCGAGCGAGGTTTGTTCCTCTCTCAGCCATCCGTGTAGCTATGCTGCGGCCAGTTCCCTCTGCTCCTGGTGCTGGCTTCTAGTCTCTGCTGAGCTGTATTGTGAACTGACATGGAGAATCGTAAGCAAGAATAAAAACCCCCTTGCTCCCCCAAACTGTGAGCTATCAATTTATCGGCAACATGCAAGTAGCTACAGCAGTACGTAAATGAATAAATGAATAAAAAGTTAAGTGGAACAAAGGAAAGAAAGAGGCAGAAGGTATGCATAATAGAGGGTGGGAAGTGGCTCAGTGGTGGAGTTTAAAGGCCTTCGTAAGTTTAAGCCCAGCACTAAAAAAAATAATTTTAATGTATGATATATTCGATATTATATACATATTATACATAAATTCTGTGCTTGGTGCAGAGGTTTTCTAGCCTGTTCAAGAGCAGTTGCTTTGGGCAGATGAGGGATTGCTGCTTTTATTCCTTCCCGTATATTTTTAGAGCTAGTCTATATTGCTGTGAATTTTGTTTTTATAAGATTTCCCTAAAGTCTCCATGACCATCCCTCAGAGGCTCTTTCCAGACTTTACTCCATGACCCCAGAGCAATTGGCCATGGTGATGCAGACTGTATCTTAAGACCCAAGTGGGACCTGAGACCCAGCTTGAAGCACGTCTGTCTACCAGTGGACCTTGTCTCAAGGCTGTAGCTAAGAAGAAGTGGATAGCTTGCTTTCTGATTCCCAAAGCGTAATCTTAAGGCTTGGCTGCCTCTTCTACTTTCTTTCCATTCCCTTCCCTTGAGTCCTGACTCCCTAGCTTGGGGCAGACTCCAGGCCCGGCCACTGCTGTACCCAGCCAAGGCTCTCAGAACTCAAGCACATCTCCCAGCTCACCCATGGGCACCAACATTTATCCTCATCCATGGACAGCAGCCCTTGATTACCCACACCCCGCATGAGCAGAGACAACATTCCAAACAGTGGACGGTCACAAGAACAGGACTGTGGATAGCCGTGCTTGGGGTGTTTGCTGGTGATTTCTTTCAGCATAGATTTCTACCACCTCAGATTTTTAATGAGCCCCTATCCAAAACAAAAAGTCAGGGAAGGCTAAGCTGGGGATCAGTAGTTGCCAGGGGCTAGGAAGAAGAATTAGGGGTGTTGCAGGTCTCCCAAGTTACCCATGGCAAATTTCATGTTTTGTATGTTTTGACATGATATTTAAGTGAATGGATGAATAAAACAATTGAACTTGTTTTCTGTGGTCTGTATCTATTGAAAGTAGTAAGATCCAAGCAAGATGGGAGAGACCTTAACCAGAGATGAAGTCAAATGAGCGGTGAGAGATTAGTTTGGGACCTCTGAGATGGAGGGGCTAAGCTTGGGACGTTTAAAGCCATACTCAGGAAACTGCCTCTTCATGTTTGAACAGAGACACCTTTCTGCACAACTAAAAATTCAGCCAAAGTTTCTTTCTTGAAATTATTTTCTTATCTTGTAAAATAAAAGTCAGAGCGGGAGAGAGACAGAGAAAGAGAAAGAGAAAGAGATAGGAAAAGAGTGAGAGGGAGAGATCAGTAAAGCTGATTTTTACAAAGCTCACAAATTTCTTATTTTGAGAATATGACCAAAATCTCTGAGCTTCTTTTGGTTCTCTCTAGCTCAATATTCAAAGGGAAACATCACTAGCTAAGTTAAAGAGATTATTACTAGATAGCATTACATTTACTTTATTACAGCAGACACAAATGAAACTTCACATTTTTGACTGTTGACTTACCAGCTGACGCAAGGTACTGAATTTTGTATGTTTTATTTTTGGGTTTTTGTTGTGACGCTAGAGATGACACCAAGGTCTCAAATGTGCTAGACAAATACTATTGCTGAGCTGTACCACCAGGCACAAGAAGGTGATGTTTCCAATATTTGGTCACTAGCAGCACTAATGCACTTTCTCTCTTTCTCTCTTTCTCTCTTTCTCTCTCTCTCTCTCTCTCTCTCTCTCTCTCTCTCTGCTTATCCTTGGTGATGGCTACACCTGATCTACCACCCTACATTTGGTCCAAGTCATCCACAGAGCATACTCATATGACAAGAGTTAGTTCACTCGTGCATACATGGGCTCACCCACCTGATTTTCCTCTAGAAAAGCATCCATCATTTTAGGAGGAGAGGAAAGGCTGCTAGAAAAGCTTATGAAATGGCTCAGCAGGCAAAGGTGCTTGAAGACAAAACTGATGACCATCCCCAGAGCCCACCTGATGGAAGGAGAGAACTGACTCCCACAAGTTGTCTTCTGATCCCCAGACACATGGCATGCATGCAACGTAAATAAAATAAATGTTAAGGAAAAAAAGATAAAACTCAGTTTTTACATTCTCTAACAATGGGAACCTTGGCAGCATTGAATTTTCCTTCCCTCTTTTTATTTTCATGGATCTCTCCTGCTCCACATCTGGTGGTCTGCCACTTTCGAGGGACCCCAGAGTTCATAGCTGAGGAAGGACGAAGCATGAGCTCCACCTGGGATAGAGGCAGAAACCCCAATGGCAGCTTGTGGCTCCTCAGATAAGTTCTCTTGGATGGAACTGTCAATTTGAGCAGGCGTGTTTTCTGTTTCTATCATACAATTTCAGCTGTCAGAGTGTAGGAGTTTTAGTGAGAGCTTTAAATCCAACAGAGAAGAAAGCAGGAGGCACATGCTCGAGCAAGGAATGAGAGCAAGCAAGGAACTTCATAATTCATCAACACACCCATGCTCCCCCCATCCTGCATCCTTTACACAAAGATGCTTTTAAAAGGGACGCGGACAGTGCCCATTCAGTGTGATGCCATAGAGACGCTCTGAGAATCATTTTAGGAGGAGAGGAAAGGCTGCCTTAGATCCAGTCCATGACTTCATGAGTCAGAGAAGGCGCATCTTAGGCTGAGCTGGCTGGAGGCTGGGATCCCCCACTTCCTAGTGGCCCTGGACAAGGGACCTACCACCTTACCTGTCCAATCACATTCCTGAAGTGGCCGTCTTGAACAATGACTACAGAGAGTATGGATCATAATAATGCACAGGGTTTAAGCCAGGGCCTAGCATATAGTATGTACTCAATAAGTTTGCCTCTCATTTTGTTTCTGTGTTTGAAAGCAGTTTACCTTCCCTACTAAGCAAATCCACTGGGAAATTGTTTCCACAAGCGCTCTCCTCACACAATAGATCCAGGTGAATACTAATGAAGCCCAGGTGAACTTATCATACATTTCAAGTCCGTGACAGCCTAGAGGAGGTGACACTGTTAGCCGTATTGCTACTCTTCTCCTTCCAGACAGACCATTGAAACCTGAGGGTGGTCTAAATAAAACGTCTACCTTCTAATGCCCAAGTGCATTATTTAAGGTGCAATGTGACTAGAAACTGGTCTGTGAAAATTAGGTCCCCTCCTACCACAGAGTGCTGCTTCTGGTAGAGGTGCACCTTAAGACCCCAATAGGCCTGCCTATTCCCCCATCTTTAACCCCTCCCCTCTCCCCCCCAGCCCCAGGATTCTATTCTGCCTCACAGCCCCAACATGACTGCCAGCTGAGTTCTAATTGCAGAGTCTTCATTACCAGGGATGATTGAAACTATAAAAAGAACCCAGCTGAAATTTTCACATCCTGCCGGGCGGGTGGGCTCAAGGCCTGGCTCTCCTGGCCCCGCCCTCCTCCTTCCCCTAGCAATTACCCTTATGCATGTGCATGGCCTGGTGTCAGAGACAATCATAAGCAAGTGCTTTCAGAGAATGGACGACCACGACACATGTGGATGTCCTTCCTCCAAAAGACAGACAAGACAGAGGCTCATTTCTTAACCTCCTTGCCCAATTTTCTTGCCCAAAGTCACCTAGAAGTCACCATAGAGGGAAAACAAACTTTCTCTTAACCTTCTAAATAGGCTTTTATGACAACCGATTATAGCCCATCCACACATTAGCTTTTTTTTTTCCTGCTACATCGTCTCCATCATTGAACTGCTAAAGTCCCTGCTGAGCTCTCAGGACTGAGTTAATTACAGTGATGGTCTTCCAGAAGCCGAAGGACACCAGACAGTATCAAGTGTAACGGGAAGGTAAAGGACTGTTCTGCCTCTATAGCTAACAAGAATCAAGGGAAGGCAGGGAAGGTGGGCAAGGCTGTGAGTTCAAGGCCAACCTGAGCATCACGCTGAGACCCTGTCTCAAAAAAATAAAAAGCAAATAAGAAAAAGAATTAAAGGAGTGATACATGCAAATGTATAAAATTTAGGCAAATCTTTAAAACCTATTTTTAATAAATAAGTGGGGAGATGGCTCGGTGGTCAAAGCTTTTGCCTCACAAGCAAAAAGATCTGAGTTTGGATCCCCAGAAACAATGTAAAAATGCTGGGTAGACAGGGCAGTGGCCTGAAGTTCTGGCCCCCGGAAGGCAGAACCCCAGGGCAAAGGAATAAGGAATAATTTAGGATGATTCCTGAGGTCACCTTGGACCTCCACAGGCATACTCAAATGCTTGCATGAGTGCAAAAATATTGATTGACTGATTGATTGATTGATTGATTGATTGATTTATCTGAGAGAGAGAGCGAGACAGAGAGAGTCCCAGGGGCATTGTAGGTCAGAGAAGCACCTGAGCAAGGGCAGAGGCAGGAAGGACCGTCCCTGTGCTCCGAGAGGAAAGGCTGGTACAGAAAGTGATAGAGTTACCTAAACAGGGGACATATAGAGGTCCACAGAGCTCAGCTGGTTTCCTGAGGGGGAAACCTTCTACCCCAACACAGCCTCTCCTGCATCAACACCCACAATAACCAGGTGCATTTGTTCTGATCCATGAACCTATGCAGGTGTAACAATTACTCTTCCCTATTGCTGTGAGACAGCATCCAAAGTCCAACAATTTAAGGGAGAAAGGGAGAACTTACAATTCCAGAAAGGAAATAGATACAGTCTTTCCAGGTGATGGAAGGGGCGTGGCTGGCTGAAGCTGGCAGGCAGGCTAAGTCACAGCAGACATCCACATAGCTGGAGCATTCCTGGAACATCTCTCTTCTTCAGTCCTCTGTCTTCTGTTCTGTGGCTCCTTTCATGTGGTCTGCTACTGGGAGGTTCCATGGGATGATGGGATGTAGCGCTGATCTTAGTTAATGCCAGGTGTGTCAAGTTGACACCCATGCTTAACTATCACAGCAGGGAATCATTATCAGCTGAACAAGCCACAGCCCATGGTTCCCTCTTGGTGCTGTGCAGTCCACAGGATTGGAAAAACATGCAATGGCCTCTATTCAGACTGATTGCTTAAAAAAAAAAAAAAAAAAAAAAAAAAGACTTTGACCGTCCTCAACAAGAAGATGCAGAGAAGTGAAGTTTATAGTGAAACAAACAAAACCACCAGCAGATAACATTGTCCACAAAGCCACTTATGGAGGCATTAACCCCCCAAGTACAAAATATCAACAACCTTGCATAACCACCAAGTAACCTTTCTGATGTCAACAACTGACTGGACAGAGAAAAGCAAAGACGTGAGATAGTGTGGAGGGCCAGAGAACTCAGCCAATGCCCACTAACCCCAACCTCAAAAGAAGAGTCCACAAGGGCAGCAAACAGAAATTCTCCAGCTGAGCCGACCAAAAGGTGGTTTCGAGTTGGCAGAGTCCAGCTGTCCTTCAGAGGCGAAGCCAAAACAAAGGAGAACTTTCCAAATTCTTTTGCCATAAAAAGTGTGTTAGAGACAGGCGTTAACTTAGCAATGGAAGGTGGAACTTTGGGCACACTTGTGAGGAATTAGTAGTTAAAAGTGCAAAGAGATTGTCTGATTAATTTGAAAAGACCCAGCCATGGTGGGCGGGACCATCCCCTCTGCAGGTGGATAGGATGGAGGGAGCTGCTTCAATACCTCGGCATTCTTCAGCATACTTTGGCAGATGTGCAGTCAGGAAGTGAAGTTTGTCCCTCTCTCAGCAATCCCTGTAGATATGGAGTGGTCAGTTCCCTCAGCGCCCAGTGTTGGGATGAACTATCTCGCTAAACTGGACTAAGAACTATAACAGAATTGTCAGCAAAAATAAAATCCCTTTTTTCCCCCTAAGCACTTTGGTTATGAATTTTATCAGCAACATGCAGACAAACTACGACAAAAGGTGTGCTGGGTGGACCATGGTCTACTCCAATGTTTCTGAGAGACTGGAAAATTGAACTCAAGACACTGTATGATTGATTCTAGAAGTTTGCTGTGAGGAGTGAACAGACAGTAACAGAAGCCAAGGTGTACCCGGATGTCCCTCCCTCCCTCCTGCCTTCCTTTTAAGTAAGCAACATGCCTTTAACCTCTCAATGCTAGTTACTTTTTTTATGGCTGAAAGTTAAGTACTTCACAGAGACAACAGGAGGGAGGAAAGGTGTATTTTAGCTTGTGGTTTCACAGGGGTAGTTCATTACAGCTGGGGAGATGTAGCAGAATGGTTCTGGGGTAGTGGGACTATGAGGTGGGAACTCCTTTCATGGTGGTCAGACTAAGGAGCAAATAGTATGACAGGAAAGAGCCACCCTCCAGTATCTCCAACTTCCGTCCACTAGACCCTGTCTTCTAGTGGTGTGACAGCATCACCAGCCAGTACTATGTTTCCAAACCCACAAGTTTGTGGAACCTTGTCGATTATTTTTTTGCATGTGTGTGTGTTTGTGTGTGTGTGTGTGTGTGTGTGTGTGTGTGTGTGTGTTCATGTGTGTCCAGAAGGATACCCGAGTATGTGCCTGAGGAGATCCAAGGGCAGCATTAGGACTCATCCTAAATTACTCAACCTCTTTATTGCTTTGCTCTGGGGTTTCTCAGGTTCTCCCTTCCAGGATCATACATGCTGCTGTCTTTTCCGCCTGACATTTATACATGGACCTGGGAATGTGAACTCAGATCCTTTTGCTTATGAGGCAAAGGCTTTAAGCCCTGGGCCATCTCCTCAGTTCTCTTGTCACATTTTAGCATAGTAATTTCCAAATTCTTACCCAGGGCAGAGGTGTGGGCGCATACCTGACTTGGGAAGAGGCAGCCATCGGAGATGGTCCAACCAGGCTGAGACTCACTGAGTTTCTTCCCTAAAGCACCCTCTTATGTACCCTAAAATCAGTAGAAATGACACAAATAAGAGTGTGTCTTTAGGCTTCCCTCGACTGAGCCAGATAGCCTGCCATCTAGCTGACATCTATAAGCAAAATGAAATCATAAGTAAAATACCAGATAACAAAGAAAGATAATAAACTTAATTGTCCATACAGATGCTACAGCTATAAAATTTGAAATAAGTATAATAGATCTTATCAAGTGAGATCATTCAATATCGTCAATGTCAAGTGAATTCAGTCATTTTTAAAAGAACAAGTTAAAAATAGCAGTTTACTTGAAGAGTATAATTGAAAAGAAATTACAGAGTGACTACAAAGTCAAAGATGTGAATAGAAGATGAGGCCAAGGAACTATTTCCAATGGCATCCGGAAGAAATAAAATGGGGGAAAAAAGAGAATTTAATGTCTACAGAACAGAAGACTCAGAAGGAAAGGAGAAAGGTTACAGAAAGATGTAATAGCCTGTAACTCTGTGGTCCCAGCTACATAGCATGACTCCATGATTATGTGGCTTGCCTTAGCTGGTCAACAACCTTGCCATCAGTATCTTTAAAGCAAAGTCACAAAAGCATATGTGCCAAATGCACTCTGACCATGTGAGGAAGCCTGGTGTCAACTTTTGAGGAAGAAAAGCCCACATGAAAGAGATGTGCATGTGTTCCAGCTGTGCAGATGAGCCCGGTGCCGAAAGAGCTGGCTGAAAACAGTCATTGCAGTGTCCCCATAAATCAATAAAAATCATCCAGTCAACTCAGTCACTTAAAAAATAGTTGTTATTCTCTTTAAAGTCAACAGATTTTGGGAAAATGCATTATATGTACAATAGAAACAGGAGATAATACACAGAGAAACGATAACCTAAAATTCCCGTAATAAGAGATATTTAACCAAACTAAAAATATTTTAGACAGAAGAGTTAGTACAGGACTAGGGAAATGGCTCAGTGGTTAAAGCACTTGCTGTGAAAGCAAAGGACCAGAGTTCAGATCCTGAAATCCCTGATCTCACGAGAAATGATGGGCTGGTACGGTGACCTGTCTGCATTTGCAACCTCAGAAGCTGGACTATCAGCTAAGCTCTCGGCTTGATTAAAGACACTGCCTCAAAAATAATGTGAAGAGTGATCAAAGATGATTTTGATTCCCAACCTTGGGCTTCCACATACCACATGCACCTTCACACCCACATGCATGCACCCATAAGCAAACACACACACACACACACACACACACACACACACACACACGCACGCACACACACACACACACACACACACACACACGCACAAATGAAAAAGGCTAATACAATGCAAAAAGGAAAGAAAGAAAGAGAGAGAGAGAGAGAAAGAAAGAAAGAAAGAAAGAAAGAAAGAAAGAAAGAAAGAAAGAAAAAAAGAAAAAGAAAGAAAGAAAGAAAAGGATAAAAAGAGGGAGGGAGGGAGAGAGGAATGGAGGAAGAGAGGGAGGAATGGAGGAAGAAAGGGAGGGAAAGAGAGGGGGAAGGAGGGAGGGAGGGAAGGAAGGAGAGGAAGGAAGGAAGGAAGGAAGGAAGGAAGGAAGGAAGGAAAGAAGGAAGGAAGGAAGGAAGGAAGGAAGGAAGGAAGGAAGGAAGGAAGGAAGGAAGGAAGGAAGGGAGAAAAAAGAGAGAAGAAAGAAAGAAACAATAAGGAAAGAAAGAGAAAAGAATAGGACCCATTTAGGTTTCACAGTGTCACATGATAACTTCCAATTCCAAAAGACGATCCTAAAATATACAGAAAGCAACTCCATGTTTTATCAAGTGACATAAATAAATTTTACATAAGATTCTCAGTTGTGACACGGAATGAAAACTAAGAGGAATTCTAATGTAGAGCCAGACAACCACAATTAAGTGTGAGGCTTCAATGGAGATACTCCTGGGTAGACACGGCTCTGAAAGTGTAGTGGCCCACCTGTAATTCTAGCTCTAAAGGGAGGCTCTTAGTTTAATCAGGGACCTAGCTCACAATGGTAAAGTGGAAGAGTGACCACAGATGATTCCACAGCCACACACACTCAAGTACACTCGTGTACATGCCCACCGCCACAAACACATACACCCACCTGCATGCAAAAACACACATACACATGTATATACCCCATAACACACAAGTGAAAAAGGAAAAAAAAAACAATTTTCCACACTTTCAAAAGGAGGAATAATCTCTGTGTTCTCTGGGATGTTTCAAAAACATTTAATGCTTCCCAACTCATTCTATGTAGCACCTATAAGTCTAGTTTCACAATTACAGAAGCAACAAAGTCATGAGGCATCTAAAAATTTAGCCTAAGAGGGAAAATTCCTAGAGAAAAGTTCAGCATTCTATTAACATGAATGCCTGTGAACAAATGAAAACTTATACCATGTTCATAGTGGGAGAGGCAATGTCTCTTCCACATTACTCCCTCTGATGTAAGTCCCATACCTTTTAAGGTTTTAAATATAGAACATATAGAACAAAGGTCCAGACATAGTAAAGACAATTTTTAAAATAAAGAATGAATAGCAAGAGGAAAGGGTGTGGGAGAGAACTAAGGTTGGGATCACTGTGTACAGACATATCTTTATTTTATTTTTTCATGTATGTGGATATGAGGTGCAAAGGTGTGTGTGTAGGTGTTTACATGTATGGGCGCATTGTGAGCAGGTTCGCTTTCTCATGAGTGTTGACGGTTAAGGTTGATACCAAGGATCATCCTCGATTCTCTTCTACCTTAGTCTTTTCAGACAGGGCTTCTAATTATCCCATAGCCCATCTACAGGGCTAGTCCATCTAGCCAGCTTGCTCTGCAGGACTCCCAGGACTGGAGACCCTTTCCAGGACTGGAAACACAGAGGGGCCACTTTATCTGCTGGCCTTTTATCTGGGATCTGGGACTCTGAGCTTTGATTCTTTTGCTTGGATCTCCCCAGCCCCATGTGCAGATGTTAAGTCTACAATATAAAGTTGCAATGATAACCATAGTGATATCCTAAGAAAAACTCATTAAAGAGAACAGGAGGCAAGTGAAATCTCAGGAGACTGCAGTTGTACAGGCAAGAAATGTACTCAGCACTCTATGGGTGGAAGGAATAGCAGTGGGCAAGACACATGGGGGTGGCCGTGAGATGGATTTCATTGAAAAGAAACAGGGAATTCCAGCTGAATGGATGAAGGAGTTAAGCGGCACGGAACATTGAATCATATGATGGGAGATGTGACTACTGAGATGGATGAGGGGCAAACTGTGACGGGCCTTGGTGTGAACTTAACTGTAGAAAGGTGAAATGTGGGGCCAGCAAGATGACTCAGCGGGTACAGGTGCTTGGGATGAGTTCTATCTCTGGAACCCATGTAAAGGTGGAAAGAGAGAACCAACTCCACAGAGTCGTCCTCTGATCTCCAAACATGTGCCATGGCATGCATGCTCATACACATGGATACACCCCCCACAATAATAAACAATTTTAAAAATTATTTAATTGGGAAAAGAAAGGTCCGGGCAGTATAGAAAACGAATCAGAAAGAGATCAATCAAACTAACTGGCAAAGCACCCACCAATCAACTGTAGTTCTTGGGCAGGGGCCGATGAGGGGCGGACTGACTGTGGGAATTGAGGTGGGATGGAAAAAGTGAAAAGACACTAAGAAGGTCGGCGGTGAGGGCCTGAGGTGTTTAAAGAGATTGGTGAAGGGGAATGATTCCAAAAGACTGAGTTTTCTAATTTTGTTAGGAGATAAGTGGTCCATCATGAACCAAGGTAGGAAATTCAGAGGACACTGATTTAGACAGAAAGTAATTTAATTTTGAATATGCAAATTTAATGCTTTCAATAACCACATGTGTGCCCAGTGGGCAGTTGTAAGCGGAGCTCTGGGAAGGAATTTAAACTATGGCTGAGGACTTAGAGTTGAGACTCTAACCTTGGGAAAGCAATTGAAGGTATGGGGATGTCCAAAGGTCCAGAGGAAGTGAACACAGAAGGTCAAACAGAGTAATTCTCCAGGAACCCGAGGGCCAAAGGAGGAATCCATCATTTTGAGGGGGTGCGGAGAGAACTCGGCAAAGTGAGAACAGCATTTGGCAACTGTTGGATCACATCTGTTTCCCTGAGGCATGGCTTCTTTTCTGACTGACAGGCAGAGTGCATAAATACACGTGATGCGTCAAACAGACACAGCAACTCTGCACAGACCTGCCTAAATATTTAGACACAGCCAAGCAGGGACGGAAGTTATTAAGAAATTGATATTCCACTCACTAAAGGTGATCCGAGAAGCCAAACACAGCTCTCATTCAAACATGTCCCTCTTCATCAGACCTGTGGCCGGTCTGCGGCTTCCGGAATGAGAAATGAGCCATCTGACATGTGCAGAAGATTCTCATTTGCATAAGGAGTCTCATGTTCAGCCTTCAAGTCTCCTTTGAGACTTCTTTCCTCTGGCATTCCACACCATGAGAGTGATGTTGCAGTTACTCTTTCTGTTGCTGTGAGATTGTATGAAAACAACCAGTTGAAGGGAGAAAGGGAGATTTGTTTGGCTCAGGATTCCAGAAGGGAGACATAGACTATTAGAGTGGGAAAGGTATGACAAGCAGCAGAAACTGAGATTGACTTAGGTCACATCCACTACGGAGGCTGAGTGAGCTCAAGCAGCAGACTTGACTACTAGCAGAAGGAGGGTGGAGCTAAACAACTTCAGGGCCCACCCCCTGTGACACGTCTTCCTCCAGCAAGGCTCCAAAATTTACCATGACCTTCCTAAACATCAACTAAGGATCCAAACACATGAGCCCGTGGGAGAGAAAAAAAAATCACCTCTCAAACCATGACAGGCAGGTTGGGGAAGTCAGCAAAGCAAGGATAGGGAGGAAGTTAAAAGTGCATCAAACACGCGGCTGCGTTCAAGTCCCAGCTCCACCGATTCCTACCTGTGAGGCAAGGCATCCTGGGCTTCTCCATAAACCAAGACTATTAATGCCTGACCTCTCTACCTGGACGTGCACCTGTAGACTGAGAGTTAATGTTTGTTGGTGGGTTTCAAACTGTGTTCTTCAAGATTTCAGGCATCCACAGTGGTCTCTCAGGAGCCACAGATTCAAGACACATGAAGGTCAAAACCACTCTGGACAATGCTAACTCCCCTACGTTTCTTAGAATAACCATGCTGTTTTCTGATTTCCATTCTGAAATTCCAAGATCTGTTAGAGATGGTATTTGCTTGGAGTAACGTGTCTACAAAAACACTTGCATATAAGATAGAGCCACACATACACGTGAATTATTATGGTTAAAGAATAAGCTCATTGCCCCAAGTGAATGCTGGGTAAAAGGAAACATTGTGTGTGAAATGAGCTTGTATTATCGGTGAACTTCACTATGGGTCATGCTCTCTTGACCCTCACTATCCGCTAATTTCGAGCTCATTGTATGTGAGTTTTTGCTATAGTAATTAGACCTTGGCTTCTAGTGCTACCTTAAATTACATCACCTCCTGACACCACAGACTTATGGGTACTGGTGGTAGGGTAAAGACTGATAGCATCGATTGTAAGAGCAAAAGGATGGGAGGAGCAACGATTTGCAAGATTCTCAACAATAGTTGGGGCCAAAGCAATCATAATGGGACTTTGCATGCCCTGCGCAATGTCCAGCGCACTGTTGCCCTCATAAAGTCTAGCATCTGTTAAGGGCACCGAGACCCCTGGAGGCAAGGGATTGACAGCCATAGTAGTGATCTTATGCTTAAGGGGAACAAGAGAAAGGGCTTATGGAAATGCCACTGGGTCCTTATATGTCATCGGAGAGGAGGACCCAGTGGAGAGTTAGGCGTACACAATAAAGGACTCTCTGGGAATTGGGGGGGAGGCACTGGGGGAAGGGGAGGGGGAGGAGGGGGGAGGGAGGGAACTGGTAAAAAATTTTAAAATGTATAATTAAATTTTTAATAAAAAAAAAGTACATGAAGGTGGACATATCAGTCACCTCAAAGAAAATGCAGTCTACCACAAAGCCCTATACTCTGACGCAAGCACCCACACTCCTGAGTGCAGCTCATAAATTCAGCAGTAATGATTATACCAAGGTCCAGCTTGGCTAATCGATGAGTTTATTGGAGTTACTTACAGGAATAGGGGTGAAGTTATAGGAGCAATGGTGACCCTAAAGCAGTCATATTGGAAAGTCTCATCCCCAGTATGGCTGATAGTTTTCCAGTGATTACATAAATGTATTCCCCACTTCAATTAATCTTTCCCATTTTCAAGGCCATTGGTGGCATCTGTAATTGAGGCAAAATCACATATCAATGGCTAGGAGGTAGTCCAGATGAGGTAAGAATTCCAGGTAAGGGATCAATGGTTCTCCCTGCCCACCCTTTCTGTCTCAAAGGCAATGTCAATAGTCAACAAGTGTGATTTGATAGTCTCAGACAAAGATAGAGATTGTTCACTCAAAGGAAAACACTATATAACACTCAATACCAGAACTAACCACATCAGTACAGTTCTGGGTCAGCAAGCCAAGGGTAGAAGAACCTTGCACATCTCTGATACCATCCCTTAAAAAGGTTTCCAAGTACCAAAGCTTTGGGAATTCTCATATAGAGAATAACTATTAGTGTGCCTGGATATATAGTCGTGAAGCCGGTAAACTTAAGTCCCTGACTCTACTTCTTATTGATAAGCAATTGCATAACTATAACCAACTTTAGAGGATAATTTCCTCATCTGTAAAATAAGAGCAGGAATAGTAATCACTTCAACAATCATTATGCACATAAAATCAGATAATACAGTCTATAATCCCAAGTAGTGGGAAGCTTGAGCAACACCTCCTAAGTCCATGAGTAGAAACCACCTGACTGTTGCAGTTGCTCTGCATTGTTGCCAATAAATTCATGACTAATTGACTTATAGAGGAACAAGGGATTTCATTTTGGGTTACAATAGTCCAGTTACATTTCCTTATCCAGCTTGACAGGAGAGTCCACACCAGCACCAGGGACTAAGTGAACAGCCACAACATAACCATACATAACAGCTGAGACAGGGACAAAAAAAAAAAAAAAAAAAAAGACTGATAGCATCCTTCACCCCTCCTCCTTTCCTTATGACTCCCCATCCTGCAGCCTAGAAAAAACGCTGAGCAGAGAGGCAATGTCCCAGATGTCCCCTCCCATTCAGATGCCGTTCAGAAGACTGAAACCCCCTTCAACACAGACGTCCTGGAGGGTAACTCCTTTTCCCTTCTCCTCTCCACAGTTATTGCATCCCACCAGATGGGGACCAGAAGCTGGGCCGAAGCTTTCTGCAAGCAAATCCTTAATGACTTCACCCGGGTGTAGCTTCACGGGAGCTCCGGATCCGAGCAGTCTGCAGCAGAGGAATGGGAAACAGGCTGACAGAGGAAGAGTCTTAGATCTGCTCTAGCGTCAAAAAAAAAAAAAAAAAAAAAAAGCCACATGAATCCTGGTCAGATATGGAGGCCAAAGGAGCCGGAATGTACCAATTATCATTTGTGTAGAAGAATATTTTAAGTTGTCCACAAGTCTCTCCTGTTTGGCAATAACACCCAAGAAATGCCAGCCAGAAATGAAAGGAACATTTAATTTAAGGAGGCTCTTAACATCTTAATTGTCTTGGCCTTTGTAGACTGCGGACTTTCTGTGCCTTTTGAGTCAACTCACTTTTGCCAAGGTCTGTACCTCTCTCCCAGGAGAGGTATCTCACAGCTGCCCAACTCTCCCAAGCCATATTTTCTCTAATTCGGCCAGGACACAGGGAGGAGGCACTGGGGGCTGGGGGGGGGTTGGATCCTTATTTCTGTTCACCGGAAGAAAAGGAGATATGGTTTAGAGACTCTTGATATCACCGCCAAAAATTCAGTGCTCTCTGATCATTATAGAGAAATGAAGAGAGGATGGATTCTCTTGATTTGCTAAGCAGCATCTCATGGGGATGCTAAAGAGAAATACCAGATTCCTTCATTAGCCCCATGCTGGAGTAGGAAAGCGACACAAGTCAGGCAGGTACTTGGGAGAGTTGCAGGACCCCAACTCCTACTGCCTGTGTGGCTGAGGCTTGGGGTGTCAGTCAAGGAACAGAAGAGTCCCTGTAAGAGCCTCGCTTGGGAATCTTAGTGGAAGCTTGGGTTGCTTCTTCCGATAGGAAAATCAACCCCAATCACACAGCATGCCGTCTAGACATTGACAGATCATGGAGAGGTGTCCCAGGAGGCGTCCTGTCCTGCAGAGCTGTAAACCCCAAGCATCGCCGTGAAGTCCCCATAACTTGTAAGAGCACCTCTGCGGTTGTGAGCTGGGAAGAAGGAAAGGAAGTGGGAGGCAACGAGTATTTGTGGAAAATCTGTTTGTCCAAGGCACTGAGATGGTACCTTTACCTTTCACTCTCTCCACCACCTCATGAATTAGCTATTACTACATACCATTTTCTAAATGAAGAAACTGAGAATTGGAAAGGCCGGGCCCTGTGCCCATAGCCAAGGAGATTTTTACTCTCAGCCACCATATTCAATTAACTAATTGCTTAATCTTCCTGTCTCTTAAATAAGTCTCACATCACTCTCTTCTTTGGCAAGCCTCGATCTGGGACTCCATCATTTTGTCTTAACACTGCAGCGACTATTAACAGTTGTTCCTGCTGCCTCACTACGGCTGCCCTTCCTTGTGGCCCGGCTCTCGGCCCTCCACATTGGCTTTTGCACTTTCTGGTTTCACACTTTCTACTTCTTTAGGCTGTCTCCATAAAAATCTTTTTTTCTTCGACATCACCTTCCCCATGAAGACTGCAGTAAGACACAGACAGCACCCCTTATACATAGCCCTTCACAGTATGTCACTTTAGCCTCTCTGACCCTTAATTTTTATATCTAAAAATGGGGATAATGAAAGTCTCCCCTGCTTTATTCCACTGGGCCGCCATTAAGCTCATTCAATACACTCTTTAAGAGTGTATTGTCACCAGATTGTGAACAAGGACACTCTGTTCATTCATTTATCCCTTGTGCTTCATTGTCTTGCTCACAGCATGAACTTGTCGAATAACCTGAATGAATGAATGAATGAATGAATGAATGGATGGATGAATGAATGGATGGATGAATGAACGATTGAGCAAAAATGTTTGAAGCTTAATGAAAGAAAGGAACAAATAAACCTTTAAGTAACAGTCATTCTCCAAGCCATGTTAGTAAAAGAACCTTTGAATCATTACTACAATGTTAGATTGTCTTATAATTATAAGCAGGAAGGAACAAGAAAAGTAATTATAGAGTATACTTGATATGCAAATTTTGGATTTGAAACAGAGAGTAATAGCGTTATTCATATTGGCTTGCGAAAAGAGTAAGGTGGAACTATGAAACATTTCATTTTTGTAGTACTTGTTGCTCTAAAGATGCTTATAGACTGTTTCGTTTGATCTTAATGGCAGCCCAGTGGAATAAAGCAGGGGAGACTTTCGTTATCCCCATTTTTAGATATAAAAACTAAGGGTCAGAGAGGCTAAAGTGACATGCTCAGGGTGACCCACAGGTAGGGAGAGAATAGAATGTGTTTTTGTTTGTGTTTTGTTTTATGAGACAGGATCCTGTGAAGTCCGGGCTGACCTTGAACTCCCTTTGGAGTTGAGGGTGACTCTGGATGTCTAAATCTCTTGGGATTATAGGCATGCAGCACCATGCCATAATTTAAAGCAGTGCTGGGGATCGAACCCAGGGTTTCATGTGTACTAGGCAGGCACTCCACCAACTGAACCCCATGTGCCTCCTAGCACTTCAGAGTTATAAGTGTGGCAGCCATTTTTCTCTCCAGGTGATCTCTGTCAGTAAGCTTTGGCTATCCCTCGGGGGTGGAAATGCTTCTGGCTTTTCTACCTGAACACTGTCACGGATCTCCTAGGCCCTTTCCAGATCATGGGTGAAGGGGGAGCACCGTAAGACAGGAGACAGACTGACTCCACCAGACTCCAACCTCTTCCCATCATGCTTTTCCCAGTCTTCCTGGCAAACACTTGAGCTGCCCCAGCTGCAGACTAGCTTTCATGCAGGCTGTGGCCAGAGCCAGGGAGTAGTACAAAGCTCAGGCACTGGAACACTGGGAACAGAGGAAGTGAGGAAGTAGAAAGAGGCAGAGAGATCTGGGTTCAAATTTCCATACAGACAGATACTCACTTGTTCCTGTTAGTCTTTGGCCCCCTTGCCCAGCAGAGGTTGTTGGGTGGTCTTTGTTGAAAACCATCTGACTGCAGGCCCCGTGGTCCGCCCTCAGCCACACTCTTCTGCTGCTGTGGGTGTGTCCCCCAAAATGGTGCCATCCCTACAGGGTAGCTTGTAGGAAGTCTTGAAGCCTGTTGGCTTTGGTCCTTTCACTGTGTTTTCTTCAGAATTTCTGTAGAGTTCTAGGTTCTTTGCATATCAATGTGAGTTGATTTGTAAATTTCTACAAAAAGACCTCAGAGGGATTACACAACTTGTATGACCTTAAATCGATATGGGAAAAAATTGACAGCTTTGCAATATTAAGCTATATAATCCATACATGGTGCTTATTTGCTCTTTAGG
Source organism: Typhlomys cinereus (assembly GCA_023101885.1). NCBI lineage: Eukaryota > Metazoa > Chordata > Mammalia > Rodentia > Platacanthomyidae > Typhlomys > Typhlomys cinereus. The sequence continues at coordinate 741,415 of JALPQD010000121.1, read as the reverse complement.
TCTTCTTTTTTCTTTTTTATACATTTTTTATTATTATTTCCACTCATACAAACTTAATAGGTACACCAGTCCCTCCCTCCCTCCTCCTCCCCCCGAACCCCCTGCTCCCCCTCCCCTCACCCTTCCCTCCCAATCCCCCAGTGCCTCCCGCCCCAATTCCCAGAGAGTCCTTTATTGTGTATGCCTGACTCTCCTCTGGGCCCTCCTCTCCGATGACGTACAAGGACCCAGTGGCATTTCCCTGAACACTTTCCCGTGTTCCCCTTAAGCATAGGAACACTACTGTGGCTGTCAATCCCTTGCCTCCAAGGATCTTGGTGCCTTTAGCTGATGCTAGACTTTGTGAGGTCAATAGTGTGTTGGACATTGCGCAGGGCATGCAAAGTCCAATTATGATTGCTTCGGCCCTAACTAGTGTGGAGAATCTTGCAATTCATTGCTCCTCCCATCCTTTTGCTCTTACAATCTTACCACCCCCTCTTCCGCAAATGTCCCTGAGCTTCAGGATGGGGAGAGAGTAGTCTGGCCTCTTTAGGTCTTCTTGTGGAGATTTCCAGAATTGCCATTATAGAAATTTTCTTCTGTTAGATTTATTCCATTTTATAGTTTTACTCTTATGGAAAATAGAGTTATAGCTTTATTTTTCCCCATTTTTCAGTTCTACCTATAAAGGACAAGTATGAATTTACCTTGGAGTTAATGAGGCTTACACTTTAGACTCTCTCCCTGTAAAGACCCTTGGTAAAACCTTTAGAGGTAGTCTTGTCATTTTCAAATCACTGAGTTTTTTTTTATTATTATTATTTTCCTTGAGAAAGAGACCAGAATTGTAAATGGTCCACACTATACAAAGCTTTGACTCATGCTGTGTCTGACAGGAATACCCTTGGTTTCTCTGACAGGAATGCCCTTGGCCTCTCTGATAAGAATGTCCTTGGCCTCTATGATAAGAATGCCCTTGGTCTTTCTGACAGGAATGTCCTTGGTCTCTCTGACAGGAATGCCCTTGGTCTCTATGATAAGAATGCCCTTGGTCTTTTTGACAGGAATGCCCTTGGTCTCTCTGACAGGAATGCCCTTGATCTCTATGATAAGAATGCCCTTGGTCTTTCTGACAGGAATGCCCTTGGTCTCTATGATAAGAATGCCCTTGGTTTTTTTGACAGGAATGCCCTTGGTCTCTCTGACAGGAATGTCCTTGGTCTCTCTGACAGGAATGCCCTTGGTCTCTCTGACAGGAATGTCCTTGGTCTTTCTAACAACCTCAATGTGGGATAACATAAAGTTATCTACCCTCAAGGGCTATATTTATACAGTAAAATAAACCTAACAAAATAAATTATTTTAACCATTTTAAGGTGTACAACTCAGTGACATTAATGTACAGTGTTACATCATTACCACCAGTATCTGATTCTAGAACATTTCTGTACAGAATACTTTCATTGTTCCCTTCCCACCATCCTCTAGCAACAACTAATTTGCTTTACAAATTCATCAATACTGCATATTTCATGCACATGGAATCACACATCCTGTGTCCACTCATGACTGGCTTATTTCATTAGTATAATGTTTTCATGGTTCATTTATGTCAGAGTGTGAATAAATCTTTCACTCATTTTTATGGCTGAATAATATTCTGTTGTAATCTACCACATTTTCTCTAACTGTTCATCTGTCAATGTACATTTGGTTATTTCCATTTTGAGCTATTACGAAGGGTGTTGCTATGAATACTGTGTACACGTTTTAGTTGAGACACCTGTTTTCAGTTTCTTTGGGGCACATATTCAAGAATGTGACTGTTGGGTCATATGCTAAATCTATGTTCAAATTCTCTAGGAAACACCAAACTGTTTTCCATCCTACGTTTATTTTGAGTGTTCACTGAGCCAACACATTTGCAGAGCTTTTAGTATGATATCTGGCACACAGCAGGAATCCAATAAGTCATTGTTAAAAGATGGGATTCCACACACAAATTATCAGCAACAGAGTGTATCTGTCGCAGCATAATGTGCTGGAGGGGATGGTTGTCCCACTCTTTAATTTCGGTATGGAGAGACATCCATTAGGATAACATTCCATGTCTCCTATTTCTCTCTCTCTCTCTCTCCCTCCCTCGCCCCCCCCCTCCCCTTCTCTTGCCTTCCAGGATAAAATGGAAGATGTGATTTATCAGCTAGAAGACCAAGTGAGGTAAGCTCTTGCCAGGCTTGTTTCACTATTTCCCTAGGATTGCATGGCTGGAGGAAGAATGTATTCTAATGCCATATGACATTGTGCCATGAAGGAAACTCTCTCTGTCTCTTTGTTTCTCTGTCTCTCTCTGTGTGTGTGTTAGAACATGTACATGTATGAAACCAGAAATCTACCTTGTTTTTTGAGATAGGGTCTGAGTTTGCCAAGTATGCTAGTTAGGCCGTTGTCTAGTGAGCCTCGGGAATTTGTCTGTCTCATCAGGGCTCCCCAGATTTGAGTATGGGCCACTACATCTGGCTTACTTAACTTTTTTACATGGATTCTGAGGGTCAGACTCAGGCCTTCATGCTAATGAGCTAAGCACTTTATCCACGAAGCTATCTCCCCAGGTCCCAAGGCCATATGGTTCTATAGGACCCATCCCTGTAACAGAGATCCAGGACTATTCAGGCGGGTATGGTAGAAGGGTGGGCATAGTTTTAGCAAATCTATTTACCAATTGATCTAAGCCACCTTCTCCAAACACCGTTTGATCGGGTCGTAGAGATTGTATTTGTAATTAGCGTCTGTGTGTTTAACACAGCTGATTTTTGCTGTTGGTAAGGAAAGAATGGCAGCTATATTTTTGACCACCCACACATAACAACCCACTAAATGTATCTAATAAAACCAAGAAGATGGTTTCTAATTCCCCATTGTTCTCCATCAAACCTAAGTAGGTTAAGAAACCAACTTTAAATTGAAATTAGATATGAGCAACTATGAGCTCTTTACTCTCTGATCTTAGAAAAGTTGGGATTAAAATCGAAAGGTGTTTGATAATGCTATAATAAACGTGGGTACAAAGAACACTCCATACGCCATTCTCCACTGTGTCGAGGCCTCATTTCAAGCTCCCTATATTTTTTTAAATCACCAACCTTAGATGGCATTTGTTTTCATTCTGGCATTTAATAGAGCATAGCATCACATTCATTTCTTTTCTCTCCTGGATGAATGTGGAATTCCTAAGCAGTGGGTATCTCCTGTTTAATTCAGTACCATAAGCATGTATTGAGCACCTGCTAGGTGCTAGGTGCTGAGCCAGGCATCTTGGGAAAGACGAAGAAAAGTAACCTTCAGCTACATGTACACAGACCTATTACTCCAGTGCAAATGAAGAGAGATAGTTATGTAAATAAATGCAGAGCAAATTTTAGATGATCTGGCTATAAATGGGTTTCAGGCATTTGGTGTAGATGATTAAAATCTAATACATCTCACCAGAGGAAATTGGATTCAAATTTTTATTCCATTACTACTCTCAAGCCAACTATCATCCCTTCTGTCAGGCTGCGTTCCCACTATCCCTTTGGAAAAATGGCATATATTTAATAGTTGTAAACATTCTTCTGCCAATCCAACTAGTTTATTAGTTGATTTCATATCTGTGAAGGCATAGTTTAAGTGATTGAGTTGTTTCTGGGTTGTTTAGCTTTTCTACTTCTGTTTCTCCAGACAGATCGCAAGCAACAGCAGGCTAATGAGTGAGCAAATTAATGGTGGGAAAAAAAGAATTACAGAATAAAACTCAGAAAACCCAAAGCTTAATTTCATCTCAGATGTATTCCCTGGGAATTATTCACTCCCCTGATGCTTCCTGGGGTTCTGGATTACCCCATCTATATTAGCTATATGGAAATGAGTAGAAGTCAGTGATATCCAGAAGAATCTAGATCGGGTATGTCTAGGTTTTGAACTTACCCTCAGTAATGACTGCAGGTTTGGTCAAGATCCGACGAAGTCAGAGGCAGGTATAGTTATGGAGCTGGGCTGCTCCACCTTGGATCTTGGATCTTTTCCCAGACTAGACACAATAGCAGTGTGTCTGTGTCCTTGGGCAAATAAGGTAACTTGGTTTCCTCACCTGCAAGATGAGAATGAATCATCGTGTCTGCTTCACGGGCTTGCTGTGAGGAATGTAATGGAGCTGATATTGACTTCACGGGTGGACCAGTGTCTGGCATGAGCTAAGAACTTGGACACGTCAGCTACATACAGTCGTGAAGCAGAACATAGGAGAGATGAAACAGAAAGACTCAGAAAGACATAAGGAAGGTGGGTTGAGTTGGCATGGGTAAAATGAAGGAATCCCTGTTTCAGATGCAAAGTGTGGAAAGGACCAGCACTCTTTGACTTCTGGGGTCCTTGTGCAGCCTGGGATCCCCAGAATTTCTCATTGCTCCCCTGGATAATGCTGAGAGTCTGTGAACAACAGTGGTTAATTCCCAACATAGGCATCAACCAGCCAACCGAGTGACCTTGGACGATTTACCCAACCCATGAGCCTTCACTATCCTGCAAGAATATCATTAATACTTCCTATCTTACAGGTTGCTCCAATGTCAGGGAGTGTCAAGAAGTCTGAGGTTATTAATTTTTATGTAAAAGTAATTTATAAACATCAAACTTCAGGATTCTATGACTTTCACATTTATTCTTGTTCATTTGGGCAATGGCCCTGGCCTAAAACTCTTCTTTCTGTCTTCACCTAAAACTCTTCTTTCTGTCTTCATCCAACTCATTTCTGAACCTAATTGAGAATCTTGGTCTGCAGAGAGACCACCCTTTCTTCTCTGTGGGCTGAATTCCTACTTAATTCTCTCCCCTTGAATAGCTGTAAAAAGTAAAAAAAAAATATTGCCAGGACAGCGCTTATCAAAATATTTTAGCACTTCTGCATCTGGTCCTGGCCATAAAATAGAAGTGAAGAAACACTTATGTAAAGCTTTTGGAGCTGTGAAGAAAAAGAGACTCTGATTTTATTGGCTCTGGTTCATATATCTCCAGGACAGCAAGGAAAAAAATAAACTTAAAGATTTAAACCAAAAAGGCATTCAGGGAAAGAAGCTTCAATATGACATGGGCGCCAGCAACTAAGATAAACAAAAGAGGAAAAAAGTATTGAATGTTGTGGACCCTCCCCTGGGCCTGGATCGAGTGAACTAATGAACTGGACCAGAAGGAGAACTGTGTGAACCACATGTGAATCAGTTTTCTCTCTCCAATTCTTTCCACTGTTCTATGGCTATACTCACAGCCCACAGCTGCACCCAGGAATATCCAAGTCCCCAACTTCTTCATCCAAAATATTCCCTGGTCTAGTTCTTCCTGCAAAAACCTTCTCATGATCACATAGGAAAAGGGCAATAAAGATGGCATTTGTTTACAGTTGCTTCATGTATCTGTGTGTGTGGTGTATGAGTGTGTATGCATGCTTGCATGTGTGTGGATCCACGATGTGTGTGATATTGTGAGTCATCCTTGGTTGCTCTTCCACCTAACTCCTTGAGGCTGGGTCTCTTAGCCAAACATGGTACTCACAGATAAAGTTAGTCACACCAGCCAGCTTGCTCTGGGGATTCCTAGTCTCTGCTTTCCAAGGAGGCTGGGATCGCCATATCCACATAGTATCTACAAGAATTCTGGGTTTCCAAACTGGCTTATCTTGCTTGCCCAGTAAGCGCTTTGACCATTGAGTTAAAATAAGACAGAAGACCTGATGCCAAGGAGTTCTCTAGAAGACAAGAGAGACAAGCCACAGAGACTGTGTGATACACAGATGGAAAGGGGTGAGTGCTCTCTCTGCAGGAATCGGGAGACAAAAGCCTCGACATGAAGTTTCTTATATCAACTCACTCCTATAATCCTCATGATATCTTTCATGATTTTTTCCCAATCATTTTAAAAATTAGGAAGCCGAGGTCAATGAAATTAAGCAATTTACTCCAAGTCATGAGAGACTTGAACTAAATCTGATCCAAAGCTGACTCCGCTCTCTCCCATGACCTTGTCGCACTGAAATTCGTCAGGACAGAAATGCTGCTAGGATTCAGGAGAAAGGGGCAAGGGAGCTTAGAAAATCTTAGGTGAAACAGAAGGAAATTTCATGGCAGAGGGGGAATATAACTGGGGGGCACAAGGAGGGACGAGGAGAGAGAAGTGGAAGGAGGGGCAGGCTTCAGCCTGCCCTTGCTGACTACGATCCAGGAATGGTGCCAGGTTGTTTGGTACAACCTTGCTAGCTTAATTCACCGTGGTGTGAGTATGCATAGGACGGAAATTGGCAAATGTTACAAATCAGGGTTTTCTCTGGAGAGCTATTCAACCAGAGGAGTATAGATAGCAAGACATGGAGAGACAGCCTGGATGGCCCGTGAGGTATCTGCAAGTCGAACACTTCTGGAATGAGGGCTGATGTCTCAAGTAACACTCACCTCTTGACTTCTAGTGATAAAGGATACATTGCCACTCTGATATGTAAACATCTATCATCTCCTCCCTGCCTTCTTTTGCGTACTTGGAGAACCAGGATTTTTTTTTCTTTTTTGGATTTCAGCTAACAGAAACCAAACTCAGACAAGGTGGAACAAAAATAGGATTTTTTTTTCCTCAAGGACCCTTGTTGGAAAGGCCATGGAGAGATGAGTTCAGGGGTCCCCAATAGTCAGAAAGTGCTGTCCAGTTGGTGTCATAGATACAGGTGTCAACTTGATGGTTGGGGGTTTGAGCATTGGGCATATTTGTAGATAATCAGTAGTCGAGTTAAGCCCAGAGCGAACCTGCAGGAGTTCTACTTAATGGGGAAGGCCCAGCCCAAGGTGAGTGGAACTAGTTCCTGGACAGGTGAATAAAATACAGAGAGGTGGTTGAGAAAGCTGGCATCCTTCTATATATTTGGCCAAACAATGTGATTATGGTCTGGCAAGTAAGGATGGCCCCTCTCTCAGCTGCTTGTAGATATGTTATGACCAGTTTCCTCAGCTTTTTGGTGATAGCACATGTTTTCCTGCCAAGATGGACTAATCCCACCTATGTCTTGGTTTAATCCATCACCTTGGCTTAATCCCACCTATGTCTGAACCAAGCAATATGATGGGAGAAGACAGAGCACCTCCTCCTGACATCAGGCAAAGCAGCATCCTGTTTTGTAGGCTCCCTGATTTAAGGAAGGCTCAGAAGTTAAATTTAATAGAATAAAGGAGGGAAAAGTATATGGATCAAATTAAAGGTGCCCCCCCCCCACATCTCCTAAGCTCATTTTCAAAAGCAGTTGATCCTTAAGGAATCCTCTGAATGAGATCAGCAGGTTACATGGGATAGGAGCACAGCCTTTCGGCTTCAGGACTCTTCTCCATCAAAGTTGATTTCTGGTGAGTGAAGTCTAAACTCATCTATCTCTAGACCCTCACTCTTCTGTATCTCCATCCCGATCCCTCTTGCTCCTTGCCAATCCAACATGCCCTTTGTTTACTCCATCCATGCTAACATTCTTCCTGTTTGCAGATGGGACTGCTCACCCCATTTCCCAGCATTCCACTGTGGTCCTTTCTGCCAGAATGTTCCTCCCATTCTGTTCCTCCCATGTCTATTGCCATGGCTGGCTTCTCATAATTCATCTCGAACATTACCATTCAGAAATACTTCCCTCATCTCTGCCTGAAAACTAGTCTCTGCTCAGCCCATAGTGACTCCCTGTCCTTCTTCCTTACGTCAGTGCTGGTTGTACATCTTGCATCTCATGTTTGCCTCCTTATTGACTTGTTTCCTTGCTGATGCCTGTGTCTCTCTAATAGAAAATAGGCCGAATAAAAGCAAGAACCACATCTGCCTCATTCACCGATGTCCTCCACTCCCTCACGCACACTGCCTTGTGCATAGTAGTGCTTTACAGAACATCTGTAGAATGAATGAAACGTGTATGAGATGGTGCAGCAATTCGGGCTTCATGCAATTCTAATCCTAATTCCTTGACATCTCCTGTCTTCTATCATTTCTATGCTTTTAAATTGCTCCAAAGTAAGTGATGATTCCTTTCTGGCTAAACCTAACACTCTCTCTTGTTCATCTTACATCCATAATTACATTGCTTTTGGCATTATTGTTAAACTATGCGCTTGATCTTTCTCTTTCTAATTTCAAGTTCATCAATTCTGGGACCCTAACTTCCCTTTCTGAGCCCTTTTGCATTTCTCCTTGGCTGGTTCCACCTCCTTCCATAAATCCAGAATATCCATCGAGTCTCAGTTCGGTTCCTTTGTACAATTGCCATCATCGTGTGAATATAGTCTCAAAGAAACTTCCAGAACCCAAAAGGTTTATGGTAACAGAAATATGGCTAAATCAGAATTTGCCAGTGCTATTGATATGAGTCTACAATGGTTTTTCTATTGTAGAACTCTGCTACTTAAATGGTGTAATGGGCATAGTTTTAGGAGTATTGCTAAGAAAGTTATTGATCCATTCACACAATCTGACATCAGAAGATGTGACTTAACATAAAGTAAAAAAAGAAATCAAGGATGAAGATGAATTCTGTCATGGTTTAATTATGAGTTGTCTTCCCTCAGGTTCGTGTGTTTGGATTCTTGGCTGGAAGAAGGGGCAGCCCAGGGGTTGGGCTTTGAGCTTTGGTAGCTCTCCTCTGCCTCATCTTGCAGTTGCTGCCTTTTCTCCGTGATGACTGCTGTGACCCGAGTTGCTTCCATCTCCACCGCCTGACTTGCCTTATTCCACCTTCTCCGTTCTAAGCGAAATAAACCCCTCTCTGCTTTAAGTTGCTTTCAGTGTGAGTCGTGTCTCACAGCAGTAGAAAGGAAAGTAGTCACAACAAATATGTATGCCCATGACTTTTTGACTACAATAATAAAATACTTGTGAGGAAAAACAGTGTTCAATAAAGGGGAAAGAAATAAGATGCCCTTAAATATCATGACTGTTTAAAATAGCCTATGTGTGGGTACATAATTAGGATACATTGCTGGGTGAAAAACAGAGACCACAGAAAACTTAAATGTATGTAGGAGTGAAAAAGAGCAGTCTTGCATAGGGGGGATTTTCAGTCATGCTGGTGGACCCTTTCATACTTTTAAAGTATTTTATATACTGCCTATAATAAGCAAGGAAATGTGAGGACACTAACTTCTCAAAGGCTTTCTCAATCTGACTGCTTTATTATAAGCATCACAGATATTTATTGGCCTATATAGTGCATTTTGCAATGTAATTTATTTTTAAATGATTTTCATGTGTAAGGAGTGTGTATGTGTGTGGATGTGTTTGCATTTGGGTGGGCGTACGTGTGGGGGGGTATATGTGAATGTACATGTGTGTGGAGGCCTGAGGGCAATATGGGGGGGACTCATCCGCAATTGTTCTTCCACCTGATGGTTTTGAGGGTGAATCTCTAAGTGCAGAGCTCGCTGATAGGGCCCACCAGCTTTTTCTGGGGATTCTATGCTCGGCTTGCAAGGGTTGGAATTGCAGGCAGGTTGCCATGTCCATCAGCGTTTTTACATGACATCCGGGGATCAGAACTCCAATCCTCTTGCTTGTGTGGCAACTGCTTTAACTGCGAGCCGTCTCAGCCTTTTAATGCTCTTTTTATGTTCTTTTTAAAGAGCATCATGGCTGACAGGATCTATAATCACTTAGGAGACAAGCTCAGGGCATGTTTGTGAAGCATCTCTGTATAGGTTAACTGAGGTGGGAAGACCTGCCTTAAATGTAAGGACAGCATTTCATGGCATGAGACTGAAGGAAAGAGAAAAGCCCTGAGCACCAACCTTCATTTTTTTCTGCTTCTGGATGCAGATGCAGTGTGACCAGCTGTCTTAAGCTTCTGCCACCCCAATTTCTCCCCCAGGATGGATCGAAAGGCGATTCTAAGCAAACCCTTCTTTGTAGCTAATGTGCATGACTGAATCATTCGGAAGCATTCTTATTTGTGTGTATGTGTCTGTACTAGTTACTCTTGTGTTGCTGTGAGACAAGACCCAATCTCAAGCACTTTAAGGGAGAAAGGGAGATTTATCCAGCATATGGTTCCAGAGGGAAGATATAGTCTTCCATGGTGGAAGTGGCATGGCTGGCTGGCAGAAGCTGGAAACACACTAAGTTGCATCCGTCCTGAAGCCTGCCATCTGCAAGACCTCTCCAGGAAGTAAAGTGGGACTTATCATCTCAAGGCCCACCTCCTGCCACTGCCTTCTTCCAGCAAGGCGTCATGACCTTCTTCAACACATGAGACCGTGGGGGACACATTTCAAACCATGACAGTGTGTGTATACGTGTGCACACACATGTTCGTGAGTGTAAGTGTATGTCCATGGATATACACGTGCATTTGGAGGCCAGAGGTCCATCTCAAGTCATCCTCAGCATGCTGCTTGCTGGCTTTCCGATAGGATCTCCCTTGGCCTGGGGCTCACCGACTAGGCTACATTGATTGGCCAGCATATCCCAGGGGTCCTCCTGTCTCCTCCTCCGGAGTTTGGGAAGGGTCTGGGGCCCATTCCCAGTTTCTTTTTTTGTGTAAGGATTAAATTTAAATCCTCATGCTTGAAAATTAGAAAGAAAAAGGAAAGAATGGGGGGGGAGCATTTTACTAAGTCACCTTTCTATTCTCCCCTTTTTTATTTGTTTAAAGACAAAATATACATAAGTTCTAGAGTGTTGTGCCTAGCCCAAAAGGTCAGGGTCAGAGGTCAGGGTTAGTCCCCTAGGGGACAGGTGCAGTGTCAATAAATACACTTGCCTATTATAACCCCAGGACTGAAAGAAGAGGCAGTTGCATCTAGTCTGTGAGCAGCAAGCGAGGTTTTATTTAATTCACGACGGAGATTACTTGTCAATAATAGTTTTCTGAGTTTTAGACGCAAGCCTCAGGAGGAGAAAAGAAGTGAAATTACAGTTAGCAGATACGAAAAGCCAATGCGTAGAAAATGAGATGCTGATTCATAAGTTAAAATGCATAATTTAATTATTAGTGATAATCAGTAAATCTTTATGTCCACTAATGGAGTAAAATACAAATTACCCACTCAGCACAATCAGGGCTTATGTGCTGCAGGGATAATGCAAAACAATGAAGAGCGACTACTAAGTTAATTGACCATTTCCTTCTTATTAATTGGGGAACTCGACGGTCATCATTTAAGTTGAACTGTGTTTTGCGGAAAGTGCGTATTAACCAGTTCAGATACTCTCTTCAGCAAAATGTTTTCTTCCTCTTTTATTATTTTTAATCATTTAATATTAAGCCCACACAGGGATTATGGGATGGTTCAGCAGATGAAGGTTTTGTTGAGAAGCCTGAAGAAAGTGTGTACACTTGCTTACACCACACACACACACACACACACACACACACACATACTTTAACATAAATACAATTTTTTAATTAGGCAGTATCTTTGGGTCTTACTTCTCTCTATAAAATAAGAGTGCTGGAGAGCAGTTTTAGTAATCAATTCCATGGGTATGGCTGTGGCGATAAATCTTAATCATCACCTTGAAGGAATTTAAAATTATATAGTAGACTAAGCTCAGGGTGTATCTGTGAGTGTGCTTCCAGAGAGCTCTACTGAGGAACTGAGGAGCTCAAAAAAATGTACTGACAAATAAAATAGCAATTACTACTTTAAAATGGAGCAATAATAAGAATGTTCATACCCCTTTACATTGTACCTCTCAGATTTGTGTGTGTGTGTGTGTGTGTGTGTGGTGTGTGTATGTGTGTGTGTGTACACGTACAAGACAGCACTTGAGGGTGCGTGCTTGTGGATGCCCAAGGGTAACACTGCGTATCATCCCGGATTGGCTCTACTTCCTTATATCTTAACTCTGGGGTTTCTAAAGCTCTTCCTTTCAATGCCAGAATTTCAGACCACTACCATTTCTGCCCATCACTTTTACATTTTTACATGGGATCTGGGGATTTGAACTCAGATCCTTTTGCTCAAGTCATCACCCCAACCCAGAGCTTGGATTGCTTATATAATGAAACTAGGGTGGCCTATGACTTCATATCTTCTAATAATCACATCTGGGACCTGAGAAGCAATGGGTCCAAGAACACAGAGGCAGTGACGGTGACCCACTAGATTTAAAGTGGTCGCTTGCTCAGTGTAACATAGAGAGGTGGCAATTTTTATTCAGTTGGTGGGAAGAAGGAATCAGGAAAAAATATCCTTGGGAAGAAGCTTTACCCATCCAGGCTGCAATCCTTTTACAAGGTTGACGCTTCAACCTGCCTCAAACTCTAGACCAGCCAGGCTTGCAGAAATCTGCCCGTCCACTCAGCTGATACTGACCACTGAAGGTCTTCTATTGAACTGTTTACTTTTGATTTGTGTGATGAATCCACTTCAAGCCTCTGTTTAATTTCCCCAGTGAGATTGTAAAGCCCAGAATGGTGCAATGCCTGAGGCAACACTGCCTCATTTCTCATCCCCCCCTCCAAGACATTAAATGAAGAAAGTGTTTGGTAAATGGTAGTTGATTGGAAAGAAATCAAATCAATACGCTATGATGGAGCTGGACAATTTGAGTATTTATTTTCTGTTTTAGCCCAGTGAAGGCAACAGTATATCGATAATTAAGTCCACCATTTCAAGATAATGTTCCGGCCAAAATTGATGATTTAGACATGTGTTCTAAGACACAGAGACAGAAGCCATGGATATCTCAGGAAGTTACTCTATGGTCCTAAAAGGAGAACCTACTGGTTCATACCCAGCAAACATGTCCCCTTCCAATTTCCTTTTTTGTTCCCTCTCCTTCCTCTTCTTTTCCCTCACCCTTTCTGAACAGCTGAGTCATAAACTTAGCATGGGAGGGTGAAACTCAACTAGGATGCAGGATATGTTGAGGGAAAGGAAGCAGTAGAAATAGGAGGACTTGACCACATGTAGAGAACAATCAAATAAAGTAATTTTTAAAAAAATAACAGAACCAAGTTTCTCATTGTTTCAGAAGAGAGTGAGAAATAAACAGAAGGAGAAAAGCTTGAATAAACCACTTGTGTGGTGCTAGGACCATCAGTGTGAACTCTCAGATTTCAGCAGAGAGGAAATAAATTTAGACATAAATATATTTATGCATGTCTGTGTTATCACACATATGTTTATGCATAGGCGTATCTGTATGGACCTTACCTAGTTTTGTAACTCTATTACACTTTCATTTATAAAATTCATCACCTTTGAAACTCATCCTTCAGTTTTAAATTCATCTGGGGTTTATTTCTGTGTGCAGTATGAGATGGGGTACTGCTTTTTTTCCCCCAAATTGCCAGCCAATTTCCCTAGCACTATTTATTGAATAATTCATCTCTCACAATTGATCGGAGACACTTCCATTATCATATATTATGCTGACTGTGAACATCTCAGAAAAGCAACCTTGATGGTCTCATTAATGATGGAGCAGTGCTGACACACCTCTCATTCCTTCTGCTTAGACATCTTGAGCATCAGGGGCCTGCTTCCAACTGTGTTAGAAAGATGTCAGAAAGATGCGCTGCGTGTGTGTGTGTGTGTGTGTGTGTGTGTGTGTGTGTGTGCGTGTGTGTGTACAAGCACAGTAGATTTGCATGTTCTTGTGGGGTATGAGAAAGTGGCTTAAAGGCTGAAGATTGATATTAGTTATTTTCTCCATTACTCTCCACTTTTTAAATTTATTCATTTATTTTTGAGACAGGGTCTCCCACTGAACCCCTACTCACCTGGGGGAGTAATCTAGCCAGCTTGCTCTGGAGTTTCCTAGGCTCTGCCTTCCATGAAGTTGGACTGAGAGGCAGGTTCTCACACATACCCTGTGTTCTACGTGGGCTCCGGTATCCAAGTCTCAGTCCTTTGCTCCACAAGCTCCTTAAGTGCTGAGCCAGCTTGTCGGTTCCTAAGCATCAATTCTTATATCAAAGTTGAATCTTTAATTTGAGCTGAGAGCTGACATTTCTTGATGACAAGAAACATATCATGGCTACTTTACGTGCTTGTTGCGTATGTGCGACAGCAAGTGTGGAGCCTGAAACCTTCCCATGTCGGGCCAGCTCTCCCGGAACTGGATACCCTCCTCCTTTTTTATTTAAAATTTGTTTTATTTTCAAGGCAGGGTCTGATTAAGTTGGCCAAGCAAGCCTTGAACCTGTGCTCCTCCTAGGTAGCTGGGATTCAGGCCTGAACAAGCAGGTTCAGAACACTTTGTTATTATTATTATTTTAATATCCACAAGAATAATTCAAAATGACATTTTGATCTCCACTTTCAGATCCATGGGATTAAATAGCTATATACCATGGCATGACTGGTTCTAGTATTATGCTTTTAATAGAAATTTTAAAGGCCAGGGCCTGGGGAGACGACTTGAGGGCCAAGGAGCTTGCCTTATAAGCGTGACGACCAGAGTTCAGATCCCAAGAATCCCTATAAATTAAGCTGGGCAGGCATGGTAGTCACCTGTAATCTCAACACCAGGGGATAGAACGACAGGGAATCTCCAAGGCTACTGGCTACCTGCTGTAGGCAACTGGTGAGCTCTGGGTGCATGGAGAATCCCTGCCTTAATAACAAATCATGTGGAAAGTGATCAAGGAATACCCCTGATATTAGCTTCATACCTTCACATGCATGCACACATATGTGCTGGTGTACCCTCACACATGTGCTCTTGTAAACATGCATGCACAGACACACAGATACCCACACATACACAAGCAAAAAACTGAAGAAAGAAATTTTATAGACCATAGATAGAAATTATACAAGTTGAAACATGTTTAGAACCAATATGGAGAAGTTGATGGGCCAGGGTGTGGCTCGCTGATCGTGCAGCATTTGCCTAGAGAATTCTGTGAAAGATAGATTAATGCCAGAAATGATAGTGGAAGGATACTGATGTGTCATCATGCAGTTAAAAAAAAAGAAAAACAAAGATAGAGAGAGGATAAAGAACAGGTACAGGTTGCGCTTCATTGACTGGGATAATATCTATATTTTACAGCAAAATAGGAAAGTTGTAGTTGACAACAATTAATTGAATACTTCAGAATATCTAGTAGAGTGGATTTTGAATGTTCCCCACGCAAAGACATGATCGATGTGATAGATAAGCCAGTTACTCGGATCATTACACATTTTATCCTGTATCCTTCTCACACTGTGATCTGTGAGTACAATTATCATGTGTTTATTAAAAATAAAAATGCAGGACTGGGATGGGATGTAACTTAGCTGGTAGAGTGCTTGCCTAGCTTGCGTAACACCTTGGTTGAATCCCTAGCACTGCATAAACCAGACATGGTGACCAGGGCTGTCATCCTAGGGTAAAAGAGGCAGAAGCAGAAGGATCAGAAGCTCAAGGTTATCCTTGGCTACATAGGGAGCTGGAGATCAGAATGAGATATATGAGACTCGGCCTCAAAAAAAAAAAGTGGGTGTTTATGAGATGGTTCTTCAGGTAACTGTGTACAAACCGGGTGTTGCAGTTCATCTGCAACATTGCTGATAAATGACCATCACACAGCTTAAGGGAACAAGGAGTTTACTTTCTTACGACAGTCCTGTTACAGTTCTCAGTCCAGCTTGACAGGAGAGCATGCACCAACACTAGGGCTGAGGGAACTGGCCACACCATCATCATGTAACAGCAAAGAGACAATCTTTATTTGCCAGACCCCCATTTCTGGCCAAGTGTACACAAGGATGCCAACTCTCTCAACCAGCTTTCCATGATTTATTCCAGGGCCTAGTCCCCCCCACCATGGGTTGGACCTTCCCCATCAGCTAGACAATCTCCTGCAGGTTTGCTCTGGGCTTAACTCAACCACTAATTCTCCACAAATGTGGCCCAGAGCTCAAACCCTCAAGAGTCAAGTTGACACCTGTGCGTAACTATGACACCAGGCAACGTGATTCAGTCTCCAGAGCTCATGGTAAAAGTCATCCAGAAGTTGTTCTCTGACCTCTACGTGTGCGCCGTGGAGCATGTACGCTTGTTCCATCTCTCTCTCCCCCTTTTCCTCTCAAATAATAAGTAAGTAAATGAAGGAATAATTTAAATGCACCCATTAAAGAGCTGTGTTCTTATTTCATTACTTCACCAAAAGTAACTTCCAGGCATATCGAAGACTTACAAGTCGAATGTGAAATCACCAACATCCTAGAAAAACCCACGATTGTGTATTTTTTATACTTAGATCAGGCAAGACTTTTTAAAAGATACAAAATCCAGAAGTAATAAAGAAAAAGATTAGTAAAATTGATTGTGAAAATTAGAGTTTGCATTGCAAACTTCAATCCCTTAAATAGATTCACCCCCCCCTCCTGTGGGGTGGGTTCGTTCTAAAACTTGGCCTACCTCACCCAGGGCGCATTGGTTTCCGGAGTGAAACCCCCGCTGGGAATGAGATCTTGTGTGACAAGCTCAAGTGACAGGACACATCAGCTGGGAAGCAGGATGGGCGAATCAGTGTCAGTCTCAAGTTACAACTAATTCACAGATTTGTACCTGGGGACTTAGCGTGATGTCTGTGGCTTCAATCACCAAGGGAATGGCCGTGAAGCACAAGCATTGGGTGTGTTTGACAGGGAGGGCTGATCCAATGAGCCTCAGTGATAAGATCCCCAGAGCTCTCTGTGATTACCAGGCCCAAACCTGACATGCCCCTGCCTCAGCTCCCCCAGCACCGGTATGTAATGTACCATCATCCCTGGGGCTACTTCATGAAGCTGGGTTTAGTCGTGAACACAGGAAATGCAGGCATGCAAAGCAAGCGAGATCGATTTGGTTCTTCCTGGAACTAGATTCCCCCCCCTCCCCTCCCCATTGCAAGGTACTACTTAGCTATTTTTAAAAGATATTTAGCTGAAAGGAAGCTATGACTGATTTTATATGGCTTTCTGTAGCAAAATTACTGAATGTATCAATTTAGAACACATTAGGGACTGGCTTATAGGTCTGTCGGGGAAGTGCTGTGTAGACGCTTACATTTTTATTTGTAAAGTGCATATCCTCTATTAAGTTATCTCTCAGGCATGACAAACATGAGCTAATAGGGAATGAGCAATGAATATTTTTTTACCACTTTGCTTTTAGTCTCCATAGTCATTTAAATCATGGTATGTTTAAATGAGGCTTTTGAATAATGCTGAAGCTTCCCAGTAGGAAGACTGGCGCTTGGAAGCACCGCTGACTCATCCAAGACTCTTACCTTTTCTTTGTGCTAGAACTTCAGCATGTGTGGGCTTGCACGTGTGTGTAGCTTTTCACTCAGACTGGCTCTCACTACGCAATCCAGGCTGACTGCAAACTCATCGTCTTCCTCCTTTAATCTCCCAAGTACTGGGATTGGAGATCTGTGTTTCCATGTCTGGTCATGTGTATGCACATGCATGTTTGTCCTGTGTGTGTGCATGCATGTGTGTATACAAATGAGAAAGGAGAGAGATTAAATAGCAACAGCACAAACCAACAGTTACAACAGGGCCAGGGGTACAGGTGAGATATGGGAAAAGCCTTGAGTTCAGTCTCAGCACGGCAAACTGCCACATACAAGCAAAAATTGATGAATGTCAACACAACTGCAATCAACGATATCTTGATTTCTGGGCATCTCCTTTGTGGTGCATCCTTCCTGAACATGAGCTTCCCATCCAAAAGGAATATAGAGCTGTCATAGCATAAAACAGAGATGTGGATATAAGGTGGCTTGTGACTGTACCCCCACACCCCAGGAAGCTGATTACCAGTTCAAGGCCAGCTTAAGCTGCAGAGTGGTACCCTGTCCCCCACTTCTTCCCCAAAAAAGACAAGGGAGAGCAACCCCCAATATGCCTTATCAAGGTAGGCAGTGGAGAAGAGCCAGCCAGCCAACCAGATGATACGTGCAAACACAGAAATCTATGGAAACAGCTAAGCAGCGAAACCCAGACCAGAATGGGCTTTGTGCCAGTCAGTCAATTTGGATGTAAATGTCCATGAAGTCCCACACACTTGCATACCAAGTACTGTCATGTTTTAAGGTTCCTTCTGGAGATTCTGTGACTCCCAAGCACTCTGCATCTACAGATAGTAAAGACTAGTAAACATGAGGGACGAAATTGATATTTGATATGACAGTGATCTTGTGGGAGGACTAATGCACGGAAATGGATATGAATTCTCAGCTTGTGACTGCCAGTGAATAGTGAAGAGCCCAAAATGAGAAAAACATCCAACAGAGTGCTTTAAAGATTTACAGAAGGATGGGCGGTGAGCAAGCTTTTCCGAAAGGAGGAAAGCAATGTTCTGCTGAAGTCTCATTATAGTCCCATGGGGAAGTGGGAAAGGAATATCTGGGAAGAGTCTCAAACTCATAAGAGTGTCACCACAGGCCTGGTAGGACGACATCCAGTTGTGGTGGGTATCGGGAAGGAGATAACCACGGTCCCAAGCACAATTTCCGCAACAGCTCACACACACTGATGGTACACTACGTGCTGGGCACTGCGCACAGTGCTCACCAGCACAAGCTCGGTTAAGAAACAAGAACTTTTTAGAAGCCTGTTATTTGAAGTCATGAAAGCACATGATACTCTGGTAAGAACTGGAGAACTCTCCACCTAGCATTTGGGAGCATTATCAGGTAAAGGAAATTATTCAGCTATGACTGACCAAAGACAAGGAAGAGCATACTGTTCAAAGGTGGAGAGAGACCTCAGCCGGGGAGATGGGTGGGAAGAAAGCACAGATCAAGCTCACTGTGTAAGAGTTGCCAGTCAGAGTTCCAGTTACCAGTCTAAGAACAGGAGTCTAAGCCCAATGGCATCCAGCTGCTAAGATTAGGAACAGGCAGCCGTCAATGCCTGTCCGAATCAGAAAGTCACCAGGATCAAGTAGAAAGGTCACTAAACTGAAGGAAGGCCAAGGCCTGTCTTCAGCCCTCAGTCTTCTGAGAAGGTCTATGAGTGGTCTCTTGAGAGACATGGGGAAGGAGACCCATAAGACTGTCGGGTGACGGACAGAATCAAAGACAAGTATGGCTGCATAAGGACTGACCTGTGCTGAAGGAGAAAACCCATCGTTAGTGTTTCTAAGGACATCCAACCTCATCAAGAGAGATGCTAGATAATCAGGGGAAAGCAATGGGGTGGCTGGAGATTGCTAGAACGGTATTCCAGCAAGATATCGGATGACCGATTGGATAGCAAAGGCACAGATGACTCCACATGTCCATATGGCTGATCTCATGACCACTAACTGTCCTGGCTCCATTCTCACGGTATCACCACATCAGCCTTGACTGTTCCCAACATGCATCTGAAACCCTGTCCCATCCAAAATTCCATATGCAGACGAAAATGGAAATTGATACAACTTTAGAAAAGTCTTAACACAATCATGGAATCCACCCCGCCCCCAGTCTCAACTCATGAAGAATCTTCTCCTATATGTCAGTTGCTATCAAAGGAGTGATTGAAAATTCCAGGCAATGTAAATCTTCCTTGAGAAGCCTAAACTGACTCTTAACGACGTACATAGTTTGGCTCTACAAAAATTCCTCCCAACTTCTTACTTCATCTTATCTCCAAATTCTTTCTCTGACTTTGACCAGAACCCAGAAACACTGGATAGAGGTTTTAGTTTCTCATTTCCTGGGATCTATCCAGTTTCTCTTGGCTCATGATAGCAGAATCAGATACAACACCGTAGTCCAAGAAATGAGTCAGTCCTGACATAATAGTAGTCTTTGGGCTTGCAGAGATTTAAAGATACCACAATGGGATTGAAAAGGAGCAACATGATTTTGCTAATTAGATACATGTGTCAACAGTTGCAAGTTGAACTTTGAGCACCACTGTCAAGAATTGATGGATAAGTCAAGCCCATGAGCAAGCTTGCAGGGATTGTCTAATTGATGTAGAGCCCACAGTAGGTGGTACTTTCCAGTAGTGGACCTGATAATAAGAAGAGCAAGGGGTAGGGACTTGCCCTCTCCTTTGCCCTGAGTGGTTTGCCAGTCTTGACTGATGTGGGAACCAAGACTCTTTGGCCCTCCGGCGTGACCGAGGTTGGGCATATCAACTCGTTGGATACCCTTGGAAACACTCAGTGGGAATCTTTCAGTCTTCAGACTGGGATTGCTGAGCTAATCCTGAACTGAGCAACTACAGGCAGTTACTGTTGGATTACTTAGATTTTATCTTGTCAGCCAAGCCAATAAATTATATATATATATATTCATCCATTCTGATCCTCTAGAGACCTCCTAAACAGAGATCTTGATGTTTAAGCTGCCTAGGAAGGTGGAGCACCAGTAATTATTACCTCTCTATCTCCCCATGATCTATATCCAGCCACTGCCCCATTCACAAGAGTCAGGTGGATTCTAGTGTTTTAGCATCAGACACATCTCTTTGGCAGTGTAAGTACAGGGCTTGAATTTTGTGAAAGAAGGGGAGGTAAGTGTGGATCGCAGTGTCTCTGTGCTTGAAAGAATGTAGGACTGAGGAAGCCACACAGATGAGAACGTGTCCTATTCCATCCACCCTAAGACCTACGTCCACACTGTGAGCAGCTGGGTGATGGTCACAGTGAGCCGGACATTCTCCCTCCCGTCCTCCAATCTGACATGCTCAGAAGGTAGGTGTTGCAGTTAACTTGTTTTGCTGTGAGACAGTATTTTCATGCGTCAGTTTAAGGGTTACAGTTTAGCTTACAGTTGGTTCCACAAGGGATTGAGTCCATTTGGAGGAGTCAGATATCAGAAGACACAGCTGGAAGCAAACGCAGAGACGAATTCAGGTCACCAAGTCATCATGCAGGCAGAGAGAGCAAGAGCACTGAGAAGACCACGGCGGGCCGCCAAGACTCAAGACCCGCCCCCTGTGATAGACTTCCTCTAGCAAGGCTATTTATTTATTTATTGTGTGCAAGTGTGCATATGTATCAGAGGGCACTGTATGTCCCTCTGGAGGCCCAAGGGGGCTTGAGAGTCATCCTGGATTGCTTCTACCTCCTTTTTGCTTCACTGTGGTATTTCTCAAACTTTGTCTTCCAGAGCCAGAAGTTCAGGCTGCTGCCATTTCTGCCATTTAGGATCTGAACTCAGGACCTTCTGCTTGTGAAGCAGAACTTTAACCCCTGAGCCATTTCTCCAGTCCAAGACTCTACTTCTTAAAAGTGCCACTGCCTTCCCAAGTATTAACACCGGCTAAGGATTACAACATGTGAGCCTGTGCGTGGCAACTCACATTTAAACCACGAGAGCAAGATTGGGAAGGAGACAAAGGCATCCCAAAGATGTCCCAAATGAATCTCTAAGATTTGACTCAAAAATCTTGGACTGTTCTATCCTAGTGGACAGAGTTTCAAGAGAATGTAAGATTCCCTCAGACAAACATGCCCTTCCCGGTAATGGGACTGAATGTCTGCAGTCTTCCCTTCAGGGAAAAGTATGAACATCTTGAATAATTCTTAATAAATAAGGGTTTGAAATCTTTTAAAAAATAATGTATTTACTTGAGAGAAAAAGAGAGATGATAGAGATAGAAAGAGAAAGAGAAAGGGAGAGAGAAACATGCATATCATGGTGCACAAGTAGAGGTCAAAGGTCACCTCTCTCCTTCCACCTTGTGGGCTTCCAGGGAACTCAGGTACCTGCTAAGCTGTCTCACCAGCCCCAAAGTTTGAGGTATTGATGTCTTATGTTCCACATACTTCTTCATCACAGAATGTACATCCATGTACAGACATGTATGCATGTGTGTGTTTGTAGGTACAGCCTTCTGCACAGATGAATTAAACCAGATTACTGTATACCATACTTATACCCAGAAACCCTGCTGGAAGATAAGCCGTGATCAGTGTGAATTTGAAGAAAGAACTGTTGAGACCCAAAAAGTGAGAGGAAAAGAATGAGCCCATGAAATAATCGATGTATAATTTCAGTTGAAAATATTAGAAGCAGAATGACTTCTATGTTATGATAGATGTTATCCACAAACCCACTTCAAGATTGCATATAATGCTATGAGGCAAGAAAATCGCCAAAGCTGATAGAGTGATTTCCCAAACTTCCATCACTCTTGTGCTGAAATCTTTCACGTCTTGACTCTCCTGATGCTTAATGCCTGCCTTGAAACTGACATGCCTTTCAAATTGGCATATGGCTTTTCAAAGAAGAAGCTTTATGTCGTGACTGTAAAAAGCAAAGCAATATCACTCGCCATAAATAGGAGGTAGCAATAAAAACAAGCACTTATGTAATAAAAACAAAACGGTTATATGAGTCTAGCTAGATACTGTTACGCATGCGAAGGCTTCCAACCTGAGGCCTGCTCTCCTTCCAAAGGGCAGATTAGCAAGTGACAGATAAACCAGGACCAAATGGGAACTTCTCCTTGAAGAAATGAACAGGACTTTGAGCGGGACTTGTGAGAGAATTAGAAAACGTTCACTAAGCAACACAATGCCATTTAATGCCAGAGTCTGGAAATCGCTGATAATGTCTTCTGTGTTGAGCTCAAAACATGATCTGAATGCTTGGCAGCTCAAGTGTGAGGAGCACAGTTCTTGATTCTCTGCAGAGAAAGAAGGTATTAAAAAAAAATCTAGGGCTAGAGAGATGGTTCAGGGGTAAAACGGCCTCACAAGCATAAGGTCCTGAGCTCCGTTCCCAAGTCCCACTTAAAAACACCAGGTGAAAACAGGGGCCTGCACTTCTGGCCCTGGTGGGTGGAACCTGGGAAATCCCAGGGCGAAACAAAAAGGAGGCAGAAGCAATCCAGGATGATTTCCTGAAGTCACCCTTGGTTCTCCACAGGGACATACAGTGCCCTCTGACACTGACACACACACACACACACACACACACACACACACACACACACACAAGAAATAAAGAAAAAAGTCTAAAATTGGGGGAGGGTTGGGAAGATGACTCAGCAGTTTAAGCACTTGTCTTGCAAACAAAAGGACCAGAGTTGGAATCCCCAGATTCCCAGTAAAACGTTGCCTGTAATTCCAGACTCAGAAGGTGAAGCCTGGAGGCTCCCAAAGTAAGCTGGTCAGCCAAACTACCCCTGCTGAGAAGCTGTGGGTCTCACTATAGACCCGAGCTCCAAAGGATCACCTGGAAGGATGATCGAAGATGATTCCTGATATCAACCTAGGGTCTCCACATGCACCTGTACTACGTTCACATGCTTCCAGCATGTACATACACAGGTGCCCACACATGTAAACACGCATGCACCCCATATGTACAAACACATGACAATAGGATGAAAGAAAAAAGAAATTAAAAGCATAAGAGCAGAAGACACACAGCCGCAAAGCAAAATGTAAAAGCAACTGGGAGGGGCTTGAAAGTTGGCCAAGGCAGCTCACAGAAGAAAGACATCAAGCTCATTAAAGACCGAAGGTTGACTCCAAAGTGATGTCATGCCCAATCATAAAAGCACAGAGATAAAGCTAGTCAAATGAACACAAGGGTTAAGTCCGTAAGCTACACCAACGGTACATACTGACCTCTGTTCATGACCGAAGGTGGGGGGAGGCGTGAGGCAGCCCACACCTCTGCTGAGAACATTGCAGGACTGACCCAACTGGCTGGAGAAACAAGATCTTTGCCTCCACACAGATTTCAGCTCCTTTCACACAACACATTCTTCGTTTTTTTTTTTTTCCCCCTGGGGCTGGGAGAAAGGGATATTTTTTCCCCCCAGCTGAGTTTTACTTCTCAAATAGCTGTTTTGCATGTAGAATTTGAATTGCCCACCACTTCATTTGTTTTGCTAGAAGGCAATAAAATGTAATTTATAACTGGTAGGTTCAGTGGCCAGAGAGAGTGATAAAATTCCAGACTCAAAGCATTGATATTCAGTACCTTTAGCTATTCCACTGTATAATCGAGTTTATAGTCAAGCAAAGATGGGTCACTGGAGGCTCCTATATTTGCCATTTACACCTCAGAAATGTAATTCCTAATGATTGGGGCAGGGTCAACAAATAGAAGGCTAATAAAACTCAAGGTAAAAGCTGTGTTTAGATCACACCATAAGTTACACATATGCTATCTTACATAAAGCCTAAAGCCCTGTTATATTATATTATCTTAACAATTCTACCACCTGGGGCTATTCAGATGGCTCATTGAGCAAACTCACAAATCTGGTGACCTGAGTTCATTCCCTGGAGACCATACTACTGTGTGGAAGGAGAGAACCAACACTTTTTAAACTTTGTCTCTGACCTTCACTCATGCAGCATAGCATGTATATCTTGTCTCTTTCTTTCTCTTCTCTCACTCAAATAAGCAAACAAAATGTAAAAATTTCTGCCATTTGGATTAAAGTAGTCACTCAGATTTGAGAAACTATAATAGTAAAATGATGAAATATTTTTTTAAAAAACAATTGATAATTATTTTATTAATATTAAGGGAAAGTCATTTAATCCTTTAGGCAGTGGTTTTTTTAAAATAAAACTTGGAATATCAACCAGTAATTGTCCATTTTCCATTGATTCACGCTTGCCTTCATTCAGTATTTGGTATGTGTCTAGTGATGCTGTGAATTACACAAATACAAAAATAATTAAAATGATCTCTGTTCAACAGTGTTCATGGATGGTATAATACCATTATACAGCTAAATACTAGATCTGTTTTCCAAACTTTTCATCAGCCGTAATAAAAGAAATATGAAAACAACTCAAAATTGAACTTATTCTTGGAGTAGACTATAAAACTGTTAGAATATGGTTCTGAGTGGCTCTTACTGCCCTCTGCTGTGTGTACAATGTGGGTTTGGGGAGAGATGACCATGGGAGTCTGCCTTGCTCCATCTGTGGTGAGTACAGTTTCCTTTAAGAGTTCTATGTAGACTGGTTGTCTTACTAACACAGAGGAATAAGCAACACGTGGGGCAGCGAGGGGCTCTGGGTAAAGGCACCTGTGTGCAAACTTGCTGACCTGACTCTGAACCCACGTGGTTTCCTCTGATCTCCACACACAGGCCATGGCACACAGGTGCCTGCTCTTTCTCTCAAATGAATAAATAAACATACTTTTTATAAGTTTAAAAAAGAGGCAGCAAGCAACAGACACTCCTGAAACACATTCTGAAAGGAACCTTTGGGGTGGCCACACCTTAATGGCACTCCTGATCCAGTGCCTTCTCAGAGGTTTAAGTTACTTGACCAAGTCGAAAAGCACGTGGCATGTCTTAGATCATCCTAGGAAAGGCCAAGTTCTTATGTTTGCTCCCAAGTTCCCAAAGCAGTTTCAAGCCTAGGAAGTAAGTAATCTGAAAATTATTTGGGGACTCTCCGGAGTTCATTCATGAGCCAAAGGGCACCACTGAGCAGCGCCAAGGAGCCTGACTGGTGTGTGGCAGCCAGAGGAGTTGGAACGTACATAAGCAGGGTGCTGATGTCCAAGACCACCTGTGTGTATGCTAAAGCCAGCAGGGTCACTGCTGCCATCTTGGTCCTCTGAGGAAGGGGGATTTTCCGGGAGAGAAAATAGAGCAGTGTAATGGCGGTGACCGAAGCGATTCCCAGAACTCGGTGATCAAACTGCACCATGGTGGGATTCTCAAAAACATTCCTCAGGACAGAGGAGAAGGTAAGGAGGTCCTCTGGGATCCAGGAGTCTCCCATTTTGGGGAAGGAGTTGTAAACAAGCCCAGCATCCAGTCCTGCCACAAAAGCCCCTGAGAGAGCTGTCAAGAACACCAGACCTGCTGTTCCACCAGCAAATCGTCTCAACCACAGGAGCTGTCGGGTTTCAGGCAACTTGTGCTGAGGGAGTAGCAGTGAGAGAGACGTCCACAGGCTGGCACAATAAAGGACAAGAGCTGATCCCAGGTGGGCAGCGAGGCGGTACTGACTGACCCGAGGGATGTCATAGGACTCTGGCTTTTCTTCTAGTCCACTTTTCACCATATACCACCCCAACAGACCCTGGAAACAGACTAAGCCACAGAGGGCAAGAACCCGCCCTTTCATGCCACGACTGAGCCACCCCTTTTTCCAGAAGTAGGCAGCAGGCAGGATGTATGCGAGGCCTACGATGCGACCCCACATTCGGTGTGAATATTCCATGTACCAGGTGAACTTGAATTCTGCCAACGTCATGTCATGATTCAAGATTTTACATTCTGGGAACTGCTGGTACTTCTGAAATTCGGCTTCCCATTCCTCCTGGCTTGTGGGTGGTTTCATTTCCTTTATTAAATGCCAGTCTACCATTGAGAGGCCAGACTCTGTCAATCTAGTTACTCCACCAAGAATAACCGCTCCCACCGCTGTTCCGCTGCATACTAGGAGCCAGCGGCCCACTGCCCGCTCAGCCGCCTTCGAAGGAAGGGACACTGTGCTCCCTCCAGGCTGCAAAGACACTTGCGTGATAGTGCTGTACTGTCCTGGCCGCAATCGGAGCCTGCGGCCATAGCTGCAACCACACTGTGCTCTAGGTGCCGCCTTAGGGACCAGGAGACCGACACCCCCGGTTTCCCATCAGGGCCTTCAGGGGCGGTAGGAGCAAGCGCTGCATACTGACACAGGTCACGGCCACTGCCCGCACAGCCCCGCAACCTGACGACGCCTCTCTCCGGAGCTTGGGGGGGGGGGGGAATGATGAAAATACTTTAACACTTTATATAGCTTTTTTACTTTTTAATTGTTTTTAGTGTGTGTTATGTATCTATTGTATTTTTTTATGTCTCGAAATGTGTTTTGAAAAACTCTTCCAAAATCACATTTCTGATTTTCAGTTTTTTCAATTTTGGCTTGTCCACACATTGACAGAATGAAGTTGGTACAGTATTTAGAAGATTTTCTCTATTTCAATGTACAATTAAAAAATAGCATCTTGCTTTTTGTGTGTATCAGAGTCTCCACAGCGCTTTAGCATGTATGTCTCTTCTCATGGGTCTCCATGGGTCTCTAAAGCAAGGAGACATATCATGGAGTAACAGGCAAGATTGAATGGTGTGCTAAAGCCCACTTAGTCATCACTGCAAGTGGCATTTAATATTCACATGTGTTGAAACTGGTGTCATGCCCTATGGAGAGAGTCTAGCTGTCTTCTCTGAGGCCTTGCAGGTGGGCGACCTTACTTCACTGAAACCCTCAGTAGTAGATCTGTCCCTAGCTGATGAGTGTCTTTCAGGTGTGAATTGAATCATCGCTATTAAACCCTTTAGGGACTGAAGCTAAACCGGTACATCGGATTGTTTACTGTGAGAACCTTTGCTACCATGTGATGCGACGCCATCCATTTGAAGCATGTGCCATCCCCGCTGGCAGGATCGCAGGTGATGAGGAACTGCAGTCATGAGACTGAGTGATGGGCGAGACGGCAGGAAGGAGGTGGATGCTGAGGAGGGGACAAGAGAGAAATGATACCTACTGATGCTTACAGTGCGATTTCATCACTGTCAGCAGCACTGTTAGCTGTATGATTGTCTTCATCTGCCGGGGGCTTGAAAGGCAGCGATTTGGACACCAGGACATTAATTAACCTGCTCAAGTGTGTGTTGGGAGTTTACTTCTAGATAGTGCTTCTGGAGAAGCTAATCCCACCCTGGAATCAGAAGCCATCTGTTCCCATTCCAGTAGAAGTGTAGAGAAAGCATCTCATGCTGGGCCTTCTCCGGCAAGGAGCAGATCTATCTATGGATAAAACCCCACCTGGGTTAGATGAGGTGGTTCGCACTGCACTTGTCATCTCAGCACTTGGGAGGTGGAGGCAGGAGAATCAGGGATTAAAAGTCATATTCAGGTGCATAAAATCCTGTTTGGCCAACTGAGATCCTGTCTCAATCAATCGATCAAACAATAAAAGTATGTGAAATAGCAAGTAATTTAATTGGAATTGAGGATCTGCTCCTTGACTGGCAATAACAGGAATATTTAATTTTATTTTTTATGTGTGTGAGAGAGAGGGAGAGAGAAACAGAAAGAGCGAAGGCACACATGCATACCACGGTACATGGGTAAAAGTCAGAGGACGACTTTTGAAAGTCAGTTCTCTCTTTCTACCATGTGGACCTCTGGAGATCAAACTCAGTTCTCCAGGTCTGCAAGCAGGGACCATCCCCAATGAGCTATCTCGCTGGCCCAATATCAGAGATTCTTAGGACACTTTTATTAAACAGTCCCCCTGATCAAGAGCGCTCACATAATAGAGCCAGTCAAAAAGTGGTTCATGACTTGGATTTAAAATTTTCAGAAAAACATTTTGGAATCCTTGACTTACGCGTAACCTAAATACTCTCTTCCTAATATGTAGTCTGATGAGTGTGCAGTTTCCACATTAACTGTTAGAGGTTTAAAAATGCCATCTCATCACGAGCCCGTAAGTTTTAATTATCAAAGCAGCAACATCAGTTTTTAACCAAAAGCACAGTGACCTTACTTTATAGTTGAAACAAAGCCCAAAGCTCAGCAGGCAGCCAATAGGTCATTTCATAAAGATTGATCTATATACTATTGTAGACAGAGGAGAATTTCAAATAGGGTTTGTCCAATTATGTACTTCCTTATGTCAGGTCTCTGAAGGCAAGTCACGAGTGTTTTCTATCAAAGGCTGCATCTTGACCAAATGAGGTTTGTTTTTATGAAGACTCAGAGGGGAAAAAATAATAAACCCCAAACCCACGGCCCTTGAATAATGTAGAGACCTATAAACTCAGCAACTCATTTTCATAGACCTGCAGGGGAAACGGAAACTACTGGCATGTTTCCTTTTATTCTAGCACGAAGATACCTTCATATGGGACTAGAGAAACAGGTCCTGTTTCATAACTGTATTTTTACACCTGGCAGAAGAAACTAGTGCTCTGAAATGAAAGTAAAAACTAGGGCAGAAATAGCTGGGTGTTGGAGGAAGGTGGGCATGCGTGAAGCAGGGGGTGAAGGCTGCCTGTCTACAGCCTCTCAGAAATAAGCATCCATTGCAACCTGTCTTCTCACTTAATTTGTAAAGCTCTTTTAATATGATGTGGTTAAACGTCTCAGCCGCTGCACCCCCGTCCCCACACCCACCACGCTCTTCCCCAGCAAAATCTGTTGCCAATGCCTTTTCCGTGATCCTTCTTCACGTGGGTTTGTCTCCCTGGAATAAGAGCTAAATCCGGAAAAGGTCTTGGCCGCAGCTCACTGCTTCAGCGGCTGCTCGGAGGCCAGCTGGGGACGGATGGTCTCAGACCCCAACGACTCAGGTGGCTGCAGATACCCGCGCTCTGCGAAGCAGGTTTTCTTCTCTGTGAAGTCTATGCAGAAAATTGAAAATAGGAAAAACTGTGCTATTATATGCCGTTTCCTCCTGTCGTTCTAGGAAACAGAATTGAGGGAGAGTGCGATCTGAGCGAGGTGTGGCTTTTCTCAGCAAATACACATCCCCATGTAGAATCAGCACAAAATGTGGTTTCCAGAGTTTCCCGAAAGAAAACAAACAAACAAACAAAAAATTAGCCAGCCTTTCTTCACCTTCCTGTGTGTAAGGAGACGGGCTGTGGTAATGGGGGTAAACGTTTGGCACAGAGAGAAAAGGCTCATTACTCTTGTTTTGCAAAAGATCATTAAAAAGGCATGTAAGCTTTATAATGTATAATTCTGTCATTACAGACAGAAGGATCCCTTTGAGCATGCTTGGATGAGATCTGAGGAGACAGGTTCACTATGATGTTTGAGACATCTTAATCGGCTGCTAGACTCTATAAGAGGTCATTTATCTGATTTTCCAAACCCAGAGCCCCCTTCCACATTGTCAGGGAGACGCACTGGTACAGGGGCAAGTGGCAGGCAAGCAGTAGCTGACTACAAAATGGTGGTCTGGCCTGCCACAGAACGCAGGCCCTCCCGGAGGATCTTGTTCTAGCTCTTTCCGCCCTAGTTCCTTGTGGTGGTCTCTTTCATCTTCTTGAGTGGTTTGTCTCCTCTGTGGGGGAGCTTGCACGGACTTGCCCCCATCTAAGAACGGAGATGGGCAGTGATGACTCTGCGCAGTGCTACGATGTAATCACTGAAGTCGCTCGGCTGTGGGAAGAAAGAACCTGCTACCTACAATGCGGACATCACGTGACCCTGGGTAAATGTCAACTGATTCCTCAGCCTACATGGCTCGGGGACTCTGAGAATCTCAGCTTCTGGAAGCCAGCTTGGAATGAGGGTCAGATGGGGTCACACCTGTTCTTCCAGTTGTGGAGACGGCTGCCATCTTGGGGTACAAATTCAAGGACTGTTCCCGGTGGTAGAGTCAGACAGTCTGACTTTCTACTATTTCAGATTGTAGGGAAATCTAGTCCCTTTTCTAAAAAATTATCTTTTTATTTATTTGAGAGAGTTGGACAAAAAAAAGAGGGGGGGGAAGAGAACATACAAACATGCCATGAGAGGGATGGGAGCGGGGTCAAGGACAACCTTCAGAAGTCAGTCTGTCCTTCTACCCTGTGGCCCTTCTAGGGATCCAACTCAGGTCATCAGGTTTGCAAGCACACACCCCACTAGAAGAGTTAGCTCACCAGCACACCTCTTTATCTTTTACTAGACATCATATGAGGTTATCTACATAGCTGCCTGGTAGCAGATGTCCAGCAAATGTAAAATGCTATCAGTGAAGGCAGACAGATGTAGATGTTCCAACACCATCTGGCAAGATACTGATGGCTCTGGTGTCTCTGAACCAAGTGCATGGCTGGGCAAGTGGTGGGCACGTTTAGTTTGCCTTTAAAACACAGCTTTGACTTCAGTTCTGCAAACGTTGCTTGTGCATTGTGCTCATTTCCACAAACTCCCAGCTGAGCACTTCTGCGTTCTGCTCTGCCTAGTTGCTACAAGTTGTCTCATGACTATGCATGGATTAGCGTTAGGACATGTCTACCTTTGAGGATTGCAGCTCAGCAACCTTTGCCCTCTCATCCCATCTGCCCTGTTTTCTGGGGTTTTGATGGTGACAATTATGGTTGTAACATCTATTTTTATTAAATCAGAAGGGGACAGAATGAGGAAAATGAAAGGCTTGGGTGCACTTGGCCGTGCGGCTTTTTTAAGCGTGTACTAACTATTAACGTTAACTTTGTTCCGGGCTCTCTGCCAGCTGCTTTCCTCTTTGCTCTATCTTTTAGTCATTTCTAGAATGCAAAAAAAAAAAAAAAAGCTATTTTAGCTGAAGATCTGAGAAGTTTTGCAGTTCGCTCTAAGTTAAACTGATTCAAGTGGTGAAGTCCCAAGTACATCAATAACTACAGTTGTCTATCTGCTTCTCAAACGTTTCTGGAACACCCTCTGTGTGCTGCTCACCTAAGGGCACAGTGGTGAACCCCCTTCTTGGGGCTGCCAACCTAGTGAGTAAGATTGACAAGTAGACAGGCCACTGCAATTCGGTGTCAAAAGGTAGAGGATGTGGGAAGGGAGAGGTACTGCGGTCGGGGAGAACAGTCTAGGAGGATCCAGGGGCAGACTTGCAAGGAGTCTGCCACAGCATTGAGTGCTGGGTAATAAGGGCCCAGACAGAGAGCGCAGTGCAGGCGCTCTTGGGCAGGAGGGAAGCAGACCTCTCCTTGGGGCAGTTACACTAAGTATGCGTTTATTTGAGGAATCGCACTGTCAGACACTCTGGTGTTTTGCAAAGTAGTAATCGCAGGCTCTGGGGGATGATTATGTTCATTTCTCTGATTAGAGTTTTCCAAAAAGGAGTGGAAGTCAAAGATTCTCTGTGGTTGACTTTGTTTTTGTCTCCAGCATGAAGGTGGAAGACAGCCCGACTGGATCAGAGCATATAAAATAAAGTGTGTGTGTGTGTGTGTGTGTGTGTGTGTGTACATGTGTGCATGTGCACATTGGGGGACTGAGTCAATGTAAGTTCTCTCCTAATAATAGCCGTTGGCCTGTGTACTTAAACTCTGTGTCAGCTGAGTTCTTGGCTGCCAAAGTTCATGAAACTTCACTGGGCCTTCCTAATAAATCTAGGAGGACAGGAGCAACTATATATTGAGACGCTCATCTCCACTCAAAGAGGTCGTGGAGCTCAATACTTGGACCCGGGCCAGTGTGGCCTGAATGTGTGCTCTTATTCATGGTATTCCCCGCCCTTCCTATATTTCACCTCTCAGGAATACTGCAAGCCTAACAGAACTGTCAAAAACTTCACGGAGTCATTTACATAAATTATGGAACATAGACCACAATGGTTTCTCGGCCATATATAAAAACCATTTGTGGGGCTTCACGTCAGTGGCACAGACACTAAAATTGGAAAGATCCAGAGATTAACATGGCCCCTGCACAAGGAGGACACATAGTTTCATGAAGCAGGCATTTCATATTTTGGGGGGTGAGAATGATATAAACTCATTGCCTATACGTAGGAAACTATCAAAGACCAAAAAAAAAGATTATTTAGAAAAGCTTTATGGGTGCCCTCACTGGTAAACCACCACTACTCACCTCTCTCATTACTTCTATAGCTCTGCTGGCCACCCAATGTGACAGCCAGTGACTTTCAGCAGAGCAGAGGCCCTATCTCATTCTGTGAACCATCCTAGAGTGGGGGTGTCCTCCCTGGTGGGTGCCAAGTCCTCCTCAGAGGGCAACATAAAGGCTAACAGAGGCCCTCCATGAGCCCAAGGTGGATGGGTCGGCAGTCAGTGGTTTATTCCCAGGGAAGAGCCTCGGGGCTCGTGATAGGACCAGGTTATACCCCAGATGATCCTCATTTAAGGGCTCAGAGGATGGGTTGGAGCATGAAGATTTTAAGTGTGAATTTGATTTGTAGATAAGATAGATGGAATGATTC
Source organism: Typhlomys cinereus (assembly GCA_023101885.1). Taxonomy (NCBI): domain Eukaryota; kingdom Metazoa; phylum Chordata; class Mammalia; order Rodentia; family Platacanthomyidae; genus Typhlomys; species Typhlomys cinereus. The sequence goes on along the minus strand of JALPQD010000121.1, from coordinate 708,606 downwards.
TTGGGATTGGTCAACCAGATGGGAATTGTTCATATGTCTGGCTAACATAGAACCATAAGGCATACCTGGCATCAACCCTGATGATGATGATTAAACATTAGTTAAATCAAAGAGTGTATGCTTCTGTGAAATCTTAGGACCTAAATGTGGGCTATTATTAGTCTAAATATTTATTAGAGAAAGGAGAGAGAGAAAGAGAGAGAGAGAGAGGGTCTTTCTATTATATGGGCTCCAGGGATAGAACAGGTTGTCAGATTGGTGGGCAGGTGTCTTACCTGCTACATCACTGTGTCAACCCTATTTTTCTTTTTGTGAGACAGTGTCTCGTGTATCTCTAGCAGGCCTCAAACTCCATATAGCTGAGGATGACCTTGAATTCCCAATATGCCCACTTCTACATCCTGAGTGCTGTGATTATCCGCATGCACCACGATGTACATTATGTGTGGTGCTGGGTATCGAATCCAGGTCCTTGTGCAAGCACCCAAAGAACCGAGCTAATCCCCAACTCTTTCTAGTTCACTAGAAACAAACATACCTGGAGTACTAGTTCCCAGACTTTGTTACTCTACTGTTGAGACATTCTCCTCCCTATGTGAGGGGCGCAGACAAGTGTGTATGTACACTTGCATATGGGTGTGTGCGCGTGTGTACCTGCATTTGAACATGTGTGCATGTGGAGAACCAAGGACAACACCAAGAATCATCCTTGATTACTCCTCCACCTTATTGTTGTGAGTCGGGTCTCTAATTAAACCCAGAGCATGTCAGAGCTAGTCTGTGCATGTATGCATGCATGCATGCATGTATATGTGTGTGCATTGCATGTATGTATACATATATGTTGTGCATGTATGTGGAAGAAGCCACTTGAGTGCATGTCCCTGTGGAGGCTGAAGTGTGACATCGGGAATCATTTCCACACATGGAAAATGGGAATCTGAACTCAGATCCTTCTGTTGTGAGGCAAATGTTTCTACTTGAGTATGTCCCTAGTTTCTCTCTCTCTCTCTCCCTCTCTCTCTCTGCAGGCCAGACTGGCCTCGCACTCAACAGTCCTAAAGAGACCCATTCTAGAATGTAGCCCCTAGCTTAGATTAACCCCCTTTGTGTTTCTCATACATGACTGACTCCCAACTCTGTATCCTTTAGTGTTTCTTCTCTATGTCTTCTGTTCCCGGTGCCCTCCCATGTTCCTGCTTTTTAATATAAGCAGCCCCGAGTTTCACTAGTTATCTGGAGTGCCTGCTCTACTGTCCTGTCTGTAATGCATTTCCTCTTGTTCCTCACTTACAAAAACCTCCTTGTCCAGCACGGGCTGTGACTGCCACTTCCTCTTCACACTGTGTGTGGCACAGGGATCCGGACAGGAGAGAGAGTCCGTTAGGACTCAGACAACAACTTGGCTAAAAACGCCAGGCAGAATTCTGAGGGGTCTTCATTCTATACCAATTCACAGAAACGGGAGAGTCTGGAGACACGGGATATCTTGCTGGAGAAAACCAGAGAAAACAGTTAAAGCGCTCCCCAGAGGCCTCGTTATCATGATATGCTAAGGACTGAATCACTGCTGCGGAAGTGATGAACTGGTTTGGATTCCTGTGGGTTGTTAATCCTGCCTTGTGACCTGGTGACGTCTCCTGGGTAACATGTGTGTCTTGAGTGTCAGTTGCATCTGCCGGGATAGTGGGTTCCTTCTTCCTTCTTCCCCTGTCTACTGGAGACATAAAGATTAGAAGGAAGAGTTATCCTTAATACCAAAACCAAGAGAAATAACTTGATTAGATTTTTTTAGACAACTGAGAAATGTGTAGAGCTAAAATTTTATTGTAGCGACCCAATTTCTTTCCATGCTATTTAAAACCTGTACACTATGGATCAGAGAGAAGACTCAGTGGGGAAACCATGATGTGGGCATTGGTCGTAGATCCAACTTGACGGCTGAAGGATGAGTGTTTGGACATCTCTGGTAGTTGGGATGAGAACTAGTAGTTGGAGTAAGTCCTGAGCAGGCCTGTGGGAGACTAATAGACCCAGGAAGACCCCGCCCACAATGGGCAGGACCATCCTTTGGGCAGGTAGATAAGATAGAGAAAGCTAGTTCAGTATTTTAGCACATAGGCAGATTGTCACACTAGGAAGTGGGAAAGTCTGTCCTCTCAGTGCTTTCTGTGGACATGGTGTGGTCAGTTTCCTTGGTCCCTGATTGTGATATGAATTCTCCCGCCATACTGACGACTATAACCATAAGCAAGAGTAAACCCTTTGTTTCCATACATTGTTTAGGTCATGTGTTTATATCAGCAATAGACAAGAAACTGGACATCTGATGACCTGAATTTGATCCCTGGAACCCACATTAAAAACAAGCCGGCTGGGGCGACGCCGGTGTGTAATCCCGGTGCCCCCATGGCAAAATGGGAGGCAGAGGCAGGAATCAACCCAAAGCTCGAATCCACAGCATAGGAGTAGAAGAATAGAGACGCTGCATTGGAAACAAGGTGGAAGGGCCTGGGAAGATGGCTCAGGGATTAAAGCCTTTGCCGTGAAAGCAAAAGCACTTGAGTTCAGATCCCCAGGTCTTCAGATTCCACGTAAAAATGCCCAGCAGAAATGGTGGCAGTGACCTGCGATCCTGGCTCTGGAAGACTGAACCTGGGAAACTCCGCAGCAAAGCAGTAAGGAAGCAGAGCATCCAGGATGATTCCTGAAGTTGCCCTTGGACTTCCACAGGCGCACACACTCAAGTATCCTCTTATACGCACCCCCACACCCACAACAAAAAAGAAACAAAAGGTGGAAGGGAAGAGCCCCTGAAAAGTTGTCTTTTGACCTCCATATGTATACATGACATATTCACATGTGCACATACATGCATACATGCACACAATTAATAAATATATCTTTAAGAATAAAATCAGGTGGGCTGGAGAGGTGGCTCAGGGGTTAAGCCTCTGCCTTGCAGGCAGAAGGTCCTGAGTTCGGATCCCAGATCCCACGTATAGACGCCAGGCGGAAGCGGGGGCGGCCTGCGCTTCTGGTCCTGGTAGGGCGGAGCCTGTGAATCCCGGGGCAGAAGGAGGTGGAGGCGTCCATGGTGGTTCCCGATTTGTCCGTGGTTCTGGACACACACATACACACATGCGCGTGCACATACATACGCACACACGCACAATTGAATAAATAATAATCATAAAATTTAAAAAAAAGAATAAAATCAGTACATTGTGATAATTTTTAAAAATATCAGGATTGCACAGCACTTCTGTTCTGCAACTCACGTGACAGGGAAGGAGACCCATAGCACGGTCGGATCTGTGTGTTCATCATGTCCCTTAAGGGGGACATGTCTACAGAATTGATAATGACCAAGTCCTGCTTTGGGTCTGGTAATACAATCTAGCAACTGGCGACACAGCAAAAGCCTGCTTTGAAAAGAGAGAAGTCCACTTTGCTATTGGGCTGGTGATGTCCCCAATCAGGAAGTGTAGAAAACATGTGCTCTGAAGTGAAGTTGCATAACGATGGCTTGTCATACACAGAAGATTTCATGAGAGAAAGTTAATGTGACAGCAGACTTCAAACAAGTGCTATCTTTTAAAAATTTTTTATTTACTTAATTTTGTGTGTGTGTGTGCGCGTGTGTGCGTGTGTGTATGTGTATCAGAGGGCACTGTGTGTCCCTGAAGAGGACCAAGGGTTACTTCAAGAATCATCCTGGATTACTTCTACCTCCTTCTTGCTTAGCTCTGGGATTTTCCAGGCTCCACCCTCCAGGTTGCTGCTGTTTCTGCCTGGCGTTTTTACATGGGACCTGGGATTCGAAGTCAAGACCTACTGCTTTCGAGGCAGAGTCTTAACCCCTGAGCTATCTCTCCAGCTCACAAGTGTTATCTTTAAAAAATCAGATGCAAAAGTTTGTCATTGGCCTTTTGGGTTTGTTGGGTTTAGATTTTGTCTCTCTAGAACATGTCCTTGCCATCATTCTAGAGCAACACTATACTCGATGTAGGGGGTGCGTGACTACAATAACAGTCATTGACTATACAGCAAGTATCTAGGATCTCTGGGACTGGTTGCTGGCTAAACTAGATAGAATTGGTAAGTTTCAGGTTCAGTGAGAGATGCTACCTGGATAAATCAAGTGGAGAATAATTAAAGAATACACCTGATGTCAACTCTGAGTCGTCTATGTGTGAGCTTATGCACATATGTGCACTCATACACCTGCAAACACAGATACACAGACATGCACAGGTATACACATAACACACACATCCATGCAAAAAACAAAGACCAAACAACAACAAAAAAGAGACATAACTGAAGTCACAAGTCTCATTATTGCCTTATTACTGTCCAGACACTTCCAGTCTGCAGATTCCTGGGAAAATTTCCTTTGATGCTTCCACATGGTCTTGTGCCAGTTTGAGAGCTCTGTTCTGGATTATGAGCTCAAACTCTACTCACATTTTTAGCATGTTAGTCTGAAACTGCACAGTGTGTTTGGAACTTTAAAGTCAACACCTCATTTTCATGTTGGAATTGCTGAAAAGTAAATACAAAACCTTAAATTTCATAATTGGAAATTCTTAAGTCCTGTAAGCCTTTTTCATGCTTGGAGCTAAGGAGCGAAGCATCTTTGGAATAATAGTTCCTGAATTTCAAGCATTGATTACTCTGCTCAGTGGTATATGTGCTCACCCCCTCCCAATCAGCTCTAGTCACTACAAAATTACTGTTCTCTGAAGGATAAAGACCCGTTGTAAACGCTAACATCAGCCTAAGGTAATTAACAGCAACCAGTAAAAGGAAAGGGATTTATACCCTATGCAATTTATGACCCTAAGAATTCGCAGGTCAACTGAGCAGATTGGTCTGCTTTTGAGTTTTGGTGCTTGGGATTAAATCCAGGGCCCCATGCATATCCTCTACTACTGAGTTATGCCACTAGCTCAGGACTTACTTGTTTGTAACAGCAGCTGTGCATTAAAGAAAGATGGGTCTTCTGTAAGCGTTCATCCAGTATAGATGGGTTAGAAAATCTATTATGTATAGAAATGCTTGGCAGTCTAGTCTACCATAACAATTATAAGTAATCTTAAAGAACTGTCATTAGTAAATGGAAAATGATAAGTTAGATCACACAGGTTTTTGATTGGTCATTGTCGAAGTATGATTTCTTCCAAATTACTAACACATTCCATAGGAACTACTTTTCAAATTATTTTATTTTATTTTTGTGCACGTGTGTGTGTGTGTGTGTGTGTGTGTGTGTGTGTGTATGTGTGTGTATCAGAGGGAACTGTGTGTGCCTGTGGAGGACTAAGGATGACTTTGGGAATCATCCTGGATTGCTTTTGCCTCCTTTTTGCTTTGCTCTGGGATTTCCCAGGCTCTGCTTTTCAGGGTTGGAAGTACAGGCCACCACCATTTCTGCCTGACATTTTTACATGGGATCCAGGATCTGAATTCAGGTCCTTCTGCTTGTGAGGCAGAGTCTTAATCCGTGAGCATCTCTTCTGCCCAAGAGCTACAATTTTAAGGCTGGCGATACAGTCCAGTAGTAGAGTGCTTGTCTAATATGCATGAGGCTCCGCCCCAGATTCAGTTCCCACCAGTGTATAAAGTACAACCAAAAATTTTTGAGTGAAAGGGAGAAAGGGAGAGAGAATGAGACAGAGAGAGTGAGAGTGAGAGAGAGAGAGAGAGAGAAAGAAATACACACAGAGAGGATACATGTATGTTATGGCATACCTATGGAGGTCAGAGGTCAACTTTTGGAAGTCAGTTCTTTCTACCATGTGGGCTTTGAGGGATCAAACTCAGGTCCCTAGGCTGCTGCAGGTACCTTTAAGAATGCATGGATACCTTATATATTAAATATCATTTACATTTTTAATGAACTGATTTACATGTCAAAATTGAGGAGAGGGGTGTTTAAGTGATAGATTCAGAAACCAGGAAGCAGAATCTTTGAACTTCACCTATCTCCTGCACTGCCCAAACAAAGCAAAACAAAAAAACTAGTAGAACAATTAGCCTTGCCCTTCCTTCTTATGGCGGCAAGTGGAGTTGGGTAGGTAAGTTGGGGAGGTGAGTGGTGTCTTTGATCCTCACTCCGGCCATCCATCCAATGCAAAGTACTGTACGTGGTTTCCTTAGATGCCTGTTCATCTTGGTCAATGCTTCTACTATAGTTCAGTCCATCTCGACTTTTCTGCTAGATGTAGATTTTTCTGACTGTCTATCTTTGTCTTCTGACCGGCTAGAAGTCCACTCTCCCTTTTATTCACAGCGACCCTTCTAAAAATGGATATCTGATGTACTCAGGCCTCTGCTTGGAATCCTTTAATGGCTTCCTGTTGCTTCAGAAAAAAAAACAAAACAAAAACCCCAGCTGCTTAATGGGCCCTCCCTTGAGGCTTTCGGGATGCGATCTCTATTACTTGTGTTTTGTCTGCCCCATCTGGCTGTTTCTGATTGTTAAAACCTCCCAGCTCTATGGTGAGCTCGTCAATTTCTCTTCACAATTTTGACTATTCTTTCTTTAAGCAAAAGCCATGCATTAATTAAGTACCTCAGATATTTTGGTAATGACTTTTATTTTTGTATTAATATATTTGGTTTGGAAGACCACTTAGTAGTTTCATTTGCTTTCTTTTCCTTAGTATGTTGTTGATTTATATCTTTTTTATCCCGTGGTGTTCTTCCTGTGGTTTACTTTTGTGTGTCTCATGATAACGTCTTAATATCGCATGTGTGAATATGGACTTTAAGTCAAGGAGATAATTAATATTTTTCTTTTTTAAATTAATGAAGTTGATTCATTCTTTCAGTTTCCTGTATTCATGTAGGCATACCAATCACTCTCATTCCACCTTCTCTCTCCTTCCTACCATCCCTGTTTCCTCCCCTCTCTCTCGTCAGTCTCCTCCTCACAGTCATGTCTATTTTCTATTGTCCTTTTGTTTTGGGACTGCTGCGTTTAACAGGGCCATGGGCACGTCCTTGGGTTCAGAGCTGCCCACTGCAACCTGATACACTCAACAGTGGTTACACAACAATAGTGATGACGTAGAAGAATTGGATGAGAAAACAGGAAAGACATTTCGGTGAACCAGAAGTGGCATTGGCGAGTTCGTCCGTGGTTCTACACATACACAGACACACATACACACACAGACACACACGCGCGCACACATACGCACGCACATGCGCACAGTTGAATAAAAAAAAAAAAAAAAAAAAAGAAGTGGCGTTGGAACAGACACTCTTGAGCACAACACAGCCACGCGGTATCTGGGAGCACTAAGGCAGCTTCCTGCCCACGTCCTTGTTTGAAGCAATGTTGTTACTTTCCCTGATGCCTTACAGGAAAAAAGCATCTTGTTTCTTGAGCTTAAGCCCCAGTGGGCTTACAGCTTTACTCCGTCAAGTGTGTCCGTTTCAGCCCCATTCCTGGCTTGTGGAAATGTCTCGTTTCTGAGCCTCCTTATATCTCCCTGGTGTTCTCTTCCTACTTTTCCCCCCATCATCATTGTTTTTGTAGAAGAAAAGAAGTAGTTAAAATACAAGAGGCCAATAAGATGATTCAGAGGGTAAAAGAGCTTGTGTATAAACATGGCGACCTGAGTTCAATTCCCACAGTGCACATGGTGGACGGAGAGCCTTCTAGAAATTGTCCTGTAACTCCACGTGTGTATACCATAGCATACATGCACCTCTCTCATCTCTCTCAATAAATAATACATTAAAGATAAATAAAAAACAACCTTATTACAACTTGAATAGAAATACTTTTGTGTGCACCTCTCCATCTTTATTTTCCATTGTTCTGTGGATTTCCAAACCCATAAATCACCTTGTAGTGATAGTGATTTGCTTTCAGTTTGCAGAATCTACAAATCACATGTCCTTCTCTGGCATACCCAAGTTGGGATGAAATAAGACAAAAGACAGTCAAGTGAAATTTCTTTTAAAAGTCACCTTTATTACAGATAAACTAATTAACTACAAGTTTTGAGATCTGAAACTTGGAATGGCCTGTCTCCATTCTCTGCTGACTTTTGTTCCCTGAGACTCTGCATCAGAGTAGCCACCAAAGGGGAAGGTCCAACGAGCAAGCACGTTTAATCTGGGTTATTGTTCACCTTTGGCAGAAGAGGAGAAGTGAATGAATTCTTAGGAAATGAGACCTTCTTACTAGGGTAGCTGTGGTCCAGACTTATGAGCCAATGGATGTGACAATACTTATCGGTCCAGTAATATGAATATGAAAAATAATGGGGGAAAAACTCAGGAGTGTATTTCACTAGAAATTTCTCTTTCCCTCCATGAAAACATGGCATCGGGGAGAAGGAAGTCTCCTGACCCATGTCAGGTGCTTTTTCTTTCCTGCATACTTTTTCTTTTGCCCACCTCTGAGCCTTGGGATGTCTCTAATAAAATAATAGTGTTCGCTAAATCCCAATTGTAGGCTAAGTACTGAACCTGTCTGTTCAATCCTCTAACAACCCTAGGAAGTCTGTTATTTTTAATCTCATGGATGAAGGAACTGAAGACAAGGAAGATTTCCAGAGTTTCCAAGAACAACACAGGTAAATGGCAGAGACAAAAATTAGGATCATGTTTCTCTAAGTACCAGCAGCCATTGTCTCTTAGTCATACACAGCTGCCTCTGTGTTTCAGTCTTCCTTGTACCTAGAACCCAGTGTAGCCCCTGGCACAGAGTGGGTCCTCCAGCACAATTTATGGATGAATATATAAATCAATGAAGTGCAATCTCACCCTGGCTGACCAGAACAGGCACCGTGTGGGCATCCAGGGACTGAACTCAGGTCACCAGGTTTTCAAGCAGATGCTTTACATGCTGAACTATCACCATGGCCCTGATACAAGGATTTATATACAAAGAATGCCTGACCTCCTTCAGCGTGGGAATCCTGCGTGTAACTGTAGACACGTGCTTCATTTTGAATATGTCTGCAGGGGCTGCTGGACTCGGTGTAACCCTCCTGTTACTTCTGTGCAGCCCCGTCACTGCAGTCACTGCAAAGTCTTCTGGCTGCCCAAACTCTTCTCCACTGTCCAGCCTACCTGTACCTCTGGTGCAAGCCTATTAGTGACTTTAAGGGTGGGTTCCCTCTGGATCCCAATCTTCTACAGTTGTAAAACAGCTGACGTTTCACATTGTACTTGTAGCCACAGTACATGTAAAGGCCTGCTCGGCTGTTACTCAAGACATGCTTGTAAGCCACAGAAAGTAATCCCAATGGAAAAACGACATTGCTAGCCTTATTTAGCTACTTGGCTTTCTGTCACTATAACACACACTTGAGTTAATCAAGTTATAAAGAGAAAAAGGGTTACATTGATCCCAGGCCACGATCAGGCAGACCCACCGCATTTAGTTCTCTGACAGGGAGGTTGTCAGCAATGGTAGGGAATACATGCTGGAGTGACAGCGTTCCCCTTCATGGTCAGGGAGCAATGGAGAAAAAGGAAGAGGGAACTGGGGAGATGGCTCAGCTGGTAAGGTGTTTGCTGTGCAGGCATGAAGGCCTGAGTGTGGTTCCCCAGCACCCATGTAAAATCTGAACACTGTGGTGCATGCCTGTAATCCCAGCACTGTGGGGCAAAGGATGGAGACCCGATGATCCTTGGAATTTGCAGGTCAGCTGGTCTAGCCAATCAGTGAGCTCAAGATTCAGTGAGAGATGCTGTCTGAAAAAGTAGAGTAATAAAGAAAGATACCTGATGTTGACCTTGATCTTCACATGTACACATACACATGTTCATACATACCACTCCATGCAAGTACACACATGAGCACGAGAGACATATACATACAACACACACACACAGAGACAGAGAGAGAGAGAAAGTCCTTCTATGTCTTTAAGAGCACAATGATCCAAATGTCTTACTAGACCCTACATCCCAAAGTTTCTACTACATTTTTGAATAGTGCCGTGAGCTGGGGTCTAAGTCATTAGTGCACAAATCCTTGGGGGACATTCCATACCCAAACTCTGTCATTCTGTCCCAGGATTCTGTTTCAGTTACTTGTCTCTCTGCTTCTGTGAGACAATTCGTATGCACAATTCAAGGGAGAAAGGGAGATTAATTTGACTTATGATTCCTGAGAAACATACAGTCCACTGTAGTGGAGGCCTGGGAGATAGCAGAAGTAAGGAACAGCTGGGGTCACTTTAGCCATGACGGAGGTAGAGATAGTAAATGACAAACTGATAAAATCAAACTGCTAGAGGAAGCAGGAGGGCTATACAACTTCAAGGCCCGCCTCCTTATGACATGCCTTTCTCTAGCAAGGCTCTGTCTTCTAAAGTTTGCCCTGACTTTCCCAAACACTAACAGCTAAGAAAGCAAACACACGTCCCTGAGGGGGATGACTCATGCAGAAACCATGACAGACTTCAAGAATCCGGGTCTATCTCCCAATTGCAGTTGCGACCCCACAAATGCAAATTGCAATCACTTCATTTTCTTAGTCTCCAAGGATTTAACTTTTGCAGAATTGTTCAAAAGTCCAAATCCAATGTGTCCTTTAAGGCTCAAGGCTAACTCAGCTTTGCCATCTTCTAAAAATTAAAGCAAGCTACATGCTTCCGAGATATAAGACACAGTGGAGACTGTACTATTGCAAAAAGGAGGAACAGCAAAACTGCACGAAACCAGGACAGACTCTAAATTTCCATTTCTGATACCCAGAGTCAACTATGATAGGACGTGACCTCAGGGGGCTTAGCAGCCCCATCTCCCTCGCCTTCCTGTGACAACCTTGGTCCGCACAGCCACTCTACTCCGGCTGCAGCTTCTGTCAGCAGCCATCCTCCATTGGAGGAATCTGAATTCTTGGGGGGTCTTTTTGAGTCTCGGTGTTACTCTCACTTTGTACTTTACACTGACTCTGACACATACTGCCTGGCCTGCAATCTTGCTTTTTGACTTCTCAGAGCAAGCTGTAATGTTTGTATCTTGCCTGCCTCCCAAACCAGTGGGATAGGGTTGAAACCAAGTGCTGGTGTCCTGAGCCGGAATGAACCATGGCTACAGTGGCTGCTTCTGAGTGTCTTGTCGGAGGAAGGGAACAAGGAAATGAGTTCTCAAGCCAAGCATTCAAGTGGGGGGTCATGTGGCTGCTTCCTCTCCAGGGACTTTGCTCTTTCTCTTCAGCTTTTTTCTAGGTGTCGCAAGTCAAGCCCAAGCAAAGCACTATCCCTGGAGAAAATGAGAGGCCTTCAGACAAAGGTCAGGTACACCCAGCCTCCGGATCTCACAGGTGCATGGTCACTGTGTAAACTGTCATTTTGTATTGAGCTAACAAGGTTTCAGAGCACTTTACCAACAAGTAATTTGAAACTTCCACAGTCTTTGGAAATTGACACAGATTACTCTGCTTATGTAAATAAGGAATCTCAGTAAGGGGTGGAACTTGGCTTGAACTCTACTCATAGAGTGGGTACCTCTTAGGCATGTTTAAATGGAAAAAACCCATTTGCCTACTTGGTGTACCACCTTGTGAAAGCAAGGATACCAACTAATAGTCCTTTAGCGCAAAACATGTTTATGACACCCACAGGTCATTGCTGGGTGGACATTTTTCCTGAGAATATACCACACCACCATCCACTCCAGATAAGACTCTGCGACGGACCAAGGAAATGATTACACCCCAACATACAAACTTGACCAATCAATACGTTTATTTGGGTTACTTGCAGGTATAGGTAGGGTCAGCGTTACTTCCAGGAGCCGGGACCATTCGAAGGCCGCTACATTAGCAGAAAGCCTGTGCATGGGTGAGACTCACAGAATAGAGGAGTCTCCTCCAGGCTTCTGGTGTCTCCCCCATGGTTGGACTGTTCCCTGGCCTGTGTCTCCTTATCTTCTTGGTTGGCCTGCTCAGCAGTCTACTTCAGACATGACTGTTCTGGAATCTTCTTGCAACTACTCAGCGGTCTCCCTTTTATCTGCTTGGCTGCCAGGCCAGTCTCCTTCCCCCGCGCCCCTCCCCAGTTGTTTACATCCTGGAAGGAGCCGGTCCCCCCCCCTTGTCAGTTTCAGAAACCTCTTGGCTTCCCCACCACCTCGCCCCACCCTGAGTCGTTTACTTGTTGAGACTGAGGCAAAGTTGAAGATGGCTGTCGCGGTCTGTCCCCCTGGCAGGTACCGGGACAACCCCAGCGTCTCTCCATTCTCAGCTCAAGGGGATGGATGGAGGGTGTCGGAGCCAGGCAAACCGTGCACTGGAAGAGCGGAGCAGGAAGGATTCTGGGTCAGGGACAGAAGAACACAGCGGGGTGGGGTGGGGGAGGGGCCCAGCAGGTTCTGCTCCCAGTTAACTGAAACCCAGCTAACTGAAGGCCTCACTCAGGCGATGCTAGATCTGGGACCTTCCCCGACCCACTTGCTCTCCACCCAGGCGCCCTGACAGTGGTCTCGTGAGCAGCCAGCACCCGATTCCACAGTGTTCTTCCATTTCCTTGCCGTGTGCTCCCCCGGGACCACAGTTCGAGGAACAAGAGGGTTCCAACTTATTTCCCCATGTCTTCAGAGCTTAGCGGCACATCCGCCGTGCAGTAGTTCCTTAACAAACCCACCCTTTGTGAGCAAATTAGCCTTCTGTGCTTTGGCTCAGCGAGGGTCACAGCCTTTTTTTTTTTTTTTTTGCTTTTCATGGATCTAGCATGAGCATTTTTAAGCTTTGAACTACAATTTTTCCCTGATCTTTGAGGAAAATGCTTTATAGAAGAAAATGTTTTATAGCAGGAGGAGCTACTCCCAGAGCCTGGCAATTTAACCACATGTTCAGTGGCTGTGCCTGGTAAACACTGTGAAACAGTTGAAATTATGAAGGAACAGACTGTGTAGATAGATAGATAGATGATAGATAGATAGACCAGTTCCCCTCCTTCCTCCAGCATATGACTTTAGTTTTATAAGACAGGGCTAGTTGATGATGATATATATAGATCATATATGTATATATATATACACACTCTAGTGTGTGTGTGTGTGTGTGTGTGTGTGTGTGGATGTGTGTGTGTATAATGGACTCAGCTCAGCTCAGCTGATACTTGGTCCAGGAACCTTGGATCAAGGTTAAAATTGTCTTTAATAATGGAAGAGTCAACATAAGATTAAACAAACACAAGTAACTTATATATTGTAAGGCATAAGTGGATCTCAGGAATAGTCCTATAAATCTGAAATGTATAAGAATAAATTTTGTTTTATAGAAAATTGAGTAAGTCTAATCTCCTAAAACACTAATTTATATGGAGCTGTACAAGGGAAATTACTTGTTCTGCCACTTTGGAGTCTATGCATGCACCTTTTTGATCAAAGTACCACTATGCTTTGAAAGTAAAATATTCTCTTTAGACTCTCTGGAGTGAACCTGTTATGTACTCGCACACACACGTGATATGCTTATGTGCATGCATAAACACACGCGCATGCACGGGCACGCACACACACGTTCACATAGCTTTCTGCTGGCTGCCCTCCTTTGGACCTATCTTTGTTCACCTTCATGTGACTGAGTCCACTTACTGAAATCTGACCTTAACTTTCTCAAGTACCAGCTCTTCATACATTTTTAATTTCTTTAATTATAAATGTAACACAAACACCACGGGGAAAATCTTAAGAGCTATAGTCTTTTCCAAACATTCCCTTTTACTGTATGTATGTGTGTATTTTTATGTTCTTATAATCATAATGAATAAATTTGCAACTTGCATTTAAAATAAACAGTACTGATTCTTTTAAAACTCTACAAGAGAGAGAAAGGGGAGAATGAAAGGAGAGGAGAAAGGAGCAAGAGATGGAAAAGAGAGGAGGAGGAAAGGAGAGAGGAAAGAAAGCAAAGAGGAGAGAAAGGGAGAAAAGGGGGGAGGAAAGGAGAGGGAGAGGGTGAGAGGAAAGAGGGAGGAGGGAGGGAGGAAAAGAGGGAGAGAAGAAGGAAAGGAGGAGGAAGGGAGGGAAGAAGAGGAAGTGGGGGTAGAGAGAAACAGAGAGAGAGAGAGAGAGAGAGAGAGAAAGCAATGGTTTTTAACCAAATAATTGAAGGCATTGTCATGGATTGTATTTGGATATCTGCAAAAGTCTATCATTTAAGCAATGCTTTTATTCTCATAAAACAACAACAGCAAGTTTTGCTCATCAGGTAAAGGCAAGAAAACAGAAGAGGCATGGGCAAAACTCAGCCCCAGCCATGGGGTGACTCTGCAGCCATGGGTGATCCTGCAGTCATGGGTGACCCTGCAGCCATGGGGTGACCCTGCAGCCATGGGTGACCCTGCCAAAGTCGCACTTGACCAACAGGTCACAGGTGTCACAGGTTTGCTACTTCTCATGGTTAACAATTTTGTGTCAAGCTAGGAAGGATTTACTTTTCAAAGTTAATACAACTGGCTATTTCATCCAGAGGTCAGTATTTATTTACCTTGAACTTCTCATGGAAAATAGTGAACCCCCTTCCCCCAACAGCGGGAAACCTGAGTTTCTTTTCCCGTGGCTCGGAGTCTCAACATCAGAGACTTAGGAAACCGTCACATTTAAAAGGCAAGGGTTTCTCACATCCCTTCCCAAATGTACCCCACACATCTCACTTTGGATCTGGCACTTTTTGAGAGGTGGCCCTGAATATTTGTATGTCCTGTGCTTGTTGTATCTTGTAAAGCAGAGTCAATGGCAATGACTTCTTTTGCCATGTGGGAGAGAGCTAGGCAGAACTGCAGTCCAGAGATTGGAATGCAGTTATGAATCCTGCCAAGGAACATGAAGCTTTCTGTGCTTGATTTCTAATCTAAGACTGACTTCCTGTCTCTGCCATTTACAAGGCCTCTTCTCCCAAACATCAGCGAGGATGTGCACCGTGAATGGAAAGTAAGTATTAAAAAAGAATTTAAGAGTCATGCAAGATTACTTATCTCTAAGCAATCCTTTGGACTTAATCACAATCTGGTTTCTCTAAATACTAGTGGCAAGTCAGAGAGAAGGCGGAGACCTATGGTAAGTTTGTTAGGATAGAAAGCTTTTAGGAAAGGTCATGGTTTGGTCTAAAGATGGGAGACATTGAGACAAAAATGAAAGCCAAGTAGGGAGAGGTGAATCACCTTGGCCACAGGCAGCAAGCAGCATGGATTGTTAGGGTGTGTGAAGATTAGGGACACAACCTTGGGTTCCATCATGTGACACAGGTATGTACTCAGAGGGGTCAGGCAGTTACTGATAGACAACTGCCACAAGCCCCCAAGAGGTGAGGCCAGATTTTTATGGTTTTACAGGGACATTGCTATCTAACCCTAGGGATTACGGTGTTGATTCAAATTAAATGAATTTAGATAAAATCGCCTTCCTGAGCTCCAGAACCCCCGCATTCACCTCAGTTAGCCCTTCCTTGGGAGGGGTGGTGGTGAGCGGGTGACCACCAGTGTGTCCCAAGGGACTGAACTCCGCGGGGTTCTTTCTGTCCTACGGATCTAACCGGATTCCAGGAAAGGAACCCAGGTGAAGGAGCCAAGGCTGCCATTTCTACACCGAACCAGCACGTGGTCGGCGCTGCCCATTTCCCCGAATCTCGCCTCGGCTGCCCCAGAACGTGCTGACCGACTGCTCAGAAGTGCGAGACGCGCGGCTTGAACCCCGCCGACTGAGAGCACCGGGGAGCCCCGGATCGCGGCGACCAGAGTCCTCGCTCCGCGCGGCCCCGGCCGCGGACCAGCCATTCCCGCCAGGCGGGCGCCCTGGGGTTCCGCGCGGCGCGGCGACCCGGCGGCTCTCCCGGTGCCCGCGGCCGCGGGGCGCTTCCGGGGGGCTGCGGGGCCCGGCGGGCGGGGGCGGGGCGGCGCGGGCCGGGAGCGTGCGCGCGCACCTCGCTCCGCCGCCCGGGGACGCCCACTCGCGAGTCGGGGCGGCAGGCCGGCCCCGCGCCCCCCGCAGCCCGCTCGGCCCCGGCGTCCGCCCAACGGGTGCCCGCCGGCCACTCGGCGCGTCAGGGGCCTCCGGAGGCCGGGGACGAGCGCCGCCTCCCGCGGCCGCGGCCGTCTCTCCCGCCGCCACCGCCACCCGCGCGAGCCGCGGACGAGCCCCGGAGGCAGCGCGGCGGCGGCGGCGCCCGGAGGCCGGGCGGGAAGGAGGAAGCCGAGCCGGGGCCGACCTCCGGCCGCCCGAGGCGCGGCGGCTCCCGCGCGCCCTCCGCCGCCGCCGCTGCAGGGCGGAGCGAGGAATGAGCAGGCGCCGGCCCCGGGCTCTCGCACGGAGGGCCGCGGCCCGGCTGCCTCCCACGCCGCGGACGCGCGAGGGCTCGGCCACGCCGGCCGGGCGAGGAGGGCTCGGGGGCCTGGGCTCCGGAGCAGGCGCCGGGGCTCGCTGAGCCGGCAGCCGGGAGCCGGAGCCGGAGGAGGAGGGCGGCGAGGAGGAGGAGCCGCGGGCTCCCCTCCCCCGCTCACGCCGGCCGCTCGGGGCGGAGGAGGAGGAAGTTCCGCTCGCCGACAGGCCCGTGCGGCGGCGGCGACTCGCAGCGCCGAGGTACCGGGGACGCGATCGCCCCCCGCGCCCGCCGTCGGAGCTCCGCCCGGCGCGCCCGCAGCCTGCGGGGCGGCGGCGGGAGGCGCGCGCGGCCGACTGCGCCTTCCTGCGGCTTCGCCCGGCTCCGCCTCGGGGTTCCGCGAGGAGGAGACCCCGGTCGTGTGGTCCACCGCGGAGTCTGCGAGAGACGGCCGAGGACCTCCCAGGGACCCGATCGGGCCCCGCGCGGGCCCCGCGCTCGGCAGGACCACCTTTGAGCATCTCTCCGGGGGCGCAGGGATGGAAGGAGCCACCTTGCGGCTCGTCTGCCGCGCGCGTCGCCCGCTCGGCTCTTGGGAATGACTTACAGTTAACCCGACGAGGTCCTGAGCGCCAAATGGCCTGAAGAGCTCGCTGGACATAAACCGGAGATCGCTGGGGAGGTCATCGGGGCTGCTGCCCTGGCCAAGAACGCACAGCAGTCCTTGGACAGAAGTCGAGCGTATTCCTTTTTGTTTTTCCTGGCCGAGGTTTGGCACACGGTTCGAGCACAGGACATCTGGGGTAAAATGAGAACTTTGTGAAGTGTCTGTCTCGAGAGCCTGAACGATGACTGCCCCAGCGCTTCTGCCCCTGTCTGGACGAAGGATACCTCCTCTGAACCTGGGGCCGCCCTCCTTCCCGCACCACAGGGCTACCTTGCGACTGTCCGAGAAGTTCATCCTTCTCCTTATTCTTAGTGCCTTCATCACCCTGTGTTTTGGGGCATTCTTCTTCCTTCCGGACTCTTCGAAACACAAACGCTTTGATCTGGGGTTGGAAGATGTGTTAATTCCCCACGTCGATGCGGGCAAAGGGGCCAAAAACCCTGGCGTCTTCCTGATCCACGGGCCCGACGAACACAGACACAGGTGGGTTGGTCTCAGAAATTCTGCTCGTTGACATCTGCCAGCGAGCGACAGGCATCGCTTCCTTGCTTCCCAGCCGAATGTCAGGGTGTTGACAATTGTAAGTTCAGGACTGAAGTCCAGCGCCTTGGTTTTTGTAATAGGTGAGAGGTGCGTTCTGAGTTGTCTGCTGTGACAACCTGGGGAATGGAGATGTGAAACGCGACATATGCTGCATCTGCGGGTGAAGAGCAAGTTTCCGTCTGTTATGGAGCTGTCTGCCCGTCTTGTTGAGATACCATCGAGTCTTACAGCCCCCGTGGCCGCCCCCCCCCCAGGCTTGCCACCCTTCGGCTTGCAGTAGTGAATCTTAGGTCTCCAGACATGGGTAGATTATTTGCAGGGCATGTATTTCGGTGTTCCATATTGAGTCGGTTCAGTTAGGTGTAAAATACCAGGTGAATCTTGTGAACAAGACTTGGGGGAGGGAGAGTGTGCTTTAATTCCCCCCCTAATTTGATTTTGTGCTGAATTTTTAATCCAAGAGATGGACCAGGCCAGTCCTTAACTATTACTATCACCGTTTCGTCAGGTAAGGGGTTTGCCTTCTTTCAGATCGCCAAGTTGAACTGGGCTCTTGTAGAATACAGTTGAAGGTCTGGTTCTGTTCCTTTAAATTACTTCTGTGTTTGTGTCTGGGAAACGATTTATTGTTTCCAGACCTCTCTGAATTTCATAAAGTCGTTCTTGAGTATGTGAAAAAGAATTTCTTATCTGAGCTCAGATTTCACTTGCACGATAGAACTTCTATAGGAAATTGATAGTTTCAACCTTTAATCCAGCATGCAGATTTTGAAAAAAACTTAGGTTCAAATATGTACCTTATGTTAAATATTTAGGACAGTAGGAGATTGTTGTAAGGAGAGCTGTTTCCTATTTTGTCAGCTCAGTTAATCATGACTTGCCAGATGTTTCTCTGTTTTGACTTTACCTTATGTTCTAGTGTAGTTTAATACAGATACACTGTACAGGGATACCTCGAGACTTCCCAAGAAGTTAATCCTCCTTAGTGCCTTCCGTAAGTTAATTTGGAATTGTTTTCATTTTTCAACACTGTACTTTAGTATTTTTTTTTTTTTTAATTTTGCCCTTTGTTTTTTGTAACTGAGAAAACTTTTGATCTGGGAAATACACTGCTGAAAAAAATAGTAGCAAAGTAGTTTTCCTGGAAAAACTTGATTTTCCATGGTATGTAAGCTATGATGAACATTCATCAAAATGTGTGTAAGACAGGGACATTTGAAAAAAATGCATGTAAGACAGGGCTCTTTAACAGCTGCCATCATTACTGTTACTATGACTGATTGTCATAGACTTTTTAGCTTCCTTCGTGCTTTGTATAGGTCAAAGCTTAAAAGTATTGCCTGTTTCTACTTTAGAAAGACTTATATTTAGGGAATTTAGAGAAATTCTGTTAATTGAAGTGGAAATACAAAAGTTGACTGATACACTGTAAATGACAATTCCTAAACGATGTAGCCCACAAGTATCCATGTATCCTGTTTTCCCTACTGCCTGGATTCTGGGGGTTGGAGTGTATCAGTTGTAGAGTAGCTGAGGAAGTGGTCGCTGAGCTTGAGCTTAGTTGGGGTAGGAAGAATCTGGTAGTAAGTGGTGCAGACGGGAATTTATTGGACTGTATTCAGTCAGTGCTTTTTTTTTTTTTTTTAAATGAGCACTTAAAGAGTGATATTTCAAGTAATAAAGGATCCGTGTATTTTCTTTCTATATATGTTTGTGGTTAGGTCAATTTATGTTTTTCTTTTCTTAGTTTTTCTTTTGTTGCTTTTAACTGAAATGTCTGTTAAAGATTTTTTATGTTATGCAAGGAAATACGTATTAAATTAAATGTAAATTTAAAATGTGGAAACAGTACAACAAACTAATGTATAAATATTAAAGTATTTAAAAATAATCAGAAATTTCACTTTTACACACTTAAATTGCTACTAACATCACACCTATTTGGGTTTATAAAAATCTTAATTCAGAAGCTATAGGTTGATATTCTCTTTTTCTCTCTGTCGTGTGTGTGTGTGTGTGTGTGTGTGTGTGTGTGTGTGTGTGTGTGTAGTGTATGTGTGTCTAAGGATATAGGATAGAGGGATGGAAGTGTTACTTTGATAAGTATTGGGAGGTAAATCAGCCACTATTTCTTGTTAACAGTATTTAGAGATACTTGTCAAATTAATGCTTATTCTTGTGTACTTAGAGTGGCAGTTTGTTGACGCTCTATAGTTATATGCTGCAGTTTGCAGCGTATAACTGATCAGGTGTGTGCTTCTCAGGGAATTTTAAACTCTGTGCCTGGATTGTTTCCTTTGTGTGACAGTGGCATCTCTCCTTAGGTCATGCTGAAGGAGATAACACGCGCAAAGCACTCAGCATAGCTCATAGCATTGAGCCAATTATCAATAAATGTTAGCACCTATGGTCAGTAATGATAACTGGGCTGTTTTCCTTTGGAGTCTGCTTTGCTTTAAGTGGTCTGTATGCTTCTGGAAAGTTGGGAGCCGTGGATTACTGTTTGAGTAGTGCACAGACTCCCAGGGCAGGAGCTAGCCAGGAATGTGTGGATGCAGGTGCTGTCTGCGGCCTCCTTTGGAGGGTGCTGGGCTCTCGGTAGATGACGGGGTGGGCGTGCGGTCGGATGATGCTGGGAAATTGTCCTCAAGCCGTGGAGCTCATGCAGGGCAGTGAGCAGGAGGCTCCCTGAGGACACTGCTCAGAAACTGGGCAGAAGATTGAAGGAGGCATCGGCGGGAGGAGGGTGTGCGAGGTCAGAGCCAGGAGCTGGGTGGTCTGGGTGACGACCCCTGTGTCAGGGCAGCAGGTGATGAGCGGCTCCCTTGGGTTTCCTCAGATGCAGAGGTTTGAATTCGTTACTGGCAGTCACAGCTCAGGAGGTTCCTTGGAAAAGTCTCTCCAAAGGACTCCAGGGCAGATCAGCACTCTAGTGTGTGTTCAGTGGACCGGTGGAGTCTGGCTCCCTCTCCAGGGGCCTTTCCTCGCCACTTCAGGCCACTCGAGGTGCCAGATAAGTAAATACAATAAATCAACATTTAATTGGCCTTAGTTAAGTTTGCAAAGCTAGGCAGGACCAGAGTTTGTAGTTACATACTGTGTTCTTTATCCTGAGGATTCTGTGGGAAGGGTTGGAGGGAAGAGACTGCATCATTTTTAAGAAACAAACCCAGCATCTCTTTTGTACAGGGGGCTGTCAAGGTAGGAGGGGGTATGGCGGAGAATATTGACTTAAGCCATAGTGGTAATTGTGGGAAAGAAGAGAAACTGCTGGAGAAAAGAATTGAACTCAAATTAAGTTTTGTAGAAAGCTTGCTGGCTAAATAAGAGGCTAAGGTAGGAAGAAAAGAGAGACCAGGGTAACTTCAGGGTTTCTGGTAACTTCTGGGTTAATAAGAAATTTATGTTTTATTATTGCATTAGTTTTATTGCATTAGTTTATATAGTTGACATTATATGAGTTTTTGGTTTTTTTTTTGTGAGGATACCTGGAACGTTCCTGTCTATAAAATAGCTTTATGAACCAGTATTTTCAGATGTCCAAATGATAATTATATAAAATATAGTTTAAATCATAAAATTATAGCCTTATACCAGTTATAGTCATTTTTAGCATTTGAGATTTTAAGTGACCACAAAATATTAATATTTTTAGCACATACATTGTTTTATGCAAAATATATTTATTTGTGTAGTAGATACAGAAAACTAAAATTTACAATTCATCTTGAAAGTGACATTTACTTTTATGACATTATACAAGTGAGGTGAGTGTGTGTTTGTAAAACAGCTGAATGGTCATAAGTTTTTGTTGTCCAGTTAGGGTCTCGTTAGCCTACATTGCCTGTTTGAGGGTCAGGGTGCCTGCTTGTGGCAGTTTCCTCAAAGGGAGGAAGGTGAGGAGGACTTTTACCCAGCAGCTCTGTGACGGTTTCTGATCCTTCTGAATTTGCACTGACCGTCAGAGCAGAAGCTACTTGTCCACCTTTGACCACATACCAAACGTGGAGCAGCAGGAGCGCGTGGTCGGTTTTGATTGCAGTTCAAGGGAGTGAAGTGCAGTGCGCTGCTGCGGCCCGGTGGCCGGAGAAGCGAGGGCGTGGTGCTGACCAGGAGCAGAGAGAGGACGGTGCGTCACTGACTCTCCTTTTCCCTTGGGACTTAGTCCTCAGCGCATGGGATGGTGCTGTCCACCCTCAGGGCGCGTCTTTCCTCCTCATTTAGGCCTTCTGGAAATGCCCACACCCTTGTAGACACATCCTGACGTGTGCCTTGCAGGGCTCAAGATGTTTCTCTATCAACTCAAGGTGATCAGAGCTGACCGCTATCATAGGAGAGTAATTTAAGTCTCAGAACTGAATTCTCACTTGCCACATTTGCCCATCGGATCCTCTTCTGGTCTTTCCCCTGGTCTGCTGTGTAGCTTAGGGTGGATTTGAACCCTAGTTCCTCCTGCTCTGTCCCTCAGAATGTTGGGATCCTAGTCTACACCACCACATCCCGTTGCCGTCAGTTCACAGAACTTTTTTGGGGGATGAGGTTTTGAGTACATTCATTGGATATTCCATTTCTGTGGTAAGGAAATCAGGTCATTTAGTTCTCGGTTAGTGACCCCACTTGTTTCTACCTAGAAGTGAATTGCGTTGCATGCAGTCTGCTCGTCTTCTATATTTGTGAACTGCACAGGATGTGGATGCTCTTACACTATTGAAGCTATTGCTCTTAGCTGTTGCATAATGGAATCCAGTGACTGCTCCTCTCAACTCTACTTCCTTAGTCTGTTTCATGCTGTTCTTGTAGAAGCATCTTCAGGAGACACCACTATTTTAGGGAGTTTTTATGTTCTCCCCACATTCAGTAGACTGGGATCGTCAACTCAGATTGCTTTTGAACTTTATTTATTGTATGTGTATGCGTGTGTATCAGAGGGCACTGTGTGTCCCTGTGGAGGACCAAAGGTGACTTTGGGAATCCTGCATTACTTCTACCCTCTTTTTGCTTGGCTCTGGGATTTCCCAGGCTCTGTCCTGAGCCAGAAGTGCAAGCTGACGCTGTTACCACCTGGTGTTTTACGTGGGATCTGGGAACTGAACTCAGGACCTTCTGCTTGTGAGTCAGAGTCTCAACTCCTGAGCCATCTCTCCAGCCCCTCAGATTGCTTTTGCCTGTCCTTCATTGGGGGAATGCACTTGTTTTTCCATTTCCCCCTCACAAATCTGGCAACAGTTGTTCTGGGAGGAGCTGGTTAGAAAGTAAGGGACTGTGTCCTGGTATCATCTTCCTGTTGCTGAACGAACACGTAACTTAAGTGACAAGCAGTTTATTCCAGGTTATGATCCTCCAGCACCAGCATCAGGAGCCGGGGGAACTGGCCACATGGTATCCACAGAAAGAGCAGAGAGCAGAGCTAATGGGATGTCTTGCTGGACAGCATGCCTGTATGCCGAAGTCTGCCAAAAGAGTGACCAGCTCTTTTCACCTATCAGGGAATGGCGCCTCCCACCGTGGAGTGAGAGTTCCCAAATCCATTCGATAGTCTCTCACAGGTTGATTCTCCACAGATGTGCCCAGAGGTCAGTCTTCAGTTGCCAAGCAACTGAAACCAAGGAGCCCTGGACGGCTCACTGCACAGGCTATTGGGTCTCTGAGATTAGAGCATGGGGGCCAGGGAGGCAGTGCGGGCATTGCTTTTGTTGCTGTCGTCGTTCATAAAGGAATAGTTACAGACTGGTGAAGACTTCCTAAAGATTTTGACATTAATTTTGTGCAGCTCCTCCCTCCTTCCATCTCTCCCTTCCTTCCCTCCTCCCCTTCTTCCCTCTCTTCCTCCCTTTCTCCTTTCCTCCTTCCTTCCTCACTTCTTTCCCTCCTCTCCCCTCTCCTCCCTTCTTCTTTCTTGTCCCTTGGTCCCTTGTATCTTTCACGAAAGTATCATTTGGAGGAGTCCTAGGCCAGGGTTGCGTACTCACTAGGTGGCATGTATACTCTTATTTAAAGTCTGGTTTTCTACACAGCTTTAAACTAGCTGTGCCATTGACAATGACCTTGAGCTTCTGATGCCCACTTCCCAAGAACTGGGATTGCAAGCATGTGCTACCACGCCCAGCTTTAAGTCTATTCAAATAGAAAAGTGTAACTTTGCCTAGTTTAGTTTATTTAGCCTTTTGAAACCATTGAAAGCATCAGTATGCTTTTTATTCTTGTGCTGGGTATTACAGGAGCTGACTCCTTCAAGCCTACAGTAGCTGAGAAGTATTTATTGGGTATAGTTGAATGAGCCAAGGAAACAAAGTGTTGAAATGCTAGTTGATTTAACTTGTTCTAAAGTTGTAAGATTTTTTACGAACTTTCCTTTGGATTTCATAGGCCAAGTTGGAGGGTTATGTATGTTTATATGTCTTTTGGATTTTTTTTTTAACCATCAAATTCAACAATCTCAGAATATTCTTGCCAAAATATTAATATGGATTTAGCTAGAGTATATATCTTCCATAGTATAAAGTTTAAGAATCTGTCTCTTAAAAGTTTTATAAACTTAAAATGAATATCAACTCTTTATTTTCAAAGAAAATAGAACTTACTTTTTTGTATTCCCCCCCCACTAAAGTTGCTTTTCCCATGGGAAAGATAGGATGTGTGTGCGTATGTGATATATGTATATATAGAAAAAATATATATGTATACACACATGCACATATGTAAAATAGATGAAGACAATCCAGAGTATGCCTCAAGAGAACAGTAAGAAGTTTCCATCAATGGATGGATTTATGTTTTGTTGACTTATTAGATAACACAGTTATATAAGTGAATAAAAATTACATAAAAATGGAACCTACCTGTGTGTACTTTCAAATGGAGAAACATTTTATCAACTGACTTGCAATCACTCTGCCCGTTTAGCAGTGGCAATTTTGCTTGAAGGCTTTATACACAGTAGCAGTCTTGTAGCATTGTAGAGGAGCTGAAAAATTCCTGTCCCCTGCAAAGCTGAAAAGCTGAAAAGAAACTACTTAAGGAAAGAGGAGAAGCCCAGAAAACTCGAGGGCAGGGCCTAGAGGAGCCCTGCAGACCTCAGTAAGCCCCCTGGAGCTTTGGCAGCATAAGACTCCTATCAAAGTGAACGGTGAACACACTACTTTATCTGTTTACCAGCAAGTAAAATTTTATTTTCTACTATTATGGCTGTTGTAAATGTGCATATTTTTACTTAATACTATTTTCCTATAGTTTTTTAATATCTGTATTCTTGTTACTGTTATTTATTAATAGCTGGACATATTCTGTTAGCTCTCCTGCCATTAGGTAATTTTTTTTTAAAATGTTTAAGTCTTGTGTATTACTCATTATGGTCCTTTAAAAGGAGTTTATACTCATTTGCTTCCTTTCCTGTTCTATATCTCTCAGAACAGGGAGTCCTTGAGGACTAATGATTATATTTTATTATCTTTCTATTTCCAACAGTGGAAGGACATTTGGTCCTTAATAAAAAGTATATTCTTGTGAAACAAGCATTGTCCCTTACATGGTGACTGATTCCACAACAGAAGGTATTGAGAGAGGACATGGGATGCACGAGGAATGAACGATGCTGTGAGTGCTGGGGTGGGGGGGGTCAGCTCAACAAAGTCCATGCTCAGACATCTCAGAGAGCGCCCAAGTTCATATTTCCCAATCCAGGGAAGTATTGATGCATA
This sequence comes from Typhlomys cinereus, assembly GCA_023101885.1. Taxonomy (NCBI): domain Eukaryota; kingdom Metazoa; phylum Chordata; class Mammalia; order Rodentia; family Platacanthomyidae; genus Typhlomys; species Typhlomys cinereus. The sequence goes on along the minus strand of JALPQD010000121.1, from coordinate 683,396 downwards.
TTGATGCTTCTGCATTGGATTTCGGTTTAGGCAAAAGAAGAGTGGGGTAGTGATAAGCAGGGAGCGTTTTCATGCTTCCAACCCCTAGGTTTGTCACCAGACTTATCTCAGTTTTTACTGATGTGGATACTGTAAAATTAGATTATGCTTCAAATTAGAAAGCTTCCCGCACGGAGGCTAAGAACTTCTAAAAATCAGTGATGCAGGATAAACAGTGATACTTCATTGTTTGAAAATAACAAAAAATATTTAAAATGTTTTAGACTGACCCTATTCGTAGACTAGAAAAATCATTTTGTTACTTCCATTTTCCCTGATTATGTAAATTTTAACAGAGAATTTTGACTGTCATTGAAGTTTTTGTTGGAAATTTATTTTATTTTAGAATATGGCCATAATAAAACCTATCATGGATATTTATTATGCATATTGGGTTCAAGGATTTATCATAAAGGAAATCTCCTTCAGAAGTAGTCTTTCTGGTGACCTGCTGTGGAATGTTATGCAGGACTTCACCAGGAGGTTAAGATAAAGTTGGTCTCAAAGCCCAAGAACCTGAGCCCGAGTTTTATTGTTTCTGTTGCTGGAGGTATTAAGGTAAGCTACTTAAGTTTACTGTCCTCGATGTCTTTATTTTTGAGATGAAGGAGCTGATTGAATCATTATCATGTAAAATAAAAGTAATTTTATGAACTAGGAAACTGATAAACATGTGGTAATATAGTTCATATAGCACAAATACTATTATGTAGAAATTAGCTTCATTTTTACATGTAAAATTTTGACATTTACAAGAATCTAAAAGGTGACAAATTCATTTATTATCAATATAATATATAGATTAAATAAATTATCTTATATGTTCTTGTTTCTCAGTGTAAAACTATTTTATTATTGTTTTTATTCTTGTGTGTGTGTGTGCATGCATATACATGCAAAAGGACACGTGAGTGTATATGCTTGTGGAGGCTCAAGGGTGACATCAAGAATTATCCTACCTCCTTATTGCTTTGCTTTGGAGTTTCCCATTAAAAACCACCACCATATCTGCCCAGTATTTTTACATGGGATCTGGGCTCTGAACTCAGGTCCTTTTTGCTTGCAAAGCAAAGGCTTTAACCCTTGAGACATCTCCCCAGCCTTGTAAAAGTATAAATTATGTTGCAGCTTAAGGATAGTAGTGTGTATTATTTGTGCAGAGTGTTTTTAGGTGTCTTTCTTGAACTGTGGTAAGAATTGCACTTTTTCATTTGGTATCTAAAAATGTTGGTGTCTTCAGACCTTCTGTTGTCTTTTTCTACTCAGGAGGCACAATTATCTTTGCAATAAGCTTTAAATTCCTAACCTTAACATGAGAGATGTCATGGAATGAGAGATGCCATGGAAAGTGTGTATTCTACATATGTTAATAAGTTATGTAATTTTTTTAAAAGGAAAATGAGGTAATTTGGAGACTTATAGAACAATGCAGGTTATTGTTTCAACTTTTGGCATTTTTGCTATTTACATGTTTATAGAATTAACCTCTTATTTTCATAGCACTCTTGGTTTCTCCTTGATACCCATGGTAGTTAAAATATTATCCAGCAAGTGCTTTTTAGTATGATATGCTGAGTCATGTAGTAAATATTAAGGGATATGTGCGAATATTGCAGAAGATTACTTTTGACAGGGGGCACCGAGATCCAAACCTTAGGTTCAGAACTTGGTAGAGCCAGAGTTTGGGGGTCTTGTGGTACTTTTTACTAAACTGTGTGTGGGGTCTGCTCTCGGCATTTAGACCATGGCAACTTTTTGTGTGGTCAGGTAAGGCATTCATTTCTCTTTTATTCATTTTTTTCTAAGAGGTCTTTTATATAATTAATAAGTATTTTGGTATATGGACTGGGCTCTCTGGAAATAAGGGACAAATATGCTTAAGAATTTTTGATTAAGAATAGGTATTAGCATGTGAAAAAATAGGCCAGACATTGGTGTGTACGTGTGTATTTACCATTTATAGCTATAATGTAAACATCCTCCTGTAAACATACAGTTGTATGTGATTATGTGTACATTTACTTGTACAATTATATGTGCATGATGATTTTTTTCAAATCCTTGGTAATAGGTAGAATTGACATGAAGTTGACTTGTGTTTGGTGTGTATCTGCTAATAAATTTAGTAGGGTGAAATGTGACGTGAAGTTGAATCTGTTCCCATACATAGTAAAAGTGAATCATTTCTCTTTCTTTCTGTGATGTCATAATAAACAGCTTTTCATGACCTAGATTTTCTTCCTCCTGTAAAAAGATTGGTAACACTTTAGGAAGAAGTAAACATCGCATAGCTGATTGTCTCGCGAATTCTTACTGTGAATATAAATTAATAGAATTTTCATGAAGAACGATTTAGGTATACCAACTAATTTAAAGTGTATATTCTTTGATTCAGCAATTCTAGCAATATCCTTGGGAAAACCTCGCATCGCTATCCACAGTTGAATGATGTCCCCTGAAGCTATAACCTGGCACAGTGTAAAATGATGCAGACATCTGTCAGCAGGGCATTAGCTGAGTAAACGATGTCTTGATGTGTACAGAAGCTTTTCATTTTTTCAGATTCTTCCGGATCCTTCGGGTCATTCCTAACAATACTGTGGTTTTCATAGTTTTATAATAAGGTCTTGATGACTCATAGGCCAAGTCCTCTGTATCTTTGTTTTTAAAGAAATTCAAAGCACACATGAAATCTGCAGGCATTTAGAAATAAATAAATAAATACATACATAAATACATAAATAAATAGGCAGAGAGCTCTTGCTCTTGTCGGCTTTATGTTTTCTTATTTCAGCTGGTCCTTGAACACCTACTTTCAGTACATGGCTGTTGGTGGACTTCAAAGTTCTTTACCAAAGTGATCACAGTTTCAATTTTCATTTCCTTGATTATTAACGAAGTAAAAATCGATGAACATGTTTAATGATATTTTAGGTTTTCTGGTTTGTGAGCTGAATGTTCATCTTCTCACTGTTGATAATCTCTTCCCCTTCCCCACCCAGTTAATAATAATCCACTGTTGTCCTGACTAGCCTGGGCTCCTGGGTCGAAGGGATCCTTTGCCTCAACCCCCAAGTATAGCTGGGTGAGAGCGCATAGAATTACAATCCTTGTTTTGTTGTGTGTTACACATTTCTTGCTATTATATCTTTTTTTTTTTAAATCTTTTGATGTCTTTAATTTTATAGAAGTTTTATTTTTTTAAAGAGATTTTTTTAAATGTATTTTTTTATTTTTGTATTTGTGTGTGTGTGTGTGTGTGTGTGTGTGTGTGTGCATGCATGTGCCTCATAGAGTACTGTGTGTGTGTGTGTGTGTGTGTGTGTGTGTGTGTGTGTGCGCATGTGCCTCATAGAGTACTGTGTGTAGGTGCCTGTGGAGGCCCCAAGGGTGACTTCAGGAATCACCCTGGATTGCTTCTACCTCCTCTTTGCTTTGCTCTGGAGTTTTCCAGGCTCCACCTCTCAGGACCGGAAGTGCAGGCTGAGGCCATTTTGTTTACATAGGATCGGAGATCTGAACTCAGTACCTTTTGCAAGGCAGAGGCTTAATCTCTAAGCAATCCATCTGTTTGGCTCTAGTTTTATAGACATTTTAAATTTTAATATAGTTTTAAGTGGTTTTGGTATTTTATTTTATGATTTTCTTTTTTTCCCCTGAGGGCATTTATATGGAAAGGCTCTCTTGAAGTTAAAGTCTGTATTTTAAAGCTTTTCATTTCCAAGGATTTAATCACCTGTGACTGACTTTACATTTGATGAGTTCTTGGGAATTGAAGTATGTTTTTTCTATGTTGGTATCCAGTTATCTGTGTTTTATTTGTGGAAGTCTTTCTTTTTCCATGGATTTGTAATTCCAGTTCTCCTATATGAAAATTTTCATATATTCTTAGATTTGTTTTTGAGTTTTCTGTTTTCTTGATTGTGGTGTCTCTGTTGCCATAGCTTGTGTATTTTGATGAGGTTTGCTTTAGACCAGTCTTCATAAGCAATTAAATGTATTCTTCATGCTCTTCAAAGCTGTGCTTGCCCTGTATACATCTGAACTCACTAGTATTTATTTTTATTTAGGCAAAATTTACTTAACATGAAAATAACAATTTTACTGTGGTGACTTAATGGCATTTTGTAGATACATTTTGTCCAACTGCCATCACTGTCTGTGTTGGAAACAATTTTGCCATCTCTTAAGTAAACACCATATTCTTTGAAGACAGGCTTTTCAATTTTTGCAAAGGCAACTGTTAGAATTTTGTTAATGTAATTGCATTAAAAGCTGAGGATGTGTTGTGGTTTGAAAGTGAAATGTCCTTACAGGCTCATGTGTTTAAACATTTGGTCCTGAGCTGGTGCGGCCATTTGGGAAGATTACGGAACTTCTGGGAGGTCCTGTCTCGCTGGGGGGAGTCCACCAGTGTTGGAGGAGGGCCTTGAGGTTTCTCTCTGAGTCTCTGCTTCCTGAAGGTGGATGCAGTATGAGGCTCCAGCCCCCTGCTCCTGTCACTATGCCATTCCTGCCTATTGTATCTTTTGCATAATGGATTCTCTCCCTCTGGAGCGATACTTACTTACTGCCCAAACTAATTCTCTCTTAAGTTGCTTTCATTATGGTAGTTTATTCCAGGATCAGGAAAATAAACTGAAAGGATTGCTTTGGGAACTATTGCACTTTTATTAGCTATTGGGTACTATTTCACTTAATATTAGTAATCTTAAGTCTTGTAATTTGTGATCAGTGAGTGGCTTGCAATTATTTAGACCTTCTGGAATTACTTTTAGCAATGCTTGTAGTTGTCAGTCTATGATCTCCCACTAAGACCAGATCTCAGTGATTGAGGCCAGCTGGTTAGCCAGCTTGCTCTGGGGATCCCATTACTATCTTCCACGTGCTGCAGTTATAAGTGGCCACCCTGCTGGCATTTATTCGGGTGCTGGGGACCCGAACTCCAGTCCTCAGGCTCTTGTAGCAAGTGCTTTAACCACTGAGCCATCTCACCATATTGATATTTTCAGTGTACAGGGTTTGCATCTTGGAAGAGAAGGCGGTAAGAATGTAAGAGCTGCTGGGAGCGTTAAGTGCCGCCAGCCAGTGTCTTCTGGACACCACAGGCTGTTGCACCGTGAACTCGCTGCAGCTGTGTCCTTCCACGCATCTGCACAGGGTTTGACCATCAGCATTGCATCATTTCATCATGAAAGGGGAAAGCTCTCCAGAGGCCCAGGCCTCCCCGAGAGACTGTTGAAAGTTCACGTTGGAAGGTGGGGAGGGAGGATTCTTTTCTCACCGGTACCTACTGATATGTCCATGCTTCATCAAGTGCCCAGGTACATGCCATCCAAGGCAACCCAGGTGAAACTTAGTGGGCCATGCAAGATGATATAAAAATAGGAGAAGGGGGACTGGTAGAGAAGGGTTGTTATGAGAAAAGGAGGCGGGGGAGATGGAGTTAGAGATTAAGGTGTGAAAATATCATAAAGTAACTGTATTCATGTATGAAGTTTTGTGTATCTTTCTTGAGTTTTCTGATTTTTCAAATTTTTTTCTTTGTTAATTTATAGAAATACATCTTGTTTGTGACTGTACACACAATATTCAGAAATCTTGCAAAAATAACAGTTTGTTTCATGGCTATTTTTTAGAGTCCACAGAATTTGGAATCAGTATATTATCTACACATACAGCAGCTTTCCTTTCGAATATGTACACCTTTTACTTTTTGTTTCTTTATTACACTGGTGAAATAGTAAGAATAGTGCATAAAAATAGCGAGAATGAGGGGCTGGAGAAGTGGCTCAGGGGTTAAGCCTCTGCCTTGCAGGTGGAAGGTCCTGAGTTTGGATCCTAGACCCCACGTATAGACAGACGCCAGGCGGAAACGGGGGCGGCCTGCGTTTCTGGTCCTGGTAGGGCGGAGCCTGTGAATCCCGGGGCAGAGTAAACAAGGAGGAGGTGGAGGCGTCCATGGTGGTTCCCAAATTCGCCTGTGGTTCTACACACACACACACACATACACACACACGCACACGCATACACACACAATTGAATAAAAAAATAGCGAGAATGAGCAATCCTGGTGATCATACCAGGAAAAGGTTGAGTTTTCATCATGAAGTGTGATGTTAGCTGTAGGTTTCGCACAGATGTCTTTGCTAGATTAAAATAGTCCTTTGTATTTTCTGGTTTGCTGAGTTCTTTTTAAAATAAAAGGTGGGTATTTAATTTTGCAATTGTTTTTTGCATTTGTCGAGATTATGATAACACTTATTCCTTTACATATCATAATATATCAAGTCACATATTTTGATTTTGAGTACTGAATTCTCTTTGGTCAGTGTGCACTGTAGATTTGTACAGTTATTTTCCTCTGTTTGTGAGCTTTGTCGGTCTCTAATGTTACTTTCCTCTTGTTCTTGATTGTGAAGGCAGGATAGCATTGGCCTTACAAAATGAGCTCCTGAAGGTTTCTGTGGAACTGATTAATTTTGACTTTAGATTTTGCTTATAAGTGGCCATTGATCTTCTCTGGAGGTTATTTGTTAATTCTTTTGGTGAAGTGTATTTCTAAGATTGTTGTAATGATTCTTCTCTCATTTCTGGTACTAGTACTTTGCTGAGACTTCCATACTCTTCACTCAGTAACTGATAAAAGCAGTTAGAAGAAAACCAGTAGGGAATACAAAAGACTTTAATAACCATATCATCAAAGTTGACTTAGTTGAAAGTTTTGAAACACTCCCTGACAACAGCAGAATATACTTTCTGTTCAAGTACAAATGCAGGATTTATCTGTACAAAGTAGGTCATAACAAACTTGCAAGTATTCAAACTGCCAAGTATGTTCTTTGCTGCAGTTTCAAGCAGAAATCAATAAGGTGTGATAGTATAGTATTGGATATTTTTTTTTGTCAAGGCAAGGAAGGGTCCTTCTTTTTATTATTATTATTATTATTATTATTTCTGCTCATACAAACTTAATAGGTAGACTGGTTCCCTCCCTCCCTCTCCTCCCCCCGAACCTCCTGCTCCCCCTTCCCTCACCCCTCCCCTCACCCCTCCCTCCCCATTCCCCAGTGCCTCCCGCCCCAATTCCCAGAGACTCCTTTAATGTGCATCCCTCCCATCTCCTCTGGGCCCTCCTCTCCGATGACGTACAAGGACCCAGTGGCATTTTCCTGAACCCTTTCCCGTGTTCCCCTTAAGCATAGGAACACTGCTGTGGCTGCCAATCCCTTGCCTCCAAGGATCTTGGTGCCTTTAGCAGATGCTAGACTTTGTGAGGTCAACAGTGTGTGGGACATTGCGCCGGGCGTGGAAAGTCCAATTATGATTGCTTCAGCCCTAACTTGTGTGGAGTATCTTACAAATCATTGCTCCTCCCATCCTTTTGCTCTTACACTCTTATATTTTTTTTTTCTTTCTCTCTTTTTAAAGATTCTTTGACAGTTTCACTCAGGAATATAATGAATTTAAGCTTTTTTTTTTTTTTTACTCCATATTACCCGATCCTATCTCCCTTCTTCTCCCATTGAAAAGACTTTTTTCCAAGCAGCCTCCCTCCGACTTTGTGTCTTTTGTGTGTGTGACCCACGAGTTCCTCTGGGCCGCCTGCGTTGTGGGCCTGGGCTGTTGCTGGAGTGTGGAGGACGTATCTGTGCATGTACCACCCAGGAAAGTGCTCCTCCTCCTGGGTCCATCGTTACCCTGGTCGCTCCTAGGGAGGGGCGGTGCCTCCTGTGCTCCTCCCTCTTGCGCAGGTTGTGGAAGCACACACAGCTGCGGTGAGCTCGCGTCTGGAGGACGCTGGGCAGTGACCTCTGTCCCTGACCTTTCCATTCTTGCTGCCCTTCTTCTGGGATGTAGAAACTACATTTCTCTGAATTCTGAATTAAAGAGGGATAAAAGTATGATTCAATGCGTAGTTGTGGTTGCAGTCAGCTTAAGAAGGGCTGGCTTTCATGCTCGTGTTGGTGAAGTACATCTGTTGTATAAGCTAATGTTTGCCCACACTTGAGAGCTCCTGTCGGATACCGGTGGAGTTGCTCTCGCTTGCACTTCTTTGTACAGAGCCATCTCGAGCTGTGCTTGAGAGCGGGCTTTGCCATGTAGCCCAGGCTGACTTGGAGCTCATAACCCACCCAGAGTGGCCTTGGACTCGGTCTTCTCGCCTGGCTTGCCAGGCGCTGGGATTCCAGGATGCACCACACCACCATGCCTAGCTGTTGAGATGCACTTCTCACAGCATAAAATTTACCCAACCAGATCACATCCCTGGCTTCGTGTCGCCGAGGCAGAATACCTGACTTGGCTTAGGAGGAGGAATTATTTTGGCTCCCAGCTTCAGAATCTCTCTTAGTCCTCCATGTCCTGCGGGGCTCAGGGAATCCTGTGGCCAAGAAGTGGAAAAGAGACAAGAAGAGGCAGGGATAAGCTACCCCCACAAGACTCGCTCAGGTGACCTGCCTCCTACAGTTAGCTTCACACCCTAAAACCTCAAGAACCTCCCAGTAGAGTTAACACGCCAGGCAAGGGGTGAGGGGGAAGCCCGTTAGAATCCTAAGTGTGGAGTTAGGTGAGACCCTCTCTCTGCAGGCTGCTACATGCTGATGTCTGTCCCTGTCGTTTGCCTTGGTGTTCGAGGCTGTGCGCTTTGTTGATTTTAAGCTTGTTAGGCTCAGATCCACTTATTTTTTGACTCTCCTCTTTTCTGTCCTTTTCCTCCTTTTTTGTTTCATGCATGTTGTATGTATGCGTGTTCAAGTTTGTGTGTGCGTGCGAAGGCTGGAAGTTCACACTGGTGTCTTCCCTGATCAGACTCTGGTTTTTCGAGACCATAAACCTGATCTGGCTGGACTGCTGGCAGTGGGGCGCAGGGAGCCTGTGCCTCCAGGTCTCGGGGGCTGGGGCTGCAGGGGTGGCACTGCACCTGGTGGGTGTTGGCATCTCTCTCACTCAGCTCCTCAGGTTGTGCTTGCCGAGGTCTCTCCAGCCTCCCTTTCCTGTACAGTCTCCATTTACTTGATGGTGCAGCTTAGTTTTCGGATAATGTAGGGAAACATATCATTTTAACTTTTTATTTTTAATCACTTACCTAAACTTACTGGTTCTGCCTTTCTAAAATTTTTCTGGTATTTGATCCTTTTTCTCTTCCAGTTTAGATTTCTTTTTTTTGTCTGCATGGCAGCTGTGTCTCTCTGTCTTTCAGGTCTGCCCCACCCCTTTGCCCTGAGCCAGCTCTGACTTTGCAGGATTTAAACGGCTTTGCTGTTTCAAGGCGAAGTCCGTTCCTTCTCCTGAACTGTGCACTGTGGGCTGCTCCCTCCTGAGCCCTGGCCGGCCCTGCTTTCTTGCCGAGAGTGTGTCTTCTCCTCAACCACTTTCTCTTGCACCGCATGTAGACACGCTGCATTTCGGTGGTTGTGCTGAATCTCCTGCTGCTGGAATGTCGCATCACCGTGTTGGTGCCTTTGCAGACTCTGCTCTCTGTGCTCTGCTTCCTTCCGGTTCTCCCAGTTTCCACTGAAAGACCATGTATTTTCTAGTATTTTCTATTTCCCCATTTGAATCTGTATCTTACCTTTTCTCTTACCAGTTGCTGGAATCTAGTTCCTCTACTGTGATTAGCTCATTTTGTACTTACCTTGTTTGCATGCTTTAGATTTGACCCTGTGGAAAACAATGTGTCTTTTTGGTGTGTGTTCTCAGAGCCCTTAAATTTAGTGCCTCTTATTCTTGAGACATTTTAGCTGATTATCGAGTTAAGTTGATATTAATTCAGCGAATGGTAATCATTGATTTGTCCTGAAATTACTATTAGCTCAAACTGAAATCCTATTATAACTTAGAATGCATGAGTGTTCTCTATATGAACAGTCTGTATGGCAGGTAAGTGATGTGTACGAATTAAAGTGGATGAGAAATGGCAAGCTGTATTGATGGCTTATGGGCTGCATTAAGAGAACACCTTGGTGGCTGTGGGAAGCTTGTGACCGAGTAGTTGGATTTGACATGGGAGCTTGAGACTCAGCAGATCTCTCAGTGCTGGACTGTGACTCTCCGTTAAGCCTTTTCACGTGGCCGACTGCTGGCTTGTGTGGAAGTATTGGGCTTCTGTTGGTATGTCTCAAGAAGTTAGGGAGTGGGGAGCCAAGTGTAGTACAGTCCACGCTGTTTCATTTTTGATTCTAGTCAGCACACTACAAGTATGTGATTTTGCCTAACATGACAGTACACAGAACGTTTTTTGTTGTTTACGTGACTTTTCCATGTAGCTACAGTATATTCATTTGTAACTGAGAATGGGCTGACTTGGTTAATAACGCCTGTAATGGTTGCACCATGTTACCACCTGGCCGCCTCCAGGTTGAGAGTTCTTTTATGACCTGGAAGGTGCAGCATTTCTTTTCAGGCCTTACATCCCTTCAGGCCTGTTGCTGACTCCTCTTGTCATGTGCTAAAACCACTCTTAGTTATAGTGTGCATAAGTAGTTAGTTATATAGCTCAGTCAACTATCTTTCTTCTATTTTCCTACATTTCCAGAAATTTCTTTAATAGTAAGATGTAGGATTTTGGAAAAGGTTACTTAATAGCTGATGTTATTTTAGAAATTATAGGATAGGCTGTCAGTCTTAGCAAGGAGATAATGGATGTGAATTAATGCTGAGGTAGGTGTGGTATTGGAATAGAAGAAAGTATTGAATGGAAGTTAGAATACTGGGAGTCTCAAAAAAATAGAGCTGAATAGGTTAAAGAGAAAAAAAATTACATTTACTGAGTGTAGGCTATCTGCTGGGGAACTCTTTTTCCTGCTGCACTTTTCTTTAGAGCCTTTTGTAGATTCTTTCCTCCTTTCCTCCCTCCTTTCCTCCCTCTCTCCCTCCCTCCCTTCCTTCCTTTTTGTCTTCCTCTCTTTTTTTCTCCTTGGTATTTGCTTATCAGAATTGAAGCTTTCTCCTCTTGTGAGGTCTGCATATTAGAAGTGGATATTGACTTTCCTTCTCTTCCTCTCTCCTTCCTTTCTTCCTTTCTTTTGTTACTTCCTTTGGTGATGCACATGCTGTGTGTGTGGGGGTTGTCATGGTTTAAATTTGAGTTGTCCCCCGTAGACTCACGGGTTTGAATCCCTGAGAAGTCTGCCCTTGCAGCTCTCAGCCTCCACGATGGCTGTGACTTAAGCTGCCTTCAGCTTCTGCCACCTGCTGTACTCTTTCCACTAGAATATGTCCTCCCTCTGGAATAGTGAGCTGAATAAATCTCCTTTTCTCCCTTTCAGTTGCTTGAGTTCGAGTGTTGTCGCACGCGGCAGGAAGCGTAACGGCAGTGGTGGTGTATACACAGGCATTGCTCTGCCCATGCAGAGACCAGAGGCGCCTGTGGGTGGCCTGCTTCATCATTCGCCTTCCTTTGTCCATGCACCTTGTTCCTTCGAGGCAGTCTGTCCTGAGTCTGGAGCCAGCGAGTCCCCAGTGGTCCTCACGTCTCGTGCCCCCTCAGTTGGGGTAAGAGATGGGCCCCCGGGCATGGAGCTGTGGACCACACCCAGGCTCTCATGCCCAGCGATCACTCTCTTCTGCTGAGGATCTCTCCAGTGCTGACTTGTGGACTCTCTGGGTTTTCTTCTGTAGAAAACCTATTACCTAGGACAGAAAACTTTTTTTTTTTTAACTTCCCTCTTTGTATTTTATTCCAATTTCATTTTCTTGGTTTTGCTGCCTAGGATTTCTGCTGGTCAGATGGGAGCTGTGACAATGCGCATTCTTGTTCCCTCATTGAAGGAACATGCTTCTGCGATTTAGGAACGATAGCACTTCATTGGAGTTGAAGCTCTCCGCTTATGAGGTCTCCATCTTAGAAGTGGATATTGACTTTCGTTCATTTTTCTGCTTCTAATGAATGATTATATTGTTTTTTCTTTAATCGATTAGTGGATAAATTTTATTGGTAGAATTTTCTGATATTAATATTTTCATGTTTCTGGGAGAAATCGTTATGATGAAGTATCTTTTTTCTGTTTATGCTGATGATTTCTGTTGCTGAAATGTTAATGTTTTTGTTATCTGCTTATGAATGAACTTAGCTTGTGGTTTTTCCCTTTTTATGATAACCATTCTTTTTTATTTGGTCACACCAACCTGAAGGTGTCTGGAAAATATCCCGTGGTAGTATCTTTTATAGTATTTGTTGGTTTATTTGGATATGGGCTATGTAATTACCTGTTACAGGTCATTATTTTGACTTACTAGTTGGGAAAATGCACTTGGATGGGATTGAATGGGAAGAAAATCCTGTGTAAGAATGGGGGGGGGATGAGCCAAAGGATAGAGCTGATGGTGCATGCCAACCAGGGGCCAGAGGTGTGTCAGGAGGCGGAGCTGAGGCAGACTGTGCTGCACCTAGAGGTGGAGGGGGCAGAGGTGGGTAGTGGCCAGCAGCCCCTCTAGACCAGTGGAGGTGATGCTGGCCTCAGAGCTGAAGCAGGTAGGAGGGAAGCTTGTGTTTTTAAGAAGGTTTTACAGTGTCAGCTGAAGGAAGGGTAAGTACTGTGAGAGAACCTGGCTGGAAAGAGGTATTGTGATCCGTCTCAGTATTTTAGATATCTGTATTTTAGGATCTTGCTTGCCCTCTGTGGTACCTTCATACGTGGCTTATTCACATCTCTTGTGTTGGAGGAGAGGTGGACTTCTGTGGATGGTGTGGACGGATGCGCTCAGGCTGGCAGAGGCTGTCGAGTGTCTTTTTTCATTGCTTTTCACCTATTCATTGAGACAAGATCTGTCCCGGGACCCGAAGATGGCTAGCAAGCCCTGGTGGTCTTCCTGTCTCCCGTTCCCAAGTGGGAAGGCTCCAGCCTTAAGGAACAGAGATGTGGGGGACACTCTTTAGAGGAGGTGTAGGGAGACACTCTTCAGAGGAGGTGTGGGGGACACTCTTCAGTAGCACCCAGTAAAACTCTCAAGTAAAATTTTTCTTTCATGTGAAGATGTGAGTGCAGAATGCATCTGTTTATGTCTAGACTTTATTTACAGCTGAGACACTCAACAAATTGCTCAGTTTTTCTGTTTTAGAATTTTTATAGTAAGGTGAAGAGAAGTATTTCCAAGATGGTACCTCATAAATCGCCAAGGAAATGAAGTAAGATAATGTAAATATTGATGAAGCCACTGCTCGAATGTAAGACCCAAGACCAAGGAGATGTTGAAGGATAAAAACAACTGATGAGACAGCAGAAACAGGAAAACATCGTGGTACTCAAGGGCAATCAGAAAATAGTTACATAATAAAATGCAGTTGCGAAGAATGATTTCAGATCTCATGGACACTTACAAATCTAAGGCTAGATTTTTATTGGGAGTCTTGGAAGGTCAAAATTGGTCAAGCTGTGTAGTCTAGCTGCCAAGTCTTTCACAAGATGTTTCACCCTCAGATTCAGTAGTTTGCCAGAGCTCAGAACTCAGTGGAGGTCACTGTGCTCGCAGAGGGTCACAGATACAAGAACATGTATTGTGAGGCCACAGTAAGGCCAGACAAGGAAGAGGCGTGCAGGTGAAGTCCAGGGCAGTCCCAGACATGTAGCTTCTGGTGGTCTCTCCCTCAGGAGGCAGCGTGTATGATTGTAGTCTTGGAATGTTACAGGTCTGGTAACTTTAATCATCTTCTCACCAGTGTATGATCGTAGTCTTGGAATGTTACAAGTCTGGTAACGTTAATCATCTGCTGTGTCCAGAGCTTTATAAGGCTGTTCTTATGTCGCAGAATTGTTTGGTTCCTCGTGGGGTTGGACTGCCTCCAGATGTGCTGAGACTGACCCTCAGCCTCACCCTAAGTTATGCTGTCGGTGTTTCTGTAGTGGCGAGCATCTACCCTAAGACTCTCTGGTGTGGCCAATTCAACCCGCAGATCTGGTGTGAATAGCATGTGCCCAAACCAAGATACTTCCTCATGTGTGATAGTGCTGCCTGTAAACGGAAGACAGTGGTTAGACTTCTCTCTGGGAAAGACCTACTCATTACCACCTAGAGAGAGAGATGTAAGCTGCTGGTGAACAGGGCGAGATTTGCAGATGAGAAGCTAGCGCAGTGCTCTGTTAAAGATAGCACGGCTAGCCATGTTAAAGGAGATAGCAAGCAGAGGAAAATGCAGTACAGTGAAATTAAGGTCCTGCGGAGATTTTTAGATGCAATCTAAAACTCTAGGGATTTGCTGCTAAAATGAAACTTGATTTGCATGAAGATCAAAGTGAAAACTAAAGTTCAAGGTATGTACTGTTTATTTTTTAAAAAGCTAGAAGTTCAAACTATGTACGGTTTATTTTTTTAAAAGCTTGAAGAAAGGATTTTGAGATGTCTTCACCATTAAGAAATAATAAATGTGGTACTCCAATTATAACATCACTCAGCATACACATTTAGTCCATCAATTTAGGTAAAATTAGAGACCATCAAGAAGCACTTTCACAATATTCATAAAAAAATGAAGTGTGTAGGACAAGACTAGGTAGAAAATGCATAGTGCTATTACTGAGAAAATGCATAGTGCTATCATGGAAAAAAGGAAAAAAAGACACTGTTTGCTTGGACTGCCTGCGGGAAGGTTGCCGAGTTCTCCTGCATATTAATTAGCGATGCGTGTGAGGGACAGTGAAATCTACTGTAAGGTCGTTGGACCTAAGGTAGTAAAAGTGCTTCTTGCAGGTGCCATTTGGAAGTTACAGAGCCAGGGCAGTGCCCCCCGGATCTCTCTCAAGGATGGTGTGATCATGGCGGTCTTGCTGTGATTGTGCAGGGAGCGGGAGAAGATCCGGGCTGACATCTTTCTTTCTAACTTTGGACTTAAGTAGTCTGTTTTCTCCCAATGACAAAGTGATTCCATTTGGATTCAAGTAACAGGAGGGTTGGTTAAGGTCCTGGGCCTAAGGATTTCTTCTGAAAGACCACAGTGGTTGGATTCAGTTCACATTTAAATGTTTTAAAGCACCTATTATATGTCTCTTACATTAAGCTTTCAATGATAGATTTGAAGAAAAATAAAAATCTGAATTTATGAATTTATGAAGCTTCTGTCTTATCAGGAAAAGCTTTTAATTATAAAATTAATTACACGAGACAGTTCTGTAAAAGAAAGAGATGTGGTGCTGAGCGTTTGAAGCAGAGGAAGCATCGTGCCCAAGGGAGTCCTGATGGGGAGGAACATGGCGAGTGCAAGGACTGGAAGCACCGCACAGGGAGATGCAAGATGAAGCTGGAGAGAGGAAGCAGAACGAGAGCTTCCGCTGAGATGCTGGAGTGTGTATGGTTGCAGAAAGCTCAGTTATTCTACAGAGTGGTTGGAGGAGGGCTTTGTGTGGGGAGGGGGCAAAGTGAATAGTGAAGACCCGGAAGTCTTACCGTAGGCCTGGTGAGGCGTGGTGGTACCTGGACAGCTGTCGAACAAAGGAGATCATTTTGAGAGTATTCAGGGGATAAAATGAGGGTAATTGGTGTTGAATTTCACTTAGAGGCTAAGAGGTTTCTGATTTGAAGGCCCTGGTAAATAGCAGTGAATTTTAGGGACTGTTAGAGAAGACTTCAGGTGAGCAAGAAGCTACACTATTACATATATATATTTGTGTGTGTGTGTGTGTGTGTGTGTGTGTGTGTGTGTGTGTGTATCAGAGGACACTGTGTGTCCCTGTGGAGGATCAAGGATGACTTCAGGAATCATCCTGGATTGTTTCTACCTCCTTTTGGGTTGGCTCTGGGATTTCCCAGGCTTTGCCCACCAGGCAGGAAGTACAAGCTGCTGCCATTTCTGTCTGTTTTTATTTATTTATTTTTTTAACATGGGACCTGGGATCTGAACTCAGGACTTTGTGCTTGTGAGGCAGTCTTAACCCTGAGCCATCTCTCCAGTCCTACATATTCTACTTTAGAAAACAGATTAAAAGTCAGAATTTTCCCATTTCTAAGTAAGTAGTACTAATTTTATTTTTGCCTACTACCTCTGAGTTTTTACATATGCATTTTCTAAAAGATAAAAACATTTTCTGAAATGCATGTTTTAATTTTTTGTAGATCTTTTAAAGCTGTTAGTGAGAGGGATTTTATTTCTTCCTTTCCTTGAAGGAAGACTTTACCCCTAGGCATGCTCAGCTCCTGCTGTGAGGGAGACCCTGTGTTGAGAGCGGAAACTAATGAGGCCACAGAGGAGCAGCAGAGCCCCTGAAGCTTTGGGAGTTTGAAATTAGGACGCCTGTGTCTGGGGACTTCTGTGCGGAGCAGTTTTCAAGCTGTCTGGAAACAAGCATAGAGAAGGTCCTGAGAAGAAAACTTTAGGACCCAGGGCGCCCGCTTGCTGTGGACCTGTGGGCTGGCCGCTGCTGGGTAGGAATCCCCAGGCTTTGAGTCTGGACATCCTACAGAGAGCCGAGTAGGTGTGAACTGCAAGGTCGGCGTGGATGAGTGCCATGTAGACACATGGTGGGTAGAGAGGGCCCAGCTTTCTGCCAGTTGAGACTTTTAAGTTGTAAGCTCATCTTCAGAAAGCTTGGTACCTTGGAAGTTCCAGGGGTTTTCCAGACATCACTTCTGTCACTCAGGAAGCTGGAAAGTAGCAAGAGGCCACCGAGTATGGGTCTTTGCTAAGGGATGCTGGTCTTAGGCTGAACCTAAGTAGCTCTGTGCGCTTGCACGGGGGAGGGAGAGCACAGGGGGAGCAGTGAGGATGTGAAGCATCAAGGAGCCCCACGCGCCCAGGGTCATCTCCATTTATCCAGCCATCTTGTGAGTTTGACAAAGACTCCATTACAGATGAGAAAAGAGGTTCAGAGGGGTGACACACATTTAATGTCACCCACCAGAGGATAGGTTCTGTCACAGGCAGTTAGAGAGGTTTCTTGTGTTTCTGTGGTCCTCACCTTCTGAAAAGGGTACGCAGAAAAGGGGGCCCTGGCGAAGTAAATTCAGGAAGTATTATGTTAGAGGTTGTGTCACAGTGCTCGGGCCCTTTGAAATGTTTCTTTGAGAGACTCTAGAGGGTGTATTGTGGCCCTAACTCTTGCCACCCATTTCAGAGCTGGCCATAGATGCTTTGTATTTATACTTATGGGTCTTTACAAACATGGAGGTTTCTGCATGCCTTTCAGCAGTAAAGCGGGATAACACAGTGCTTGGAGCTAGAAGTACAAAGCTTCCTTCACAGATTTTGTACTTGTCCTGAGGTCAGAAACTGCCCCTGAAAAAACCAGTTCTGGTTGATGGTGGCTTTCCTTAGGCTTCCTCCCAAATGCTCTTGTCTTGCTGAGTTGAGTTGGGAACCGCTCAACTGGAAGGAATTGAACACCAAGCTGAATCCGGAATGTGGGGACAGGCAGTTAAGGCCCAGCAGTAAATCCCCCTTTCTCTCTTCTCTTGGTCTGCGCTGTGCATTAGTCTTCAGACCCACTGCCCTTTTGGTTGCAGGATCTGTTCATAGCTTTAGGCATCACAGCAACATTTGAAGAGAAGAATAAGTTTGGATTTAGGAGCCCAAAGGTTCCTCAGCTGGTTCTGACCATTTCTGTCTAAAGACAAAAAATATTTCTTGGTAGTCTTTTTCTCTTTTTTATTGGATTGGGGTTAAGTGGAACCGCCTAGCTCTGGGCAGGTGGGAGTGAGCTGATTGGATGGTGGATTCGGATGTGGCGTGGGGGACAGTGCTTTCCCCTTGGCAAGAGGGTGGGGTTGGTTGTGCCTTGATTGTCTTCACGTAGCATGTATGTGGTGGTACTGAAGAGATCACCCACTTGGCAGTTCTTGGGGCCACTTGCTTCGCTCCTCTGCCCTCTTCATTTCATGTCCAGCCTGTGGGCTCACGGATCCTTTCTCCTTGGCAAGTGACCCTGTGCGTTTCTGGCATTTCTTCTTTGCTACTTCCAGAATCCAGTGTTCCTTCTTTAAGCATGCGGCGTTTTAGCTTTAACATCCGGCTATAATGGTGATTTTTCTCCTTTGGTATAGAGTTATGCTTTTTAACATGTACATTTGCATAACTACCAACATAGTTCGGATATATGCTAATAACTACCAACATAGTTCGGATATATGCTAATTTTGTCACCTGAAATAGACTTCCCTATGCTGTTCTTTAATAGTTAACCCTATCTCTTACCCATAACTCTGGGCTGTCACTGATCTATTTATAAGTTCTGTATTTTTGAGTGTTTTGAGAATGTCATGTAAATCGAATCCACCTAGTGAGATTGACTTTTTTGGTCAAATAATGCCTTTGAGATTCATCAAATTGTGTGTATGAATAATTTACTTTTTTACTGCTTTGTAGTTTTTCTTATTGTAGCCATATATCACTGTCTAACCATCTATTTCTTTGAGGGAATCTGGATTTTTTCCAGTTTTTACCTATTTAAAGTTTTTTATTTATTAGTATTATGTGATTGTGAGGGCGTGCTTATGCCATAGCTTGCATGTGGAGGCAATCTTATGAAGTCGATTCTCTCCATCCTTCCTTATGGGCTTTGTCCTCCAAACCCAGGTGGACAGGTCTGTGTGGCATCTTTTCCCACTGAGTCATCCTGGTGGCTCATTGTCTGCCTTTTTGAATAAAACAGCTATAAATGTTTGTGTATAGGCCTGTCCCCCACTTTAAAAATTTGTGAAGTATACATAACAAAATGAATCATGTCATACAGTACAGCATCATTCAATAAATTCATACATTTATACAATCATCACCTTCATCCATCTTCAGAACTCTCATCCCGGAAAACTGAGACTCTGTACCTATTAAAAGATAACCCTTGTTACCCCTCCTCCTAATTTCTGTAGCTTTTCATCTCTGTAGCTTTGCATCTCTGTAGCTTTGCTTTCTCTGAGTACCACATGGAAGTGGAATCATACAGCGCATTATAAGTTTTTGTTTGAACATGTCTTTATCTCTGAGATAAATGAACAGAGCAATTGTTGGATCCTGTCATGGTTGCATATTTAATTTTTTAAGGACTCATTAAAGGCTTTCTGGAGTGGTCGTCCTACTTTACATTCTCTTTTTCAGGGTGCAAGTTTCTGTGGCAGCGACTCTTATCATTGTCAGTTTACCCTTTAGAGAATAGTCATCTTTGGCGTGATTGAAGGGTAATGGCTGCAGCAACAAGAACCACTTTTGTTTACGTCTTGTGGGTTGGGATGGATGTGAAGAGATGTTTGAGTTTCCAGGAAGGTAGAGGTGGGTAGAAAACCCAGTTGGTGAGAACGTGGCAGTACCAGTGAGAAAGTTACAATGTACTGCCACTCTGGAGAAAGCTGGCTTAAATGTTTTTTTAAATTAATTTAGAGAGCATGCAATGCAGGTGTGCACATGCAAAGGTCAGAAGACAGCTTCTGTAAGTTCTCTCTTCTACCACGTGGGCTTGGGTTTGAATTCAGGTCTCCATGTTTGCACACATGCATCCTTATGAGCTAAGCCATCTCACTGGACCAACTTGGTAGTTTCTTTTTAAAAATTTTTTTTTATTCAATTGTGAGTGTGTGTGTGCGTGTGTATGTATGTATGTGTGTGTGTGTATGTATGTGTGTCTCTGTGTGTGCAGAACCACGGCCAAATTCGATAGTTTGTTTAAAAAAAAAATTAAACCTGAAACCATGAAGTGCAGCAGTTGCACTACTGGAGGGTTCTGAGCTAATGCATAAGGTTCATCGGAGAAATCCTTTGTGGTACAGGTTGAGCGCTTCCGATCTGAAAACCCAGGCTGACATTGAGAAGTTTCAGATTTCTGAGCATTTAGAATTACGGATTTTTAGGTTAGGCATGCATACTTACATGTCAAGGTCTGACGAAGTCTGCAGCACTTCTCACGTGTTTAAGATCAGAAGCTGCACTCAGCCAGGGCAGATTCATAGGCCTCTTGCAGGTCTGCTAAATTAGAGCTTTTATTTTTAAACATGGCTCAAGAGAGTGTGAAGTAGTCCTCATCTGTTGGGAATCACTGATCTTTACTCCCTGCCATTTCCAAAATGCACGTCAGTGGCATATGCTGTGCTCAACACCTGCACCTCCTGCCCGTCACCCTTCCTGTGTCTTTTGCTTGCTTCTAGGTTTGTGTTTTTGTCCCGTCTGCTGCTCATCTCACTTTTTTTTCTCTCCTCCCCTTTCCACTGGTCCCTCCTGCTCCCCCTGTTGAAGTCTCTCCTGCTCTCCCCTCTCTCTTGTTCTACCTTCTGTTCTGGTAACCTTTCCCCTCACCCTCATTACATGCATCCTTTCAGAAGTTATTGATGATGATTTTCTTGTTTTCTGTCCTAAAGGCAGAGGTTTGTTGTTCCTTGTGTGAACTATTTCCTCTTTGGCTTCTAGAATTGGATTTTCTTTCTCGTACCAATCTTTGTTTATTCTACTCCTGGGCAGATCTGAGCATCTTTCACTGATATTCTTATAGCAGGGCTAGAAAGCAGCTATTGGAGTTTAATGGAAGAACTTTGTTATATTGCTTTTTACCATTCTTCATTTTCTTTTTTTTAATCACACAGGGAAGAAGAAGAACGTTTGAGGAATAAAATTCGAGCAGATCATGAAAAGGCCCTGGAAGAAGCAAAAGAAAAGTTAAAAAAGTCACGAGAGGAAATCCGAGCAGAAATTCAGACAGAAAAGAACAAGATAGTCCAAGAAATTAAGACAAAAGAGAGTAAGCCACTGCCACCAGTCCCTATTCCAAAGCTTGTAGGAATCAATGGCGGAGACCCAGAAGACCCTGAGATAAGGAAGAAAAGGGAAAAAATTAAAGAGGTAATAAGCTAAAGTTTGTGGTGCAGAGTGCTTATAGACATGTGTTTGACTGAATATGAATGTACCATTTGTGGTTTTATACTTTGATCTAATTTGTTCTTGGGTCGTGGTTGTAGTTCAGCTTACAGGTTGATAGTAAAGGTAGGTCTGTCTACTTAATATTGTTTATGATGCAGTTATTTGACACACATTTGCTGTAAGGTTTTTTGATGATTTTGCCCACATAACTGTTTAGGATCTTTTGAAATGCAAGGTTTTATAATAGACTAGAATCTATAAATTGTTAGTGAGTCAGAAATTCACATACTTTTTTATTAATATTTTATTATTTACTATGTGTGGGTGTGTGTGTGCATCAGAGGGCACTGTATGTCCCTGTGGAGGACCAAGGGCTGATGGACTGTTTCTACCTCCTTTTTGCTTCTCTGTGGGATTTCCCAGGCTCTGCCCACCAGAGTCGGAAATGCAGGCCACCCCATTTCCTGGCATTTTTACGTGCGACTTGGGATCTAAACTCAGGACTTTCTGTTTACCAGGCAGTCTTAATCACTGAGCCATCTCTCCAGCCCCACATATTGTTTAAGGGGCTCTTCTAGACCAGGTACCATCACACAAGCTGTTTCAGTAATATCCCCCCCCAACCAGGCTGCAGATCAGAACATAGTCCTTCCTATGTCTCTGTGATCGGATATAGAGAAAGATGGACTGTGGAATTTCTCCAATTTGTTTAACTTCAGAAGTCTTTTAACAGTATTTTAGGAATTACTGATCAAAAGAATACCAAAGGGAGGAAAAGTCAGTGAATATTTGAGTTAGGTATGCTTTATAAATTAGAACCCCTGATAATTTTGGGTAGTGTTTGCGGTTGTACTTGTGAAGAAAAAGATTGGATGGTCTAGGTGCATTAATACTATTTCAAAACCTTTTATCATAAAGCAGAAAATGAATTTCTACAGTCATATCTTTTTGTAGATATTTTAGTGGTGATCGGAAGGTTTAACAGATGGTTTCATCTTGGTTAGTGACCTACAGTGCTATAGCAAGGTACTTGAGACAGACAGTTTAAGGAAGGATAGAGCTGAGGTGAGCTGGCCTCACATATTTGTGGTCGGAAAGTGATAGGTGAATGCTGGCGCTCAGGTGCTCGCTGCCTTTTCAGTCTTGTGTTTGGTCAGGTGCCACATTCTTGGTGGGTCTTCCCTCCTTGGGCAGGCCTCTCTGGAAACACCCTGGCACACATGCCCAGAGGATCATTTCAAGTTCTGTCAAGTTGGCCATGAGAGCTCTCACACTCACCTTATTATAAAACCTAGACCTGATAGGTCAAAATAGATGATCCTTCTGACTTTTGCTCACCTCTGGAGTCCGTGTTTCATATACACACTGATCAATACAACTGCTGTGGTCAGTGTTAGAGGAGACATAGACAGAATTTTACTTTCCTTTTAGAAATACTTTCTCATATAATTTGGATCAGTTATCCTATGCAATCATGGAATTCTAAGACAACCTTCAGGTTTAATGATTGGTTAGGAGTGTTTGTAGAGATTAGCATATAAAAATACCTTTGCTGAATATATCCCCATACTTTTCAAAGATCAACTATATTTCTAGTGACTTTTTTGCAGATTACTTGGGATTTTCCTTCTAAATAATCTTGTCCTGTGACTTTTTTTGTAGATATTTTGGAATTTTGCTTCTACATACTCCTGTTTTCTGAACAGAAGTGCTTTTCTGTTTTCCTTATTTCTTTTTCTTGTCATATTGCAATAGTTAAGTCTTCTAGTTCCCATTCTGTGAGAGAAATGGTGAAAATGGACAGTCCTGATTTATTCCTCACTTTGAAGTTTGAGTAGTATTTTATTGTTAATTATGGTGCATACTAGGTTCTTTTAAAGATACTTTTTGTTAGAGCGAGGATATTTTCTTATAGTTACAGTTTACTGTTGAGCTTTTTGTTAATTTTTTCTACTTTTACACACATATTGAGTATTCCTCCCAGCTTCTCTCCCTCTCTCCTCCTTTCATCCTCTCCCTTCCCTTCACTATTCCTCCCACTCCTTCCCACCCTTCTGTCTGCATGCCTCAATGGACCTCGGGGTTCACTCTGGCTCATCTACTCCTGTGGGGGCTCAGGCCTCCGTAGTGTAGCAAGTTACCTCTCTTCAGGCCACCCCACTGATGTGTGCATTTTCCTTCAGTAATCCAGCTTTAGACCCAAAGGTTTCTACTGTGAGTTCCCATTCTGTGAGTATAGTAACAGCTGTCTACAGAGCAGTTTGATTTATTGGCTGTCTTCCCTAATGATCTATTTCTTTCCCTTTTTTAGGGTCTCCTTTTAGTTTACAGTAACAAGGATGGATGGGTACCATCCTGACAAATGGTTCTTGAGTCCAATCAGAAAGCTGTTGGTTGTCTTCTTGGTACTCATGCCACTGTTACACCGGTGGTCACTGGTTGCTATGGTGATCTATACTGCAACTCACAGATCTTAGATGAGGCTTGTGATTATTTATCTTTCAAGCAGCTTCCACAGTATTTCTTGGTAATGTATAAGCTATCCAGCAAGGAAAAAGTCCTCACCAGTTCCACCTGACACACTTTGTCCATGTACTGTAATCAGTTGTGTTGCATCTTCAGTAATAGGGTCTTATTGATGGTTTTGGAGAGCAACCAAGAGCCATGGCAAAAGCTTATAATGTTGGGGGGCTTTTAAGACCTCTCTGACCAACATTTTACCAAGAAGTGCCATATTCCTTTTACTTCCAGTATAATTTTGTCCCTGGGTTCTAAGTGGATCAGCTCAAGGCTATATTTTATTTTATCGTTCCCTATTTTCCTCTATGCTATTCTACATAGGGACTGCGCATTCTTGTTCCTTTCTTTAAAAGACATTTTTTTTTTTTTTAACATATTACTAGCATAGGATGTTCCTTGGGGTTGTTTCCCACCATTTTAATTTTTTTCTATAAGCCCCTCTGTCCCTACTATCTCCCATGTCCCTCCTGTCCCATCCCCTCATTCCACACTGTGTTTTTCTCAATTCTTCCCTTCCTCGCCTTTGTCTTGAGATCCTAAATCTCAGTTGTTCCCTTCCTCGCCTTTGTCTTGAGATCCTAAATCTCCCCTGTAAAAGGTTTCACCCTAATTATCCCTTTCCACCTTCTTAGGTCTTTTTCAAGTTTTCTGACTCCTATTCAAATGCATTGACAAGGGTATCAGATCAATTCATTCATCCACATATTAAAGAGAACATGTGGTTTTTTAACTTTCTGTGTTTGAGATACCTCACTCAGTATTAAAGTTTCTAGTTCCATCCATTTGCCAGGAAATTCCATAATCTCATCCTTTCTGATGGCTGAGTAATAGTCCATCATGTATATGTACCACATTTTCATCATCTGCTCCTCTGCTGACGGGCATGTTGGCTGATTCCATTTTTTCACTATCATGAGCCTCAATGAACATAATTGAACAAGTGTCTTTGTAATAAAATATAGAGTCTTTTGGAAATATACTAAGGAGTGGTATAGCTGGGTCATATTTTTAGATTTCTGAGGCACCTCCACGCTGATCTCCACAGAGGCTGTCCAGTTTACAATCCTACCAGCAGTTGTTTTTATCATGAAGAGATGTTGGATTTTGTCAGATGCCATTTCTGTATTGATTGAGAGGATCATATGGTTTTGAGTCTGTTAATATGATGAATCATGTTTATTGATTTATGTATGTATGTTAAACCATCCTTGAATTCCTGGTATGAACTTGACTTGATCATGGTGTATAATTCATTGGATATATTTTTGGATTTGATTTGCTAGCATTTTATCAAGGATTTTTACATCTGTGTCCATTAGTGAGACTGGTCTATAATTTTCTTTCTTTGATGTGTCTTTGTTTGGCTTTGGAATCAGAGTTATATTGATTTTGTAGAAAAGAGTTTAAGAGTATTCCTTCCTCCTCTATCTTATGGATTAATTTTAGGAGTAGTGGTGTTAATTCTTCTCTGAAGGCTTGGTAGAATTCTGCACTGAATCCATCTGGCCTTTTTTTTTTTTTTTTTTTTTTTTAGTTGGGAGACATAAATTACTGTTTCAATTTCTTCTCTTGTTATTGGCCTGTTTAATGTATCTATATGACTCATCTTGAGTCAGTTTTGGTAGGTTGTATGTGTTTTAGGAATTCATCCATTTCCTTTAGATTGTCCAATTTAAGAGAGTATAAAATTTTGAAGTATGTCCTTATGATTCTCTGGACTTCTCCAGTATCTGTTGTAATTTCCCACTTTTCATTTCTGATTTTGTATATTTGAATGTTCTCATTTCTTCTTTTGGTTAGTGAAGCTAGGAGCTTGTCAATCCTGCTTATCTTTTCAAAAAACCAGCTCTTTGCTTCCTTGATTTTTTTTTTTTTTTTTTTCTGTCCCAATTCATTGATTTCTGCTCGGATCTTAGATATTTCCTCCTGTGTGCTACTTTTGGTTGGTGTTGTTTTTTTTCTAAGGCTTTCAGGTATAATATTTACTTGGAATCTTTTCTTTTTTTGTGATGAATACATTTAGTGCTATATAAACTTTCCTCTTAGAACTGATTTCAGTGTGTCCTGAAGGTTTTGGTATGCTGTGTCTTCATTTTCATTGGCTTTAAGGAAGTTTTTAATTTCTGTTTTATTTCATTTTTGACCAATTCCTCATTTAAAAATGTGTTATTTCTCTTCCATGAGTTTGTGTAGTTTCTTTTTGTTTCCTTTGTTGTAGATATCTACCTTTATTCCATGATGGTTGGATAGTATGCAGTGAATGATTTCAATTTTTCTGTATATATGAAGGTTGATTTATCTAATATGTGGTCTGTTCTTGAGACTGTCCCGTGAGCTGCTGAGTAGAAGGTGTATTCTTTAGCGTTTGGGTGAAATGTTCTATAGATATCTGTAAAGTCCATTTGATTGATGGTGTCATTTAATTCCATTGTTTTTGTCTCCTGGAGTGTTTGTTTGATGAATTAAGGTGCTTCCATGTTTGGTGCTTCAATGTTTAAGATTGTAAGATCTTGCTGGAATTTTCCCTTTACTAAGATGTACTATCCATTTGCATCTCATATGGTTTACTGTAATTTGAAGTCTTATTTTGTCTGGTACTAGGGTGGCAACTCCTGCTTGTTTCCTTTTTCCATTTGCTTGGAGTGCTTTTGACCTTCCTTTTACCTTGAGAAAGCATTTGGCTTTCAAGGTGAGGTGTGTTTTTTGGAGGTGGAGAATTGATGGGTCATGATGTTTGATCCAGGGTTTAAGCCTGTGTCTCTTGATTGGGGAGTTGAGCCCATTAACATTTAAAGTTATTATTGAAAGGTGTTTAATGGTTCCTGACATTTTGTTGATTTTGTAATGTTTGCCCCTCCCGGCCTTTTTAAGTCCCTCATTTAGCTCTTGTATTGATATTTGTTTCTTTCCTTTAGCTTCTTTGAATGTGTGTATCCTTCTCTTCCATCTTGCACATTTCTTCCAATATTCTTTGAAGGCTTGGCTTAGTGGCCATTTAGTATTTTAGTTTGTTTTTGTCCAGGAATATTTTTCTTTCACTTTCTATTTTGACCTTCGAGTTTTGCTGGATATAATAATCTGGGTTGGTATTTGTGTTCATTGAGAATTTGTATTGTGTCTTTCCAGGACCTTCTAGCTTTTACTGTTTGTATTGAGAAATCAGTTGTTATTTCGATGAGTTTATCTTTATATGTGACTTGTTCTTTTGTCTTGCAGCTCTTAAGATTTTGTCTTTGATATGCATATATTTGTTGTATGGCCTATCATATGTCTTGGTGTGTTTCTTTTTTTTTTGTCCCGAGTATTTGGTGTTCTGTATGCCTCTTGAATCAGGATGGGCGTCTCTTTCTTTAGGTCAGGGGAATTTTCCTCTATTATCTCATTGGTTATACTTGGTGGATCTTCCTGTTGCGTGTCTATTTCTGGGATGCCCATGATCTGTATGTTGGGCCTTTTGATGGTGTCCAGAGTTCTTGTATGCTCCATTCCAGTGTGTTTTTCAGCTTATCAGTTTCCCTCATTGACTTAAGAACATCTTCTGTCTTACCTTCCAGTTTTGAGACTCTGTCTTCTACATGATCAGTTCTGCTTTTGAGACTTTGAATTGAATTTTTTATTATAGTGCTCAGATTTTTTTGTTTAGTGTTGTTTCAGTCTGGGTTTTCTCCTTGTTTCTATGTTTGTGTGTGAGTCACCTTGGGCTTTTTTCACTGCTTAGAGATTTGTTTTTAGGATATTTTCATTCTATTTGCGTCTTGTTTGTTTTTATATTCTTGAAATTCTTTCCTGAATTTGTTGTGCTCTTCTTGAAATGTGTCAGGCGTTTATCCATATCCTCTCGGAGCTGAAGCTCTTTGAACATATTCATAATCAGTCTTTGAAACTCACTGTCTTGGTATTTGTTCTCTTGGATATCTTTTAGTAGCTATCCATGGTGGAATCGGAAGAAGTCTTATCTTCTGTGATATTGAGGGGGGACATGTATTCTTGTCTTCTTACGCTTCTGTTTTTCCTGCGAGATGTTGGCATTTTTAGGATGAGCAGATGTTGATTGTAGTTTTATTAGAAGTGACTCTAGGATGCTAATTCTCAGCACTTAGATGATCATCGTGTCTAGGTTTGTCTTTGTGTTAGGTAATAGTTGTGTGGACTTTTCACAGGAAAGAAAAATGAAAAATGTAGTGTTTCTAGCATTCTCTTGGTTCTCAGATGGGTCTTCTGAGGTGACTGTTCTGTTGTTTTATGGAGGCCTTTTCTTCCTTTATTCTTTGAAGTTTGGTCTGTATGAAATCCTCTGCTCCACTTATTTCCTGGCTGATTGAACTGAGGAACACCCAGGAGATGGGACCAGAGGGAGGCCTCTGGGCAAGGGGCGGGGCAGGCCACAGGCTGCTCTGCAGGTAGATGAGAATGCATAGAAAGCCAGAGAAGCTTCCATGGTCGGTCAGACCCACTGGTTGTCCACCTGGCCTACTGTGGAGTTTTGTGAAATGCTTGTGTTGATATTTTTGTCCAAGTATTGCTCCCCTATCCCCATTAACATGGGGAATTGTATTTACTGGTTTTAAGTGAATCTTATTCCTGTGTGAAAGTGCACTTGGTCATGGCATAGTATTCTTTAATGACTGTTTTTTTTAAAAAGGAACTTTGTCTTTATATTATTGAAATATGTTGGCTTGGAGTTTTCTTGTAATATTTTTGCCTGGTTTTGATATCTAATTAATACCAACTGCATAAAACAAGTTTGGAAATGTTTGAATGAGTACTATTTTGTTAAATGATACAGTATAGTTCACATAATAAACTATAATTGAACCCACATTTGATCTGTAATTAAATTCTCTGCCATTTGTATGAGCCAGAGAAACTCAGCTCCAAACAAAAGTATACAAATATATTTATTTAGCTAATGGCTGTAAACTATGACTTCAGTTTCAACTGACTCTTAGGTCCATAATGTACATTTGTTACTTAGTTTTTCCTTGTTGGAAGAGAGTTAGCCATCAGATTCAGGACTAAATTAGATTATGTAGACTCTGCGGTCACAGAATGAGAGTCCCTTCCTCCCAGTGTTGTTCTCAGATGGGTCTTCTGAGGTGGCACTGATGTGGCACAGAGGACTTGATTGTCTGGCTTGAATCCGTTTGCCCAGTCACTGAGTAGGTGGGGCCTAGATATGCTATAGTCTATATGGGCCAAATTTTACCACTTTTTTTTTTTTTTAAATCACGTTTAATCGGAACAAAGACATCCCAATTTGGCTACATATTCTCTAGAACTGCTTTTGTGTTTCTACACCACGGTTACATTTTCCTCATTTCTGATCTAAAGGTAAGGGATTTTTGAAGTCAGGCTGAATTATTTAGTGATAGAACTAAACTTATTGTTTGGCAGCTCAGTTACCATCAGAATGAGGGAAGGGAACTGTCCCAAAGGGTCTGCTGGTTCTAAAAGGCAAGAATGCCAATTAGATACTTTCTCCACTGGAAATAACTTCTTGATTACACTTTTTTTTTGGTATAGTTTGAAATTAAATATAGCTACATGTTTCACACAAATGTAAGTGTTAAGTGGATAATATATACACACACACTAATGTAGAAGAAATGGAAGAATGGGTTATAGCAGTTAAATTCTTAGGTACATGAAATATTATAAGAATATTAGTTTGTGAATAACTTCAAATGATGAATTGCAGTTTTTCTTTCTCAGATGATGAAGCATGCCTGGGATAATTACAGATTGTATGGATGGGGCCATAATGAACTCAGGCCTATTGCAAGAAAAGGACATTCCACTAACATATTTGGTAAGGTAACTTTTTGATTACTGTTTCTTTTTTGTTTGTTTTAAAAAAATAGACTTCTTAAAGTTTGTTCTAAATCTCAGCATTTCTGTGAAGCTACAGTTTGAGCATGAATATTTTTCCAAGAGTGTCAAGATGTAGTTCTAGTTGCTTTGGAAGACATACTTATGTATAGATTTTCTATTTATGTAAATACTTTAGTGATTTTTCTGAGTATTATGAAGCCCTTTCTTCAACTTTTTCAAGAAAGGAAGGTATTTTGCAATTTTTTTTTCAGGGTGATGCCATTTGTGATACTCATAAAGGAAGAGGGAGTGAATTGGGAAAAACAAAGTAGCACACTGATGGTGATTTGATTGGTAATGGAGTAGGTTTTGCTGTATGTTTGTAGTTCCTAGCTGTGTTTGTAGTTCCTAGCTGTGTTTGTAGTTCCTAGCTGTGTATGGATTCAGGAGGAAAAGCTGTTTTCACCTTGAGATTGATGAATATCTGCTTATTTGAATATATGTTGAATATGTATTTTGTATATTGAAAAGAAAGAGTAGATGCTAAATTTCTGTTTTTTGCTTATTGTATCTTGTAGCTCATCTAATGTTTTATCATTTACCAAACAGATTCCGATCCTGATTTCTGCTTTAAGTAAAAGTGTTAAAGATGAAAAAGTACTGAGCTGGGATATGCTCAAGGGATAAGGCCCCAGTTCACTTCCAGAGCTGCAGATCCTGCAAAGTGCTCTCACTACGCTCTCAGCGGGAAAGTCCGTTCAGGCAGCTCCCTGAAGTCCTTGCGTGGGTCTGAGTCCAGCTAAGCCTTTTTCTCTACCCTTTTTCCTTTGTGTGGCTCTGGACTTGCTTCTTTCTTAAGGAGGACAGGCTGCTGCAGCAGTTTGGAGTTTCATGTCTTCACACTGCTGCATTTGTAGAGTAGGAGAAGCACTTGTGTTTCTCAGAAGTAAGATCTGAAAATCATTGTTCCTTGTTTTTTCTACTTGAATATTGTGTCCATGGTTGAACCAAAGGCTGTGTCTAGAAGGTTTGCCTGTATTTTTTGTTTGGCCAATTTAGATTGTGTTGCTGGACCTCACGCGCAGGGCAAGGAACTGCTGTTGGATGCCCATTGGCATCCATCCAGGCTGCCCACAGTGACCAAGAGTTGGGTGAACACTGGATATGAGATGACTTGTCCTGTGCTTGGGCCTGGTCTCAATTCATGGCCTGCTTCAGCTTCTGAAGCACAGATATTCTGGAGAATTAAAGTTATGTAACATAGAGGGTATTTTTCTTTTAAAAACAGGAATTTTGATTTGGAAAGACTGTTTTGACTTTGCAGTGTTTTTTGAAAGGTGCTATTGGTTTTGTATGTATAGTGTATGTGTATTGAAATATACTTTTAATTTCTGACTTAACTGGAGTTCGATTTAATATTTTATTTTGCTTTAGTGTTCTTGAGAATATTCCACTTTTTTTCTTATGCTATCTTTTTGTCTTGTTTTAGTGTCAGGAAATGCTGGTTTCATAAAATTGAAATCAGCTCTTTGTTTTCCTGGAAATTAGTGTTTGGTATTTATTCCACCCACCCCCAAATGTTCTGTGTAATGTGTCAGTGAAACAATGCAAAACATGGAGTTTTTTTTTCTTCAAAGTTGTTTTTTAAAGCTACCAGTTAGATTTCCTAGTTATAAAGGACCTTTCCATTTAACTGTTTCAGCCAGGGTCAGTTTTGGCTATATGGCTTTTGAGAAATTGGAGTGTTTTATCCATGTTGTTGACATAAAATTGTGTTGAATACTGTTGCCACTTGAATGACTGTTTCAGCTGCAGTGATAATTCCTTACATACGTATCTTAATAATTCATATTTTCTCTTTTGTAAGTTTTTCTAGAAGCTCATTAATTTTATTGAACTTCACAAAAAGCAGTTTTTTGCTTCATTGATCTTTTAAATATTTTATGTTTCCAATTTCTTTGTCTTCTGTTGATATCATTTTTCTTTATTTTTTTCCTTCAGTGCTAGTGACGAATGTCAGGGCCTTTACCTGTGTTAGTTAGTCAGGTGCTCTGCTACTATATTCATCCCCAGAAGTATAATCCTGTATCATTGATTTGAGATCTCTTGAATGTTTTTAGTGCTTTATCCTAGAGGTAGATGTGTTACATTTTCACTTAGTTAAATATATTTAATTTTTTCCTTAAGAAAATTGTTTAATTCTTAAGTTTTTACAGAAAAAAATTCATTTGTGTTTCTGTTATTGATAGCTAATTTTTTTATTTAAAAATTTTTTTTACTTCATTATGTCCATGCCCCCTCCAACTCTCTTCTCTCCTTCTCCACCTTTCTCTCCCTTCCCCAATCCAGCCATGTCCCTCCTGTCCTCATGTCCCTCTATGTGTGGACCACTGAGCTTGCTTGGAGTGCCTGTGCCAGTAAGGGATCAGCCCTCAGTGGTAGTTTAAACCCATAGGCGGGGAAGCCCCCCTTCTTTGGTGGAGAACCTGCTCCCGAGCTCTCGTGTAGTCGCTTCTCCTGAGGACCTCACCTGTCTGTGGTGCAGTATTGCTGTGTCGGCTGTCGTGTAGATCTGGTGGAAGTAGATCTCATTCCAGGGAGCTCCTGAATGCAGCCCTGTCCTGACTGGAGAGTCCTGCCTGGCAGTACGTCTCTCTATCTTTAGGCTCTTGGTCTTACGATCCCTTCTTCCACAGGGTTCCTTGAGCTTTGGAATGGGAAGAGAGATTGATGAGTTGAGCATAGTAGGGTTGCCAGTACCCTGCATTCTGGCCAGTTGTGGTTTTCTGCCTCATTAATAGTCTGTTGCAGTAGGCTGCATCTGTGCTCTTATATCTCCATTCTTTTGAGCACTTTCTCCATCTCCTGACTTAGATTCTTCTGTAGTTTGTGGGTGCTATGGAAGTTTGCATTCATTGTGTCATTCCGAATGTTCACTGCTAGGATCATTTTATAAGGGAGAACATGTAGCATTTGTCTTTCTGTGTTTGGGATACTTTGTTCATGGGAATTTCTTCCACTCATTTATCAGCAAATTTCATTAATTCAGCTGAATGGTATTTCATTGTGTATATGTACCATATTTTATTATCCATTCATATACTGTTGAATATCTAGGCTGATTCTATTTCTTTGCTGTTGTAATGAACATGGATGTACATGTGTAACTTTGTAGTAACATGTAATGCTTTTTAGGAATTTTCCCAGGAGTGGCATACCTAGGTTTTATGGCACTTTAACTTTTAATGTTTTTAGGAATCTCCATACTGATTTCCAAAGGGTTTGTATAAGTTTTCATTCCCACCAATATTGAATGAAGGATCTCTTTTTCCCATATTCTCATTAATACTTGTTATTTGTGTCTTGAATTTTAGCCATTCTAATTGGGGTGACATGATATCTCAGGATGATTTTTAAAAATTTTATTCCTTTTTAAACATTAATTATTTACTTTGTTGCATGTGCATGTGTCTGTAAGTATCAGAAGCACTATGTGTCCCTGTGGAAGCCCAAGGGTGACTTTGGGAATCATCCTGGATTGCTCTATCTCCTTATTGCTTTGCTCTGGGATTTCCCAGCTCCACCTCCAACACTGAAAGTGCAGGCTGCTGCTATTTTTGCGCCGTGCTTTTTATGTGGGATCTGGGATTCGAATTCAGGTCCTTCTGCTTGTGAGGCAGAAGATTAACCCCAGAACCATCTCTCCAGCCCTCAGGACAACTTTAATTTGCATTCCCTAAAAGCTAGGGAGAAAGAATATTGCCTTAGATATTTGTTAGACATTTAAATTTCATCCTGTGAAAAGTTTCTTTTTAGTTACATTGTAGTCTACTTCCTTGATATTTAATTTTTTGAGTTCTTTGTAGGCTCTGGATATTAGTCCTTCACCTGATAGGTGGTTAGTGAAGATTTTCTCCCATTCCGTGGGTTGCCATTTTGCTCTATTAATAATACTTTTTGCTGTACAGAAGCTTTGTAATTTGATGGAGTCCCCTTTGTTGAGTGTTGGTTTTATTTCCTCAGCATCAGGGATCCTTATTCAGGAAATGGTGACCTAGGTAGCAAGTTCAAGTGTGCTTCCTTACTCTCTTCTAGTAGTGTTATAATCTGTGGTCTAACATTGAGGTCCTTGATCCATTTGGAGTTACTTTTTGTGCCTTAGTAATAGTTTAGATAGAGTCCAGTTTCATTCTTTTGCATTAAGATGCCCAGTTTTTCCAGTTCCATTTGTTGAAGAGATGTCTTTTTTTCAAAAGTTTTTTTTTGGGGGAGGGGTACCTATGTCAAATGCCCGTTGACTGTGTAGGTGTATGAGCTTATATCTAGGTCTTCAGTTCTAATCCATTGATCATTTCTCTGTACTTGGAGTTTGTGTGCAATGTTCTGTTGGCATCAGAGCCTTGGGCTGATTCAGTCAGGTTTTCTGTGTCTTCGCTGATTTCAGGTTCCTTTGGTCTTTCTGCCAGTTATTGAGAGAGGAATGTCAAAGCTTCCAACTCTCATTTTGGATGTGTCTTTCTTTTTTTACATGCTTGTCAGCATTTACTTCTTGTATGTTTAGGTACTTTTATTGAATTTAGGGAAATTTTACCCTCTTGGTAATACCATTAAAACCCTCATAAACTGTTAAAATTTATGAGAAAAGGACACTTTAATAGTCACTCATGAACATAGACATAAACATCTTTAACAAAAATCACAGTATATCTAATTCAGCAATATTTGATCAATTACAACTAAGTGGGATCTGTCCTTGGAATGTGTAGTAGTTTGTCATATATAACAGAACATATTAAGGAAATAGGGAAATATGCTAGCTTAAAAGATGCAGAAAAAAGTTTCATAAAATTTCTTGTCCATCAGTGAAAAAAAACCCCACAGAAGACAGGAAGAAAAGAGTAGCAAGGAACACAGACGCCTGCGCTTCCTCCCACCTGCAGCTGGAATAGAGACACATTCTCCTGACTTTAGGCATCAGACAAGGATGTGGGTTGTCTCATGTCTGTTCAAGTCAGACTGTGGGTCCTACTCAGTGCACGAAGACAAGAAAAAACAGAGATTAGATCGAAGAACTAGTTGTCATTACTTGTAGCCATCATGATTAGACATGGAAATAATTCTAGGGCTACTAAACAAACAGAGCTACTAGAATGAATGAGCAAATTTTGTGAGGACATAGGTAAGTACTCACTATACAGGAGCATTTACATTTCTGCACACTAGCAATAGTTATAAACATTACTGAAAAACAGTGCCGCTTGTAACTGCATAGAATCATGAAGTGTATGTGGATGAATTCATTAAGTTATATTCAGCCTATGTACTGAAAAGAGTAGGTTGTTAACAAAAGAAATTTAAAGTAATTAAATGAAGAGATACTTCATGTGGAGTTTGGATTGAAATTCTAAATATTACTAGTATCGACTCTTGCTAGATCATATTTCAGTTTCAATTGAAATAACAGTAAGTTTTGCTACACAGCTTGATAAGTGGCTCCGAAACTAATATGGAAATTCAAAACAGTCACAGAAGTCAAAACAAGTTTAATGAAGAGCACAGTTGAAGAACTTACACTATCTGACTCTAAGTTGCATTATAAAGTCACAGGAATGAGGCTATGCTTTTAGCCAAGGCTGGCCCTCAAGACCAGGGGAAAGTAGGCGAAGGAGAACTGCACAACGTGGTTAGTGGATATTAAAAAAAAAAATCTGAAATCAGTCAGTGGCCAAGGTATAGTCTCTCCAGCAAGTCAGCTGGACCAATCAGATTTTATTCAGAAAAATAATAACACTTGAGTCTTCATAACATTGTTCGTGAGAATTCATTTGAAGTGGATCTCAGACTGCAATGTAAACTAAAGTTTAAAACTTTCAGCAGAAAGTATTCAAGAATGTCTTTGTGATCTTTGAGGTAAGTAAAGAAATTTTAGAATATAAAAAAGCATTAGGTATAAGTGAAAAGAAATCGATTAAATGAAAATTAAACATTTTTCCTTCTAAAGACAATAATAAAATGAGCGACAAACTACAGGTTAGGGGATGTTTACAATACACAGATTAGGGTTACCTAATGTGTCTGAATACTTCAACAAAGTAAGTATATGAATAGCATGATAAGAACATCACTACTCAGGAAGATAAAATTCATAGATATATATGTATTAAAATGAATATTGACAAGCATGATATAGCGTTAAAAGTCAATGTATTGCTGTTGGGGTATCTAGTGTGATTTTTAAAAAACTTATTTATTGATGCATTTTGCTCTTTGGCATTATCATATATGTATAGAACCTTCCATTTACTCTCTTCTCTGTTGTCCTGTTTCCACCCTCCCACTTCTAGCCTTCCTTCCATATTAAAGTTGTTTTGTTTTGCTTTGTTTTGTGTATACTGGCTTTGTCAGGGCCCCTGTGTGGTCCTGGGGTTGAAGTCTTTGGAGAGTAATTCTTCTAGAGTTCAGCCTACCACATTGCCTGCCTTGGCTTATAGCTGCCTTGCCTTGTAACTATTCCTGTGGTACTCACAAGTGAGACCAGACAGCAGTTTCTTTTTTTTTTTTTTTTTTTTGGTAAATTAGTTTTTTCATCCATGGCATAAAATTTTATGATTTGAATTTTTAAGTTCTTCCTTTGTTCTGTGAACATTTATATAGCGTAGGAATTATCAGTCTTAAAACTAGAGTAGAATTTATGTTGTAAAATTTCCAGGATGTGGTACTTTTAAAGCAAAACCTTTATTATTTAGTATCGATTATTCATTGTTAATTTGGAAACTTATAAACATCTCATTTCCTGTTCTATTATTTATAGTTTTGATTTCTTTTCTCATCGGTCAAGATAATATATGTTTTCCTAGAAAATTACCAGTTCTACCGATCCAGTTTTTTAAAATTTTATTATAAAAATAAAATGGGCATTTTATAATTTTATTAATTTCCTCTGTACTTTCATTTTTTTCATTATTATTTCTTTGTGTGTGCATGTGTGTGGGCATGTATGTTATAGTCAGATACAGGTGTCAACTTGATAATTGAATGCTCCAGCTCTGGGCACATTTGTAAAAAATTAGTAGTTGATTTAGGTCCCGAGCAAGCCTGTGGGAGATTGTCTAGTTGATGGGAAAGACCCAGCCATGGTGGGTGGGACTAGTCTCTTGGCAAGGATCAAGGAAACTGATTAAGGAAGTTGGCATTCTTCTGTATACTTGGCCAGACATGGTGGTCTAGCAAGTAAGAATTGATTGTCTCTCAGTGGTCCTGTGGATATAGTGTGTCCAGTCATTTTGACTCCTGGTGTTGGTGTGAACTCTCCTGCCAAGCTGGAGAAGGTCTTATAACTAAGAATCATAAGCCAAAAGCCTTGTTCCTTTAAGTTATTTGATTGTGAATCTATCAGCATGATGGAGAGTAACTACAGTAGGAATGCATGTGACATACGTGTGCATATGTGTTGAGGCTACAAGTTGATGTCAAGTGGCTTCTTCCATTGCTCTACACTTTTTATTAGGCCGATCTTACAGTGAAATCCAGAGCTTGCCAGTCAGCTCACTGACCTGGTCAGCTTGCTCTGGAGAGGCCCTGGCTCTGCCATCCAAGTGTTGGTCTTGGGGGTGATTGCCTGCCCAGCTCTGGCCTGGGTTCTGGGGAATCTGAGTTCATACCTCTGCCACACGTGCCTTACCCGCTGAGCCATCTCCCCAGCCCCACATTTTCATTTCTTATTTTGTGTTTTCAGATTCTTTCCTTTGAAAACAAGCATGTTAGTGATAGATTTACTGGATAGTTCTTTTCTTAGAGCATCACTTGACTTAATCATCTTGATACTTCATTTCTAATTATTTCTGCATTTAGCGTTTCTGTTTCTTCCCATTTTCAATTTGTTGCTCTTTTTCTTTGCTAGCATTGAATTCAGCTACTTCCTTGGGATTCTCTTCAGTAGTATAGAAAGCATTGCTATGCTTTCTCAGAACCTTTTAGGATAAGCATATTTTTTAAATGAAAGTTTCATATATCCTACATTGTAGTTTCTGATGTGTTATTCAAGGATAGTATTAGTTTTCCACTTTTTTCAGTCTACATCTTGAATTATCTAAGTAAGCAATTATAATGATCACTAGTAATTTTGTTTTAGCTCTTAGCTCATGACAGGAACCTGTTCTTTGGATCTAACCACATGGTGTGATACAGATGGGCCAGCCAGAGTAACCCAAACCTTAGCAGTTTGCAAGTATGAGACAAAGAGGTAACTAGTAACTTAGGAGCACAGCCACCTACAACAGTAAGGTAAGAGCAGAATGCTATCAGATTCCAGTGACTTGAATAAACATTTCAAACTCAATGTTAAGTTCTCGGATTCTTAAGTTAGTCATGCATTGCATGAGCGACAAGAATACATGAGTGATTCAGTCTGGACAGTTTCTATCTTAGTAAAACACTGAGAACCATGGAAAGTAAAAGTGTTATGTTCAGTGACTAAAAACTTCAGTGATTATGACAGGGAGGGAACTGAGTAGGGAGAAGACCAAGTAACTTCTCATAGGTGTCAGAATGTTTTATTAATGAGACAGAGACTTATTGAGCAGTCGAGGAAATTATTAGGAACATATGAGCCAAAAACGGTAATAAGTCAAGGATAAACATCAGAACAACAAATATGCATATGCTTTAAACCCTCAAGAATAAAACATATTACCCCTGCCCCCAAAAAGAAAAAGAAGGAAGAAAAAGAAAGAAAGCCCAGTAGGACCAGCTGTGTACTGGTGTGTGCTTCATGTGGCTTAGTAGCACCTTTCCTGCCTCCCCTTTATCTCTGAAAAACTTGTAAGACCAAGAGTGTCTCTCTGCCAAAGGGGGAGTATATGTTAATATTTAGTTTTTCACACTGTGTTTTTTATTCTGTGGCTTCTATTTCAGTATGATTTGCCTGACTCTTTTTTATTAAAGATTGTTACAATTTCTGTTCTACTGTAATCATCTAGTTGTGCGCATTTATTATTTTTTTATATATATACATATTTTTTTCTTTTTGTGAATTTGGACCAGGAGGTCATAGTTGGAATGATTTAGCTTATCATTTTGACAACTCTCCCCTTTTTTTGAGTTAATCTCCCATCCTTTTCCTTTTTCCTATCTTAGGGAAGTACACAGTTACTTATAGTACCACTAAAGTATAAAATTTAGGGGAATGATGCTGCTAGTTTTCCTTTATTTTTCTGTTAGTTGCTGATGTAGTACTTTTTCCCCCTTTGGCAAACTAAATCAGATGGTTCTAATGGAAAGTGAACAGTGACTTTTCTTTTTGTTTCTTTTATTCTCTGATTATATATATAAAATATATAAATTGCCTTTCTACAAAGGGGTCCTTTGTAACAGGAGTCCTTGTTTCCTCCTAAATCAGGAAGTTCACAGATGGGCGCCACGATAGTAGATGCTCTGGATACCCTTTACATCATGGGACTTCATGATGAATTCACGGATGGGCAGAGGTGGATCGAGGACAACCTTGACTTCAGTGTGGTGAGTGCATCCACCGTCACCTCCTAGTCTTCTAGTCTTCTAAGCTGACTCTTTTGGTGCTATAGTCTGACTATGTGTATCTTCTCAGAATTCATGTAGAAGCCTAATCAGTTATGTGAGTAGGTCGTCAGTGTCATTAGTGTCTTATAAAATAGCTCCCAGGCCTGCTCTGCCCCTCCTTCTATGTGAGGACACAGGAGCAGTTGCCACCTGTGAACCTTGCTAGACACAGACCTGTGGCACGTTGATCTCGGAGTTCCCAGTCTCCAGAAGTTGAGAAAGGAAACTCCATTGGTATCAGCTGCACAGCTGGTGCAGCCTGGCTACAGTAGTCCTAATGTCCTAGAACAGTCATCACAGTAATTTTAAGCATGGTATTTTAGCTTAATTAAATCCAATCATGAATTTTTCTTCTCATTATTACATGATTTTTGTGTAAAATGCACAGTTTTGTCACTATCTTTTATATCTCTTTATCATTTGAGGCATTGTATTATGCGTGCTAGGAAACAATCAGGGAGAAAGCAATGAACTATAGACATTAGGAAATTAATGAGCTGCTTTATAAATACGGGTTTATAGTATTTGTGATGGTCATAGAATAACAGACTACATGCTAGTAGAGTAAGTAGTGTGGGGTAAGATGTTCCATGTGCCCAACTATGACAGTGACATTTCTGAGAAAGTACACAAGGGGAGCCGTGTACCTGTGGATGTATGGCTCTCTGTCAGATGCTGTAGCTGAGATTAGAATTAACGGCTTGTGATGATTTTCTCTGGCCTTTCAAAGGTGTGTTTCCATTTTCTTTCTCCTTGGTTTGCTGATTGCAAAGGATGTCATTCTAATTGTTGAAAGATGATCTGCGTTGTCCCCTTTGTTCTTCAGGTTTTCTTCTTTCACCGTATGGTTCTGTAATTCCATTATTGTGTGTCTTGTGAATTACTCTTCATAATCAAAATGAAGATTTGTTTTCATCAACTTCAGAAGACTGTTGTTCTTTTCAATAATACTTCTCACTTCTCTGTCTCCTCTTCTAGAATGTCTCTCCAGTGAAGGAAGATAGGAAATTTACAATAAGTATATTGTAAAAAATTGTTATAGGATATTATATTATAGGATAAAGGTATTTTTACTGGATAACTAGTATTTTATAGCAAGCGGCCAGCACAGCTTTCTCTAAGGTGATGTTTGTTCAGAGAGCTGTAAGGAGTGATAGTGATTCCAATTGTAGATGAAGAAAAAAGCCCAGCCAAGAGCTGGAGGTCGAAATGAAGTAAGCAGGCAAGCTTGGTGGTCCTGGGACAGGAGGCAGGCTCACTCGATGAAGTGGCTCAGAGGGGTCTCAAGAGAGGTCAGAAAAGTTGCTGGAGAGCTGGGCATACTGGGATTTACTGGTGGTTATCCACTGTGTGACCAGAGCTATTGAAGGGGCTGGACAGATAAGGAGCAATGTAAGGTCATAGACACTCCCTCAGGCAGGAGGGTGCTGGAGAGGCGCCCGAGGCCATGAGCCCTGGCCCCAGCATGTCTATCTACATGAGCCCTGGCCATGAGTTTGAGCCTCAGCTCACTGCATTAAGGGACATTCTGTACATACAGAGAGACAGTTTGTTCACCACTGTGA
This sequence comes from Typhlomys cinereus, assembly GCA_023101885.1. Classification (NCBI taxonomy): domain Eukaryota; kingdom Metazoa; phylum Chordata; class Mammalia; order Rodentia; family Platacanthomyidae; genus Typhlomys; species Typhlomys cinereus. The sequence goes on along the minus strand of JALPQD010000121.1, from coordinate 643,118 downwards.
CTATAATCGAGGAAGGAGAGCTATTGTTAGGACTTACTAAAGGGAGGAAGCAAAATCCAGGAAACATGCACGGGTTCTCGGCTTCCCAGAGCCGGAAGATAAGGGTTCTGACCCAGGGATCAGGGCTTTGTGAGCAGGTTGTTTCCACTGCCAGAGTAGTTAGTATTTCTTGTGGGGTCCTAGTATTTCTTGAGAAAGAGAACCTTTGCAAACATACCCCAATTCATTGGTCCCTGATACCCTTGGAGTGAAAGACTTCAGGGTAAATGTCTTTACCTTTTTTTATTAAGAATTAATAATAAATGTTATTTATTTTGTATTAAACTAACAATTCTATTGTACTTTCGGGTTCATCTCTTCACCTGAAATTTGTATTTGTTGGAGGAAAACCTGTAAAAATTACAGGGATCAGGATGTAAGCCTTGGGAATCCCTGAAGGGGGATCATGGTGTCTGCTCAGCCTGGGGGGAAGAGGGTTCTGTTCTGGCCTGTGCTGGTTGAAGCTCGGCTCTCTCCACCTCTGGGTTGTGAGAGCCTCCATCACTGGCCCATCTGCTCCTGTGCGGAGCCTCTTTGCCTCCTTGCTTTGCTGCTGCAGTTGTCTCTGGCTCATTCCTGTTCCTCCTGCACCTGTCGCCACAGCTCCTCTCACTGATGGGGTGACGTCCCTGATCTCTCCTGGGCCACCTCAGGTCTGGCCGGCTTCGTCCGGTCAGCATGTCTGTCTACTCAGGTCACCCGGAGCAGCTCCCCGGGTCCCTGTGTAGCCATCTTTCATTCTGTTTTCCCTGTGGTTACCTGTGTATCTGCTGTTCTCACAGTTCCTTTTCTGCCTTTGTAGTTTCTAATTTTTTATTTGACTTTCCATAGGTGGACACCTCAGTTGTACCTCTTTTTGGCTGTCTCTTGATCCCTTAGCATGCAGACCAGGACAGCAGGAGCTAGGGGAAGTGAGTGGAGACTGGGAGGAGTGTTACTGGTACTACTGGAGGCTTCTGCAGTAATGGTGGCTCAGGAGGCACCTGGCTGTTTACATTGGCCATAACACTGTAACTTGACTTTAAGGGGTCTGGGACAAGTTACAGCCCCCCTCCCCCTGCATTTGAGGACTACCTGTCACCAGCATTGTCTTAGCCTCTTGGGGGCAGGGTAGGCAGGAGCCAGGAAGATCCCTGCAGGAGACCTAGGAGAGGAACTAGGCCAGCAGGGAACTGGGGCCCCATGGCAGTGCTTGGCTTTAGTCTTGGCTCCAAGTCTCTGCGGGAGACTCCAGTGTTACCCTCACCTTGTACCCTCGCCCTTTCATCTGCTTTCTAGGTGAACTGGGCTACACTGGGCAACAGTGGAGAGTCCCTGGTCTGAAGGAAGGAGATGATGAAGTAGCAGTGTTGGGGTGCACTAATTAACAAGGGGCCATACCCTGGCAGCTTTGCACCCTGAGCCCAGCAGGTTTTGCAGGTGTATGTGAAGGATCTGGCTTGCCTCTGCTCAGACTAGACTCTAGACTCTTGCTCTCTAGACTCAGAAGATGGGACTCTTACAAGGCCAGCTGTTCCTGGGGGAGGTGTCACAAGGGCTGAGGGCAGAACTTGACCACAGGGCACCAGAGAGAAAAGTTGGTATATTCCAGGGCCTGAGTATTGCTGTCCTCTTTGGCTCTCCCCCTCCCCCGGTACCTCTGCTAATTCGGGGCCAGTGGGCCTACCCCCTCTCCTGTCCTCAGTGGTGAGACTGGAGGCAGGGACTTGAAGGGGTGACAGCTCAGAGACCGAAGTGAGGTTCAGAGCTGGGTGACAAGGAGTGGAAAGAGGTTTCAAAGCTTAGGGCTTCAAAATCTAGGGGAGAGCTTGGGGGCTGTGAATTGATAAGAGAAGTTGGGTGCAAGCCAGAGGAAACAAGGGCAGAGTCCAGAGATCAGGATGTGGCTCTGAGCCTCTCCCCAGCCAGGCCCTCGTCACAGAGACCCAGGAAGGTCCAGGTTGCAGCCACGGGCACCAGAGCTGTTCATGGCAGAGCTGGAAGGAGGGACCAGTAGCCCGCGAAGACATCTTTGAAGACTTTTCCAGGGCCACAAGACCCTAAAGCTGTCACTTGGCCGTGCACAGACTCCTCTGTCCACAAACGTTACTGTTGGTAACGGGGCTGTGCCAGTGCTTGGTCCTGCTGAGTGTCCAGTGCCTGTCTTCTGCTCCCACAGTCAGAGACAGTCGATACCCCCAGGCTGTGCCAGGACCGTGACAAGGCAGCTTCCTAAGCACCTATGCCAGTCATCCTCCTGGTGGCGGCTCGCCCCTGTTTTCGACCACAGCGGTCACAGGGCCAGACATCTGGAAGGCCGGGACAGCCAGGTAGAGCCCATATTCCTGGAAAAGCCACCAGCAAGCACAGCTTTGAATCTCTGGGTCTTCCTGATAGTTCATATTCCTACCAGCTGCCAAGTCTTTCGACCTCCCAAGTAGGCGTCTAGTCTCAGTCCTTCCCAAGTCTTAGGGTCTTCTCCTGGCTGATGTCTTCTGCTGTTCAGCCATCTTCTCCTCCAAACAGAGCCTCTGTAGGGGTCTCTCTAAGCACACCCATGGCACACTGAAAGCACCCAGTCTAGATGGTGAGCTCCTTCATCTCCTGAGTCCTTTCTTCACCCTGGAGGACAGCACAGTGCCGGGTGCAGAGCACAGAGAGACAGCACAGTGCGGGGTGCAGAGCACGGAGATGTTACAGCACAGAGCCGGGTGCAGGGCACGGAGATGTTACAGCACAGTGTGGGAGTCACAGCACAGAGATGTTACAGCACAGTGCGGGGTGCAGAGCAGAGTGGGGTGCAGAGCACAGAGATGTTACAGCACAGTGCGGGGTGCAGGGCACTGAGATGTTACAGCACAGTGCAGGGTTCAGAGCAGAGTGGGGTGCAGGGCACGGAGATGTTACAGCACAGTGCGGGGTGCAGAGCACGGAGATGTTACAGCACAGAGCCGGGTGCAGGGCACAGAGATGTTACAGCACAGTGCGGGGTGCAGAGCAGGGAGATGTTACGGGGTGCAGAGCAGGGAGATGTTACAGCGCAGAGCCGGGTGCAGGGCACAGAGATGTTACAGCACAGTGCGGGGTGCAGAGCAGGGAGATGTTACAGCGCAGAGCCGGGTGCAGGGCACAGAGATGTTACAGCACAGTGCGGGGTGCAGGGCACGGAGATGTTACAGCACAGTGCGGGGTGCAGAGCACGGAGATGTTACAGCACAGAGCCGGGTGCAGGGCACAGAGATATTACAGCACAGTGCGGGGTGCAGAGCAGGGAGATGTTACAGCGCAGAGCCGGGTGCAGGGCACAGAGATGTTCAGCACAGAGCCGGGTGCAGAGCACGGAGATGTTCAGCACAGAGCCGGGTGCAGAGCACGGAGATGTTACAGCACAGTGCGGGGTGCAGAGCACGGAGATGTTCAGCACAGAGCCGGGTGCAGAGCACGGAGATGTTACAGCACAGAGCCGGGTGCAGAGCACAGTACCAGCAGAACAGAGATATAACAGAAGGCTGGGTGCAGAGCGCATGTCCAATAGATCTTGACAAAAGAAGGGAGGGATAAAGTAGTGAAGCTTTGACTGTTGAGGTCTCTTGTAGGAGAAGTGGGGGACAGGGTGAGGGGTCTCTTTCCACTGCCCTGGAGTGCTGGGTGAAAGTGAGGGACTCTTACAGCCCACTTCGTAGAAACCATGATCTGCATGTCTGCAGTCTCCCTTCCCTCCGCCTCTGCTTAGCTATAGAAACGTGGTTGCGCAAAACCTTTTGAAAAATGTTCTCCTTATTGGTATTTCAACCATGTGGAGCAGTTTGACATCTGAATCCATCACCACCGTGGTCTCCCTTCTGCAAGCAAGAGACTCACCTCTCTGAATGCTGCCTTTATATGAGTCAATTGTACTTGTTCTGTGAGGTCTTCAGCTATTCTCATTTTTATATGTATTTGTGTGTTTCATAGAGGTGTCAGCTGAAGTAAACTCTTTGATCCTCGTCAGCCATTTGTCACAACAATAACAAAAGTAGTGAACACAATATTTATATTTATATCTAAATATAAACATAGATTCTCTATAGAGTCATAGAGGTGAAATCACATGCATTTGTGATAAATTTCCTTTTGCTTGCCTTTCATTTCTTTATGACTTTTTCTGGTAGATAATTTGTATTTTAGAGAAATTTTAAATTTGGTGTCAGTTTGTTTTTATTCTTGCATACTTTTAAAAGTTTATATATGTTGTTAAATCTTGTATTTGTTGTATTTCTAAACATTTTTCATTTTTGACATGCACATGACATGAGTCTCCCAGCTGCTTGCAGGTGGGCATTTCAGCACCAATCCCACCACTTTCTGATCCACCTTTAATAATGATTAAGTTAAGTTGTACTAGGAAAATATTGAAGACTCTTGAGAAGAGATAGAAATAAAGTTTTTGCTGTAAAGACTAATGCAGAGTGAACGAGATCGGTATGGGCTTGAAGATCCAGGTGGCAGGGGACTTCATGGGGCAGTGTTTGCAGTACCACCTGCCAAGCTCAAAAATTTCCCAGTGTTGTGTAACGTTTGAGGAGTAAGAGGAACAAGAGGCTGTAGTCGCTCTGGAAGTGAAGTTGCAGAAGCTAAAACAAAAGCATTGTGTTCCTAAGAAGCAAAGCAAGTATTAATGATGTTTTGACAGCTGTAAAGTGTCAGCATATGAATCTTTTCAATGTGTCTTCACAGAATTCGGAGGTGTCTGTATTTGAAGTTAACATCCGTTTTATTGGAGGCCTGCTCGCAGCGTATTACCTGTCAGGAGAAGAAGTGAGTAAAGTCTAGTGGTACCGTGTGCTGGGACATGCGTTTGAGTGGGAACCTTGAAATGAATGTTTTCAACCAGCATGCTGTTTTTCTAACTCGGGTTTACTGAGCTGATCAAAAGGGTTTCCTCTGATACAAAGTTAGGGTCCATTCAAGATATCCTGTTAAAAGTTTAGCTGTTAAAATTATAAATTATAAAATTTATAAAATTATAAGCTTGGGCCACTGAAAAATTTTGGCTTTTCCAATCTATGAACATAGAATATCCATTCATTTAGTTTGCTAAAGGTTAAGTTTATTAGTATTTTTGCTTTTTAGTAAGGAAGTAATCTTCCACTTAAATTTAAACTGTTTAATAGTTTTGAGAATATTTTTATATCAATTTCTGTTGGTTCATGAAAATATATACATTTTTAAAAAAATTTTTTTAAAATCAAGGTACAAATTCTCGTTGTCTCAGGACATCTCATCTCTGTTTTGGTAGCTTGCTGATGCTGCTTCTCATTTAGAAAGTTCTACGTGAGGGTCCCTGGCTGAGCAGTTAGTTGCAGTTGATGGCTGCTGAGGCAGAACTATTTTTCTGTGTGTCTGTGGATATGCTGCCCGTGTCTGTTGGTCGGCCCCACATCCATGTCCATGTGGCAGCACTCATGGCACTTAGTGGGCTACTCCTTAAGCAAAAACAACCACAGCAAAAATGACTCGAAGATCAGGGAATATGTTGGGGCTCAGAAGGAGTGGAAAGGGGAGGGAGGGTTGACGTGATCAACATAAATGTCATGTATAAATACATGTCAGAGCAAATTAAAATATTGCATATACTGCATATAAAATTTAGCACAGCTTTTAAAGTATAGAGGTTTGTATTTAAAGCAATATCCACATTAAATTTTTTTGTTAAGGTTTTGGTGTTGTGAGTCCAGTTGTTGTGTTGCCTAGTTTGGCTTTGAGCCTGTTGTGATCCTCTTGCTTCAGTCTTGGGGGTACTGAGATAACAGGGTATGCTGTGGCTCCCAGATGCCGTTTCTGTATAGCTGCCACCTTGAGACTCACAACTTCACCAAGATTAGTCGACTGTAAGGATTCTTAAGGATTTTCTTGTAAATAATATCGTATCTTAGTGAACAGAAGTGAGTTTTGTTTTTCTTATAGAGTTTTTGTCTCCTCTTTCTTGCCTTAGTGCATGGTCTTGAGACAGAGGTAAGAATGTTGAGAGTGGGCATCACAGCCTGGTCCCTGCTCTCGGGAAAATGTTTGGTTTATGCCATCAGCTCAGCCCAACTGCAGGTGTGTGGGGACAGGCACCCCATCATCTAGAGCAAGTTCCTTATGTGCCCTGCTTGCTGAGGTAGATGATCTGGCATTGATTTTTGAATATGAAGCCAGTCTTGCATTTTTGTTAAAAATCCCCACTGGGTCATAGTGTATTTTTTATATATTGCAGGATTTGACCTAACAATGTTGAGCATTTTATTTCTACATGCCTTTGGGGTGTCGATCACTCTGACATCTTCCTGTGCGCCTGTCTGTATGTTTGCATGAGCAATAGCCAAAAAATAAGTTGGAAACTTTTCTTTTTCTGGGATGTATGTATTTAACAGTTAGTTTTTCCCTAAGAAATAGAATTTCCTGGTAAGGCATCTTGAGTTTTGATTCTTTTTTCTTTCTACATTTTAAAACAACGTATTCAGATTCTTTGGTAGATGTTTCATGGTTGAGAGCAAAGTATATTTTGTTCATCTTGACACGGACTTATATGAAAAGGCTGCTTTCTTCCTGCCTCTGGCTGTTACACAAAGATGTCCCTCAAATATGCCCAGTTACTGGTCCCATTGTGTTGCTGGAAAATTAAGTCATTGAGCATAGCAACTGAAGGAGATCCTTTAAAGCATTCTGTGAGGAGGTGTGGGATCGAGTGGGTAGACCACATCTAAGAGTGGGAGTTCTGGTCCTCATCTTCCTGGGGGAAGAAGGCTCCTCTCTCATCGACCTAGGGTAGAAAAGACTTTCTGGTTGGATTTCAGAGAAAAGTGAGGGTAGAGCAGCAGAAATTGCAGATCCAAGTCAGCAGGCCGAAAAGTGTTTGGGATACCAGGTTTTAGGGAACCAAGTGAGTGCACGTCACATATTCTACCCCCGAGATTGCAGTGGGATATAGTTCCAGGACTGACTTTGTGAGAGGACACGCCAACAATGACCATTTGGAGTGAAGCTGAAGTTAAAGATGCAGAAGCTGGGGCTGGAGAGGTGGCTCAGGGATTAAGCCTCTGCCTTGCCGGTAGAAGGTCCTGAATTCGGATCCTAGACCCCATGTATAGATGCCAGGCGGAAGGGGGGGAGGGGCTTGTGTTTCTGGTCCTGGTAGGGCGGAGCCTGTGAATCCTGGGGCAGAGTAAATAAGGAAGAGGCGGTCCATGGGGTTCCCGAATTCGTCTGTGGTTCTACACACACATACTCGCACACACACACATAGACCCACACAATTGAATAAATAAGAAAAAAACCCAAAACTTTAAAAATGCAGAAGCTGTGTGCCAGGGTCACAGTAGAAAGTGAAGCTGTGACTAAACTACAGGATTTTGTGAGTCACCTAATGTCCAGTTACTGTTTCTTCTATTTCGACCTTTTTTATTTTGTATTTTGTGTGTGCGTGTGCGCTGGCAGTGTCACCGGGTGGTGGTGTCATATGGTTTGCCCATGGAGGTCCAAAGATGACTGGGAATCATCCTGGATCGTTTCTACCTCCTTGTTCCCACTGGAATTTCCCAGGCTCTGCCTACCAGGGCCAGAAGTGCAGGCCACCACTGTTTCGGTCTGTCATTTTTACATGGGACCTGGAACCTGAACTCAGGGCTTTCTGCTTCCGAGACAGAGTTGTAACTCCTGAGCCATTTCTCCAGCTCCATACTTTTCTTTTAAAATCAGTTTCCTTATAGTATCTTTTTTTTAATTATTATTTATTCAATTGTGTATGTTCAATTGTGACTGTTCTCCTTTGTGCATTTAGTTTTTATTTCTGCTTTCATCCTCTTTCTTTCACGCTAATTGGTCTTTTTTTAGTCTCTTAAAGTCAGAATTTGGTCATTAATATATTTCCTTACCTTTTGTTCTAATATGGGCATTAGTGGCTATATTTGTTTCTTAGTCCTTTACAAACTGTGTCATATATTATTATATGGTACATTAGGTATTATACTTTCATTTCCCTTTGATTCAAATATTTTCTAATTTCTCACCTTCTTTTTGATTCCTGGGTTTTTTAAAAGTGTCCTCATTTCTACATACATGAAAATTTCCCATACATCTTTTTTTTTAAATTATTTTTATTCAATTGTGGATGTGTGCGTGTGTGTATGTGGATGTGTGTGTGCATAGAACCATGGGCGAATTCGGGAACCACCACGGTCGCCTCCACCTCCTCCTTGTTACTCTGCCCCGGGATTCACAGGCTCCGCCCACCAAGACCAGAAACACAGGCCGCCCCCCCTTCCACCTGGCATCTATACGTGGGGTACTAGGATCCGAACTCAGGACCTTCCGCCTGCAAGGCAGAAGCTTAACCCCTGAGCCACCTCTCCAGCCCCCCATACATCTTTTATTATCAGTCTTCAGCTTAATTTTTTTACAGACAGGAAGTAGGGAATTTATCTGCTGAATCTGTTGACATATTCATCTGTCAGAATATAGCCCATCTTCTTCTTTGAGCTCCTGTACGTGTGTGTGCACATGTTGCTAGTTACACAAGTGTGGGCGCTTCACATGCCTGTACTCTTAAGCTCTACCCTATTCCTAGAGACGGGGTTTCCCACTGAGTCTGGGGTTCGGCTGGCCGCCAGCAGGTTGCTGTGATCTTCCAGTATCTGCTGCCACTGTGCTGTTGTTGGCTTTTTTCCCCTGGTGCTGCGACCCAAACTCATCCTCAAAATTTTTAATTTTATGAGGTCCATTTGTTGAGTGTTGGCCTTATTTCCTGAGTGACTTGTTCCAGCTCAGAGTCCTCCTGCATGCCTGCGTCTCGAAGTGCTTGCCTTGGTTTGTCCTCTTACAGTTTTAGAGTTTCAGGACTTATATGAAGGTCTTCATCTACCTGAAGTTGGTTTTTGTGCATATTGGAAATTAGGATGTAGCTGCATTCTTCTATACGTAGATACCTAGCTTTCCCAGCAACATTTGTTGAAGAGACTATTTCTCCAATGTGTACTTTTGACGTCTTTGTCAAAAATCAGATGTCTGTGGCTATGTGGGCTTCTTGATTCTGGGTCCTCTGTTCTCATTTTTTAAAAAAAGTATTTGATCTTGTTTTATATCTGTGTGTGTGTGTGTGTGTGTGTGTGTGTGTGTGTGTGTGTGTGTGTGTTTTACAGAGGGAAATGTGTGTATCCGTAGAGGTCCGAGGGTGACCTCGTGACTTATTCTGTATTGCTCTACTTCCTATTTGCCCTGCTCTGGAGTTTCTCAGGGCCAGATGTGCTGGCCACCACTATTTCCACTACCGGTTTTACAGAAGACCTGGGATCCAAACTCAGGTCTTTCTGCTTGTGAGGCAGAGACTTAATCCCTGAGCCATCTATCCAGTCCCTGGGTCCTCTGTTCTATTCCATTGTCTGTGTATCCATTTTGGTGCCAGTTCCTTTCTGTTTTTATTACTGTGTCCTGCAGTGTAAGTTGAAATCAGGTGTACAATCATACTTCTGACATTATTATTATTATTATTATTATTACTGTTAGTATTTTTTTTCTGCTTAATATTGCTTTTGCTGTCCAAGGGCTTTTCAAAGTACTTCCAAATGAGTTTAAAGATTGTCTTTTTCATTTTCATGAAGAATGGAGCTCCAATTTTGATTGGGATTGAATTGAATCTACACGTGGCTTTTGGAAGGGCATCTGTTTCCATAGTATTAATTCTTCTAATCCATGAGCACAGGGAGTCTTTCCAGCTTCAGCGCTTCCTTCACTTTCTTTCTCCAGTGTTTTAGTTTTTTTTTTTTTATTAAAAATTTAATTATACATTTTAAAATTTTTTACCAGTTCCCTCCCTCCCCCCTCCTCCCCCCGAACCCCCTCCTCTCCCTCCCCTTCCCCCAGTGCCTCCCCCCCAATTCCCAGAGAGTCCTTTATTGTGTACGCCTAACTCTCCACTGGGTCCTCCTCTCCGATGACATATAAGGACCCAGTGGCATTTCCATAAGCCCTTTCTCTTGTTCCCCTTAAGCATAAGATCACTACTATGGCTGTCAATCCCTTGCCTCCAGGGGTCTCGGTGCCCTTAACAGATGCTAGACTTTATGAGGGCAACAGTGTGCTGGACATTGCGCAGGGCATGCAAAGTCCCATTATATTGCTTTGGCCCCAACTATTGTTGAGAATCTTGCAAATCGTTGCTGCTCCCATCCTTTTGCTCTTACAATCTTACCGCCCCCTCTTCCGCAAATGTCCCTGAGCTCCAGGATGGGGAGAGATTAGGCTGTCCTAGTTCTATGTGATTGATATAGAGTCTCTGAAGTTCTGGATTGTGGTTTGTTGATTTTCTTTTGCAGTTTTGCTGCTCCTGCAATTCCCTTCACTCCATTCTGCTGGGCACTGTATGTCACCCCCTGGCCAGAGACAAAAAGCTGTTAAACTGGAGTCTTGTTGTAATAGCACATTCAAGGGTAGATGTAATAAGAGTAGGAAACCTCACTGAGGGAGGGGTCCATCACCCATTTGCAAAATGATTACTTTTTATCTGCTAGACTATATGCCCTCCCCTTCTGGTGAGATCAGGAAAGAACGTCTGTGAACTTAACCAGGTTTCTCATTACTTACTTGCAGACCTTGATGGAGGCCTATTTTCTCTGTTGTAACATGGTCCCCTCTCTCCTTGTTTCTGGTGTGGCCCTCCTAACCCATCTCTCTTGTTCATAATCCTTGCAATTACTGTGTTACATAGGTTTACTTTTGAGTGTCTCAATGTGGGCTGGGTGAGTTTGGTACTAGGAGCCACCTATTAGGGAGTACATACGGCGCTTAATTTTCTGGGTTTGGGATACTTCACTTAATATAAATCTTTCTAATGACATCCATTTCCCAGCAAATTCCAGTAATTCATCATTTTTGATGGCTGAGTAGTACTCCATTGTATAGATGTACCACAGTTTCCTTATCCACTCGTCAACTGTTGGACATTTGGGCTGATTCCATGACTTTGCTATTGTAAACAGTTTTCTAAGTTCTTTGTGCACTCTGGACAGTAGAGCTCTGTCTTTCTACCTTCTGGTGTCTTCTGCAATTTCTTTCTTTAGGGTTTTAAAGTTTTCATTGTAAAGGTCTTTTACCTCCTTAGTTAGGTTTATACCAAGGTATTTCATTTTTTTTAGGGGTTATAGTAAATGGTATGGTTTCCAATTGTTCCCCATTGAGCATAATCCTTGCTGTGGGCTTGTTGTATATAGCTTTTATTATATTGATAAAGGTTCCTTCCATTCCCACTGTCTCTAGCGTTTTGATCATAAAAGGCTGTTGGATCTTGTCAAAAGCTTTTTCTGCATCAATCGAGAGTATCATGTGGTCTTGGACTTTGGACTGGTTTACATGATGAATTACATTTATTGATTTGCGTATGTTGAACCAACCTTGTGTGCCGGGGATGAAGCCTACTTGGTCCCCGTGAATGATCTTTTTAATATGTTTTTGAATCCGATTTGCTAAGACTTTGTTGAGAATCTTTGCGTCTGTGTTCATCAGGGAGATCGGCCTATAGTTTTCTTTTTTAAGTGAATCTTTATTAGGTTTTGGGATTAAAACGATATTAGCTTCATAGAAGGAATTTGGTAGTGTTCCTTCCTTTGCTATTTGATGGAACAGTTTAAGGAGTATTGGTGTTATTAACTCCTTAAATGTCTGGTAGAACTCTGTGCTGAATCCATCTGGTCCAGGACATTTTTTGGTGGGAAGATTCGAAATTACTTCCTCAATTTCCTTATATGTTATAGGACTATTTAAATAATTCACAACTTCCTGATTCAATTTAGGTAAGTTGTGTTTACTTAGAAATTCATCCATCTCTTTTGTGTTGTCAAACTTCACAGAGTATAAGTTTTTGAAATATGATGTTATAATTCTCTGGATTTCTTGGGTATCAGTAGTGATAACTCCATGTTCATTTCTAATTTTGTTAATTTGGGTTTTCTCTCTCTTGCTTTTGGTTAGTTTAGCTAGGGGTGTATCAATCTTGTTGATTTTTTCAAAGAACCAGCTTTTTGATTGGTTGATTTTTTCTATTGTTTTCTTATTCTCGATTTCAGATATTTCTCCCCTTATTTTGCTAATCTCTTCTCTTCTACTGCTTTTGGGATCAGATTGCTCTAGTTTCTCTAAAGCTTTAAGCTTTGTTAAGTTGTTTATTTCTGATGTTTCCATTTTTTTGACGTGGGCATTAAGAGCTATGAACTTACCTCTTAGAACAGCTTTCATTGTGTCCCAGAGATTTTGGTAAGTTGTATTTTCGTTATCATTCACTTTCAGGAAATCTTGAATTTCCTTTTTAATTTCTTCCTGAATCCAGTTCTCATTCAGCATCATAGTGTTAAGTTTCCAGGAGTTAGTGTATTTTCTCTTGTTTGATGTGTTGTGGATGTCCAGCTTTAGGCCGTGGTGGTCTGATAGGGCACAGGTTAGAATTTCAACTTTCTTGTATATGTGTAGATTCATTTTGTGGCCCAATATGTGATCTATTTTGGAGAAAGTTCCGTGTGCTGCTGAGAAAAATGTGTATTCTTTGGTGCGTGGGTGAAAAGTTCGATAGAGATCTGTAAGGTCCATTTCTTTCAGGGTTTGATTAAGTTCCAAAGTGTCTCTGTTAAGCTTTTGACCTGATGATCTATCCCATGTAGAGAGGGCGGTGTTGAAGTCCCCAAGAATTACCGTTTGGGGGTTGATTTCTTGCTTACGCTGTAGGGTTTTCTTAATGAATGTGGAGGGGCCCGTATTGGGTGCATATATGTTCAGTATTGTGAAATCTTCCTGGTGAATTGTACCTGTGACTAAAATGTAGTATCCATCCGTGTCTCTTATAATTTTCTTTGGTTTGAAGTCCACTTTGTCTGATAGCATAATGGCTACCCCTGCCTGTTTTCTGCTTCCATTTGCTTGTAGAATTGTTGACCAGCCTTTTATTTTTAGAGCGTGCCTATCTTTTGTGGTGAGATGGGTTTCCTGCCAGCAACAGATTGATGGATTGTGATTTTTAAGCCAAGTTTGTAATCTGTGTCTCTTGATCGGTGAATTAAGTCCATTAACATTTAGTGTTATAATGGGGAAACTATTGTTAATTCCAGAGATTTATTATGTTTAGTAGCCTTTATAAGTATATGCTTCGCTTTTAATGGTGTTATATTTGCCTTCTGTTCTCCTGGATATGCCTGTTTTTTTCTTCACGCTTGAGTATCATTTCTAGCAGTTTTTGAAGGCCTGGTTTGGTGGCCATGTATCCCTTAAAGTTGTCTTTGTGCTGGAAAATTTTTCTTTCTCCCTCGATCATGACTGATAGTTTTGCAGGGTAAATCAGCCTGGGTTGACATTTTTGCTCATTCAATACTTGAAGTATGTCTCTCCAAGCTCTTCTTGCTTTTACTGTTTCGACTGAGAAGTCATTTGTTATTTTAATAGGTTTACCTTTAAAAGTGACTTGTTTTTTCTCCTGTGAAGCTCTCAGCACCAGTTCTTTATCTTGAATGTGGAGTGTTTTAACTATTATTTGCCGCGGTGTGCTTCTATTTTGGTCGTATCTGTTTGGGGTGCGGAATGCCTCTTGTATATGAATGGGCCTCTCTTTTTTTAGATGAGGAAAGTTTTCCTTGATGATCGTTTGAAAAATTTCCTCAGGGGTGGTATTTTGAGATTCTTGCTCTGGTATTCCATGAATACGCATGTTAGGCTTTTTAAGGGTCCCATATCTCTTGGATATTTCTCTCAAGTATGTTTTTGGCTTTAACAACCTCTTCCATTGAGTTGGTTAGTACTCCCACTTTATCTTCAAGGTCTGAAATTCTGTTTTCTGCTTCATTAGTTCTGTTGATAAGACTCTGTGGCGTTCTGGGTTGAAGATAACTTGTCTTTTAGCTCAGTTTTAAACTCTGCTTGAGTTTAACTGCTCTATGCCACTTTTTGTTTCTTGCACTGTTTTTCTCAACTCCTCCAGATGTCTGTTGTGTTCCTCTTCAAAGCGATTGATTCGATTATGTAATTCCTCCCGGATTTCCTCTTTCATAGTATTGAACATGGTAATGATCATATTTTGGAAGACCTTATCCTGGGTGAGGCTTTCTTAGCCTTTTTCCGCGGGTTTGTTCTTGTTGGAGTCTAACATGAGATTAATTTCTTCAGTGGGAAATTTGTTTACTTGAGTGTTGCTTCTCATGGATTTGCACTTTGACTTTGGCATTGTCATTTTAACTCTTAAGATCTCTCAATTTCACTAAACTGAATTATTTGGCCTGGGGTCCTGGTGGGCGGGCGCGGGCGGAGACTTACCTAGGTCGTGGGGTGAGGCCCGGCTGGACCTCGCGCTCGTCAGGACCGGCGGAGCGGAGTGGGGTGCAAAGGGAGAATGGGGGCGTCGGCGTGGAGCTATTTAACCCGAGGGCAGCTGGGGCGGGGCCCGGGCGCAGGGGGCGGTCCTCCTCGTCCCTTGGCCCCGCGCGCGCGGCTCCGGCCTGTGGGCCGACCTGGGGTCCTGGTGGGCGGTGCGCGGGGCGGAGACTTACCACCTAGGGCGCGGGGTGAGGCCCGGCTGGACAGAGCGCACGCGTCCCAACCGGCGGAGCGGGGTGGGGTGCAAAAGGCTGTTACAGGATTTTTTTGGAGGAGACATTTTCTCTTGGCTTTTCTACTTGTGGCTTTTCATTGGGACTTGTGTCTTTGTGGTTCCTTGGTTGGTTAATGTTTCTGGAACATCCGTGTTGAGTAGTGCATGAGTGGATTGGTTCTTTGTATTAGTTGGATCTGATTTGATTTTGGTTCTGTAATGCTTGATGTTCAGTCATGAAAATGCTTTTTTTTTGCATATGCACTGTGCGTGTGTGTGTGTGTGTGTGTGTGTGTGTGTGTATCAGAGAGAACTCTGTATGCCTGTGGAGGCCCAAGGGTGGATTGCACTATCTCCTTTTAACTTTGCTCTGGGGTTTCCCAGGCTTCATCTTCCAGGCTTAGAAATGCAGGCTACTACCATTTCCATCCATTGTTTTTACATGGGATCTGGGATCTGAACTCAGGTCCTTCTACTTTCAAGGCAGAGGCTTAACTCCTGAGCCATTTCTGCAGCCCTCAAGACACTGTCTTGATTAGACAGGGTAGCTGAAGTGGTCCTGGCTTGGTTATGGATTGTGCTGCCTCTTAATACAGTTGTGGCTGGAGGGTATATGAGTGAACAGGGGTCACATGTTCTCTGCCTCAGGAGCTGGAGAGCATGCTGTGTGGGAATGTGTGCTGGGGCAGAGGTTCCTGTCCTCTAAAGCCACAAGCGGAGGATGTGAAGCTTTGGGAATGGTGCCGGGGATGTTTGTTGGAGAAGAGGGGATGGTCCCACCTTCCCTAACCTCCCAACTGGAAGTGTGTGAGGAGGCAGAAGGTGCTGCTAATGGAGGACACAGGGTCCCCCTGGCTTCACCAGAGGTGTGCCACGAGCAGGGCACGCAGTGTCCTCCAGTGTCAGCCCTGATGCACGAGGTGGGAAGAGTTGTGCTGGGGGGGGGGTCTGGGGATTCTTGTCCCCTGGCTTCCCCAGCCAGGGTGCGCACAAGGCAGCAGGTGTGTGTGCTTTGGTGTTGGTCCCCAGACCTAAACTCGCTGGCTCTCCTAACCAGCACTGTGCAAAGTGCTGAGCGTACAGGCTGGGGCTGGGCGTCCCAAGCCTTCTCATGTCCGCGGCTAGGATGTGTGTAGGGCAATGAGAACTGTTGCTTTGCAGCTGGGCTGTGTGTAGGCTGATGGATGTGTGTGCCAGGAGTGGGGTCTTTTCTTTTAGTGCAATCATTTTACTTACAGAGTAAGTTGCAGAAGTACATCATATTTTGTTTTGCGCTGCTCGTCTCGCCAGCAAGAACGACGCAACACGATCAGGATCCTTCTGTAGCAAGCTTTAATGCATCTTGAGAGGGAGAGCACTAGCTTTCAGCACGGAGACCCCAACTGCCTAAACCGCCACCCTTATATAGGGATTCTGTCCCGTCTTGGACGTGGCAGCACCTGATTGGTAGTGGGCGTGTCACCCGAGGTGGCGTGATGGTCTTGCGATCAGGGCTAGAGCGGGAAATGGGCCTGGCGCTTGCGCATTGGCTTGTTTTGCTGAGAGGAGAAGGGGAACTGGCGCCATCTTAGAATGGCGGCATGCAGGGCGGCGCCCTACATCTCCCCCTTTCTTATCAAATATGATAGCGATGAGGTGACCACCCAACTCAGGCGAAAACAGAGGCCAAATCCTCATGAAAAATTCGTCCTGCCAATTTTGTGAGGAAGGGATTCTGGGGCAGGTAACCCTTTTGCAAGATGGCGTGTTTTCCAGAGTAAACTGTGCGATGCTTTGCTCGTCAACCTGTGTGGGCTGCCTATGCCAGACACTCGCCCTCGTGCAATGCAACAAAGGTGCTGAGGGTGCATGAGCTGTTTGGCCGGCGATCAACCTTTATTCTTGCTTTAATGCTGCAAGCCAGATCTCAGCAGAGGCCCCATGCTCTAAGGCCATAAGTGCCTGAGTGACCATGATTTTTTTCTCGTTTGGCCCTGTTAGAAAATTTACAGAAGAGCCAAGACAATATTGCCAGACCGAGACAGAACAGAATTCCAAATAGTCCCACCCCCACCCATTCCTTGAAGTAGGAAAAAGCTGAGGAAATCCAGGAGGCGAATCCTGACGTCAGAGATAGGTCAAGGCGGGTTGAGTTGACGTGCACAATGGCGACTCTGAGTTCTCGTAGCGTCTGTTCAAATTCATGGGTCCAGTTCTGTAACATAAACTGAGAAAGGGACTTGGACAAATTAGCAGCAGCTGTGAATTCTTTGTATTGTACAGAGGTGATGCATAACCCAGACATTTTTCTTTCACATCCTAACTGTGCTAACTGCTACAGTATATCTACTTGTTCTTGAACTAAATCAATACGCTGATTAACCAGCAACAGTCCTCCTTGTAGTTGGGTGTTTGCCGACTGCTGTTTGTCCATAGCTAAGGAGACTGAGGAGGACAGCTCATTGATAGTTGTTGCTGCCTTGACAGTCCCTGACAACGCCAAAGCCGAGGCCGTAAGTGAAGCAGCGACGGCCGCGGTGGCTACAATGCTGACAATAGCAGCGGTGATCCCAAAGTCTCTTTTTTGATCGAAACAGTGACAGTGAACTAGGGGCTTCAATGGGAACAGGGACAAAGCGAGGCATTCGTGCCACAACCGCCAAAGAGTGGGTACTTGCGTTCCAGCAAAGGGTATAAGAGCATTGCTTATTACTACAATCTATAGTGGAGGAGGTGGCATTGTTACTAACTATCCAAATAAAAGGAGGCCACACGCAGACAGCGGTTGGAGGGAACCTTTGTTTAAGTTTGAAACGGTCAGATAGAATATTATCAGAATCAGATTGATTATAGCTTAACTCAGCAGACCCTATAGCGCCCCCCAAAAGCATTGACAGGGGGGTTAGATCAGTACAGCTACCATTAATTCCACAAAGAAGCCATATATTAAAAGGATCAGCATCAACGCTCCATGGGTCATTTGATGTAAAGTTACCAACAGAGGAGCCTATACGAGGCGAAAAAGTAAACGTATCATGAATCATGCCTGCCACTCGTGCTTGACAACCAGTCCAGGGTAATATGGACTGGTCATCTCTAGCTCCTTTGCAGAAAGGAGCAAACCTAGGCTGGGGGGACAAGAGGAGCGAGTTTGAAAAGTTGGCTGTTGGCCACCAGCCGAACAGAACTGTGGAATTTGCCCTAAAAACAGCTTTATTACCAACCTTGGGTTTATCTTTAACAGTCGCACCAAGCTGTGCAAAAGATTGATTATAAAGCGTTATGCAGGAAGAGGAAACCTGAGAGGTTTCGATGACAAAGCAGAGACTACCAGGCAATGACAAAGTCCTGTTTTCTTTTAAGGTTTCTATAGTAGAATCTGTAGGTAGAAAAGGCAATCCAAGCGTTCGATTAGTAGTAAACAGGCGAGGGAAAACGTTAGCATTATACATCACCGGCATGGGCAGGGGGAACGTGGACATTATCCCCCATCTGTGCTCGGAGCGAGACTGGAGATTTCTCATCAGGATCAGCATTATCAGTCTTAATATCTGTGGCTTCATTTTCTTGGATATGGATGTTTCTTGTTAGCCGTTGTGGGATCCAAAATGGATGTTCTTCGCTCTGTGGAAAGACACATACAGCTCCCCTGGACCTAATTAAAACTGGATCCGGGCCTTTCCATTGATTAGTCAAAATATCTTTCCATTTTACTAACTCCTGTGGTCTCTGAGGTTCTGAGCAATGTCTGTCAGCGGCACTTCTTCCTGATTCATCTAAGTTGAGAAAGTTCAGAGTGAAAAGTGCCAAAGATAATGCTGCCTTTGGACCAGGAGATAGGGACGCTATGGGTCCCCCTTTTTGTTTAATTAGATAAGATTTGAGTGTCCGGTGGGTTCTTTCAATTATGCCTTGACCCTGGGGGTTGTAGGGCAGGCCAGTAATGTGTGTCACTTGTAGCTGTGAGCAAAATTGTTTGAATTTTTGGGAAGTATAATCTGGTCCATTGTCTGTTTTTAGAACCTTAGGCTTGCCCCATGCACTCCATGCTTCAAGGCAATGTTGAATAACCTGAGAGGTCTTTTCACCTGAGAGAGAGGTGGCATGGATGATGCCCGAGTAGGTGTCTACAGAAACATGTATATATTGAGATTTCCCAAAAGAGGGGATGTGAGTCACATCCATTTGCCATACCTGCAACGGGGAAATGCCTCTAGGATTAACTCCAGTGTGGGGGATAGGCAAGAATTGGCAACAATTTTGACAATTAATGACTATGTCACGTGCCTGTTGCCTTGTCAAGGAAAAGTGTTTGCGTAATGTTTCAGAAGTAAAACGCTGTCTGTCCTGAGGATGTAGGGGGATGGAAAAGAAACAATCTTTGATATCAATGATGAGCGTAGTCCATCCTTTTGGGAGAGCAGAGAGCATTGGCAGTCCTCTCTGAACAGGGCCTAATAGCGACATCTGCTGATTAATGGCTCTTAAATCATGTAACAGACGCCGTTTTCCTGATTTCTTTTTTATAACAAAAACTGGAGTATTCCATGGTGAGGTGGAGGGCTCAATGTGATCTAATGAAAGTTGTTCAGAGACAATGTCTATCATAGCCTGGAGTTTTTCGGAGGTTAGAGGCCACTGAGGAACCCATACAGGAACCTCCGTTATCCAAGGTATGGGCTGGATTACCTCAGTGGCACTTAGAAAAAACCTAAACCGGCCCGATCTAATTTTATCTTGGGTGAAAGAGGACACGAGTCACCTTGATTATAACGTCCCAGCCCCTGACCATCATTGTAACCCATTTTTTCCATCATGTCTCTAACATGAGTGGGGAACTCGCTAGTGAGGGTTAAACCCAATTGAGACATGATATCTCTTCCCCAGAGGTTAACAGGCAAGGGCAAAACATATGGAGTGAACCATCCCGTTTTACCTTCATTTGTTTTCCATTTAAGTCTATTAGTACTCATGTTAGGGCTATCTTGATAACCTAAGCCTCGAAGGGAATGGGAGGATTTACTTATGGGCCAGTGCTGTGGCCACCAATAAGTGGAGATGATACTCTTGTCTGCTCCAGTATCAAGGATACCCTCAAAATCTTTATTGTTTATAGTGAGAACAAGTTTTGGACGTGTATTTAAGGTTAAGGTCAAATAAGCCATGTCAGGTCCGGAAGATCCCATGGGCATCGGTTGTGAGGAGGTCGTTTTTTCTGGGGCCGGAAGAATAAGGACTTGAGCGATTCGATCTCCTTTTTGAATAGAGAAGATACCCTGGGGGCTGGAGCATAAGAGTCGAATATCTGAGGTATGATGGTTGTCTATCAGACCAGGGTGAACTATCAACCCCTGAGCGGTTAGAGAGCCTCTTCCAATTATTAGACCTATAGTTTGTTTGGGTAGGGGAGGTTGTAGAGGCTGAAGAGGGACGGCTTGAACACCCAATTGAGGCATTAATAAGATTGTGGTGGCAGAGTGCAAGTCCAATCTTGTGGCTGGTTTTGAGGAATTTCTGGGTTCTCGGTTTTGACAAAATGGGTCCCGTATTTCTTGGGGCCCCTGTATAATTTTTGTAAGCTGATTTCCTGTTTCTCCCTTTTTGTTAAGAGCCTTCCAGGCCCTAATAGCTGTACTGGAAACTTGAGCATAAGCACCCCAGTGAAAATTAGCCTGATCAGTAGTAAACGGGCCTTGACCGGTTAATAGCTCAAAGGTCCATTCTCTTTGTTCAGGGGTCAGCGAAGAGGCATAAATCCTAGCCTGGTTTTGTGCTGCTTCATGCCATAAGGCCTTCCATTCCATGTATTGACCCATAGTAGGTAATGCAGCCTTAGCGATGGTTTGCCAATCAGTGGGCGTTAGTGCATGTAAGGCTAGGCGATCTAGCTGTATTATAGTGAAATTTGCATTAGGCCCATATTTTCTAACGGACTCAACCAGTTCTTTAATCTGATTAAAATCAACAGGAGCATGAACTCTCCCCGTCTCTCCCTCGTAAATTGGAAAGGCAAGGCTGAGTTTATGGCGAGTCTGTTTGGGTAATCGTGAAGCAGAGGGTGCAAAAGGAGGCGGAGCAGAAGGGACAACCATTAGAGGTCTTTCCTTCATAGGCTGTCTATGAAGAGGGCGCCATTCTTCTGGGTCATATGCGGCAGCCGCTTCTTCAAGCTCGGCCTCATCCTCTGTGTTTATCCTCGAATCTTCATCATCAGAGGAGGTAAAACTGAGAGCGGCAAGCTCTTGGGTTGGATATAACCTAGGTCTTGAAGTGGGGTCATATATGGACTCCCACCATGAACCTGGTTTTTTGTTTGGGGGATTAGATGCATTATCTAGTTCTCTTTCTTTATCTTTGTCAGACTCTTTGGTAAGTTTGTTTTTACTCACTTTTCTTCTCTCCCTATCCTTATTAGGTTGTCTGGGAGGTCCTTTTTCACTTACGACGGTTTGGGGTTCTTTTTTGCGCGCACCCATCCTCTCACTACGCTCAGATTCTGACATGCCCTCTTGCACTGTTTCTAAAGTGAGCTGTCCTGCCGATCGGGCCTTTTCGCAGTTTTCGTCTTCAAGACAGTTTTTTATCATTTTCCAAATAAGATCACAACAATAACGAAAACAGAAAACAAAGAGAGTGAAGGATATCAGGATTACTGTTGCAAGAATTTCAGGAAGCTCGATCATTTTGAATTAGGAAGGTGAAAGAGTGAACATACCTTTCTGAGGCGTAGTCTGCGCTACAGTTCTGAACCCTCCCTGTCACCAGGGGGTCTCCGACGGTGCGGACGATGTGGTTCCCGGGTTTCGGCACCAGTTGTTTTGCGCTGCTCGTCTCGCCAGCAAGAACGACGCAACACGATCAGGATCCTTCTGTAGCAAGCTTTAATGCATCTTGAGAGGGAGAGCACTAGCTTTCAGCACGGAGACCCCAACTGCCTAAACCGCCACCCTTATATAGGGATTCTGTCCCGTCTTGGACGTGGCAGCACCTGATTGGTAGTGGGCGTGTCACCCGAGGTGGCGTGATGGTCTTGCGATCAGGGCTAGAGCGGGAAATGGGCCTGGCGCTTGCGCATTGGCTTGTTTTGCTGAGAGGAGAAGGAGAACTGACGCCATCTTAGAATGGCGGCATGCAGGGCGGCGCCCTACAATATTTAGTGAAAATATAACAGTGATAATTAGATTTAGATACTGTTATGTAAACTTTCCATACCTTTGTTAAATAAAGTTATCCAATTATGAAAGAATTATCTGTGTCCTTGATAGCTACCAGAAATTCCAGGAAACATTTATAATGGGCATAGAGATGTTTTTGAATAAACTTTCCCTCTCCATCCCTCCCAATCTTCCATCCCAACCCACAGCTGATTTGTAAAATATAATTAAAAAATGTAATTTTGAGGTATAAACTTTTTTCACCTTCATGATATAAAACGTTAACTGGTTATAAGTAAACTGGTATGATAATTTGTCTTATTTGCCTTACTAGCATTACCATCATGTGGCATTTTTCCACATAGTCAAAATATGAATAGCATTTTTCTGTAATAAGGCATATTCAGGAATGGGGTCTTGAGTTTTCTCACCTCTCTGGCTGTGTTGTACTGCGATGGCAGAAGTGCATGTCCATATTTGTAACATTCTTTTTCCGACATCAGTGTGGTTATTCCTCCAAGTCTGTCACTTCTGTGTTTCTTGATAATTAGTAGTGTTTCTTGCTTTCTGTGCATTTCATAATTTGGATTGCATTGCATGTCTGGGACAGTAAGACCAAACATAGCTGGAATTGCATGCATCCTTAATGTTGGTGTCAGGGTTGAGTCAAGTCATTGAGATGCTTGGCTGGTTTTGGGTTTTTCATCACTGTATGGACCTGCAGTGCACCGCTAGCATCCGATTCTTCTGTCATTATGCTGTCATTGGAGTAGGCCTGGTGTTGCAGTTACTCTACATGTTGCTTGTAAAATCTCCGTCGAACAACTTAAAAAAACAAAACAGCTGAAGGGAACAATGAGTTTGTTTTCTCTTACAATTTCTGGTTACAGTTCCTTATCTAGCTGAGAGGAGAGCTCATACCACCACCAAAGAGCCAAGGGAACTGGCCACATCATCTCCACATAACAGGTGAGAGAGGAACCATCCTTAATTGTCAGACCAGCATGTCTGGCCAAGTGTACACAAGGATGTCCCATTTCTCAAACAGTTCCTCCATTTTATTCACCTGTTTGGGAATTAGTCCTACTCACCTTGGGCTGGGCCTTCCCCATTCATTAAACAATCTCTTGCAGGTTTACTCTGGTCTTAACTCAACTGCCAATTCTCTACAGATGTTCCCGGAGCTCAAACATGTGTCTAACTATGAAACCTACTTTATAGGAAATGTTTCCCTGAAATTGCTTTGCCATCCACCTTACACTTTGCCCATGTGTCAGTGCCTTGCCAGCCATTAAACTGTTGCTACTCATCACTCATTTTTTCTTCACTCTCCTATCAGTAGTTTCTGCTTTACTTTCTATATATTGAAAGGTGTGAATTCACATTAGTAGTAAAATTACAGCCCAATACCTTGAGTTCCACTAAAAGTTTGTCTCTTTACAGTATCTCCCCTCACAGCCTGCTTCCTACTGTTGCTAGATATATCCACCTGCTTTTTCATGAGTAGAAACAGTTTTTCTGACCTCGGTAGACGCCTATGTCACTCAGTCCCCTTAGCATCTCTCGGGAACTACACATGCATCCCTAGATTATCTGGCCCTGCTTTCCTGTGTTTTCTCAGAAGCTCTTTCCAGAACCTTCCACCCCTCCAGACATTTCTGGGTGGATTATTAAGCACCCTAAGAAAAGAATGGAAGTACGTTTTAATAACTTTGAGCTCAGATTTTTTTTCAGTCTAGAAGTTATCTGCACACACCGGCTTGCTTTGTTGTAGTGAGGCACTTGATCGTCTTTGTGGCAGGAGTGATCTGTGCAAGTCAGAATTAGTTGAAGCAGCTTCTAGAAGGGAGGCCTGGGCCATGGCTCCTCCCTGTGAGGCTCTATGCAGCAATGCAAATATTGAAAGTTTGGTTGCTGCTTTCCTGGATAAAACTGATAAGACTAAAGAGCTGAGAAAACGTGTGATGGAATTTGGGTCTTTGACTCCTTACTGTGTATCTCATCTGTCCTCATGGTATTTGGTAAACTCTTTACTTCCTGTAATTTGAATTTCCTCATGAACATATGCAAAAGTTCACTTTGGAGTTATGTAAGGATTAAATTATATGGAAGTACCCAGTATTAAGCCAAGGAAAGCTGCTGCCTCCCTTTATCTGTAGGCTCTGTCCCGGCACTTGTCTTTCAGTCGGCTTTTCATCACTGTGACCCAACACCTGGCCTTGGAGACAAATGAGTCATTTTGGTTCAGTGACGTGAGAACACAGCGCAGAATGGAGCCGTTGACATCGGAAGTCAGGCAGCAGGGCAGAGGGAACACAGGAAGGAGCCACATGCCCCAGTGACATGTCCCCCTCTACCTTCCTCCACATGCTAACGTATCTACAGATTAAAGGTCGTCAAGGAGCCATCCATTTATCAAGCCAGCGCTCTCTTGACCTGGGTGTCTCCGAAAACATTTTATAGATACACCCAGGGTGTTGCTAGGCATTTTTAAATCCAATTATTTAGATAAAATCAATCATTAGAATTCGTGAGGGTGGGGAATATTTTTATTTAGCTTAAAGTAACACATGCATTCCTGAGGTAGGGTTCTCTGAGTATAAGAACATGTTTTCTTTCCCGACTTTCTCATATAATAGAAATTTCCTGACCAGTTGCTTGTCTGTCATCTTTTTATAGTGAAAGTTTGATCTGTGCCTTTCTCTAAAAAAATCCTTTCTCACATTTCTGACGCATGCTACAGATAAATGAAGCAGAAGAACAGTCTGAGTGTGGCATTCTGCTGCTGGGTGGTGCAGGACATCGTATCACGTGAGGCGGGACAGGCAGCGCTAAGGTGTAGCACGAGGTGCTCTTGTACTAAGCGTGTAACTAAAGACATTCATATCTTGGCCATGCACACAGGAGGTGTATGCTGTCCAACGATGTTATATTTCCTACTTACTTATTAATACCATAAATATGAAGCTTTATCATTTTCTCTGAAAAAGGCAATTTATGTTAAATATTTACAAGTTAAGAAATCTTGATTTGTTGCATTTGCCTGATGATAGCCTCAAAAATATGGCACTTCTTTAATAGTACTTTTCCTCTACATTTTTAAGTAGTATTAACATACATACTTTCTTGAGTAAGATCACATAATTTATGTGGCTAACTGCATGTGAAATCTGTCAGATCAAAGAGAGAAATTGTGATGTGGAGTTTCATATTCACTCACAGATAATAAGACCAGAAGAATAATAGCAGTGATTTAAATATGTCTTTGCTAAAATAAAAATATACTGACTAGGTTCAGAGATATTTCCTAAGACAAATGGAGTCTTTAATCTAATACGAAGCTGTGCACAAAGAAAAAGAAGCATAAAAGTGCTGTTTTTGTCTGATCTGTGTATCAGAGATTATTGTTCTTATTAATTCCCCCTTTAATTCTCAACCTGATTGTGTACCTTCTAGAAGTTGCTGCGGTTACCACTGAGAATTTGCCTTCTTCATTTCCACTAAGCATTGCTGATGTGTGAATATTTTAAAATATATTTTCCAACATCGTCTTCTTTTATTGATGAATTTCATTCTTTGACAATTTCATATGTGTGTAGTATTTTCTCGTTATCTTCCCCCCTTCTCTTCTCCCATCCGTACCAGTTACCATTCCCTCTAAGCCTTTTCCATGTTCATGTCTTTAAAGCTTTGTTTTACACACCACTGGGTTAAGCAGGACCTTTTGTGTGCTCCTGAGCTTGGGACTATCTCTCGGAGTCTAGTAGGCTCTGCAGAGAGTATACAGCTGACTCCTCACCCCCCCTCCCAAGCTGTTAGTGTCCAGTGCTCATCATTTCATTGTAGGGTGTGGTATATTTCCTCCCTTCTCCCTAGCTTGCCACTGCCTAGGTCCGTCTACTGTAGACACCATGTCGACAGCCATAACTTGCTAGGCTCATGATTGCCATGACCATGCTGCTTTGGAAGATGGCATTTCACAGCCTGTTCCCTCCCTTCTGTTCACATTCCTTCTACCCCCGCTTCTACAAGGTGCTGAGTCTTAGGGGACAGTATAACCATTATACTGAGAACTAAGTCACCAACCTTCTCAGCATCTTGCGCAGCCATGAGTCTAAACATCACCTCCAGTCACTGGAGACGCTTCTTCGATTGAGGCTGAGAGTAGTCATATTCTTGCCATCCCTTCTTCCCTGTCGGCATCTTCCTTTTCAGTGACTCAGGTCCTCTGTACATTTGTGTGGTTGGATGTGCTTTCAAGTTACACTGGTTGTGTCCCTGATTGCTGATTTGGTGAACCAGAAGATTTGGTTACAGGAACGAGAAATGTAGGAATAAAATGTAAAAGGAAGCACCTTGGAGAAGCACCAACTGAGGTGTACAACTAGCTCTGCCTGTTTGTTTGGTTGTCCCCAAAGCTGCACATCCCTAAGCTACGTAAGTGGGACAGTGTGGTAGCTGCCAGTCTAAGGACTCAGCACACCAACTCCAGCTACTACTGCCTGCTGTAGGGAGATGGTTGGGTTTTAAGTTAAGTGTCTCAGGAAATATAGCAGAATAAAAAAATCTTGATCCAAGTTGACCAAAAATCTTGTGACCAAGGAACAGTTCGGTTATTTGTTAACAGGGAAAATAGAATCTTTACATTAAAAAAATAACAATGGGTCTTGAGGACCTGTCTTGAGGTCACCCAACCAGACCAGCAAGGATTTTTTAGCAGTTTCTATAACTATTCTCAGTGACACAAAGAAAAATATTTCTGAAATAACTGGATAACTGAAAATCTTAACAGAAATGAAATGTACGAGAGAGAACAACTTTGGAGAGTCTAGAAATGAGAAACAGGATATCCAAAATAAATTCATTGTTTGCTGCTATCATTGGAAAGGACCTGAGTCACTAAACTTGGATATAGGTCAATGTAAGTTTTTCAGCATGAAGAAAGACAAAAAAAAATCCTAATAAAAGAGAGAGGAGCTTAGAAACTTGTGAGATAATACTAAGAGGTTTAGCACACGTGTTCTTTGGAATTCCAGATGGAGAGACTACCTGGGAAAAGTATTTAAAGAAACAACAGTCATATATTTCCTACCTTTAGTAACAGACCTGAAATTCAGGACTTGGTTTCTAAACGATGTGTACCAAGTCCTCTTAGCCACACCAGTGACACTGGAAGCACTGGGAGATGAGAGATAAATGACATTATGGGAAACTATAATTTGAATGGTTCAAACTATGGAGTTTTTTTTATTTGCAATATGTTTAAAATAATAGTTGTTTAAAGCAAAAAAACCAATATTTTGCACAGGACTTAATATTTAGATGTAATATGTAGCAGCTTTGGAATACACAGCCAAGAAAATGGATCTGCACAGTTGAAGGTTTTTACATTCTACAGGAAGCTGTATGTTTAGAGTCAGAAAAGTTAAATTCATACTGAAGTGCCCAGAGCAAGCAACAGCAATTGCAGACATTTGTATTTCAATTACCAATAAACCTCCGAATTCGAAGAAAAGTCATTATAAAAGGTAAGAAGTCATAGAGAGACCTATTTTATGTATACATGCGTGCACACACACATATACATATGTGTCTGGATGTGTGTATAGGACTGGGTGTAGTTCAGCTGCTAACATGTACCTGGCATTTTTGAAGTCCTCAGTTCTAATCTTATCAACATGGACATAAAAGCAAAATCTTATGCTCCATTATTTTTATGAAACAGTTTATTCAGAGAGGTTGAAAGTAAGTGAATAGAAAAAAGAATCTTTAAACAGTAAGTCTGGACAGAAGCTTTATTGTTAAAGTAGATGTCAAGATAAAAAGTATTAGGAGAGATGATAGCTATTTTACAACAATAAAAGACTAACTCATTAAGAAGACAAAACAATGGTGGCTTAAGAGAAGCAACATACGGTCCTTAGACCACCTCATAGAGTTTCAAATGTGTGAATCGAAAAAGGATAACACAGAAAGATTACTTTTGAGCTCTTGAAGTAAAAAGGAGATTTCACAAGGACTGTTGGACCTTTCAACAGTTTTCTTAGTAAACTGGTAGAACAGAGAGACAGAAAGTTAGTAATGACGCATAAGTCCTTGTTGACACTGAGCTGCTAAATGAACCGGTGTTTGTGGAGCACTGCTATTCAGCCACTACAGAGTAACATTCTTCTCAAGTGTACAACATGTGTTTGTCAGGGTAAGCCATATGCAGGGCAATACAGCAATACAATCAAATAAAAAAAATTGAAAACAGCCATGCATGTTGGCATACTGAGATCCTAGTAGTTCAGAAAGCGGAGACTGAAGGCTTGCCATACGGGTGAAGCCAGCCTGGGCATCATAGTGGTTTCCAGACCACTTAGGCTGAGAATTGAGGCTCCATTTCAAAAAACAGTGAAGTAACAGTAAGCAGTCAAGTGGGCAATCACAAGGATAACTGAAAATGTTGCAATGTTGGTTCTTAGAAACTATCAACAAAACTGCTAAACCTTTTAAGCTAAATCTATTAAGAAAGAAGGCAGATTGCCAAAATCCAGTTGCCCCTTAGACTCCACAGACACTAACTTGGACGTTTAGTACAAATGAGCTCAACATTTTAGATAAAATGGACAGATTCTTTGAAAAAGTTCTTATTAAAACTGACCCAAGCTAAAGTGAAGGTATGCAAAAGCCTGATATGTGGCAGTATTTGAATTAATAATGAAAAGCTTTCTCAAAATAATTACAAGGCAGATGGCTTTATTCATCAAGTCAGATGCAGAAGAAAAATTAGTCCTCCACAAACTTGTTTTTATTTGTGGTTCAGAAGTCATTTATCTCTTTCAGTGAATTCATGGGAATGGCTCCAGCGTCCCGGGCTCCTCCCATGCGTCCTCACAGAAGTGCCGCTCTGTGTGTGGTGGGCTGCTGCAGCTTACCTGGAAACCTTTCTCCTCCACTAGCTTCTTTTTTTAAAAAACATTTTAAATGTCACATTGTCCTACATATGTATAACGCACTTGAGCATACGCCTCCTACCTACACCCTCTGGCCACCTCCGAATTCTCTCTTTTTTTCCCAGTCTTCTACATTCATGTTTGTTTGATTGTTTTTAAGTCTAAGTCTGCACATGAGAGAAAGCAGTCCTTATTTGTCCTTCTGAGTCTGGTTTATTTCATTTGGCATGATGTCTTTAGTTCCATCCATTTTCCTGCAATTGGCACAATTTTGTTCTTTCTAAAGAATCATTTTATATTTAGCACATGTTCTTTACCATTTATGTGTTGATGGACAGTAAGGCTGATTATATAACTTGGCTGTTGTTTTCTACCAACTAAACTCCCCCCCCACCCAGTGCTAATGATAGGCTAATGAAGCCTCCTGCACACTAGGCAGCCCCTCTGCTGGGGGGCTGCTTCTCTGGTCTCCCATGAGTTCTCTGACTGGCCAGAGGAGCAGAGAACAGGGCTGACTCATGGCGGTGGGGGGGGGATTGGTGTTTCTCATGACGCTGAAACAACAGTGCAAAAAGAAAATTATAGATGAATAAAAGTGAGCATAGTAGTAAGCATTCTAAACAAATTATTAGCAAAGCTCAGCCAGGAAGAGTATGAAAATGGCATCATGGACAAGTTTGGCTTATCCTAGGAATGCAGGTAATCTTCAAAAGCAGTTAATATAGTTAGCCATATCAATGCACAGAATAAAGGAGGAAAATCACGTGTTTACAACAAATTCAGTTAAATATATCCTGATGGTAAAATATTTAAAATACTTTTTCAGACGTTGGAAATAAGGAAGTGCATCTTACTCCTGATGTTTAATGTTTAGCATTGAAATCTCAAAATGGGGATAAAGAAAACATTAGGGTTTGGACGTTTGATTTTGTAGATGCCTCCAAGTTTTTGAGATATCCATTTACATGTCTTCAAATAAAGACAGTTTTGTTTGTTTTTCTTGCTTCATAATCTCTACGTAGCAGAAGCATCACCACAGTACTGATTCATTAGTTCTCACTGCACATGTGATCAGAGTTTCTGGGGACATCACTTAATAGATATGTAGGTCTCTGTCATCTGTGGTCCCAGCATCTTCCTTTGAGCCTCTCTGGAGGCCCCTGAGCAGGACAGCCAGGGTCACACTGCTCGCTGCCCCAGCTGCTGACGAGGCTTGGAAAGGTGACTGTCTGGTGTCTGCAGCTTCTTTAAACAAAGAGCATGGGCTTCTTGTTGGCCAGAATGAGTTTCCAGAGTAGAGATACTTGCTGCAGAGTTCAAAGGAAGGGTAGTCCCAGGGCTCTGCGCACAATTCCTTGAGACTTCAGTCTTGGCACTTACATTAAGTGGTACTATTATAAACCATTTAGATGATAATGTTTTCTATTTTTTTAAATCTTTTTCATTATTTATTATTTATTCAATTGTGCATGTATGTGTGTGTGCATGTGTGTATGTATGTGTGGGTGTGTAGAACCACGGACGAATTCGGGAACCACCATGAACTGCCTCCACCTCCTCCTTGTTTACTCTTCCCCAGGGATTCACAGGCTCCGCCCTACCAGGACCAGAAATGCAGGCCGCCCCCGCTTCCGCCCAGCATCAATGGGGGGGGTCTAGGATCTGAACTCAGGACCTTCTGCCTGCAAGGCAGAGGCTTAACCCTTGAGCCACCTCTCTAGCCCCAATGTTTTCTATTTTTATAGGTTTTTTTTAGTGTATCTTTATTTTCTACCTTAAATATTCTCACTCTTACATAGTCTTTTCTTGGTAAAAAACTGTCAAGGTCCTATTGAGGTTGATCTACATACAATAAAATACACCTGTGTGTGATGTGATTTGTACTTAACATATGTAGTTTATGTTTTGCCCAATTTATGTGATAAGCTGCTGGAATTCAGATGGAATTCTTTTTGAACTATGGTTTGGTTGTATCAAATATTTAAAAGTTAAAAACACTTTTTTAGGGCGATTGAAATATCTTTGATAAGGAAGGGTTGCATAATCTAGTTTTTAATATCATTTTGGAATGTTGTTGATGTGAATTTCTGACTTGTTTGCATTGTGAGCATTGTGTGCATGTTTTACAAATGGAGTTAGAGCTGTCAAAAGTACTGGATTCCATTGAGAGACTGTGACTCAATGAATGGCATGGAAGAGTGATCTAGGGTGATTCCTGACAGTAGCTTCAGACTTACACATACTCTGCCACACATGTGCATCCTCACGTGTGAACATCTGTTTATACATACTTGCACATCACACATACCTATACATGACAATAAAAAATGAACAAATTCTTAGATTTTTTGCTAAATCAAATGCTATAATGTTATGCAAGTTATATTCTGATTGAACATTCATTCTGGTTTTGGGTCTTTCTTATTATTTAATTTTTAATCCTATTTTTAATAGAATTTATTATATTCTGATTTATAATTCCAAATTGGTAAGGTATCTTAGCACATAGCCAGCCAATTGCTTTTATTCTTTTACTTTTTAATAAATTTAAAATACTTTGGCTGCATAGCTAACCAATTTTTTCTTTTTTATAAACTTAAAATAATTTGACCTAATGATCTATTTCTAGGACTCTATTTAGAAGTAATGGCTGGATTCATAGAGGTATACTGAGAAGAATATTTTATTATAGTCTTATTTGTAGCAGCATATGTTTGAAAAGACCTGAATATTTACCTATAGGGGGATGACTTAGTGAACCAGAACATGCATTGTTATAGAATAGTGTGTATCTTTTAGCTAGTAAAAATGTGCTTGATATGTTGTGACAAAATCATGTTACAGACCAAGAGTTCTAGCTTGGTGTTTTATGCACCTTTTCCTGGGTGATGTATTTCTGTTTATTCCAGATATGTTCCATTTGTAGAATAGTTTTCATAGCTATACTTTTGAATGATAGAGTTTATTTGGTATGTAGCACATAAATTACTCCAGTATCAGCTGGATGCCGCAAGTACCTGATTTGATGATGTTTTAAATACTAACTGCTGCTGCTTTCTTTCTGCTGCTTGTTATTTGTTCCTTTACTTTGGATCACTACATACTGAATAAACTCTGGACATACTGAAACAACCCAGCAAAAACAATGGCAAGCCAGCAGCCATGCTGGAATTCTTGATTAAACGTTTCAGACAGTGGAGCGTTCTCCACAGCCGAGCTTCCACATTCTGGTTTTCACTATAGGCATTTTTACACCATGGGCCAAACCTCTTTAGTCAATGCTTTTCCTTCTAGCTGTTCTCAAGGATGCATGCTTTTAATACCTTTCACTGCTTACTCTTCCTTCTGTCATGGAGGTGGTGGAGGTGTGTGTGTGAGCGTGTGTGTGTGTGTGTGTGTGTGTGTGTGTGTGTGTGTGTGCGCATGTACGTGTGTGTGAGTGTATGTGTGTGTGTGTAGTTGGGGGTGCCAGTCTGTTATAGGACATGTGGTGTTTCAGGACACTTGAAGTAAAAATGCTTTCTTCTTAGCTTTTCTCAGAGTCAGCTCTCAGCAAGCACAGACAGCATATGAAAACTCACTAGTGTAATTTATGCTACGCCACATCACCTAAAGCTCACCCCAGCATGGGTGAGGGCTCGGGAGGGCTCATCCTTGGTATCACAACACCATCTCCAGTTGTTTTCTGCTCACATAACCTTAGTGATGAGTCTTCTGAGTCTTGTCAGTTCATGTTCTTTTTGAGTCTCATTCCCTCCAGGAAGGAATGTATAATCCTGAGAAAACGCCTGCAAGACCCGTGATGCCTGTGTGTGTGTGTGTGTGTGTGTGTGTGTGTGTGTGTGTGTGTGTTTGCGTTTGCTCTCATCTACTCGTTTGCTTAGCTAGTTTTACATATTTTGGCCAAGAAGTAATGGTAATTTGAATAGGGTCATAGAGATGAGAGATGTACATGATCTTAAGAGATTTTTGGAGACTAGAAAATATTGCGTGACATTTCTGAGAGAGAGATAAGGAGACTTGATCCTCCCTCTCAGAGATTGGCTTTTTGACACTAGGTTGTTGGTGGGATACTTAGTGAACATTTAATAATAGTAGATTGAGGGAGGAAGAGCATTTTAGATATTTTGAGATTGAGGGGATTTGCTTATATTGAAGTAGAAGCAGACAGTTGAGAAATATTGCCTTGATACTTTAGTTGAAAAGTTCTTCTTTTTTCAGAATTTAGCTAGTTTTACTGATAGAGACATAAAAGCTGTGTATGTACAAGGACTGATTGTATGATGAAGTGCACACATGCACTGTGCAGTGTTTAATCAGGCCGAACATTCCCATTGAACAAAGTGTGGTGACACAGCTGCTGTAATCTCAGCATGAGGGTGTCTAGGAAATACATGTAAACATTTTAAAATTTTCATTGTGAAAACATTCAGACTCCCTGTTAGTGTTTTGAAATACATAGCATGTTATCTACAGTCATCCTGTTCAGTAGCACACCAGAACCCAATTGCAACTTGGTTTCCATTGATCAGTTGGTTATTCTCCATCCAGAGACCTGGTAACTAGCTACCAGTTGTCCTTTAATTCCTAGGAGATCGATGGTTTTAGATTCCATACTTAATTAGATCATACACTTGTCTTTCTGTGCCTGGCTTATTTCACCCAACACAATGATCTCCAGTTCCGTTCAAATATTTGCAAAAGGTAGGATTTCTTTATGGCTAATAATATACTGTTATGTATATGTCCTATATTTGCTTTATTCGCGCCTCAGTTGAGGGCATTTATTTTAGCTTGTTTGCACTTCTTGGCTGTCATGGCAGTGCAGAAGTTTCTCCAACATCCTGGTTTCATCCCTCTGGATGGCTGCCCTGCAGTGAGATTGTAGAGTCATGTGGCAGTTCTATTTTCATTTTTGGAGAAACTTTCATTTTGTTCCCGTAATGGCTTTAACAATTTTATATTTCTACAGTAGTGTGCAAGGATTCTCTTTGCTTTGTGCCTTCACCAGCAGAGATTTTTGTTGTTGTTTGTTTGATGGAAGCTATTTAGAGTGCAATGATATTTCATTTTGGTTTCAATTTGCCTTTCCCTAGTGACTAGCAATGTTGGTATTGAAGAGTTTCATATACCTGTTGATGATTAGTATTCGTTTGAAAAATGTCTAATTGTTGGGACTGAAGAGATGGTTCAGGGGTTAAGACTGTCTCGCAAGCAGAAGGTCCTGAGTTCACATCCCAGGTCCCACATAAAAAAAACACGGGGCGGAAATGACAGTGGCCTGCACTTTGTGCTCTGGTGGGCAGAGACTGGGAAATCCCAGAGTGAAACAAGGAGGTAGAAGCAATCCAGGGTGATTCTTGGTCCTCCACAGGGATACACAGTACCCTCTGATATACACACAGAGACTAAATAAATAAAATATTAAAAAAAGAAAAATGTCTAATTGTGTGTATTGCCCTTTTTGAAGGTTTTATTTGCTGTTGAGTTTTGTGAGTACTGCATATATTTTAAGACACTAACTTTTCATAACCATAGTTTGCAAAGTTTCTCCCATTTTGTAGGCAGTCTTCTTCCTATTGAGTACTACCATTGTTCAGCAAATGCATTTAGTTTAAGGAAGTTTAAAGTAGTCCCATGGGACCCCACTGTCCCTTCATATTTTTATGGGTATTCCAAAAATGCATGTTCCTGACTGCTGTTGGTCCAAGTGATTAGTGTTGTGCTGGCAAGATGAGGCAATGATTTATCCTCGTGAGATAGCTTGATTAACAAAGGTTCTCTGGCTCAGTATCTTTATTGTAGCTCAGTGTATGCGGACGTTCATCCTGGGCCCTGTACATTTTCCTGCAAGGCTGAAGTAGAAGTGGAACAATTGCAGTGCATGGAACTAAGTCCTTTGTCTCTGACACTGCACTCTTGTGCCTGCAGCCCTCACTATGAAATGGGTAGGCTTAAAGATCATTGTGCGTTTCAAAATTATTACTCACTTGCTTATTTTGAGTGATAGATATGTGTTCCCGTCTGTTTGTACTAATCCTCAGATTTGCCAAGATCTTCAAACTTGATCCTAGGAATAGCTGTTTAGCCTTGTGATAATTATAGTGCTAATGAAAAATTCAGCCAGAATGGATTAAAAGTTAAATGGAGGGAAATAAAAGTTGAGAGAGAGAAAATATATTGAAAGATTTCAAACAGTATTTAGTGGGAATATCATATTTGTTTAATGAAGTAATGTTTAAAAAGATATAAGGAAGAATAAATATTTAAAGCTTTACCAAAAAGAAAGGTTGCGGCAGTGATAGCTAACGGCAGAGTTCCCTGCAGAATAGGTGGCAGCAGACAGCAGAGTAATAACTTTCACCTAAGATAGAATAGTTCTCTCCCCAGAACTCGATGTTAGCCATGTTATCATTCATCAGAGAGGATGTAAGTTGCAGTACAAAGAGGATATAAATACATTAAGAAAGTATCTTAGGAAATTATCGACTATAAAATTTACTGTTCGATAAAACAAACTTTAAGAATATGTCTCATGGGGCTGGCCAAATGTCTCAGTGG
The DNA here is from genome assembly GCA_023101885.1 of Typhlomys cinereus. Lineage (NCBI taxonomy): Eukaryota > Metazoa > Chordata > Mammalia > Rodentia > Platacanthomyidae > Typhlomys > Typhlomys cinereus. Next base: position 607,890 of record JALPQD010000121.1, on the reverse strand, counting down.
GTAAGGTGCTTGTGTGCAACCCTGGAGACCTGAGTTCGATCCCAGAAAACCCACATAATGCATGTATGTGCCTCCTCCCATGGATAAATAAAACTTTCTCTAAAAAAAAAAAAAGAATATGTCTCTGTGCGCCCACATCAGTAGCATGTGTGAATATGGTACAGAACATGGTCTCTACAGCTGGACTGCCTGGGTTTAAACTTAGACTAACTAACCACTTAATAGCTGCATGGCTGTGAAATACATTATTTATCCATGTGTTCATCAGTTGCCAAGGCTGTAGAATCTGTGATGCCCTGCAGGGCATGAGAGCTTCCTGAAGTGGACTTGGACGAGCATTAAGTGTTTGCTGCATGGCAGGCAGAAGGCTGTATAGTAAATGGCACTGGATTTTTTTTTCCAGCTCTTAGATTGGTGACAATCAAATGCTCTTGTGTTGACAGAAACACCCATTCATAAACTGCTCTTGGAGTATGAATTAGTAAAACAATATGGTGGGCAAATTGGTAATAACTTATCAAAATTATAAATATACCTTACAAAGTTTCCTCTCTTGAATTTCCCGTGCCCACATAGTGCCATCTCTTTCATAGTCACACAGTGTGGACGCAACCTTCCTTTATGCTCTGGGTACCAAAAAAAAAAAAAAAAAAAAGGAAACGAATAGGTAGGCAGCAGGTAGGACAGTGTTGGTAGCTGTCAAAGTGAACTTGCCGTGTGAACTTGATGTTTTCTTCTCTTTTATATGTGGTTCTAGTTCATGGAAAATGTTGGTGCCCAAACAAATATGTTTTTATCAATTCAAGGCTATCTGTCCAGTATGTATTCTCTCTTTTGTTTCAATATTTGACTAAATTTGAATATGTCAAGTGAGAATTCCATACCTTAGTGTTTTTGTTTAGATTTTTTTTCAAGTAAAAATGCAGATATCAACAACAAAAGCATGTTGTTCCTTTTTAATTAGTTGTGGTTTCATGATGCTGGATGCTTTCTTCAGTATCCAGTTTGAAAATATTCACCCTAATCATACTTCTTAGGTTGTTTCAGTGAGGTTCCCCCCCACACCTCCATGTATAGGTACTGTGAGAGGTGGCGGTAAGCACATGCTTATTCATGATTATTCATGTTTTTATCTCAGATATTCAAGATTAAAGCAGTGCAATTGGCTGAGAAACTCCTTCCTGCTTTTAACACACCCACTGGGATTCCCTGGGCAATGGTGAATCTAAAAAGGTAAACTATTTATTTGCTTATTTCTGTTCTGGAATGAGTAAATTAATGATTTTTAAATTTATTTTATTTATTTTTGAAGAAATTTCAAGTGATCTCACCATGCTTTTCAAGATTTGTTTTTCTCCGCAAATGTATAGAAGAAAATTGAATTTTTTTCCTGATTTTTAAAATAGGCCTTTTACTTTGAAGTCTCCCTGGCATGGCGCACCCTGTGTGCTTGCCTGGGTGCTTCTTCTGTCATCGCTGTCCCGTTTCCACTTGGTGCTGTAATCTGTGCAGAGGACCTTCCCTGTCTCTCACATGTCTCCTGCTGATCTTCTGAGTCAGATAGAAAACAGCAAGACTTGAAATTAGGACTCCTGATGTGGGGTGCCTGAGGGATAGCCTCTGTGGGGCCTTGAAATTCCCAGTGAACTCTTAGCCACAGGACTCTATGTAATCTATTAGTTCAAAACACTGATTTTTACTTTGAAATAGATGAGATGTTTTCTTTGTTAATTTATAAGTCATGCAAATATTCACAATCAAAGTTTGAACAATGTCAACATTTTAACGTACATTTAAATTATTTATGCTAACTGAAAATTTTCCTGCTTGAATTTTCTCTAAGTAGTTTTTATTATTCACTTTAATGCTGCAGTTTGTAAATTGTCGCTCTCCTTGCACCCAGAAATCTTAGAATAAAATTTAGGAGCATGTATTTTTCTGTAGGTACAAATCTGATAACTTTCATTGGAAAAACAAATTTTTTTGCTTTTTGTCAATGAAGGACTTTCTGGAGTTAAAGCATGCGTTGGAAAATCAGTGTTTAGTACTGGGAACAGAAAATCTAACTTTGTTGTTCCCCGCTTCCTGTTCTCATGTAGCCTAGATGAGGTCTCTGAGAGGAACGAGCTGTGTTGTAGGAAGGCTTCCTGCAAGGCCGGATGCCCACCCTGTGCACACATGTTCCTCTGCTTAGTCCCAGGGCAGTTTTGCAAAGCCTTTCATTCAGTAGCACTGTCGGACCCACCAAGCTTTTTTCAGTGATAATTAAAATCTAATTCTGGGGAGAAGGAAGATGGGAAGGCTTTTCCTTCTGTCTGCGTAGAGAAAAGAAACTGAGAAATGTCTAGCTAACATTGCAAAATACCTTGTTGAAGAAGACTTTTCAGAAATTGGTTATCAACACTTAATTTCTATTTAGTTTTTTTGTATATATTATATACATGTATATGTATCATATACATGTATATACATATATATATGTTTTAGCTGAGTTTACGTATCATAAATATAGTTTAGTTCTGTCATTTAATGTCACCCTCTTCCTGCACCACCTGGGCCACAGGCTACTCCTTAGGCCTCCCCCAGCCTTGCTGCCCGCAAGCCAGCTCGCACTGCAGTTAGCATCTTCGTCTCTGTGATGTACAGTATCTGGAGCACAAACACGCGTGCCTGGCAGGGCCTCTGGATGCCTGATTCCTGCTGCTGGTTTTCTCATTAGCAAGGACTCGTGGGAATCCTCTTCCAGGTCATCTGGTAAAGTCTAAATTGGTCCTCCCGATGGCGGCACAGCGAGACCAGGCATGCGCTGCCCCACTTCCATCCGGTGCCACCCTTAAGGTTACTGCCCATCACAGAAAGTGCTCTGAAAATCCATGTACCTCTCATGTGTGATGGTTTTGTTTCTCTGGAAATGATCTTAAAGAATCGCGTGTTTCTGAAGCACACTCCTATTGCTAGATCAAAGGGGTGTGTCTTGTAACCGGCGTGGATGCTGCGGTAGAGTCCCCAGCCATGTGCAGGAGCATCCAGGTGTCTGCAGGGACAGAAAAAGTGATGCGTGGTGCTTCTGAAGCATCACATCATCTTTTTAATTTGTGTTTTCTGATGAGTGATTTTGACCATCCTTTCAGTAAATTTAATGGCATTTAGAGTGGCCCCGTGTAATTCATAAAGGTGCTGCTGTGCTGCTGACGAAGCTCTGCGTAGAGTAGAGCTGATTCCTCTGCTCGTGCTCTGTCCTTGTCTGCCGTCTTTGTTCTCAGACATTTAAAAATTTTATTTATTCAAATGCACATGTTATAAACTTTGGATTTACAATTTTGATTGAAAAGACTGTTCTCACCTACATATTCTTCCAGTGTCTCATAAGTGCTTCTGAAATTTGCTCCACAAAATTTCAGGTGTTTTATCGGTTGTGAAATGATCAGTTGCTTTATCAGATTGGAAGTATTTCTTTTCTATTTCATCAAGAGTTTTTGTTTTGGTTTGTCTGGTTTTTTAATCATCGGGAGTGCTGAATGTTGCCCAGATCCGTTTTCTTCATTTATGGAGATAATCAAAGGCATCTATGTCTTTATTACGAGTCTTCTATTAAATTATTGGTGTTTTCAAATGTGATAATTAACCTTGAGTTCCTTGGGTATCTCATGATCACATGTATTGTCATCTTTATACTTGGTTGAATTTTAATTACCTTAACTTTTTGCAATTGCATTTATGATGAATATTGGTAGGGCTTTCACTTATTTTTAAGGCTCTGGCAGGTTTTGGTGTGCTTTGTCTGACTTTGTGATGTAAGAAATACCCTCTTCCTCTGTTTTCTGAAGCAATGTGTGCATTACTTCTTTTTTACGTGTTTATCATGTCCACCTCTGTAATTATCTGGGATAGGAATTTTCTTTGTGGAAGGATTTTTATGAGTTCAGTTTTTTTATACTATATATAGTTTATACACATGTGTGTATCTGACTTTCAGATTTTAATTTTGTATCTGATTTGTTTTTTCTTTATTGATGAATTTGATTTTTCTGGAATTTCATGTATGTATGAATATAATACCTCTGCTTACTCTCCCCTTACCCTCTGTTACTTCCCTCCCACCCCTGCCAGCTCTCTTTCCCTACAAATCTTCCTTCCTTCTTCATGACTTTATCGTGTGTTTCATGTTAAACCTGATTACACCTGTTGCCACTTACATGACCCTAGCTAGGCTTGTGACTGTCTCTAGGAGTCTAGTGTGCTACACAGTAAGTACACAAGTGGATGTTCTACCCCCATGCTGAATTTGTTAGTTGCCAGTTTTTATTGATTCTTTGACGTGCTCATGGCTTTGTCCCCTGTCCACAGCTGACCATGGTGGGCCAGTCCTGGATGGCCCTGTGTCAGGTCACCACCCTGTTGTGAGGTCATTGCTTTGGCATGTCATTTTTGGAAGATGGCATTTGATCACCTTTTTCATTATCTTCTACCTTATCTAACAGTGTCTCAAACCTTAAGGGGTGATGTACGAACCACTCGAGGTCTGAGCCCTCAGCCTCTTAGTATCTTGTGCAGCTGCGGGTCTCTGTACTGATCATCCATTATTGTAGAGAGCCTTCTCTGACTAAGGTTGACAGCAGTCTTTGTCTGTGGATGTGAACATAGATGTTTAGAAGGTGACTTGGTGCTTTGTCATTTTTGCTAAGGGGCATGTAGCCCACCCACCCCCCTCCCAGGACCTAAAACCTCCTCAGTCATGGGGTTTTGATTGAGTTAAAGTACCAGGTACAAATCTAATCTGAGAGCAGCTCTCTCCCCCTCTCCCATAACAGGCATGCCACTGTTACATCAGTGAGTACATCTTCCTTGGAAGGTTGGTATTGCAGTCCAGACAGCCCACAGCTGAATTAGACCATGCGTGCCTGAATTAGACCAGAAGACTGCATAGCATCTTGCCAGCACCAAGAAAGTGATCAGTGGGGAGGAGCTTTTCAGCCCTGCAACTTGATCTTATCAGTTAATTCTGGTGGGGAACTCTATATTTTGGGTGAATTTCTGGGACCAACACCACATGTTTTCTCTCATATGTAGATCCTAACTTTAACTCCTTAAACAATTAACTTGTTGTACCTCCAGAAGCTAGGAAATTAGAAAGGTTGTCTCAGGGAAGGTAGGATACAGTAGCATACAGGCAAAAGAGGAAGAAAGGGGGAGGGTCAGGAAGGATTTAGCAGAGAAGATGGGAGATGTGCAAATGGGTGGGATGGTCTGCCACAAGAAAAGGTCAAGTCTTAACCACATGGAAGCACATCTTGCAATCCAATTGGAAACCAGAAAGGGATGTCTGAGACAGATGTCCCAAGGCTAGATAGCAGTGCTCCTAAAAACAAAGCTAAAATTCAAGCTAAAATTCTGGTGCCAGATGTTGGATAATTCATTGTGGTTTTAAGAAATTTTTCACTTTATGTAAATTATTCTACTTTCTTACATGGTATGTTTCTAACTTTCATAGCGACAGCCTCTATCATTCCTAATTTAGTGCTGGCAATTTTGTTCTTTTCCTTTTGGTGAATTGAACCAGACACTTAGCAATTTTGTTAATCTTCATAGTAATACTTTTTGTTAATTTTCACTATTCTATTTCTTCTCTTTCCTTTCCTAATGTTACTTTGTTGTTCTTTTCTAGAGTTTTATATTGAAATCATAGTCATGACCTTAGGTCTTTGTCTGTTAAGTTACTATCTGCTGTAAAGCTGTAGTAGACATAGCTTGCTTTTCTTCACGGTGACGTGCCATCTGGTTTTATGGACCTGAGAAAGGATTCCTTGAGACAGTGAAGCAGGAGCCCCAGTGACCCCAGCCTGCAGCCTGGACAGACATTTGTTGAAGAACAAAGCAGTCTTGACTGTAGTCGTAAATTATATGTTGATCCAATGTACATAAACTTGGACAAAACACCGTGCTGTTTTTCTGCAACCATGTTGGCATGATGTCTATTTTCCTGCCTCTATTCTTTTCCCACTCCTGACACGAGCAGAAAGATTTTGCTATTTTCAGCTTCATGCCATTTTCTACACAAATACCTGCCTTCATGACCCTTGTCGCACAGGTGACTTGTCACTCAGGTGGTCTGCATTTTGCTGACAAAGAACCTGCTACATTTTACTGTGTTTACTTTTTTTCATGCAGTTGCTAAAATATTTTCTAATTTTTAAGATTTTTCTTTGTTCCATCTGCTATTTATAATTATATTTTTTGCCAGCTTTTAGGAGGATTTTTCTTTTAAATGATCTATTGTATTGGTATATACTTTAATTTCATTACAATCAGAAAAATTACTCCTTAAATATGGATCCTGTTTAACTTATTGCTGCTTGTTTATGACTCAGTGTGTGATCCTTTTTAATCAAGATTCCTGAAAAGAAATAGACGTTGTATGGCTGTTATTTGTAATGTTCTGTATGTATCAGGATAAGGTGGATGATTGTTATATTCATATCTGTGTCTGCTGATTTTTTTGTGTATGTGTAATTGTTTTGTGCTTTGCCATGATGAAGTGACAATTTATTCTGGGTATGACTCTTGAATTGTCAGTTTTCTATTTCTATCCATTTGCTTTATGACTTTTGAAGCATATACTGAAGTACATATATGTTGCCTAAAGATATACTTTTCTGATACTAGCTCTTTTATTTTAACAGTCAGTGGGTTCAGTCCCTATTTACTTCTGGTTTGTTTGAATGTATATAAAGACTAGAAGTTAATCTCAGTTATTGTTCTCTATCATATTTCATTGAGACAGTCTTTCCCTGACTAATTCTGTTAGACTAGCTGGCCAGTCTCTGCTTCCCCAGTGCTGGGATTGCAAGCAGGACCCTAGTGCCTGGCTTCTGTACATGGGTTCTGGAGTCACACTAAGCTCCTCATGCTTGTTTGACACATATTTTAATGACTGTGCTATCTCCAACTCTGTTTTCATATTTTCAAAAAGATGCTATATTGATTCCTACAGTGGCCAGAGTAGTTCACATTCCCAGCAGCAGCAATTTCCCTCAGATCCTCTCCAGCAAGTGGCATTTGCAGTGGGCTGCTATCCCTGCTGGGCTGTTCACTTGGGATCTAGGGATCCAAATGCATGTCTGCGCCCAAAGCTTTGTCCACTCAGCCTCCTCTCAGTTCCACGCTTCTGACCTTTTGATGGGTAGTTGAATTCGGTTGCAAGTGCTTTTCTGAGAACTTCAACATTCACCTACACCAGAGAGGTTGGCCTATGCTTTCATTTGCTATGCCTGTATCTGATTTGGGTAATTGATATTGACTTCGTAAAATAAGTTGTGGTAGTGTCTTCCCTCCCCACCTCCCCTCCCCTTTCCTTTCCCTTCCCTGTTTGAGGAGCATCTGAATTAGTCTTTGTTCAATGTGTGATAGAATTAGAATTTTGCTCCAATGTGGGTTTTTTACAGGTGGGAGATTGTTTATTACTGCCTCAGTCTTACTTTTTTTTAATAGATTTTCGTACATTATTTGTATCTTCTAATTTTAATAAGTCATATCTGTCTAGGAATTTATTCATTTCTTCTAGATTTTCCAATTTATTGGAATATAGATTTCCAAAATATGCCCTAATCTCTTTAATTTCATAGATATCTGTTGTAATGTCTCCTTCTCTGCTCTAACTTTATTAAATAATTTGAGTCTTCACTCTGTCTTTTGGTTAGTTTGGCTAAGGAGTTGCCAGTTGTTTTTATATTTCAGAGAACCACCTCTTTCTCGTTGATTTCATTATGTCATTCTCTTGGTTTCATTAGTTTTACTCTTATCTTGATTATTTCCTTTCATCTACTGATTTTGATTTTTGGCATGTTGTTTTCTAAGACTTTGAAGTTCATGAAGTTATTTATCTGAGATGTCTCTGATGTTTTTCAACGTAGGCATTTGTAACTCTGCAGTTTCCTCTTGGAACTACTTTCACTATATCCTAAGGGTTCTGGTTTATTTTCAGATTTCTCTTTTGATTGCTTCAGTAACTCATCCATTATTCAGTAATGGATTTTTCAGTCCCCATAAGATTATGCTTTTCTGTAGTTTTTCTTGCTGTTGGTTTTTACTTTTATTTCATTGTGAACCAGTATAGCATAAGTATCTATTTCAGTTTTCTGCATTTGTTCATATATGTGTTATGCCTAAGTATGCTGTATTTAGAATACAATCGATGGGTTTCAGGGAAGAATGCATGTTGTACAGTGGTCACAGTATATTTGCTATCTGCTAACCTTGGCACTTCTTTGCTTATTCTTTGTCTGAATCACCTGTCTATAGTGAGAAGTGACTGTTAAAGCTACTGCTGGTATTGTGTTGAGTCAGTCTGTGCCTGTACATGTAGTAGTGCTTGTATTAAGAAGTTAAGCATGTGTTTAGAATTAAAATATCTTCCTCATGGATTGTTATCCTGATGGATTGTGTAAGGTAACCTCGTTTATTCTGACCAGATTTGCTTTAAAATCTATTCTGTATTGTCAGACACTAATGTAATAGCATATGCTACTCTTTCAGTTCATTTATTTAGAAAGCCCTTTTCCATCATTTCATCCTGAGGCTAGTGTCTGTCTTTGCCAGTGAAGTGTGTTTCTGGCAGGCAGTAAACATGGATCTTATTTTTATGTCCAGTCTGCTAGTCTGTCTTTTGATGGGAAAATGAAGAACATGGATACTCAGGAGTATTATTTGAAAGGTACATATTAAATCCTGTCATTTTGTTGTTTTTGTAGTGTTTCCTCTTTTTCTCTTTCTTAGTTGCTTATTTACGGTTGTAGTGTGGTTTATTCTTTCTTGTGGTCTCAGATTGATTTATTGCTTTTTAAGTTCTTGAATAACTGTCTGTTGTAGGCCAGGAAAGAAGGCCATTCTTGTATCATAGCTTTACTTGCAGACTAGTTTCTTATCAGCTATCACAACGTTTAAACACTTTTCTTGTGAGTAAGCAATTCTTCTGACAGATCAATGTAAGGAAATAATTAGAGGCATTGACTATGGAAGACATATAGAGTTATGTTCATGTATTTCATAAAACCAAAAGTACATGAATTAGGCCTAAATGGAGGGAGAAGGAGAAGCTAATTTGGTAGTATATGAGATAAAGTGATATCATAAGAAAAATAGTTACATTATTCTAAAAATATTTAAAAGTTAGGTCATGATACCATGTATTCAGGGTTACCAGCTATAGTATCAGTTGTATTCTATAAGAATGAGTTAATTAAAATTATTTAAAGTATTTACTTAATGGTTGACACATTGGTGTATTTGGTCAAATTTACTGTGAAATCATTCCATTAAAATACCATGGAAGCCTGAGTCCCCACAGGAGTAGACAAGCCAGAGTGAACCCTGGGGCACATAGAATCATACGGGTGGAAGGGTGGGAGGGAGTGGTGAAGGGAAGGGAGGGGATGAGAGGGAGGGAAGCCAGGATGAATACTCAATATGCTTGTAAATGTAGGAAAAAAAACTTTTTCAAAGTAGAATTTTTTAAAACAATTAAAGAGGTATACTACATCTATCCAAGTTGGAAATTATCACATCTCCACTTGGCTCTTGTCTGAGTTTGAAAGAGTGCTCCATGTATAGCTGGCTTAGAGAGGATTCTGTTTAAATGCAGGATATTCGTAGTTCTTAAGTTCTGCATATCTTTCATATATTTCAGATTGTGTATTTTCCATATCGAAGTATGATTAATTGAAAAGAGGAATGTCATTAGATGATTATTCTGCTTGTGAAGATTTCACTTTAAATGCACACCCTGCTTAACTCCTTTCATTTCTTTAGTTCATTCCTTGACTTTTGTTGGAGTAAATTCCAATGTCAGTTATTTTCAAGCCTTTTTCCTAATAATTGCAATGAACTTAGAAACTTTATTCTTTGTCACATGTTTTAAATATTTTCTCTGGACTTTGAACAAAATATAAGCCAAAATTCTCTATCAAAACAGTTGAAAATGATGTTAATATACTGTATAGTCAGTAATAGTTTTTCATACTTTCTACTGTAATGCTAGTGGTGATCTGCCATGAGAGAAGTCATGATTAGTAGTATTCATTGATAATTTTTATTATTCAGGTTCTCTTTCTCTCTGTCTTTGAAAATATGTTCATTTTGATATCTGTACATTTTAGTGGATGATAAATTACGACCCTTTTTGGCAGCTCATCACTGTTTCTGCATAAACTTCTGTCTTCAGTGGTTATATATCTTACTCTTTAGCATTGTTTCATTTTTTCTGAGTTATTGAATATGTAAAGGTGCCTCATTTCATATTTTAGAAGCTGTCTGTGAAATAAATGGTGAAAAACTTTGCTTGGAATTTAGTATTTTGGAAAGTGTTTGAATGCACTGGAATGAAATGTTCATTTGTTGCTCCTGGCTATAAAGTGTTTACATGGTGAATGGTTGGGTTTCTTAGGCTTTGTGTTTATAGCTGACCATGGCATAATCCCATTGCTAGGTTGAAACCTGGTCGATGTCTCTAAACTGTGTGCCTTATTCCTAAAATAGAATGCTATAGCCCTTAAAGTCTTCTGTGACCTCTACTACCCTTGGAGTAAAAGCTCTGATATTTTCCCCATGGCCTACAGCCTCCGTGCATAGTTGTGTTTTGGCTGATGCTGAGTTCACCCATATCTTTCCTTCCTAGCCTCTAGCCACAGGTAAACTTTCCTTTCCCTCTGGGCCACTGGGGAGGTTTATTCTTTAGAGAAGCCTCTGCTGTCACTCTCAACTGAAGTTGCATCATTTCAGAAATACTTTCTCTAATCATGATGCATAAAAAGCCTTTGACTCTAATGTGCTTGCGTCTGCCGTGTTCAAGGTTCTACCTCCAGACTTGATTTTCTTCATTTCAGTTTTTATTGGTTCATGGTCTTACTTATCTGAGAGCAGGAGTAGTATGCGTCCAGTTAGTTATCGTCTCTTCCACAGCATGGCAAGAGCTTCCTGTTCGTAAGATGAATTATGTCTTACATTACATTACAATTATGTCTTACATGGTGGTTATAGCTACATTTTTTGATTCTCTTTCTAAATCTGCTAGTAATATTTACTTTTGATCATTTCAATGACAAAAATAGTAGCCTATGATGAAGGAATATTGAAAAGTAGTATTATGTCCTCATAGAGATTTTAATGTATTTTCAACACATCAGTGAAGTATAGTGCATTGAATTGGCAACATATAAAGTCATAGTAATAGGGCTGGCAACATGGCTAAGCAGGTAAAGATGATTTCCGCACAAGCCCAATGGCCTAAATTCAATCCCTGGAAGCCACATGAACATGGATGGAGAAAGTGGGCTCTACAAAGATATCCTCTGATGTCTACACACATTCAAACACTCACATGCCCACACTCACATAATAATAGCAGAAAGTTTAAAACATTTTTTGAAAGATGTCTAAGTATCACTAATAGCATGGGCTTCTCTAACGATAGGAGGCACATAAGAAGCCTGTTTGTTATCTGTGACAGACCAGTAAGGTGCACCACAAGTGTTCAGTGCCCGAGTTAGTATGCCGGCCTGTGCTTCATTTACAGCAGGAAGAACATAAAAATGTATATTTGGATTGCTTGTGCATGCATGAGGCATATTGAGTATGTAAGAAGCTGACGAAAGGTGGACAGTATGCGGGGGATGGGAATGTGTAAGTATATTGACAAATCTTTAGAGTGTCTTGATTTCAAGAGCATGTCTTTATTACCCATTCAGATTTTTTAATAACCAAAAATTAAAGTATAGGTGTAGTAGTTTCCAAGAGCTATTCAAACTATTTGCTCCTTTAAACATTGTGTTTTTTTCTCATCCCTGTCTCCCTTGCCCTTGTCCCCTCAGTGGAGTAGGCCGGAACTGGGGCTGGGCCTCTGCAGGGAGCAGTATTCTGGCCGAATTTGGAACGTTGCACATGGAGTTCGTCCATCTCAGCTATTTGACAGGAGACCAGATTTACTACAAAAAGGTTTGTTTTCTGTCCTTTTTTTTTTTTTCTTTGTTTCCTATGAAAAGAGTCTTTAACATTTGTCAAAAGACCATCATAATTCGTCTATCAGGTCTTTGGCCCTTTATTATTTTTTCCTTTTAAATTATTAAAAAATGTCTTTTCTGCTTAGAACATAGTAAAATATTTCTGATTGTAGAGGGTGCATCCAACTATAAGGCTAAGCATCTCATTGCCATTTCTACTCAGCGTAGTTCTGAACTCTATAACTAGCGCACTAAGACAAGAAAAACAAAATGAACCAACTGAAAAAGAAGAAATAAAATGCTCATCATTTTGGGCTGGAGATGGCTCAGGGGTTAAGATTCTGCCTCAAAAGCCAAAGTCCTGAGTTTGGAATTCAGGTTCCACGTAAAAACACCAGGCAGAAACCAAGGCAATCTGTACTTCCGGCTTGGTGGGCGAAGCAAGGAGGAAGTAGAAGCAACCGAATATTATTCCTGAAGTCACCTTTGGTCTTCCACAGGTGGACCACACACACACACACACACGCAAAAATTAAAAAAAAAAGCTGCTCATTCCTAGCTTGCATGATTAATCCACCAGATATTTTAGTACAGTCTGTGCTCCATGTTGTTTTGTTTTTTGGTGCAGTGGATCTTCATCTTGGAAAGTCTGGACTCTGTGCCTGAGCTTTATTTACTCCTCACTCTTAAATAAATAGTGTCTAAGCAGAAACACAGCTCACACTCAAAGGGATTAAAAGGTAGTTTTCCCGTTGCCAAGTATGAGTGACTATGACCTGGGAATACAGGTTAGGTTATACTTCTCCAGTGTCAACAGTTTTGCAAAGTTTCTTTTTTCTATAGTAACAGAATAAAATAAAGCTGTAAATCAAGATGGTGGAAGAAACTCGGGATTGATTAGTGGTTACAGCAAAGTGAGGAGCTGTCAGGGTCTCAGATGCTGTCTGATGACATTCTTTGCTTTTGCACTGGGGGAGCAAAAGTTCTGTTAGTGCATTTCAGAGTCACCGATATTCACGGGGATGTTAGAGCACACACAAACGTGAGCAATGCAAGGCTATTATGAAGGTTAATTACACCTCAAGATAATTCACTTCTGAGTCTACAACATTATAGAAGTTTACAATAGTCAGTTGTCCTGGAGACCTTTATCACAGCTGCAGCTTTCTTTCCTGAGAAACTTGAGTACCCATGTAGAAACAAATTTAATATTTCTGTATAAAATTCCAATGCAGACTTTAGAAATGTACCAACTGCAAAAGGAAAGAAAGCATCATTTTATAAAAAATTATCTTACTTGCTCAGAACAAAAGTGTGTTTCCCATAATTTAAAAATCACAGGAGAGACATTCACAGCTTTAAGTGACATTGCAAAGAACCCAAGAGCACCAGAGTGGACCGCAGTTTGAGGCGTCTTGAAGTCTGACATAACGTGGCTGAGATGCCGGAGCTTGTACAGTTGTACAAGGAGCCCCCTAGAGAAGTGAAGCTCATGGTTGCCGAGGGAATGTGTGACAGGCAGCCGCCATGAACAGTGTAAAGTTTTCAGTCAGTTGTCCGGTGGGATCTGGGGAGCCAGAGTCAGGCCCTTCTGCTTCCCTAGCGGACACTTTAGCTGTTGAACCATCACCCCAACCAAATTAATACTTTCCATTGCAGTGTTATGATTCTGTTTCTATGTAGTTACTTCTATTCTTGTATTTGGATATATATTGGGTATGTCTGGAATGAGATATATAGCTGATATCTTTATTGGTTAGTTCTGAAGAATGGACTGTTGGAATTTGAAGTATTTCATGAGTGTCTTAGTCATTCATTGCTTGATTTTAAAATGATATCAAATGTCACCTAATAAAACTAATAAATTGCTTAAGAAGTGGTTAGTAGCCTTTCCTGACCACACACGCAGAAGTGGCAGAGGATGGTTGTAGGGTATGGGAAAGGGAAATGCCACAAAGCTTAGACTTACTGCAAGCCTTGATAACAGTTTCGTTAATCACTTTCTTCCTTATTTTGAATAGGTGATGCATATCCGGAAACTACTTCAGAAAATGGACCGTCCAAATGGTCTTTATCCAAATTACTTAAACCCAAGAACAGGGCGCTGGGGTCAGTGTAAGTATTCCTAGTAGTACATATGATGCTCTGTTAAAAGGTTATTTGAAAACTCTCTGCATGATCCAGTAAATAGTATACAAAATAGAAATAGAATCCTCAGATTTTGTCTAAAACTGTTTCCAGTTTTGGATTTCTAATGTCTGGTAACTTCAGTTTGTCTATTTGTAAGTGGGAATGTTTACAGCCTGTCTTTTCCTTTTATGTATGTGTGAGTGTTTTACTAAGATACAGTGTGGTACTTTGAAGGATTATGTGTGATAATAATTTCATGTAAATGCTTGGGTATGTATTCCTATGAGGAATCTGAAACACAAGTGAGTATATTAAATGATGAAAAAAGGGGCAGTTGCTCCTGGACCCACTGTGTAGTCTTTCATGTAAGAATGAGAGGACTGGGGTCGTCCTAATGAGAGGAGCCACTGGCTGCCAGGTGAGTGTCCCGCTCAGCCGCGCTTAGACGGTAACTGATGAGACTTAAGTGGAGAAGGACACTGGTCAGTGGGCACCGTGTACCAGGGAGTTTCTCTGCCTCATGAGAAGTGTTGTGTTTGGGGGGGAGCTAATTTCATCATCAGAGCTTTAGTAGGGCTCTTGGAAAGGAAGTGATTCTTAAACAGGAAATGCTCAGTGGAAATGGAAACCTTAAAATTTCAGTAACTGAGATTTTTACAGTGCTTTTTTTGTTTGTTTGTTTTGTTTTGTTTAAAGTAGGAAAACTAAGATACATAGAAATAACTACTTTGGGGCTGGAGAGATGACGTGGGTTAAAATCTTTACCTTACAAGCAAAAGAACCCAAGTTCAGATCCCCAGATACACATAAAGTTCTTGGAGAAATGATGTTAGCCTGTGCTTCTAGCCCTGTGCTTCTAGCCCTGTGCTTCTAGCCCTGGAAGGCTTGATGTCCCAGAGTGAAGCATCATGGAGGTAGAACAATCCAGGATGATTGCTGAAATCACTTTTGGGCTACTACAAGCACACACAGTCAAGTGCCCATTTACACACACACACACACACACACACACACACGAGAAATGACTGTTTTGCTCCAATAAGATGTGTTGACTTCTTTTTGAGACAAGCAAAATTATAGTGGAGTTGTAAATAAGGGACAAGAGCCACAATCATTTATTTTCTATACTGCGAGTGGTGCTTAGTCTGCCAGGGAAGTGCCAGCCTGTGCCTCAGCTGGCAGACGTGAGCTGAGCACTACCTTTCTGAATGCTCCTTTGTGTCATGACAGCAGAGATGCTCCATGCACTGTCTGCCCTAGAACATGAACCTTTCCTTTCTCCTGGATTTTTCTGCATGAAGTCCACTTTTCTCTGTTATGAAGTAATTGTAAGCTCTAATGTCAGGACTGAGGAAATACTATTTTTGGAAAATACTTGAGGACTATTTCCCTCTCACAAAATACAGATCTATCATGCCATGTATGGACGATTGGATTGGAAGGTCTCTTTGGAAATTTGGACCAATGTGACGCCAGACTTTTACCCCTTCAGAGTTGTGTTAGGATTTGGAAATTCTGACATGAGGGGAATCTTGTGCTCAGTTCCTACTTTGCCCCACATGCCAGAATGTATTTTATGTAGTATAACAATTTAAATGTCTCAGATGAAAACCATACAAATCCTACAAAACGATTGCCTTATAAAATCTGGGAATTTTTTTGTGCATATATTGTGTCAAGTGGAAACAGAAAGAAAAGGTTGCTTGTTGTTGTCCATAGATAAAAATTTTAATCTACATTTCTTTTTTTTTCTGTGGTGTGTGTGTGTGTGTATGTGTGCACGCGTGCTCTTGTGAACACACTTGTACCTGGAGGTGTGTGTATATGTGTGCCTGTGGAGGCCCAAGAGTGGCATCAGGAATCATCCTGGATTGCTTTACCTCCTTATTACTTTGCTCTTGGGTTTCCTAGGCTCTGTCTTCCAAGGTCAGAATTGCAGGCCACTGCCATATCAGCCTGGCATTTTTATAGAGAATTTGGGGATTCAAATTCCTAGGTCCTTTGCCTGTGGGGCAAAGATTTTAGCCACTGAGCCATCTCCTTTCCTAGCTCTTAATCAACATTTCATAGGAATTAAAAGACAAGTTTTACGCTAAGAAAATAAGTTTCAATGTATCTGGAAAACTGTTCTTGTCCTTTCTACATCAAGATCTTTTAGAAGCTTATAAGAACAATGATCACTCAAAGAATGGACCAAGACAAGTTCATTCATAAAATTAAGCAGGTGGTCAGTGAGCAGATGTTGTCTTGGGATTTGGAGGTGCTAGTGGGAGTAAGTGGTGCTTGGGGCCCGCGTGCGGGACATCTGCTTCAGTACTGATTGCTGCTGCTGTACGGATGTGTTTAGCCGTTGTGTTTGTAGCAGCCCATGGAGTGGTCCCCGCAGCCTTTGTTCCTGCTTCACCAGCCTAGAGACAGAGCGCACAGTTCATGGACTGACATCGATAAAGGAAGTGAAATCCTCATGGACCCAATGTTTAGGTGTGGGTATTTTGGTTATTTTTAAAGCTATAAAGTTTATTTGAAATAACCTAAAAGTTATTTCTAACAGAACTAGTTTGGAAGCTTTCTGAAAAATTCCAGCACAACAGAACTTTCTGTGATGACAAAATGCTCCTGTTTGTGCTGACCAGAGGGTGGCAATCACTAGTCATGTGGCACGTGGCTGCAGAGCACCGAGAGTGTTACTGCTACGTTAGGGGTAATAGTGTTCATTCATTTATGTTTAATTAATTTCACTTTCAAATGTTCTGTGCCTATCCACTGCCATTGAGGAGGGAAAGGGGTGAAAATTCTCTAATACTTGATTAAATCAAAAGTAATGTTCTTTCCAGATGTGGTACACTGTTCAACAATTAAAAGTTGTGTTACAAAATACTCGACATAGACAAATATGACTTGTTCGAATATTCTGAAAGACGAGAGGATCCATTTAAGCATGGAAACTTTTATTTTCTTTTGTTTGCCTTTAGTATCCAAATTTGTTACTTTTGAAGTTAAAAACGACAATATGTAAAAATATAAGATCAGGATGCCTTCTTCCACAACAAATCTTTGTAGATACTGAAGGAAAAAACAGAATTTGAGAATTGTCAACCTCAAAATGACTAGCAGCTTAGCAACTGATGTTATCTTGGAACTCTTACCTTGCTCCATCTACTAAAATGACTTCAAAAGAGGGTTTTTTTTTTTTTTTTTTTCAAAAACACTGTATTCATCCGCCCTTGCCCTGGTGTGTGGGTGGAGAGCAGAGGAGAACTTTGAGAAGTCAGCCCCATTCCACCCCATGGGCTCCAGTCCATGTGTTTGTGAGCAGGCGCCTCCCCTCTATCACTGTTTGAATGGGAATGGACCCCTGAGGCTCATGTGTTCGAATCCTTAGCTGGTGATGTTGACGTTTGGGGAGGTTTGTGGCACTTTGAAGAGGTAGCGTCTTGCTGGAGGAAAGCACATCGCAGAGGTAGGCCTTGAGGATAGTGACAAAGCCCTGTTTCCTCCTGATCGTTCCTCCTCCCCATGGCTGAAGTGACACGATCAGGTCTCCTGCCTCTGCCTCCAGCTGTGCCTTCTGCTGTGTTATTCCTACCATAATGGACTGTGTCCCCCTGGAACCGTAAGCCTAATAAGAAATAATATAATAAATAATATAATGATATATTTTCATAATATATGAAGAGACCCTATAGCTCAGCAAGAAGCCAACACAACAGAAAAAAATGTAAATGGGAAGAAAATACTTCACATCTTGATGGAAATGCATGAAAACCACAGTGGGAAACCTCACTGCTTCACAGCTCCACAGCAGCTAGTCAGGGCAGAAAGTGCAAATGCCACAGCTCAGCTGGGAAAGGCCACATGCCGCCTGGAGACCTAGCAGGTCACAGCAGGAGGAAGAACGAGCAGAGGAAGCAGGGCTGTGCCACTGTCCTCAGGGCCTCCCCTGTTGTGCGCCTTCCTCCAGAGCCCTGGACCCTACGTGGTGGCCACTCCAAGAAGCTGGCGGAAAGTACCAGCTTCTGAAAAGCTGTCCTCTGCTCTCCACGTGTGCACCTCCCTGTGCACGTGTGCATGTTCTCCCTCTGTCTCTGTCGCTCTCAAACACGAAGGGCAGAGAGTTAGTGTTGGCAGAAATGTGGAGAGATGGAAACACTTGCTATGGCACCTTTAGGAGCTGGAGCCTTGCTTGAGGAAGGCCCATCCCAAGGGTGGGCCTTGAGCTTGCTTAGCTTCTCCCTGCTTCCGCTAGGAGTCTGCTCTTGCAGTTTGTGGCTAGCTCTCAGTCCCATGATGTCTGCAGCAACCTAAGCCTCCTTCAGCTTCTGCCAGCCAGCCACGCCTTTTCCTCCATAAGGATTATATTTCCTCTGAAACCATAAGTCAAATAAATCTTCCTTTTTCCCCTTAAATTGCTTGAATCCGAGTGGTGTCTTGCAGTAGCAGAGAAACAGTTGCAGAGAACAAAGGGCTTTATTCTTGCTTACCATTCTGGTTCCAGTTCATACTTAAACTTGGTAGGAGAGTTTATTCCAACATCAGCAACTGAGGGAACTGGCCATACCATATTCGTAGGGATTGCGCAGAGAGTAGCGAACCCCTGAAGCAGACTGCAAGCTTGCTCAAGTTCCCAGTACTGAACGGCTCGCTCCGTTTCATCCACCTGCCCAGACGGCAGTCCTGCCGCTGTGACTGCGGCTTCCTGCGGCAAGTGTAGAATCTCCCACAGACTTGCTTAGGACCAGGAACTTGGGCAGATGTCTTCGGCCCGTGTTCACAGTGGTGTCATTTACCACGAGATTGGTGTGCTTCAGGCTGTGTGCTTGGGTGACAGCAGAGACTTTAGTGGACGCTTTACGACTTAGGGAACAGCCGAGGTAGATAGGCGAGTGGGGCTCTGCCCTCGGGCCAGGGCTGCTCGTGTGCGGCAAGGGTAGCATGAGGCCACCCCAGGTGCTCGGCCCTCTCTGCCAGCTCTCTTCTGCTTCTGTGCCATGTTGATGAAGGTCTTCAGAACCCAGCAGATGCCAGCACTGCGATCTTGAATTTTTAAAACTGTCAACTAAATAAACCCCTTTCTTTAGTGCTAGCTTAAGCCATTTTATTATAGCATCAGAAAATAGGCACACTATGTACCTGACAGTTAATGAATAAGCAAAATAATAAGTAAAAACATTGCAATAGAATATTACTCAGCAATAAAAAGGAATGATGTTGTGATACATGTGAAGACTTAAGTGAACCTTGAAAACATGCTACGCAAGCAAAGTTAGCCACAAAAGACAAAACTACATAATTCCCCTTGTGTCTCATCTAGAATAGTCAGATTCCTACACATAGAAAATAGTTGAAGAGAAAGAGCTAGATTCCATCCAAAACACTGACACTCCATAGACAGAGACTGGATTGTGAGTTTGAAGCTAATCTGAGCTACACAGTGTTTTCCAAACCAGCCTGGTCTATATGTAAGACCCTGTCTCAAAACAAAACAGAAGCGAAACAGCTCCAACAAAAAGTAAAATAGGGAAGGGAATGTGTACTTGGTGATACAGTTTCTGTTTATGGCGAGGAAATCTGGGAGGAGAGGTGGTCGTGGTTGCACGTCACTGACTGCCCCGTCACCACATCATGCCCTTTCAAGTGGCTCTGACGGTAACTTCCAAGGTCTGCAGATATCCCCACAGTAGAGACATGACTCCCTTGTCACAAGGTAAGTTCAGATCACTTTGCAATATATTCACTGTCCGTGTTTACTGATTCTAAGTCCATGATAGAAAGTGCTATCCTTTGGATATTTTGGCAAAGATTCTGAAGCCCTTGGGGAACTGTCCCCCGTATCTCAATAGCAGCTGCAGTTCTTACTAAATCATCCAATTTGTTCTTTTTTAATGTTTCTGTATATTGTACATCAGCTTCTGGAATTGTATCGAATTCCATCATTATCTTTGAACAGTATAAATCTGTCATATCTATAAATAAACTGCAAAACAAACATTTAATTGAACAGAAGCTTAACAATTCAGCTTTGGCTAACTGTATCATAATTAGAGTAATGATAACGCCCGATGTGCACACAGCAATCAGAGTGATTACTGGTAATTATTTTCAGGAGAAGGACTTGGCAACAGACACAAAAGAAGATGGCAAGAAATTCAGATTTAAAGGCACATCCTTAGTTCTTTCTTTTTTGCTTCACTTTTTCCCTTATTTTAAAAGTACAATATGTAATCTTTGCCTTTGAATGATTAGTGGGAGGCAGGTTGGGAGCCCGTTGCACTTCAGGCCACTGAGATGTTAGGATAGCTAGACTTGCTCAGAGTCATAAGACCAGCCCTGGCTTTCCTACTTAGTGCACCTGTATACATCACAAACCTACCCCACCTTTTTTCCTGCTTAAGTCTTTGGTATGGAGATCACATGGTTCTTATGCACAAGATGTGATATTTGAAAATGTTTCTTATGAGTCTTTATTCTAGAATGTCATGGAATGCTATTTCAGGAAATAATTTCTGTTAGAAATTTCTATTGTTGGCCCCATGGAATGTTGAGGTAGATGATGAGAATGATTGATGTTCAGGAATGCATTAAAATGCACCCTTGATTTATGAATACCAGATGAGATTGTGCGCCTTCAGGGAAGTGGTTATAGACAAGTTATTAATATCAAAAAACTTTGTAATACATAGTTCATCAAATTTGGCAGGTATGCAGTCTTGGTTCTGGGATTCAAGTGAAGAGGCCAGACCACTGGGTGATAAGTTCTATAGTTATCTTAAATTGCAGACTTCTGCAGTCTCCTTCGCCCACTTCCCCAGGACTGGCTGTTGGACAAGCCAGAATGGACCTGCCAGGCAAGACTAAGGTTACACGCCATGATTTACATGACCTGTCAGGTCTGTAACTCTAAGGATCATTCACATGTCCAAAAATGATTTTCCTGACCTAACAAAGCTTGTACCTTTCTTCTATTTCATATTTTTAATTGAATTTTCTACTTGCTAAACCTTTTTTTAGGTCTAAAGTATATCCAAAAATAGATGCAAACAGCAAAGCACAAAATGTTTAAACAGTATTGTTTTATAGACGCTCACTGTGTGATACCATGCTGCGGCTGACTTGCCTGTTTCTTGTTTAGTAAGGAGCCCTTGCTTACTGAAGATAGATAAACTGAAAAAAAGTAATGACCCAGTTCTCAAAACATTTGGAAATAGTAAATAGAGATTGTCTTCTGGTAATATAGACAAGTACATATTGCTAAGGAATAATTAACATTTTCTTTGCTAGAATATGCTGTATAGGAAGGAAAATGAGTTTTAGTTCTTTCATTTAAATTTATTTATTCATTGGTATCTTCATACATGACAGCAACAGGCTTATTTCATTTTCCCCCTCAGTACTCTCTCAAGGAGGTCTCTTGAGGTCTTTCCCCTTCAGCAATATGGCCAATGCTGTAATGTGATTAGTGTGCCTTTGGAACTGTTTGTTGGGAAAAATATGGAGAACTTTGTGACTTCGTGTTGGGCAAGTCTGCATCTTGGCGATTGGGCCAAATGGGCCTTTCTCATGAGAGCTTAGAAGAGAGAAATGCTGTGACGCAGGCAATAGAAGCTCAGCTTGTGATGGTCCAGAGGGGAACAGAGACTGTGTTTGGAACTGGACAAGTGACACATGGAGCCATGTGTTGGGGGAGAGTTGAGTGATGTTTTGTTCTCATCTTGAAAGCTTGCCTGAAGTTAATTAAACTCGATTGCTTGGTGGAGGAAATTTCAAGGCAATGCAATCTTGACAATGTGACATGGCTGCTTCTCAGTGCTCTTCTTCAGGTTCATGAAAAAGAACAAGGAATCGGGCAGAACGAAGCAAAAACTGTCTGCTGTTAAACAGAGAAACTCCTCAGTGACCTAGGCCCTCTCCAGCTTCTGCTGTCAGCTGTGCCATGTGTAATAGTTACTCTTGTGTGTTCTCTATGACAGACCACCACAGTCAGGCACCTTAAGGGAGAAAGGGAGATTTATTCCGCTTCCCATTCCAGAGGGGTGATAGAGACTTTCCTGGTGGGTGTGGCATGGCCTAGGTCACTGCAAACATATTGGAGGCTCAGAGCTATAAAATTCCTTGCTGTAAAAGCAGACTTCTCCATTAGGTAGGGTGGGATTAATCCACCTCAAGGCCCACCTCCTGTAACCATCTTCGTCCAGCAAGGTTCTGCCTCTCAAAGGTGCCATGACCTTCCCCAGCACATGAGACTGTGGGAGACACATTTCAAACCATGGCACATGGTGAATGTTTGCAGGCTCAGTCTTGTGCATGTCTTGTGGAAGTGGACATAGCCGCAGTGAGTTTGTGGGTGCAGCAGCTCTGTCGTGGCTTGAGGATACTCTCAGCACCCTCCCACCCTTTGGTGGCTCTTGCCTTCTTTTACTGCCCCCTCTTCTGCAATACTCCTTGAGGCTTGTAGTTTGGGGTGATTTACACGTCCTGCTTAGGACTTGGTCACTTATTCTCTGCATTTTGGGTTGTTATGATTCTAAGTATTAAACACCTCTGTTGAAAAGAGAGGTTTTTTTGGTTGAGGGTTGGCAGCTGCTCCGATGTATGGGTATAATAAGTGTTAGATGACAGTTCGATATCATGCAGTGGTTTGTTTCTCTAGTGCCTCTCCTTCCACCATTCTTGGCCTGTTTTTCCAGTATACCCATTACCAGGAATATGTTCCTTGCTGAAAAATGGGCCTTAAATCTTTTCAGAAGTACCTGGTTACTATTAGGGTTGCACTGCATGTTGCTGTTTGGTTCTTAGTCCAGCTTGACAGGAGAGCTTATAACACAGGGGCTGAGGGAACTGAACACACCACATCCACAAGACTGCTGAGAGGGACAAACCTCACTTGCTAACAGCGTGTCTGTGCAAGTGTGTTAAAGAATGCTGATTTCCTGAACCATCTCCCTCCATTTTATCCACCAGGGCATAGCCCCACTCACCATGCCTGGGTCTTCCCTATCAGTTAGACAGCCTCCTGCAGGCTTGTCATAGCTTTTCTTAGCTACTGATTCTTTTCAAATGTGCCCAGAACACGAGTTTTCCATTTTCAAGTTACAGTTAAATAACTCTATAGTTGCGTCCATAGAGCACATTCAAGCTACAGTTAACTAACTGTACAGTTGCATCCATAGCGCACATTCAAGCTATAGTTAACTAACTCTACAGTTATGTCCATAGCGCACATTCAAGCTAGAGTACTAACCCTAGTTACATCCATAGTGCACATTCAAGCTACAGTTAACTAGCTCCACAGTTGTGTCCATAGTGCACATTCAAGCTACAGTTAACTAGCTCCACAGTTGTGTCCATAGCGCACATTCAAGCTACAGTTAACTAGCTCCACAGTTGTGTCCATAGTGCACATTCATGCCACTTGACCAGTGATCACTTTTACCACTGGTGCTTGATGTTGTACTTCATGTTCTAGCTCACAGGATTCACAACTGAATGAGACTGTTAATCGCTTTTCTCCCCCAACAGCATAGTACCTTGTAGTACTATGAAAGCTGTCCAGCACGGAGGAAGGAAATGTCCAGATCACTTCCAGTTTGTTTTCTCCATGTTCTGGGATCAACATGTGATGTCTTCAACAGTAGTGTCTTACTATCAGATTCTGGAGGGCAACCAAGAACAGTGGAAAATGCCTATATTATTTGGTAGCCTTTGAGACTTCTCTTTGGGAGATATCTCACACCTTCCTAGTACTGAGGATATTGTTTAACCACCTATGACAGATGGTGTGAGCATCTCAAGGGATAGCTTTCTTTCCTTTCCCTCTTGGTGTACCCGTGTAGGGTTTATCTGGTCACACTCTTCTGTAACTTATTCTTTTGGATGAAATTATAGTATGGAAGATTTCTGTTTGGCTGTATCATTTGTCCTTAGTACGACTTCTTTCTTCGCTCTTTCCTGTACCCTTGTACCTTATCCCCACTTACTTGTCTCCTCATCATACTCCTTTCTACCTTCTTGCCACATGGGTTTCTTTTATTTCTCCTCCTTGAAGGTCTTCCCCCACAATTCCGACCTCCATCCTGCGTAATGGTTCCTTTCTATTTTCTGTCTGTTACAAGAATTCCTACTTAAGGGCTGGAGAGGTGGCTCAGGGGTTAAGCCTCTGCCTTGCAGGCGGAAGGTCCCGAGTTCGGATCCCAGATCTCATGTATAGATGCCAGGCGGAAGCGAGGGCGGCCTGCATTTCTGGTCCTGGTAGGGCGGAGCCTGTGAATCCCGGGGCGGAGGAAGTGGAGGCGTCCATGGTGGTTCCCGAATTCGTCCGTGGTTCTACACACACACACAGACACATGCGCACGCACACATACATACGCGCGCACGCACAATTGAATAAATTAAAAAAAAAAGAATTCCTACTTAAGTGCACAAATCTGAAGGTTCAGTAATGGCGTTCACATATTAGAAGTTGTCTTTCTATGTTGGCAATACCTCACTAAGTATGATACCTTCTAGTTCCATCCATTTGCCAGAAAATTTCATGATTTCATTTTTTTGATTGGTGAATATTTCATTATGTAAATATACCACATTTTTATTATCCACTCATTACGTGATGGACATTTAAACTGATTTCATTTCCTTGTTATGGTGAATAGAACTGCAGTGATTATGCATGTGCAGGTGTCGCTGTAGTTAAGATAGAAAGCCCAAGAGTGGCCCAGCTGGATCATATGGTAGACAGGTTTTGAGCTATTTACAGAATGTTTGCATGGTTTTCCAGCTGGAGCAGTTTACACTCCCACCAACAGTGGCTAAAGGTTCCCTTTCCCCCATGTCCTTGCCAGCATTAGTTATCATTTGTTTTCTTGATCTTACCCAGAAATGGGATAGTGAATATACTGGCATGAGTGAAAATCACAAAATATTTTTAATTTACCTTTCCTTGATAGCTAGGAAAGTTGAACACTTCAAAAGTATTTCTTTTTTTTTATTAAAAATTTAATTATACATTTTAAAATTTTTACCAGTTCCCTCCCTCCCCCCTCCTCCCCCTCCCCTTCATCGGAGAGGAGTACCCAGTGGAGAGTTAGGCGTACACAATAGAGGCACTGGGGCAAAAGTATTTCTTACACATCTGAATTTTTTCTTTTGTAAGTTTCCATTTGGTTTCAAAATCCCATTTTTTAAAATTTTGTAGCTTTCTTTTTTCTTTTCATTTTAATGCTTATATTTGTGTGTGTGTGTGAGAGAGAGAGACAGAGAGAGAGAGAGAGAGCGAGAGCAAGAGAGAGCGAGCAAGCTTGTATGTGTATCAGAGGGCACAATGCTCGCAAAGGCCCAAGGGTGACTTCAGGATTCTCCTTGGATTGCATTACCTCCTCTGTTTTGCTCTGGGGTTTCCCAGAAGTCCAGATTTTTATGTGGGATCCTAGTTCTGAATTCAGGACCTTCTGCTTGTGAGGTAGAGGCTTAACCCCTGAGCAATCTCTCCAGCATTTGTGGCTTACTTTCTTGATGTTTAATTCTTTTAGTTCTTTGTATATACTGTCCACTAATTCTTTGTCAGATATATAGTTAGGAAGAAGCTTCTTCCATTCTGTGGGTTGCCTTTCTGTTCTATTGACAGTTTCTTTCACAAAGCAGAAACTTTTTTACTATCACAGGGTTTTGCTTATTGATTGTTGGTCTTGTTTTCTTCACAAATGGGATCCTGTTTGGTCTTCCCTAGACTGGCACTTTACTCTCTATTGTGATAGAAGTTTTAGAGTTTCTGTTGCAACATTGAGGTCTTTAATCCATTTGGAATTGATTTTTGTTCAGAGAGAGAGACAAGGATCTAATTTTATTTTTATATATGTAGATATCCAATTTTCCAAGTATGTTTTTAAAAATATGTATGTCTGGCACTTTTGTCCAAAATCAAGTCCTCGATTCTAAGTATATCTGTTTTTGTGCCAGTACCATGCTGTTTATTACTATGGTTCTATAGTATAGTTTGAAGTCAGTTATGATGCTACTTGTAACAATGTTTTTATTGCTCAGGATGGTTTTGACTATCTGGGGCTTTTGATGCTTCCATGTGAATTTCAAATTGTTTTTCAATTTCTGTGCAGAATTGCATTGAAATTTTGATTGGAATTGCATTGAATCTGTATATTGCCTTTGTTAAAATGGTCATTTTCATGTTAATCCTGCTCTTGAGCATGGGTGATCTTTTCACCTTCTGGTGCCTCTTTAATTTTTTTATTTAGTGTTTTATGGTTTTCATTGTGCAGGTCTTTCACTTCTTTTATAGGTTTATTTCAAGGTCTTCCTTCCTTCCTTCCTTCCTTCCTTCCTTCCTTCCTTCCTTCCTTCCTTCCTTCCTTCCTTCCTTCCTTCCTTCCTTCCTTCCTTCCTCCCTCCCTCCCTCCCTCCCTCTTTCCCTCCCTTCCTCTCTCCCTCTGTTCCTTTCTCTCCCTCCCTCCCTCCCTCCCTCCCTCCCTCCCTCCCTCCCTCCCTCCCTTCCTCCCTCCTTTCTCTTTCTCTTCCTCTTCCTCACTTCCTTCCTTCCTGCTTGGTTGTTTTGAAGCTATAGTAAGTGGGATTGTTTCTCTCATTTCTTAGCTTCTTTATACCTGGTGTTTAGACAGTGTACAGATTTTTATATGATAATTTTTGTAACCTGTAGAGTTTCTCTGCAGAGCTTTGGGGGGGGTTTCTCAAGTGTAGAATCAAATCATCTTCAAATAGGGATAGCTTATCTTCTTTCCTATTTGTGTCCCTTTTATCTTCCTCTCTTGTCTTACAGTTCTAGTTAAGATGTCAAACTCAATATTGAACAGGAGTAATGTGAGTGGAGA
This sequence comes from Typhlomys cinereus, assembly GCA_023101885.1. Taxonomy (NCBI): domain Eukaryota; kingdom Metazoa; phylum Chordata; class Mammalia; order Rodentia; family Platacanthomyidae; genus Typhlomys; species Typhlomys cinereus. The sequence goes on along the minus strand of JALPQD010000121.1, from coordinate 580,937 downwards.
GTCTTGTCTTATTCCTGATCTGTGTCCATTTAGAATGATGTTTACCATAGGTTTGTTATATATAATCTTCATTACATTGAGATATATTCTTTCCATCCTTATTTTCACTTAGGGTTCTCATGAAGGAATGTTGAATTTTGTCAAAAGCCTTTTCTGCATCTATTGAGAGGATCATTTGTTTTTTCGCTTTGAGTCTATTTATCTAATGAGTTACATTTATTGATTTACATGTGTTGTACCATCCTTGTTTATCTAGAATGAACCCAGCTTGATCATGTTAAATGATCTTTTTGATAAGCTTTTGGATTTAGTTTGTAAGTATCATGTTGAATTTTACATCTGTGCTCATCAATGAGATTGGCTTATAATTCTTGTTTTTGATGTGTGTTTATTTGGTTTTTGGGTCTCAGTGATATTAGTTTCATACAAAGAGTTTGGAAATATGCCTTCCTTTTTTGTTTTATGAAGTATTTGAAGTGTAATAATGTTGTTTTTGAAAGTTTGGTAAAATTTTATGGTGAATCCATCTGGTCCTGGACTTTTTTAGATGGGATATTTGTAATTGCTATTTCAAATTCATTGCTTGTTATACATCTTTTTGAAAATTCATTTAATCTTGATTAAACTCTGGTAAGTCATGTCTTTAGAAATCCACCCATTTATTTAGGTTGACTAATTCAGTGGAGTATAAATTTCTAAAATACATCTTCACGATTCTTTGGATTTAATTTTTTCTCTAATTGTATAAATTTGGATCTTCTATCTTTTTCTATAGTTAGTTAGACTAAGAGTTTGTCAATCTCATTTATGTTTTCAAAAAATCAGCTCTTCATTGAATTGATTCTTTGCATTTTTTTTTCAGTTTTATCTCCTTGATTTCTGCCCTGATTTTGGTTACTTCTTCCCATTTACTGCTTTGGGAATTGCTTTCATCTTGTTTTTCCAAAACCTTTAGGTACATGATTAAAGTATTTATTTAAGATTTTTTGGGGGGTTGTATTTAATGTTAAACTTTCCTCTTAGGAAAATCTTCATTGTTTCTTACAGATTTTGGTATGTTTTATTTTCATGTTCATTGAATTCAGAATTGTTTTTCTTCTTTTCTTCCAGGGCCCATTTACTATTCAGTAGCATGTTGTTTAGTGTCCATGAGTTTGTGTGTTTTCTGTAGCTTCCTTTGCTGTAGATAGCTAGTTTTATTCTGTGATAGTCAGATAGGATACAGATTATAATCTCAATTTTCCTGTATTTATAGAGACTTGCTTTGTGTCCTTGTGTGCTCTATTTTGGAGTAAGTTCCATGTGAGTCTGAGGAGAGAGGGGGGGGAGAGAGAGTAGGTGGAATGTAGATGTCTGTTAGATCCATTTGATTCAGAGTTTCATTTAACATGTCTCTAATTTTTCCCCATTGATCTGTCTCTTGTTTAATTCCGCCATTATTGTGTTTGATTATTCTGTATCTTTACATCTGGTACATTTGCTTAATGAATTTTGGTGTGCCTGTTTGGTGTTTAAGCTGAGAATTGTAATGTCCCCTTGATGGAGGTTGGTTCCCTTAACTAGGACAAAGTGACCTTTGCTTTCTCTGATCAGTTCAAAGTCTATTTTGTCATTATTGTAATAGTAGCTCCTACCTGTTTCCTGGTTCCCTTTGCTAGGAGCATCTTTGCCTACCCTTTTACCTTTTACTCTTTTCATTTCTGTCTTTGGTGGTGTGGTATAGATCACTTGACAGATTCTGTGTTTTTTTTTTTTTTTTAATCTAGCCTTCTAGGCTATGTCTTGATTGGCAAATTGAGCTCACTTTTATTTAGTAATATTATTGAAAGATGCTATTAAGTTTCCATCATTTCATTGATTTGTAGTGTTCATAATTGCAATACTTTGCTTAACAATTATTCTAACATTGGTTGATTTTCCCCTGATTCCTCTTTGGTGTACTTATCTTTGTTTTCAGACCTAAGAATTGCTTCTGGTATCTTTTGTAGACCTGGTTTAATAAGTCATGTATTTGTTTAACCTACTTTTTTCATGGAAGAATTTTCTTTCTCCTTCAGTTTATGACAGCATTCTGCTACATATAGTGGTGTTCTACTACATGCATTCTTGGGGCAGATGGTTGAAATGGGCAGACTGGCAAACTGGAAAGTATGTCCTGTATCCCTGGGGATGTGGTGGAACAATATCCTCAACCCTTAGGGTAACTTTCCTGCCATGATGATTAACTGTAGGCATAATCAACCCTCTTCCCATGATGACCGACTGCGAGCATAGTCGACCCTCCTCCATGATGACCGACTGCGAGCATAGTCGACCCTCTTCCTTGATGACCGACTGTGAGCATAGTCGACCCTCCTCCATGATGACCGACTGCGAGCATAGTCGACCCTCTTCCTTGATGACCGACTGTGAGCATAGTCGACCCTCTTCCCATGATGACCGACTGTGAGCATAGTCGACCCTCCTCCATGATGACCGACTGCGAGCATAGTTGACCCTCTTCCTTGATGACCGACTGTGAGCATAGTCGACCCTCCTCCATGATGACCGACTGCGAGCATAGTCGACCCTCTTCCTTGATGACCGACTGTGAGCATAGTCGACCCTCTTCCCATGATGACCGACTGTGAGCATAGTCGACCCTCTTCCCATGTTGACTGACTGTGAGCATAGTCGACCCTCTTCCCATGATGACCGACTGTGAGCATAGTCGACCCTCTTCCTTGATGACCGACTGCGAGCATAGTCGACCCTCTTCCTTGATGACCGACTGCGAGCATAGTCGACCCTCTTCCCATGATGACCGACTGTGAGCATAGTCGACCCTCCTCCATGATGACCGACTGCGAGCATAGTCGACCCTCCTCCATGATGACCGACTGCGAGCATAGTCGACCCTCTTCCCATGATGACCGACTGTGAGCATAGTCGACCCTCTTCCTTGATGACCGACTGCGAGCATAGTCGACCCTCTTCCTTGATGACCGACTGCGAGCATAGTCGACCCTCCTCCATGATGACCGACTGCGAGCATATTCGACCCTCTTCCCATGATGACCGACTGTGAGCATAGTAAACTCTCTTTCCGTGATAGATGTGAACATAGCAAACCCTCTGCTGCAGTTACTCTGCATGTTACTAATAAGAATCATGACAAACAGCTTAAGGGAACAAGGGATTTATTCGCTTAGTCTGATTACAGTTCGTAGTCCAGTTGGCAAGAGAGTACACATCAATACTAAAGGGTAGAGAGAACTGACTATATCATATCCACATAACAACTGAGAAAGGGATGATCCTTACTTGCCAGATCAGTATGTCTGGCCAAGTATACACAAGGGTGCCTCCTTCCTCAAACAGCTCCCTCCATTTGATTCACCTGCCTGGGACTAGTCCCACCCACCATGGTCTGGGCTTTCCCCATCTACTAGACAATCTCCTGAAGGTTCACTCTGGGTTTAACTACTAATTCTCCACGCAATGTGTCTAGAGCTCAAACTTTTAACCATTAAGTTGACACTTGTACCTATCTATGACACCTTCTTCCCATGATGATCAGCTTTGAATACAGTCATCCCTCTTCCCCTAAATTGTTTGAGTCAAGTATTCATACTAGAATGGGAAAAATGAAACCAAGACAAATCCAATTCTCTTTTGGGTATTTGCAGTTCTCAGGACAATTTTAGCTTAGATATATCTTAGTAACAAAGAATTCATGTAAATTTTTTAAAAAATTGATATGGGATTCTCGGTGTTTTAAAACTTCAAGTAAAACAAAGTTTGTTTGGTTTCTAATAGCCTTGCATTAACTCTAAATACCCTTTTTAAATTGCTTTAAAACTACTTTATTAAGGTATAATTAACACATACCAAGCTGTTACCCATATATAGTGCTAAGTTTTGAAGCTTATCTCCACCTGTGAGGCCGTCACAGCAGTGAAGATGGAACATGATGTCACTCCTGTTTCTCCCCACCTTGGGGAGAAGCTGCCTCTGTTTTTCATGTTACTTGATATTTTCTGGAACCATATAAAAGGCAACACTCTATGTGCCTCTCTCTACTCGATATAATTACAGTGAGATTATTCAGCCATACTGTATGCATCATCAGTTTTTAGTAAAAATTCATTGTGTGCGATTCCGTAATTTGGCCAAATACTTGTTGATAGACGTCTCTGTGAATCCAGTGATTGATGATCACAGTTAACTGTCCTAGTCTCCATCCCTCCCACTAACTTGAGAGGAAATGAAGATCAGGCTGCTGGGTTGCTCCAAGGTAGAGCACTTACTTGCCGTGCTTAACCCTGCTGCATCCCTGTCCCTGGGGTGGGTGGCCAAACTCTTTACGGTGGTGAACTTGTTTATTCTTCCATTTGTTTTCACTTCTCTTTTCTCATTCCGTTGAAGCAGATCTATTGTACCGATGAATGCTTGTTCTGTAAACCAGATAACCAGGTGCCATCTTCTTTCACCTCTTGAGCTCTTCTTTGTGTTTTATATGAAACTCTAGCTTTGTGATTAAACTTCCCGTTCCATCCTCAGCCACAAGCCCCACAAGCTCCTTCTGTGACTCTGCAGTGCTCACTGTCCTCTAGCGGCCCTCCATGTCTCCTGGTTACTTTTCAGGCCACACAGTCTGGGTCCCCCCCCACTGTGCCGCTAAAAGTGATTTCTTTTACCCGCTCATCCAAAACAGATAAAGTATCAGTCATCTGTTGCTGAATCCTGTTAGAACTTCATGGCTTAAAATATGTTGTTTCTCCGAAGCCCGCTTAATGGGAGCTTCCGAAGTGACCTGAAACAGAGAGGCGATTATCAATGAGAGCAGCACAAAGGGACCTCCCCAGAACTGACAGATGCCGTCTTCTAACTAGCAGTGCCTGACTAGCACAGGGACGGCATGCTGAAAACAAGGACTACACATAAGTGTCACTAGCATTCAAATGAGGCTTTGCTGGAGCCCTGGGAAGGTGAGCTGAACTCGAGGAAACTGGATGGGGACACAAGCTCATCAGGGCCAGCAGACGCCAGACTCTGGCTGATGTGCTGCTTTCACGAAACTCCCAGGACAAGTTATTTCTAGCCTTTAGTCTCATAACCATGTAAGATCAAGACAATTCAAACAGCAGGTTTTTGTGGCTCAGGGGTTAAGCCTCTGCCTAGCAGGCGGAAGGTCCTGAGTTCAAATCCTAGACCCAAATATAGATGCCAGGCAGAAGCGGGGGCAGCCTGCGTTTCTGGTCCTGGTAGGGTAGAGCCTGTGAATCCCAGGGCAGAGGAGGAGGTGGAGGCATCCATGGTGGTTCTCGAATTCGTCCGTGGTTCTACACACACACACATACATACACACACGCGCATATACGCATACACGCACAATCGCATAAATAATAAATAATAAAAAAATTTAAAAAAAGAAAAAAGAAAGGAAAGAAAGAGAAAGAAAAAGAAAGAAAGAAAGAGAGAGAGAGAGAGAGAGAGAGAGAGAGAGAGAGAGAAGAGAGAAAGAAAGAAAGAAAGAAAGAAAGAAAGAAAGAAAGAAAGAAAGAAAGAAAGAAAGAAAGAAGAAATCTGAAAGTTTCCTCGGGAGCGCTGGCAGGACTGAAAGACTCGACGGCAGAGTGAAGACCTGCAGAACAGCACATGTGCACAAAGCATGCATAAATAATGTGCTCAGTTACCTTTCTGTTGCTGGCGTGAATACATGGCAAGTAGGGGGACAGGGGGCTTCTTCCACCTTCTGATTCTTGGCTGCAGTTTGTCAGCATGCAGAAGAGTTCACACCAACATCAGGATCTGGCGGCGCCATAGCCGCAGGAACCACTGAGAAGGGGATGTGCTTCGGTTTCCTGGACCGCTACAGCCAGCTAATTTTTTTCCGTCTTATGCAGCTGCCCAAGGAGTGTCCCGTCCACTGTGGGCCGAGTCTCCCACATTAATTAATCTCCCAGCAAACTTGCCCAGGGTTTACCTTGACTAAATAATATTTGGCTCAATTGTCAAATTGATACCTGCCTCTAACTGGTATATAAGGACAACACTCAACAACTAATTCCATACGGACATTGTATTAGAGAGCAGATCTTGAGCATTTTAAAAACAGCATCGCCCTTAAGCCTTGCATAGGAAAATGGTAAGGAATAAGCTCATTTTGTTTAGTATAAAGTTAAAGTTACCTCATATTTAATTGTGGCTTATGTATTTGAAGCCATTACTGTATAAAAATAATTTATTTCAATTCTGAAAAAGTTTGGGTGGATAACAGTACACAAACTGTAATTCAAGACGACTCCTAAATATGTAAGATAACACAGGTAGAGGAAAGAAAATTTTCTAGAAAATTGGGTTTTTGTATAAAGGAACATGACGATGGTGTGTTACTGCTGGTGGACTGATCGGGAGGTGCTGGGAAAGGAAGCACCTCTGTAAATTTAAAATTGTCGATTTGTGATGTGGTTTTTACAATTGAAAAACATGATTTGATCGTTTTCTACCTGTCTTTCCTCTTTGTTGTAGATCATACATCAGTTGGTGGTCTGGGAGACAGTTTTTATGAGTATTTACTGAAAGCGTGGCTGATGTCAGATAAAACTGACCACGAGGCAAGAAGGATGTACGATGATGCTGTTGAGGTGATTGCCATCGGAGTATTTCCTTACTCAGGTTGAAGACACGTGTTGAGAATTTGGTAGTGACGAGACAGATGTTACTGTACATTTATTGTAGGCTACAATGTACATAGCCATTTCATTTTGCATTCACTGTGGAGTTTGTTAGTTTAACAGGAATCCTGCAGCAAGCCTTCTCTTCATGCTATTTTAAAGAAATTGTTGAAGAAAGATTTAAGTAAATTTATTTTGATTATCCTTAGTTTATTTTTAGAGACTGGGAATTTGACTCCATACATTGCCCATAGCTAGTATTTCTTTCAAATGGCTGCCTGACCCAGCCATGGAGAGCCTGTGGTCACAGCTGTGAGGCAGCTATTGTCTTGCACAGGTCAGGCCTTGTCCCTGCCCATTTCAACACATGAGGTCGTCGATCACACTACTTACACAGTGGGGTCACATAGCTGTTGAAGGTCACATAGCTTATGAGCTGGAGCTCAGCGATTGTGCACAGAGCCTTTTGTCAACCACATACTACTATTTGATGATCATACGTTCACACTACAGTGCTATGGCAGTTGACACTTGGAGCAAGAGCATCCTAGAAAAATTTCTAGAAAAAATTGTGAGGTATAAATATGTCAACCATTTAATACGTTACTGTCTCTCTGATTTCATCATAAAATCACATCTCCTTCATGACTTTCACTAGCTTTTCATATAGTTTGAATAACGTTATTCTGATTCAATGATTAGTTTTCAGCATTCTAGTTTTTCTTGCATTTATTTAAAAATTAAACCAAGAGTCTTATTACAACCATTTATGTCTTTAGTTTGAAGGAACCTAATTTTCTACATTGTTTTAAAAATGCACAGCTTTTGAAGTTCGTGTGCCTCATAGTGCTGTGCGCACGCTAGTCACTCAGCGGGTCAAGGAAGTATGTTAATCAAGAAATTGAAATTGAATTAAAGTATAATCAAGAATCTTAAGTTTTAGTTCCTGACTTTTAGAAGTTTTATGAAGTCTTAAATTTTGAAACGCTGGAGACTTTTATCTCCTGATGTTAAAATTTAAATCTAGAAACTTGTGTGATCTTGAAAAATCATTATCTAGAAAGAATTTCCTAAGAATATTCTTTTTTTAAATTTTTTTATTATTATTATTATTTATTCAACTGTGTGTATGTGCGCGCATGTGTGTGTGTGTGTGTGTGTGTGTGTGTCTGTGTATGTGTAGAACCACGGACGAATTCGTGAACCACCATGGACGCCTCCACCTCCTTCTGCCCCGGGATTCACAGGCTCCGCCCTACCAGGACCAGAAGCGCAGGCCGCCCCCGCTTCCGCCTGGCGTCTATACGTGGGATCTGGGATCCGAACTCGGGACCTTCCGCCTCCAAGGCGGAGGCTTAACCCCTGAGCTACCTCTCCAGCCCCCCTAAGAATATTCTTAAGACTAATGTTGAATTGAAAGTATCCCTTGGGAATTTGGGAAATGGCTCAGGAGTTTAAACCTTTACATTGAAAGCAGAAGGACTTGAGTTCAGATCCCAGATCTTATATAAAAAACACCAGGTGGTAATGGCAGCGGCCTATACTTCTGGCCCTGAATGGGGGAGCCTGAAAGATCCCAGAGCAAAGCAATAAAGAGGTAGAGTAACTTGGGATGATTCCCAGAGTCACCTTTGGGCCTTCCGAGGCACACACAATCAAGTGCCCTCTTGCATACACACACACACACACACACACACACACACACACACACACAAACACACTCGTGTACACACATGCAAAAAATAAAAAAGTATGTTTTGGCCAGTTCCACTAGGGTATGGGCCCTATTAAAAAGAGAGTATGATTTATTTGTTTTGTCTCAGCAGCCAACACAGTACATAAAATTTAATAGATAGTGAGTAAATACTTGATGAATGAATGTGAGCCATTTACCTGCACTGTAGTGAGTCATTTTTCTTTATTGTTTATTCCATGTACTATTCTTCATCTAGTACTAGTTTTTCATTTTTCTGAGTTCTTTCCAGAAGAAAAAATTATAATTGCTTTTTAAATATACTACATTGATAAGTAGGACAGTGTTTTGAATGATAACCTTAAAATTTAAATTATTTTCTGTGTATCATCTGCTTTATGTTATTTAACCTTACTCATAAATCCATGTTCATTTCTCCATTCTGTTTTTATTAGTTGTTAAGATTAGAATGGATACCTACTTTTTAAAATAATGATTGATCAACTTTCATTTTGAAGCATAATGTCATATTTAAAAATCATAAAATAACATTGAATACATGGAAGTGATGAGTATCAGTGTATTTTAAGATTCACTCTTGTTTAAAATGCCATTTGAGAGCCTTGGCTCCGAGCTGTTCTACTTAAAGTGTTTTTCTCCTTCCTGCTCTCCTTCTACCAAGTCCCATAGCCCTGTGTTTTACATCTTAGTGTTAGTCATAGGTTTTATATTCTGATCAAATTTACATTTAGTCTTCAATTTTTAACCTGGCGTCCAGGAGTTCGAGTTTTTGAAGGCCCTCCTGTAGCACGATAGCATCACTGGAATTGTTGAAGATTTGCTTAGTCTCTTTGAATGGAAGGCTGATAATGTCACTCTTAACTGCCATCTGACAGTCTGACATTTTAAGTTGAATTTGTAGGCACCATCTTTTTTTTAGAGGGAAGGAAACCCTATATCCATGTCAGGACTACAACGGTACAGGAGAAAAGCCCTGTCTAACTACATGTTTCACTTACAGTCGTAGTAAGCTCATGAATACCTCGTAATTATCACACATCAAGGTTTATGCTGTAATGAAGAAAAACAGCAAAAATTGGTGCAAATGTTTATAAAAATAATCAATACTTCAGGCATGTATGAAGTACTTTGTATGTAGAAACCATGTTAATAACATGTGGTCTGCAAGTGAGCAACAGCCCCTTTATTTCAAAACAAAGCTGTCTTTAATGTGTGCTTTAGAGTGTTGTGGTTAAAAGAAAATAACAGAAACTTGTCATCTGATGGACTTCCCTGTCCTTGGTTATCAGCCACCTCTCGTTCTCCTCAGAGACCACAGCTGATCCTGACAGCATTACTCACTTGTAAAAGCAGCCATAGTGTATGTGATAAGTGCATACACAATAGAAGATGCATCTTCTGCAATAGAAGATGATGAAGCATAGCTCTACTACAGTTCTCAACAATGAATTTTCCAAAGTATCTAGAACAATTCATAATAAAAACATAAACTTAATTCTTGAAAGAAACACGCGTTATTGTTGTCAGAAAGAAAGATAATATTTACTAATCTTGTATGTTGATATTTATCAAAGAGAATTGCATTGTAAACAGTTTTCCATAGAAATACTATAAAGATGGAGAAATCCACAGCCCTTCTCAGCAAAGTCTGAGGACAAATTCCTAAAGAACAAAGTTCAATTAAAAAAAAAATTGTAATTCTCTTTTTATGAGCCATTGATGCTACAGGTTAAAGTTGCTTGTCATGCAAGCCTGGTGACCTGAGTTCTATCCTCAGAACCCACAAGACAGGAGAGAGCTGACTCCTGAAAGTTGTCCTCTGACCACACATTCACACATGTGCACACACATACATAAAAATTGCTTAGCAATTTTTTAATACATTTTTTATTATTTCAGCTCATACAAACTTAATAGGTACACCAGTTCCCTCCCTCCCTCCCTCCTCCCCCCCGGAACCCCTTGCTCTCCCTCCCCTCACCCCTCCCGCCCCATCCCCCCCGTGTCTCCCGCCCCAATTCCCAGAGTCCTTTCTTGTGCATGCCTGACTGTCCTCTGGGCCTCCTCTCTGATGACGTACAAGGACCCAGTGGCATTTCCATAAGCCCTTTCTCTTGTTCCCCTTAAGCATAGGAGCACTACTGTGGCTGTCATTCCCTTGCCTCCAGGGATCTCGGTGCCCTTAACAGATGCTAGACTTTATGAGGGCAACAATGCGCTGGACATTGCGCAGGGCATGCAAAGTCCCATTATGATTGCTTTGGCCCCAACTATTGTTGAGAATCTTGCAAATCGTTGCTCCTCCCATCTTTTTGCTCTTACAATCTTACCGCCCCCTCTTCCGCAAATGTCCCTGAGCTCCAGGATGGGGAGAGATTAGGCTGGCCTAGTTCTATGTGATTGATATAGAGTCTCTGAAGTTCTGGATAGTGGTTTGTTGATTTTCTTTTGCAGTTTTGCTGCTCCTGCAATGCCCTTCATTCCATCCTGCTGGGCACTGTATGTCACCCCCTGGCCAGAGACAAAAAGCTGTTAAACTGGAGTCTTGTTATAATAGCACATTCAAGGGTAGATGTAATAAAAGTAGGAAACCTCAGTGAGGGAGGGGTCCATCACCCATTTGCAAAATGATTACTTTTTATCTGCTAGACTATATGCCCTCCCCTTCTGGTGAGATCAGGAAAGAACGTCTGTGAACTTAACCAGGTTTCTCATTACTTACTTGCAGACCTTGATGGAGGCCTATTTTCTCTGCTGTAACATGGTCCCCTCTCTCCTTGTTTCTGGTATTTAAGCTTAATATAAATACTTCCCTTAGAGTCTCCATATTTTTTAATAAGTGCACATTCTAGTAAGTTACATTACTTTTGATATGGTGTTTGATTATCCACAGCATACCATCCGTACTAAACAAATTGTCTTACTTTGAGAAATTATTTAATTTTTATTAGCATTAGGATTTTATTAGCATCATAATACCAAGAATAGCTAGGAATCTAGATGTCAGTGTTCAAACACATATAGTCGGCTTTTAAAGTTCTGAATCTTTTTCTTTCTTGTAGGCTATAGAAAAGCACCTTATCAAGAAATCCCAAGGGGGTCTTGTCTTCATTGGAGAATGGAAGAATGGACACTTGGAAAAGAAGATGGGGCATTTGGCGTGCTTTGCCGGGGGGATGTTTGCTCTCGGAGCCGATGGCTCCAGAAAAGATAAAGCTGGTCATTATTTAGAGCTAGGGGCAGAAATTGCACGGACGTGTCATGAGTCATATGATCGAACTGGTAAGGATGTTAATAAGGTTAATTATCTAGTTTAAAGTAATTTCTAAGCTTAAAAATATTTCCTGGAATTAGAAAAAAATGGTTCAAAATGCTGAACACCAAAATGACACAGAGGAGTGCATTTCTGCATAATTTAAAATTATAAATTCTTATTTTTGGTGAGATTTTTTTATTTAATTTAAATTTTTTTAATATTTTATTTAGTGTGTGTGTGTGTGTGTGTGTGTGTGTGTGAGTGAGTGTGTGTGTATCAGAGGACACTGTGTGTCCCTGTGGAGGGCCAAGGGTGACTTCAGGAATCACTCCAGACTACTTCTATCTCCTTGCTTAGCCCTGGGATTTCCCAGGCTCTACCTACCAGGGCTGGAAGTACAGGCTGCCGCCATTTCCACTTGGTGGTTTTTTGTGGGACTTGGGATCCGAACTCAGGACCTTCTGCTTGTGACAGAGTCTTAACCCCTGAGCCATCTCTCCAGCCTTTTTTTTTTTTTTTTAACATTTTATTTATTTTAGTGTTACATATATGAATATAGTAAATCTACATTTTTGTCCCTTATTCCCCAGTCTTGTCTGCCCTCCTTTTCCATGACTCTTCATCTCTCCTGCCAGACTCTCCTATTTTCAAATCTTTTCACTTATTTGGCCCATTGTGTTTCATCTACTCTATCTTTGATGACATACGCCCACAGTGCTTCATGCTCCAGCAGTATGTAGATCAGTGTGTATACCATTATACCATTGAGGAAAGCATCTTCCTTTTCTTCCCCATCAGCATTAGTCCTCATTGGTCTCTCAGGAGGTGTGATGCTTCTTGAAATCGTCTCTCTTTTCATGGTGAAAAGTTAATAGGATTAGTTCCTGTACAGTTCTTTTTTTTAATCATTATTATTATGTCTTACTTCGTTTTTTAATATTTTGGAAGTACTTGTTGTAAAGGTGAAGTATAGAGTGTTTGTATAAGCACCATTGCTTATTTTCAAGAAGACCTCAAAACTGCTAGATTATATTACTTTCCCTATACTTTTAAGAAAGTAAAACAACCAGAAGAGAATAATATTTACCTTGAAAGTCCAGCTGATTTCTAACTTAACTAATTCACTAGTAGCATTTTTATGTTCTGTTAAAAGAGACCTAATATTGCTTTGGGAAAATATGTCTTATTTTCTGATTGAAATAATTTTTGTTGTTGGCAAAACCTGGTTGTAGGGAAAGTGAAGACTTGCTCTTGTCATAATTAAAATGTAGATAACCCATACATTTATTATGTATTTGGTCTCATAATTTCACAGACCAAAAAGATGATTGTATGTATTTTTAAATTTGTACATGTTTTAAAAATCCCTTTAAGGGTTTCTTAGGAGTACAATAATGAAAAGGGGGGGGGTGAGAAGCGCTGGGGGGTGAGAAGCGCTGGGGGGTGAGAAGCGCTGGGTCAGACCCACAGTTTTCATTGACTTTACAAATGTGTATTTATATGTGAAATAATTAGTAACTTGAAAGTCCAAAAACTAGTAATTAAATTTATTGTGTGTAGAGAGAGTAAAATCAGTGGCAGATTTTAAAGTACAAGGTACAAATCAGAGTATTCTTTTTAAAAAAAATCCAAACTATTATTCAAAAAGATTTAAAATAGGAGGACATTTTACAAACAGTTGTATAGGAAATAAAATTCTCAAACCACAGGAAGAAAAGCAGCATCATAGAGTATCTTATAAGATACAAAAACAGAAATAAATTTTAAGATTTTATTTTAACCCTAACTCCATTTAAAAGTTTAACTAAATCCACAGTTCCTGTGAGGATCCCCCGTTGTACAGAGAGTGCACTTCTGGGTGTGCCATGACAGAGAGAGTTCAAACTGTACTTGAGTGCCTGTGTGCTCGTACACGTGTGGAGTCATCGCTTTCCTTCCAGCTTTATGTGAGCTCTGGGGATTGAACTCGGGTCTTTGGGCTTTCACAGCAAGCCTCTCTACCTACTGAGCCGTCTCAGGGTCCCAAAGAAGTTGAGTACTCCTTTTCTGCAGTATCTAAATTTATGTTGTAATTAGTCCTTAGGGACCATGATTCAAGGTTGATTGGTTTAAGTTCATCCTATTCTGTAAGTCTGTCAAGTTATCCTTATAATAAGGAAGTGTTTTTACTGTGAAATTAACCTGTGCTCCTCTCATAGGAAGCACCAGCTGAGTGCTTCCACTTCCTTAAAAGGTGCAACTCAAAAAGACATCGAAGCAGTGTTATTTCTGAGTGTGTTAGCATTGGTGTTAATACAGATAAAGCCAGTCATCTGAGTTGCAAATAAGAGGTTGAGCACCAACCTTACATGTAAATGTAGTCAATGTTTGTGACACAGTGGGGATTGGCAAAGACACTTGTTTACAGGCAAGTGGGCTCTGCCATGTACATCTTCCATAAATAGAATCTAAAGCATGGAATGTAACAGAGCAGATGTACTAAAGATCTTGCATCTTAGTTGTTATGATTAGTTATTCCTGTACACTGGAGTACTTGAATCCTGTGCTAAATGCTCACAGGTTAAAATACAGCGTGGACGGGGAAATGCCCTGCCTTTGAGTGGCATGAGGGTTGTCCCTCTGTAACCCTGACCCCACATTTCAGAATGGCATTGCCAAGCTGCTTCTCATCCTGACGTCAGTGTCACATTGTTAAACCTGGAAAGATTATTATTTGATTTGTACCTTGTGCTTTCATATCTGCCACTGATTTACTGAATCTAACTAACTTCAATTTAGAGCCTTGGGTTCGAAAATATTCTTCTATATTATATACTCTGCTGTATTTTCTCTTAAATCCACTAAATTTTTGAGTGCCACACTTAAGTTCCATCTACTTCTCCTTAATAATTATTTTTGTGAAATTCCTACTGTAATTATTGCCTTGGAGTTAGTTTTACTTTCATTTGCTGTCAGAGTTGGATTAAAATTAATTTACATGTGATCATATTAATGTCTATGCTGTCGTGGTGAATGGGGCCAGTTTTAATGTTGCCTGGGTTTGGGGAACACACTGCTGCAGTGAAACTGAGCTGGGCCTGAGTGGGTTCAACCCTGCACCCCGGGGACACTAGGCTGGTGACCGCGTGCTCCTGACTCTCAGGCAGAGTGCAGGGTTGCTGTCCCACCGGAAGCAGACTCCCACAACACAGGCCTTTCTCTCGTAGATTCCAGATGTTAGGTTTTGCGCTTGCCAGCAGCCACACTGTTGACGTTGCCTGTTCGTGTCTCTTGTCTTGCAAGCCTTGAAACTAGGCCCCGAGTCCTTCAAGTTTGATGGTGCGGTGGAGGCCGTGGCCATCCGGCAGGCTGAAAAGTATTACATCCTCCGGCCGGAAGTCATCGAGACCTACTGGTACCTTTGGCGGTTCACCCATGATCCAAGATACCGGCAGTGGGGCTGGGAAGCGGCGCTGGTGAGTGAGCCGCACCTCGTGTTGTGAAGGAGCGGCCTCTGCCCTCCCAGAGTCTGCCCTGTGCTTCATTCTGCCAGCCCCAGGCGGATTGTCATGTCACAGACCGAGTGAGTTGATTTCAGGTCCTGGAGCAGTAGATGCAAACTGGACCCTCCACCTGGCTCCCTATCATGCTGGCGTTCACACCTTCATACCCGTGTGTGAACGAGCGCTGAGTGATTTAGACTGCGGGCTCAGCCTGTCAAGAAGCAGCTGCCATTTTCTGTAATATGCTGTGTGTAATAGTGGACGTGCTGTCCAAGTCCCCAGACTCAGCCTGGTGGATGACCCCTTTACTTCACCTCGCGCACATAGCCATTGTAAGGTGAACAGTAAGACTGTCTCAAAAAGAAAAGGAAAATAATGGATTTTCAGGAAGCGCTAGGGCTGTTAGTTACTGTGGAGGAAAAAACCTATTTGTCTTTTGTGAAAAAAATCTATAGCTTATTCCTAGGGTGGTAGTTTATTCTCTGAGATTTGCTAGTTATGGTAAATAGTACTAATTGTGATGACAAGTCATAGATTGTTTAACACATATCCTGCAGTGCAGGCAGAATATGAAGCCCTCCCTCCCCCTCCTCCCCGGGGAGGTAATCATTGCTGCCCTAGTGACTTGCTGAGCCCACTGTGTGTTTGGGAGGTTCTATACTGGTGTAAAGTGCTTCCCCATGGCAGAACGGGCACATCCCGCAGCAGTTTTCCCTATACACCAACAGCACGTGTGCTGACGCTCAGTCACTTCTGTCGGTGAGTCACCAGCAGTGTCCGCCTGGAAAGTGGTGAGACAGAGTCTCTACCTGCGATGCCCTCCAGGCCCACTCCTCTTTGCCTTGCTTGTGTGTTCCTGCTTTGAGGATCTGTGGAACTCCTGGGACTCTTTCTGAGGAAAAGACACAGCTGAAGGCCATATGTGAGAACAAGAAACTGACCCGATGTGCACACCGTAGGGTTTGGGAGAGCCAGTGTTACTCTAGATTCCTCCACTAAGAGGGCCTACTTGTTCTCTTGTCGTTCAGCCCCACCTGGTTATGCAGGGCACACACTGATGCAGCGTTTACCATGCGACTGCACCTTGGTCCTCTGCATCCAGGATTGGGAACATAGCACCCAGAGCAGCTACAGGAGGCCCTCATGCCACCGTGGTTTGGGCATGGGGTACACGTGTTCTGTGTGGTCAGTCATGGCTTGCCAGTGCTTACATAAGCAATATTTTTGATTTAAGCCAACTCCTGGTTTCTAAAGAGGTTTTATTACACCAGACAAATGTCTAATTCAGAAAGAATAATCCCAGTTTAACACCTAAGTCAGGGAAAATGGACTGTCATACAAAGATTACAGATAGAGGGACAGATTCCAGTACAAACTTAATTTTCCAGTTTGAGACTATTTCCAGATAACACTGTTCTTAGGTTTCCTATATTATCAGTTTGTTAAACTGTCATAGGAATGTCTGTGAGCTTTTGGTTACAGTCCTCAATGGTCCCTCGATTCTTCCTTTTCCTTCACAGGCCATTGAAAAGTATTGCCGTGTGAGCGGGGGCTTCTCGGGTGTCAAGGACGTTTACTCCCCCACACCCGCGCACGACGACGTGCAGCAGAGCTTCTTTCTTGCCGAGACCTTGAAGTGAGTAGCACTTTCAAAAAATGAAGTAGAATTTTTTCTGATTAATATGTAAAAATAAGGCCATGTATATTGCTAGGGCAGTCGGCAGTGGGTCGGTATCTGTGGATGAGCTGAGTGGTGTGTAGTTAGACACCATGTCTGTCTTCAGCAACTTCTGAGTTCTGTATGGGGACAGCTTTGAAAGCCACCTGTCTGTTTGAAATGCACAGCAGTGTCACCCAGACCCTCTTACTGTCTGGCTGTAGCTTAGGTCACATCCCCCCACTCCCCAGCCCACAGTCCCTTCCCTTCTCTCTCCAGCTTCAGATGACCACTCTCCTTTCCTCAGCTTGTGTCAGCTGGCATTTTTAAATTCCACACAATATGATGGTGTCTATTTCTACCCAGGCTGTCAGAAATGACAGACTTTCATTGTTTTTATGAATGAATAGTATTCCATTGTGGACCTGTCCATACCTTCTGTATCCATTCATTAACATTTTTGTAAGATGTTACTCTATAATTGCCGGATAATTATGACTATGTGTTACACAACACTACATTTTATTACAAATGCTTTTATGTGTTGGGTTGGTACATCTTTGGCTGCTTTCCAAGAAGAGTGACTTGGTCTGTAAGGTAGCCATTGTGTCAAATATGTGTCTCTTTTCCCAGCACTTTGGACACTGAGGCAGGAGCACTGTTCAGTTCCAGTCCAGCATGGCTGTGTATAGTAACACCCTGTCTCCAGAAAAGAAAAAGGGAGGGGGACACTTAGTGTCTTTCATTCTTTTTGTTGTTAGTGCCTTAACATGTGTTTACATCACTTAGAAGGCTTCTTAAAGCACAAGTATAGGGCCCGGGAAGACGGCTCAAGGGTTAAACGTTGCAAGCAAAAATGGTGGCAGTCTGCTCTTCAGCCCTGGAAAGCAGAGCCCAGGAAGCAACAGCAAAGCAATTAAGAGGGAGCAGCCCAGGATGATTCCTATTGTCGCCCTGGGTCCTCCACAGGCACACACTCCTGAGAGCATGAAGGTAAAGAACAGCACAGTATCAGACGACACGGTGTGACACAGCACTCGTCCTGGGACCACAGCTCAGTCCCTGCTCTGAATAAACCTCTTAGAAGAATCCTAGTGCATTGATATGACACTGGTAGTGCTACTGGTGTGCACTTGGCAAGTGAACTGAGCCTTTAGGTGCATCTATGAGAACTATGCAGTTAAAGCAGCCTCGAGGTAGCCTGTAGAAGAGTATCTAACTGATATGGGAAGACCAGCCCATGGGAGAGAGACCGTTCCCTGGGTAGGCACATGATGGGGAAAGGACTGGTTGGAATCTGCAGTTGGCCAGCACGTTAGAAGATGTGTTTGGGTTCTTGGTCCTCCCTCAGCTCTTCCTCAGATGTGGTGTAGCCAAATTCCTTCGCATTCTGGCAACGCTTCCGCCATTATGACCAGCTATGACCTGTTACCATGAAAATAATTAAGCATCCTCTCATTCCCTCAGTAGTTTGGGTCAAGTATTTGCAACAGTGGAACCAGCTTACTGCATCCTACCTGAGTGAAATGCCACAGTGAAGTTCCTTTCAGTTTTTCTGTACACTGTGGAATTAGACCTGATTCTCTTCCTTTCCTTCTCCCCTTTTCCCCGGTACTGGGGTTACGTCCAGCACCTTGTTCACTCGGGCTCAGCAAGCGCCGTGCCAGCTAGCCCATCTCTAACCTTTGATATGTGTTTTCTCCCTCTGTTCTTCTCCCTCCCCCTTTCATCTCTGTCCGACCCCCGCCCGTCTACACACACATGTGCACACATGCAGAGTTTCCTGTGCTTTACAAACACACTCTGAGTGATGCACGAGTCACCCCTTGTGATCTGTTGTCCACTTAAATCTCTTGTTATCCCCGGGTGCGGTCAGGTGTTTCACTACAGGAACTGCCATGGGGTGATACTTGTATCTGGCTTCATGTCTCTGCAGTCACCGTGAACCTGGCTGGAGCTTGCAGACGGGTAAAGTCTTTTATGAAGCTAGCCTAGTTAAAGTGTTCTCACTAGTTGCTTTCGGGGTCTTCCTCGCTGGGATGCTTCATATTGTTTTCTAGCCGTCAGAATCAATGGATGTTTTTGTCATTATGTTCTGCCAATGCCCTGTCCTGTCTCTGCTGTCGCTGGTCTTAGAGTTGCTCATAGGTTAGATTTGATCCTAAGATCAGGGAAGCGGTCTTTCTTCTTGAAGTTAATACGCATTAGAGAGATAACTTGGAGTGTGTGTGAATACCTTTTCCAAGTCTTTCACTTGGGATTACTGGCAGCTTTGGCCTGAAGCAATATGACCATAATAGTAGCAAACACTAGTCCTTAGGGCTCCTCTTGGTCGTCATCTCTCGTGTAATGTGTTCTTTGTGTCCTGCTTGGGAGCTAGAGAGGTTCCTTGGTTTCTCTGGCTTCATCTCTTTCTTCTACCTGTGGAGTACATCCTAAACCAATCTTCACCGAGATGTTTTGCCTGCCTCTAGGAGGAGCACCTCACCTTGCCTGTCAGTGATCACCCTTCTGTGGGTGGTCTGTCTTTCCTGTCCATGACTGCCTTTCGTAGCCGTTTCTCCAGAACCTCGTCAGTGCAGCCCCTCAGCACTGTGCCTGTGGCCTGGGGGGGGGGATTACTTGTCCGCTTGCAGTGGGACCTGGGCATCTCCAGTTTGTCCAGGCTCTTTTTTCTACCAACTCACTCGGAATCTGTGCTCTAAGTAGCCAGTCATTGATTGTCATGTTCAGAAGAGCATACTCGTGGATAAATGAAATAAAAAAGGCCAAAGAAGGAAGCATTGAAATAATCACAAAAGCATCGTGGCCAAGAAAAACATCAGAGTCGAGCCATGGAATTCCTGAATTCATAAGGGTAGCCCCCTGGAGACCACATCTGGGCTTTGAGTATCAGGAGGGCACACTCCTTGGAGGACCAGGCGGGCACACTCCTTGGAAGACCAGGAGGGCACAATGCTTGGAGGACCAGGCGGGCACACTCCTTGGAGGACCAGGAGGGCACACTCCTTGGAGGACCAGGAGGGCACATTCTTTGGAGGACCAGGAGGGCACATTCCTTGGAAGACCAGGAGGGCACACTCCTTGGAGGACCAGGAGGGCACATTCCTTTGACAGTAGCACGAACACTCTTGTCCTGCTCATTACCAGCTGCCTTGGGCTGCACAGCCTGATAAAAACACTGAACTATTAGTGAGCTGTATGAAATTGCACTTTTCAAAAGCTGAATGAACCTGGTCAATTTTGTATGGTTCACCTAGGACACAGTGCTAGGTGTCTTCACGTAGTGCTGTCAGAGAAGACTTAGAAACCACAGACAGAGCGTGAGGTTAAAATGCAGCTGAAAGTCATTTCTGTGCTGATCTAAACTGATGTCCCTGTAGCAGATGACACTACAGAGGGTTGCAGGTGGGGCAGCTTCTAGAATCTTCTTAATATATTAGTTAATTCAGATGAGCTTTTGTCAGAAACTGGTATGTTTTAAGATTGTTCAGTCAGACAATTGTGTTTGGCTGTGTTCATTGAAGGGCAGTCACTGTGTTTTACTGCAGAGAGGAATGAGTGACTGTGTTCACAGCTGTGTGTTGTCATGTAAATCAAAGGCCATTGACCTTTCACACATTTCTCTGGGTGCTGTCCTGTGGATCAGAAGAATGATAGGTTCTTTTTCCCTCCAGCATGCTGAGAATTATGTGGAGTGTCTGTTTTTCATTTGAGCCTATTTTGTTTGTTTGTTTGTCATATACGGTGGTGGTGGACCAGAAAAGTAGTGAGAGGTCAGAAGCAGATTCCTTCAAAACTTTTTCCCTTAAAAGTTCTAAATTTGGAGTGGGTGAAATGCTCAGCAGGTGAGTCACCTCACAAACGCGGAATCCCCCGTGCTGCCTGAAGAGAACTGACTTCTGAAGTTGTCCTCTGGCTCTACCCATGTGCCGCAGCATGTGTGGCTCTTTCCCTCCCTCGTTCCCCCTCCCAATCTCTTTCCTTCTTTCTCAAATAAATACATAAAATGGAAAAAACAAAAACAAAGAAGTCTCTCCGGGCAAGGCAGAGTCTGGAAAAATAAAAACCCTGTTAAAAGAATTCTTACACTCTATAGGAATAAAACACTGTTTTACCTATATAAGCTAAGCACAGTCAGTGGAGAGAATGAGATACAGGACTCATTAGTGCACTGACAGACCTAACATCTGACTAAATGCCTGATACTCAGCAATGAAAAGTGAAAGATAACAGTAACATTTCCAGTGTAGATAGCTTAAGGATTGCAGCTTAAGCCATTTCAGAAAGAATACTTTTAATTGAACTTATTAATATATATATGTATGTATGTATGTATTTTATGTGTATGTATCAGAGAGTACTGTGTGTGCCCACGGAGCCCCAAGAATGACTTCAGAAATCACTCTGGATTGCTCTACCTCATTTGGCTTTGTTCTAGAGTTTCTCGGGCTCTGCCTTCCAGAGCTGGAAGGCCACCACCATTTCCACTCAGTGTTTTTAAGTGGGATTTGGAATCTGAACTCAGGTCCTTCTGCTTTTGAGGCAGAGACTCAACCCCTGAGCCATCTCTCCAGTCCCAGAAAGAATATTTTTGGCATACATTTCCAAGAGACTGTTACAGATACACCTCCGTAGTTCAAGAGAGAAGTTCAGAATGATTTGGGTCTAAAGAGAGTAGATGTATCTGAAACTTGGGAGATGCCTGTGCGGTGGTTCACTCCAGCCCGACTGATCATCCTCCAACTCTCACAAAAGCCATTTGAATGACTGTGAAACACCATCCAGGGCAAGGACAGAAACACTGCGGAGCTCAGCAGCGGACAGGGTCAGATGGCCGGTCAGAGCAGAGAGCCAAGTGTCTCGGCAGAAGAGTTAGGTGGTTTTGTCTTATTTTGTTGGTTTTTGTTACCGGGGAATTTTGTTCTCTTTTATTAATACATTTCTACTCTTTTGCAGTTCTGTACATGGATACTGTGAGATCAAGTCGTTTTCACTCCATGTTACTCAGCCCTATCCCTCCTCCCATTGAAAGCCGTCTTCTCAGCCAGTCTCCCTCCTCTCTCTTACTGTGCACCCCACTGACTTTCATCCATGATGTGTATACTGGCGCGGGCCTGGGCACCTGCTGGAAAGTGGATGATGTGTCGTGGGCGCATCGTCAAGGAAAGCCGCTCCCCTCCCACAGCCAGGGGTAAATCTTGTCTCAGGGAGGTGTGGTGCCGTGTGGTAACCCCCTTCTGAGGGCTGTGAGGCCAGGGCCATGTGAGCCTTGTGGAAGTAAACACAGCTGGGGTTCTTGACTGCCCACCTGCTGGGAGTGACCAGTACTTTCAGGCAGCAAGAAAGCGACTCTGGCTGTTCACTGTCCGAACATTCACTGTCTGCCTGTTCACTGTCCGAACATTCACTGTCTGCCTGTTCACTGTCTGAACGTTCAGTGTCTGCCTGTTCACTGTCTGAACATTCACTGTCTGCCTGTTCACTGTCTGAACATTCACTGTCTGCCTGTTCACTGTCTGAACATTCACTGTCTGCCTGTTCACTGTCTGAACGTTCAGTGTCTGGCTGTTCTATCTGAATGTTCACTGCCTGAGTGTGTGTTCACTACCTGAGTGTGTGTTCACTACCTGAGTGTGTGTTCACTACCTGAGTGTGTGTTCACTACCTGAGTGTGTGTTCACTGCCTGAGTGTGTGTTCACTGCCTGAGTGTGTGTTCACTACCTGAGTGAGTGTTCACTACCTGAGTGTTCACTGCCTGAGTGTGTGTTCACTACCTGAGTGTGTGTTCACTACCTGAGTGTTCACTACCTGAGTGTGTGTTCACTGCCTGAGTGTTCACTGCCTGAGTGTTCACTGCCTGAATGTTCACTGCCTGAGTGTGTGTTCACTGCCTGAGTGTGGTGTGCACTGTCACCGGAGTGGTTCACTGCCTGAGGTGTGTTACTGCCTGAGTGTCACTACCTGAGTGTGTGTTCACTACCCTGAGTGAGTGTTCACTACCTGAGTGTGTGTTCACTGCCTGAGTGTTCACTGCCTGAGTGTTCACTGCCTGAGTGTTCACTGCCTGAGTGTGTGTTCACTGCCTGAGTGTGTGTTCACTGCCTGAGTGTTCACTGCCTGAGTGTGTGTTCACTGCCTGAGTGTTCACTACCTGAGTGTGTGTTCACTACCTGAGTGAGTGTTCACTGCCTGAGTGTGTGTTCACTCTCTGCCTGTTCACTGTCTGAACGTTCAGTGTCTGGCTGTTCACTGTCTGAACGTTTAGTGTCTGGCTGTTCACTGTCTGAACGTTCAGTGTCTGGCTGTTCTATCTGAGTGTTCACTGCCTGAGTGTTCACTGCCTGAGTGTTCACTGTCTGGCTGTTCACTGTCTGAGTGTTCACTGTCTGAGTGTTCACTGTCTGAGTGTTCACTGTCTGGCTGTTCGCTGTCTGGCTGTTCGCTGTCTGAGTGTTCACTGTCTGAGTGTTCACTGTCTGAGTGTTCACTGTCTGGCTGTTCGCTGTCTGAGTGTTCGCTGTCTGAGTGTTCGCTGTCTGGCTGTTCGCTGTCTGGCTGTTCGCTGTCTGGCTGTTCACTGTCTGAGTGTTCACTGTCTGAGTGTTCACTGTCTGAGTGTTCACTGTCTGAGTGTTCACTGTCTGAGTGTTCACTGTCTGGCTGTTCACTGTCTGGCTGTTCGCTGCCTGAGTGTTCGCTGCCTGAGTGTTCGCTGCCTGAGTGTTCACTGTCTGAGTGTTCACTGTCTGGCTGTTCGCTGTCTGGCTGTTCGCTGTCTGAGTGTTCACTGTCTGAGTGTTCACTGTCTGAGTGTTCACTGTCTGAGTGTTCACTGTCTGGCTGTTCGCTGCCTGAGTGTTCACTGTCTGAGTGTTCACTGTCTGAGTGTTCACTGTCTGAGTGTTCGCTGTCTGGCTGTTCGCTGCCTGAGTGTTCACTGCCTGAGTGTTCACTGCCTGAGTGTTCACTGCCTGAGTGTTCGCTGTCTGAGTGTTCACTGCCTGAGTGTTCACTGTCTGAGTGTTCGCTGTCTGGCTGTTCGCTGCCTGAGTGTTCACTGCCTGAGTGTTCACTGCCTGAGTGTTCACTGCCTGAGTGTTCACTGTCTGAGTGTTCGCTGTCTGGCTGTTCGCTGTCTGGCTGTTCACTGTCTGGCTGTTCGCTGTCTGAGTGTTCACTGTCTGGCTGTTCACTGTCTGGCTGTTCGCTGTCTGAGTGTTCACTGTCTGGCTGTTCACTGTCTGGCTGTTCACTGTCTGGCTGTTCACTGTCTGGCTGTTCACTGCCTGAGTGTTCACTGTCTGAGTGTTCACTGTCTGAGTGTTCACTGTCTGGCTGTTCGCTGTCTGGCTGTTCGCTGTCTGAGTGTTCACTGTCTGGCTGTTCGCTGTCTGAGTGTTCACTGTCTGAGTGTTCACTGTCTGAGTGTTCACTGTCTGGCTGTTCGCTGTCTGAGTGTTCACTGTCTGGCTGTTCGCTGTCTGAGTGTTCACTGTCTGAGTGTTCACTGTCTGGCTGTTCACTGTCTGGCTGTTCACTGTCTGAATGTTCACTGTCTGGCTGTTCACTGTCTGGCTGTTCGCTGTTCACTGTCTGGCTGTTCACTGTCTGGCTGTTCACTGTCTGGCTGTTCACTGTCTGGCTGTTCACTGTCTGGCTGTTCACTGTCTGAATGTTCACTGTCTGAATGTTCACAATCCGAATGTTCATTATTCTAGGATCAAAGTCAGAAAAGTGGCAACAAAGGTGAACTTAAAGGACAGTCTCCTAAATGGGATAAACCAGTCAGAAGAGATAGATATTATGAATGCACTTATGTAAGTGTCCAAAGTAGTCAAAGCAGTAGAAATTCCCAGACACTTTAAGAAGGCAAAGAGGGAGTTTTTGTTTGTTTGTTTGTTTTAGAAAGGAAATTGTTGTTTGAAGGATACAGAGTTTCTGTTCTGGGAGGGATGGGCAAAGGGGCAGTTTGTTGTACCTCAATGTGAATACTCTTAGTGTTACTGAACTGTGCATAGAAAAGGTTAAGTTGACAGGAGGATCTGAATTTAAGGTCACTTTGAGCTATGTAGTAAATTTTGAGGTCAGCCTGGGCTTTATGATGAAACCCTGTTGTCTGTCTCGCCCAAAAAGTTGTTTTATGTTCTTTTTTTTTTAAACTACAAAAGTGGAAGACCTACAGCATGCTAAAAATCTAGTCTATTTCTGACAAAATTCAGAAAATTTAAGATAGAAACCTTCAACTGAATAAGCAGCATGAATCACAGTTAATATCAGACTGAAAACTGCTTGTTCCCCTAATAATCAGGAACAAGACAAAGACTGCGCACTTCTCCCTTTTACTTAGATTTATAGTGAGGTTCAGCCTGTGCAGCCAGACAAGAAACAAGTACAAAGTCATCCAGACTAGAAAAGAAGAAGTAGGGCTGGGTTTTTTGTTTGTTTGTTTTGTATGGGGGGGCACTGTGTATGTCGCTGTGCAGGACCAAGCGTGACTTTGAGAATCATCCTGGATTACTTCTATCCCCTTGCTTCCCTCTGGGATCGCCCAGGCTCCGCCCACCAGAGCAGGAAGTGTAGGCTGCTGCTGTTTCCACCTGATGTTTTTACTTGGGACCTGGGATCTGAACTCAGTACCTTCTGCTCGTGAGTTAGTCTTAACCTCTGAGCCATCTCTCCAGCCCAGTAGGGCTGTTTTTAAGCAAGAATGTGATAATCTATATAGAAATCCTAGGGAATTTCTCAGATTTTCTAAGCCAGGTGAAGCTCACAGCTGTTATTCTTTCTATGATTCCAGTAAATAATTCTCAACTAGCATGGTAGCCTATAAAACTGTCCCAGGGCTGGGATATAAAAAATGAAGGAAAAGAAACACACAGACTTGATTAAGGAGAAACTAGACAGTCGGGCGGCTCGGAGCCCAGGGCACTGATGCTTCTTTCCCCAGACTGTTTCCAGAACATTATGTACATGAGGGGATTAATTCCTTAGGTCAGGGCCAAGTAGTCGGCCCTCAAGACTCTTGGCCTCATGCTGGGAAGCGCTGAGGATGTGAGACTAGCCATTGGTTGGGGAGGAAGCTAGGGAGATAGGAGTGCTCTCCCAGGTTGAGTGGTGCCAGACACTAGGCTGAACAGTTGGGAGGATCACATTCCTGATGTCCAACATGGGGTGAGGCAGAACAGGAGGTATTTCCAATACACACAGAAATCCCTATGGTCTCAGACAATGGTTTTTACCCCTTAGTGGTGCCAGAAGATGCCAGTGGGCCAGACCAGCATACAGTACTTCCTTATACACGGAAAGCTCATGACTTTAGCTCCTCTGTCTCCATGCTTTTTCCTCAAGGAATGAAATTTCATCTGTCAGACATAACTTATGTGTCAGCTTCCACTAGTCAACTCTCTACAGCCAGAGAGTTACTAAAACTAACACCAACTTTAGCATGATTACATACATTAGATAGATAAGTAGATAGATAAGTAAGTAGGTAGGTAGGTAGATAGATAGATTACATTACATATATAGGGATTACATTACATATATAGGGATATATACACATCTATACAAATATATAATTGTACTAGCAATGATCAATCAGAAGTTGAAAATTAAGAACAATACATAAAGATGTGAGATGTTTACAGGCAGATCTTGATGAAATGTGAGAGCGATACAGAAAAATGCTGAAAGAAAAAAGGCCTAAATAAATGTTCATAGTTCTAAAGACTTGATGTTAATTCTTCCCAAATTAGCTTTTAGATTTTATGCAATACTATCCAAAATTCCAGCAGTCTTTTTAAATTGTGACAAAGCTGTTTCTAAATTTCCCATGCAAATGGAAAAGATCTAGAATATCCGATACATATTTGAAAAAGAACAGTTGGAAACCTTCCGTGGCCCATGCAAACACAGTATAAAGCTGCAGTAGTGAGGATAGTGTGAGGTTAGTAGACCCTAGTGGACCAGGGTCAAAGGCTTGTGAAGGCCACAGCACAGCACAATGGCAGTGTGATGAGAAAGGACAGACTTTGCTGTGGTGGCGCTAAAATATTTGAGTGTTTTAGTTCTTATACAAGAATTCATTTCAAATGTGTCATAGCTCTAAATCTAAATCTTAAAATGGTGCAGCTTTAAGAAGAAAGTGGGGGAGAACATCCTCATGACCTACAGCTGGCAGAGATTTCTTAGTTAGGACACCAGCAGCAAAATCCCTTATTAAAACTGTTGGCTTTAAAATGAAAAGTATCTGCTCTTTGGAAGACAGTGAACATTATTAAGAGAACGAAGAAGCCTTCAGGCCAAGATAATGTCTGCAAGTCACATAGGCAACAAGGCCTTCCGTCTCTTGCCGCGACTTGTAAAGAAATTTAGAGATTCGGAGTTCAGAGATTAGTCAGGTGAAAATTGGAGAGATGTTTAAACATCGGTGAGATGATGCTGAGCCTCAGGTCCGTCGGCAGAGTCGGCAGACCAGCTGCCCTGCGCATCACTGTCCAAATCCCTCTCTCCTTTCGCTCATCAAGTGTCATTTGTCGATGTGGTCAGATGGTGCTCCTGACATTCATTAGCCAACCTTCAACAAGAGAGCGCCTAACCACCCACCAGGAACTGTGTCCCTGGGACTGAATGGTCTCTGCGCAGTTAGCTGACCACACAGGCCGGAGTTCATTCAGGCAGATCCGTTGCAGTTTTTCTGTGGGCATCCCCGGTGGGTGAGTCCAGCAGGCGTAAAGTCAGGGCGGGACAGGAACTTCCACTCCTCTCTTCCAGCTTCATGACCATGACGTTGGCATGAATCCTGCTATCGTCCAGAACTGTGCAGTACCCAGAAAAGATCCTACCGTGTTGATTTAAAATGAGTTCTTCCTCAGCACTTCACAAGGGGGAGCTAGTTCCCGCCAACATCCAGAATTAGAACTCAGATTTTCAGACCCAGCTGTTTTTTGTTATTTTTCTTGTTCAGATTTTGTAGCACTGAAGACGGTGCATACGCTAGGCAGGTGCTATAATTCCTTTTTAATTGAAAAGGAGCATGAGTGTGTTTGCACACGTGCCATGATGTGCTTGTGAGGGGCAGAGGACACTGTGGGCTCGTCTCCCCTCCACCTGCCCATGGGTCCCAGGAACCACACTCTGATGGTCAGGCTCCCACGACAGCCGTCGTGCCTGCCGAGCCATCTCACTGGCCTGGCAGAGACTTTTAGGTTCACTTTGGTGGTCCCTGATAGGAATCAGGTTGGAATTGCCTGATCATATTCTAGGAAAGAAGCGTTGTGTTTGCTGCCTCTGTCTTCAGTCCACAGTGCTGCCAGTCAGTAGGCTCAGCTCTTGCCTCTTGGAAGCATCGCTTGTGAGCACATGATGTTCTGCAATTTATTTTGTAGCTTTTCATCACAAGATCAGAAAAACTATAACTAGTAATACATCAGGAATGGTGTAAAAGTCTTTCCTGTATCTAAATCAAATACTGTACTTCTCCTGTGTTGGTAATAAATGTGAGTGTAAAGTTCTGCTGTGATACATAACTTGCTGCACTTTTGATTATTATGATCAGTAGTTTTTTTAAGGAATATATTTGAGAGATTATGAGGTGGTTCGTTTTGTGCCATCTTATAGCATGGTTGTTCTATGTGCTTCAAGCAGGCATGTAGGATTTAAAAACAAATTTATTCCAGCAGGTCTAATGGTGTCCCTTACGACAATGTGCTGTTCACATCGTGGGATGGCTGATCTAGGGCGACTTCAGTTTCTCTGGTATCTGCTCTGCCGTCACCTGCGCTTGGTGCTTCTCTTGCTGAATTCTCACCCGAGCTCGTTTCTTTCCTCCCTGCAGGTACTTGTACTTGCTCTTCTCCGGTGATGACCTTTTACCCTTAGACCACTGGGTGTTCAACACGGAGGCTCACCCTCTGCCGGTGTTACACTTAGCCAACACCACACTTTCAGGTAATCCCGCGGTTCGATGAACACAGCTCCAGAAGGACCATTCTTACCTGTGCTTTGTTTACATGGACCACTGCAGAAACTGTCTGGAGAGGTGGCCTTTGAAAACCTGGACCTCTAAGTCAACATACCAGGGGGAAGCTCGTCCCTGCAAGACTGTTCATCTTGTATATAAATCAACTTTGAAATTATTCCATTTTATACCTGACCAAAACACATTCTGGTACGCATAGGACAGAGACCTGGTGTGCTTCCGTTCTCAGTGAGATGGCCATTCGAGCCATGACGTCACTTCTGTATTGATAGAGCCAGGAGCGTGGAGCACCTGGCAGGCATTGGAGATGCTTTTGGACCCAATTGTATATTTTTTTCCTCCCACAGTGGAGCAGCTTTCAAATCAAATATTATACATAGTTTATTCATATTCTCTCCAGTTTAATAATGGAATAAACTAAGATATACAAGATCAAAAGAACCTACATCACTAGCAAGAAGACTTCATAAAGAAGCAAAGTCGCCTGTTCCTGTCTGGATTCTCAAGCCCCCCAAGGATTAGTATCAGTCTGGCAACCATTTCAACCCCAGCACAGTCCATTGAAGTTCCTTGTTTGAATTGATTTTCTCTTGGGGCATTACCTCACAGAGAACACTCTCCAAGTCCTTGTCTGCACATGGTATCATGCATGAACCTGGTGTTTCTCATAACTGCTGCTTAGGAACCTGAGCTCGGGGCGTGTGCATGTAGCTTACTCAGGTGGTGGGAACACAGCAGGAGGCGGGCAGTGCTGAGCCATTGCCTTGAACCTGTTCTTAGAGAAATCTCTGACTTCGCAGGTAGAAATTATTCTTCTGAATCAACAAATCTGCCAAGTAAATTTCATCTGTGTCGATCTCAGTACAGTTAGACCCACTCATCTTATAGTCTGCATCAGTCTCAGTACAGTTGGACCCACTCACCCTATAGTCTGCATCAGTCTCAGTACAGTTGGACTCACAACCTTATGTGGCTTTGGCAGGGTTCACTGGGATGCAGCTGTGCATTTGCAGCAGCGAGCTAGATGACTTTGCAGCTCATTAAAGCAAAAACGAAACAGAGACCCTTCCTTACACTCCTTCCCAAGGTAGGGGCAGGCTCCTTATTTATTATTACTCACATGAGTGAGCTGTTCACATACTTTGGGTTTTTTTTGTAGTTTCTCCAAGAATATTTATATATATCCAAAGAATTATTAGGATAGCTTCAAGATAATTTTCAGTGACCAATATATGGTGTAATTAATCATATTCACTAAGATTGGGAATAAATCTAAGGGACTTGTAGATTTTGCATTGATACTTCTTTCTAAAGACATTATTATTGCTTTATTTTTTGAAAGAAAAGAATTAAGTTTTATCAAGAACTATATGTAAGATAAATACTAATGTCTATAAATTTTCTGACCCTTGAATTTCTGTGACAATAAAACATTTTCCTTTTTTCAGTTGACATTAATAAAACTTAGAAACAGTAAAGTCTAGTATTTACTCTGAATTTAAGTATTTCATCAAACAGTTGGTATGTGAACCCCACTTTGGAATTCTGAAAGTTTATTCTCTCAGTTGGTAGCTTTTCATAGTCTTCTGTTACCACACAACAGATTTAAATTGTGAAAGCAATTTAATAGATTGAATAGTATCAAACGTTTTCTAAGGGTGATCATCACACCACATGTTAAGTGACCCCACAGTTCAGCCAACGTCCATCAACAATAGCCACCCCAAAAATCCAATTACATAGAAATAGGGCTATACAGAGCAAGTTATGCAGCATCTTTAAAAGGGTTAAATTTTAGCATTTATTTTGAAATTGCAGTATCTTTTATTACCTGAAGTTTTTTTTTTTAATGAGAAAAGTAAGCAGTTATTATTTTAGAAGAAAAAAAAGGTTTTGGTTCTCAGAAAAAATTAGTCTCTTAAAATTAGCACATACCTGCTCATGAATCACTAAGTCAAAAGTAAAAAGTTGGAATTGAAAAGGCAGAACAGCAGACAATGATCCTTCTTTCACTTTAAGATTCACAAGCAAGCAGAATGAGGGAACACCTTGATTGCCCAGGAACTCCTCCAGAAAGGAGACACAGCACCCCATCTCACCCCTGAAGTGCTCTGTGCCATCTGAATGACTATGGGGCTTTCTAGAAGGTGAGGTGTGTGAGCAGGCCTGTGCTGGTCTCCGCCCCACTCCTTCCCTTCTTTGTGAGGACCAGCTCAAAGCAGCGCTTTTCTGAATACCAAAGGCCATTAAAGTCAGGTGTGAATGACTTGCTGGTGTCATGTTTAATTTTTGTTAACAGAAAAAAAAATTTTTTTCTCCCCCAAACCCCCCTTAAGAAACTTTCTTCTGTCCCTCCAGGCAGTTTGCAGACCCTATCTCAGGTTCAGTATACCTTGCATTTGCAAAACCTGCAAAGAGCCCAGAGATGCTCCTTAACCTGGTGTCTCTTCAGAGAGTCCAGGACTCACATACTTGTGCTTCGGGTTTCATCTGTACAAAGTAAGAGGGTAGGTGGGAAAGAAAGAAAGGCAAACACCACTAGTGACCTTTCACATTCACTGCTCTTTGTTTTAGAGTCACACCTTTTCACACCAGAGGTTTCAAAAAGTGCTTGAGCCAATATCAAGTTGTTAAAAGTAAGAGAATGAGGATTCTCCAAAAAGGTCTCAGTGCAAAAACATAAGCCCCCTTTCAGGAGAATTCTTACTTTCCGGTGGGTTGCATCTTCCATGTCTTTTAGGCAGTAGCTCATTGCTGTCTTCAGCAAGCGTGTGTATGTAAATGAAAAACCTGGGCATGGAGTAAACGCATTCCCTTGCAGAGCATTGGCCGATTCCCTAGGTGCCGTATCCACCGGGGCTTTGCCTGGTAGAATTTCACAAAGCAGTTTGAGATCTTACTCATCCATCTCTCAACTTTCCCCCCCTGTCCATTACCAAAGTCTTGGTCAAAATCCCGAATCTGTGGATGAAAGTTGGTGCTTGCCACTCTCCTGACGCAGTTTTCCTCAGGCTGAGTGGGTGCATGAGTGTGCAGGCATTTGTGGAGTTCACATGTCGAACACTGTTGGGAGACGGTCACAGTGGCATTTTTCAGAATGAAAATGGCTCAATGCTGTTCTAAATGTTTTCCCAAATGAACCATGTGACAGACCCCTTCATTTTATATTTTGTTTAAAGAGGAAGATGAAAGGTTTATATTTTAAGCAGTGTGTTGCTAGATAATACTAACAGCTGTAATTGTCATTAAGAATTAAAGTCTCTTGGAAAATGTTAAAGAATTATTTGATTTCTGATGAAACTTGACAAAAAATCTTTAGAAAACAAAAACATACTTATTTTGCTATGTCACTTTAATTATGGGATTAAAACCAATATTTTGTAGATGTGCTTGTTTTATATTTGAAAAATTTTGTCACTTAATTCATGGGTAAAACATGCAGTTGTAAGTTGTCTTTTCTCTGGTATACCTCCTACTAATGATAGTATCCACATTTCTTAAATAGAAAATATATTAAAATATTTCATTGTTTCAATTAATAGTATCTAATTGTAATATTTTGAGTTCTTTTCTTTGGGTTTCTTTCCTTGCCCTTACATTGGTCAGCTACTATCTTGTTCAGTCTTTGCATAGATATAGACATGAATATGATTATATGCAGATTTTTAATACTGTTTATTAGTTGCTGATAACTACTTTGGGTTGTACAATTAATTATAAGCCGAGTATTTAAGTAAGCGCATCTGTTCTGGACGTGTTGTAATTCACTTATTCTGGTCTGGGAACACAAGCTGTTTCGTGTCCCTTGGCTCATCCAGTAAGAATGGAGACATTCTTACTGACCCAAGTACGCTCAGGTCGCTTTGCTTTAAACAGCTATAGCTGCCGATCCTGATCCCAAGTTAATTTGTGTAAGGCCTTCTACCCTTCAACCCTCATTGCTTTCTGTGTTTTCATTTGCATAGCTCATTTTTTGAAGCAAAAGAATTGTATGTATGTACAGTTGTATTTGTGTTATCTAAAACTGTGTATTTTATTGCCGTGAAAGTAGTTCTGGGGTCTGTCTGGGTTTCTGGATGGCTGACTGTCAGGAAAGAGATGGGTAGGAGGTGGGCCTTCCGGCCTTCTCTTCCCTCGTTTTTCTGGGTCATCGCTCACGATTCCTCGTGTGAAAACAGATGTGCTCAGCATCGAAGCATTGCTTTCTTTCTAACTTCTGCCCGCCCGCTGAGCCTGGACCCGGACTGAGGTTTGCCTAAGCCATAAACATGTCCAGTGTGGGTCCTCTTGTGCGCTCAGATGACAACATAAAAAAGTTCTAGGCAACACCACATGGCTCTGTGCCTCATCTGTCACTTGGCCTAGCTGCTCGTCTGCCCATTACCTACAGAATGGCCTGCGTGTGAGCGACTAGATAAACCCCAAGGCTCGCTCCCTTCCTCTTCCTTCATCATCACCAGTCAGGGTGCTAGTGTGTATCCTTTCCCCCTGGACACCTGTCTCAGCCTCAGCATTACACTTCATTTAACAACCAATCCACTTCAACCCCACCACTCATGCAGTGCCACATTACCAGTGCACGCATGGCGCGAACCAGACATTCGGACAGGTCACGGACTTTAATGAAGAAACCTAGCAAATGTTCCACTGTTTTGGAGAGTGGAGGAGGTGGGGGAGCCTGTATTACGGATAGTCAGGCCTCTAGGGATACTGGTCCACATTGAGGAAACCACCTCTGTAGTTCCCTGCCCAGAGGTCAGCCTTTCCACGTCAACTTCCGCTCAGTGCAGACGTGAGTTTTGCTATTCAACACACATGCACAACGTGCATACTTATTAATGTACAGGGGCAAATGCCTTGCAACTATTTAAGTTCTAAATATTGATGCACACCAGATGACTTTATGAAAAGCTCAGCTCTTTGTTGGGGGACTAAAGCACCTCATTTTTAGAAATTGGCAAGTTAGTTTTTGTAGGAGTAAATAAAATATCCCCAAGTTGCTGGAGTTGGAAGTTGAAATGCTATTTCTTACCCTCGCTAGTGTCAAATCCACTGGTAATTTTCCCTGACAAGTGGGTAAGTATATTCTCCTGAGTGGTACCCACTGGCTGCTCCTGAACTGGTTTCCAGTCCTGTTCTCCATAATGTGATTTTTTTTTATAAATCGAAAGTAATATTGTATATTGAAGATGAAATAAAGATGTTCTTTAAGCGAAAGGTCCTGGTCTGTTTGTTCCTTTTCTGCCCTGTGGTGGTGCCAGGTCGGTGCCCTGTGCACAGAAGGCATCTGGCTTGGCTTGCAGTCACCAGCCAGTCCCCGAGTCTCCAGCGTGCGGGCGTCCTGGACATTTATCTCTTCACAGTCCTTGACTTCAGCGATAAGGACTGCTGAGAGGACAGGTTTTATACCACTGATTTTAAGGAAACAAGCTATAGAACTGCATGTCGGCTTTACTGTACTGTTCATGTTTGCCCCAGCCCCAGGCAATTGAGCGTAAAGATTCTCAGTCACCAGAACGCTTGGTTGCTGAAGTGACTCACAAACTGAGATTTAAGCAATAGGATTGACTGGACATTGGGTTTACCAGTGCTGGTCAAAGAACATGAATACAATTGGCTGAATGGTGGACCAGTTGCTGCAGGCCTCGGTACACTAGTGGTGGGATCAACTGGACCCCAGCTGGTGTATACCGAAGGACTTGAATAGGATTGGCTGGACGGTGGACCAGGCTGGTGAGGCTTAGGGACGTAAGTAGGATGTACTGGATGATGGGCCATCTGGTGTAGGCCCAAGTACACCAGGAATAGGATCATCTGATGCAGGTGTGAGGAAATGAATAGGCTAGCTAGTGCAAGCCGAAGGACGTCATTGGGATCAGTGGTGGACCAGCTGGCGCAGGTCTAAGCACACTAGGAGTAGGACCACCTGGACCATAGACATGCTGGTGCAGGCGTAAGGACACGAATGCAATTGGCTGGCTGATGCACCAGCCAGTTCCGGCCTAAGGGCGTGAATAAGACTAGCTGATAGAGGACTAAGTATGTGAATGGAATTTTAGAAAGTGGTCCAGCTGCCACGTGCTTTACTACCATTGTGAATGTCTGTCTGTAGCCATGAAGCAGCAGATGAAGTAGTGTCAAAACCTTCTGAAGTGACAGTTTATGTCCTTGAGATCTTCCTAGGACATGCATTTCCTCTTCTCTGAAGTTTTAGGCTAGGGAATTAGATTACTTACGTATCAGGGTATTTGTGTGCTTAAACTTTCAGAAGCAACTAAAAGGATGAGCTAAAAGTATAAAGAAGAAGGAGCCTCAACTCGCCATCATTTGACAAAATATAATCCTCTCTATTAGCGACTTGGTTCAGAGCTGAGGGTATAGCTCAGTACTGAAGGGCCTGCCTGCCATGTTCAGGGTCCTGGTTGCAGCCCTCATCACTTGGAAAAAATAGACAAATAAGTTCAGACTGAATGAGCTTGCACTCTACCTGTAGGCTGACCTAATAACAAGTTTAATTGTATTTATTAAACTATAACATTGACTCCCATCTTGAGAGTACAGTTCAGTCACATTAGTACTGTATGAGCAGTGCTGTGAACAGCAATGCTACTATCCCAAATTTTTTCAACATTCCCATAAGAGCTCAGTAGCTAGTTGGATTTGTTGGCTCCCTATTCCAGCCTTCCTGACTCATCTCCTAGCCCCTGGTAAATCTCTTAATATTTTGTAAGATAATTTCTTACGGTAAATTTCAATTTTCTTATCAATACAGGGACATAATACAGAATACTAGAATGAGAAAAAAATCTATGTGCCTGACCTCTGTAGCTCATAGCTTTTAGTTACTCTTAATTGCTGTCATTTGCAGATTGTAGAAGTTATTAAAGGAAGAAAAAATACATTAAAGATGGGAACAGACAATTAGAACCGGTAGTGAAGAGCTAGGAAAACCTCATAATTCTCCCTGCTGTGTACAGATAAGAGTAGCCTGAAACCTAAATTTGATAAAGTGAAGGCATTGGGTACTATTTAAGGTGATTTTTCTGTTTTATCATTCATGATTCTGTGAAATAAGTCCCCTCATACAACTTAGAAATTTTAAAGCATACTAATGCAAATACATTTACAATGTGTATGAACTAAGCAGTGTAAGAACTAGAAGTCACTAGATCTGCAAAGCAAAAACAAAAGGTGGTTATCTATGTGTGGGAGGAATATGAAGGCTTTTCCTCTCTCCATGTTTCACTTTTTCAACAAGCAGTTTTCTTGAGGTATGAGTTACATAGAATATTCCCATTTTGCATTTTTGGACTAATTTCCAGTAAGTCTATAAAGTCTCCACGAAGCTCCGCGAAGCTCCTTTGTGGTCCTTGGTAGTGGTCGTTCCCATGTTGGCTTCTGGCCACCACTGATTATTTTTCTGCCTCTAGATTTGCCTTTTTGAACATTTCACATCAATACACACGTGGCCTTTTGTTCTTGATGTCTTGAATGTACCATTGTCTTTTTTCAAAGTTTTCTTTGCAGCAGGTATCAGGAGGTCTTTGCTCTTTATTGCTAAAGGCACGTCATTGTATGACTGGAGGGCAGTTTACTTATTCACTAGCTGATGTTTAGACTGTCTCCATTTTAGCAATTACAAATTACACAATTATGAGTTTTTACTTAAATTTTATGTGGACCAGTGTTTTCATTGCTCTTGGAAATCTATAGATCTAGAAATGAAACTGGTAAGGCATAGTAAAATTATGTGTAACTCTACTACTATGTAACTGATCATGGACATGGCCATTTGTGCATTTCTGTAATAAATTATCTCTTCAAATTTGTCCATTTACAGATCTTAACTAAGTTTTAAGTTTTATCTTGTGTATCTGTGTTGCATATATATTATTTTCTCTGAGATGATGATTCGCCTTCCATTTTAATAGTATCTGTGGAAGCACAGGTTTTCATTTCAGTGGTGTCTAGTTTGTGTAGTGTTCTCTTTCATGGTTTGTTCTTTCTTACCTAAACGAGTGGCCAAAACTTTAGACTGCTTTCTTCCCACAGCTAAATAGTTTTTAGCTCTTCCGTGGAAGGAGGTCTTTGATCCATTTTGAGTTAGTTTTCTTCCATTTTGATGAGGGTCTGTTGGCATTTTTGCATGTGATATCCATTTCTCTTAGTATCGTGTACTGAGAAGCAATTCCTTACTTTGTGAATTATTATCTAGACACATGTGCTTCCTGGTTTAGGACTCTGTGGTAGTGTCAGGGCTGGTGTGGGGTGACATGACAGGTCGGGGGAGGGGTGGAGGGCAGCTGGGGAGCGGTGTTTTCCACCGGTGACCTGACACTTCTGTGTGTGTGTGTGTGTGCGTGTGCGTGTGTGTGCGTGTGACTGGGAGTGGTGACATCACTACTGCATGTCGTGGTTCCATATCAGACGTAGGGATAGCTTTGAGTCAACTGCCTTTCTTGAACATAGGCGTTCTTGCCTGTTTCTTCCTGTGTTTTATAACTTCTGTCATTGATTGAATATTTTAGGAATTATTTAGGGGTTACCAGATCTGATCTGCTCTCCCTTGCCTAGGGAGGTAGTAGTTGCTACTACTTATTTCTTGCCCCGTGATTTGTGGAGGCTAATTCTGTGGGGACCCGCTCCGCCCATGCGTTCAACCACTGATGTTGACTCGGTTTCTTATTTTTAAAATCCTATGTGTATTTCTTGAGCCTGGATTCCTAGGGGTCAGACCCATGTCAGCACAGACTAGTAGCTCACCAGCGAGGTGTCAGAGGCTGGTCTCAGGTACTTGGACAGGAGGAGCTTCTCCCCTCGGCCAGAGGATCTGTATGTAGGTCGGGGACGCACTCAACGTTTAGCTTCAAGTCTTCCCAGCCTTTACTTTGTGCTTCCTCGGGACTATGGCTACAGTTTTCTCTACTTTGCCCAAAATGTGTGCTCGACTTGGCTCTGGTATACCACCTTCCCCACCACCGGGGATATATGACAAAGTGTACTACAGCTGCCTCATTTCACAGAGCTCTCTGTTAAATTGCTGGCTTGCTGGCCAGTCCATTGCTTCCCTAACCAGGACCAGGGCTAGCCGCATTGGCCTTTCCTATCTGTTTACCACTGATACTGTTTCTTCTCTCCTTCCCCTCCTCTTTCCCTCCCTCCTTCATCCTGTCCTTAACTTTTACTCTTTGTTTCATTCTACCTTGTGTTACATTCATGTAGAGACACCTCCTTACTGCCTCCACTGCCTGCCAGCTGCCTGATTACACAGCATGCTGTCCGTCCTTTTCTTCCTCTCAGACATCTGTTGAATAACAGTACTGGTCGTGGAGCCTGGTACTATCCCAGCAGACCAATCGCCCCCTTTCAAAGGTGACTAATGTCTGTTTCTCTGGATTCTGAGTTTCCTGTCACACACACACACACACACACACACACACACGCACCAAAACAAAACAAAACCACCTTGATCCAAGAACTATTTAGCCAATAGAAAAGACAGGAAGCATGTCCTGGGTTCTTGTTCCACAGATGTGCTTACGCACAGTGCCAGCAAGACCCAAGCCACATAGGGGCAGTCTTATCTGCCTAGGGTGAGAGACCACAGCTGCACCCTTTCATCTTGCCCAACTGAGAGTAAAACTAAGCAAGGTATTTAGCTCAGAGCTCAGCTTATTTCCTATAAAATGAAACTGGACTAGAAAAAAAGCAAATAGGATCATTCCGTTCACACATAGTTTTGAACTTTGACCTACTGTTGGCCAAAAACTCTATATGGAAGCTGAAATCGCATCCCTGAGGATGAACAGAGACTAGCGCATACTTAACATTCTTCCTTATCCCCAGAAAACAAACACTAGGATTCCTCATAGGTGTGGGCAGCAATGGGTAATGGAAGATTTTCAGGAATCTGCTGTGCTTTGAATGTGACATGTTGTAATGGTTACTCTTTGCTATTGCTGTGAGAGAACACACAAAGTCAAACAACTTATGGGAGAAAGGAAGATTTATTCAACTTACAGTTCCAGAGGGAAGATACACGGCAGAGATGGCACCATGGCTGAAGCTGGCAGGCAGCTAAGTCACAGCAGACACAGCCGGAGCATTCCTGGAACGTCTCCTATATTCTGTGGTCCCTTTTGTATGGTCCAGTACTGGGAAGTTCCTCCTGGTGGTCTCAGTTGATCTCTCCAGGTGTGGTCTTAGCTGATCTTAGTTAATACCAGGTGTGTCAAGTTGACACCCAGGCTTAACTATCACATATGTCTCTCAGAGGTTCATGTGTTTGAACACTTGGTCCCCAGCTGACAGTGCTGTTTGGAAAGGTTGTGGAATTTTTAGAAGGTGGAGCCTTACTGGAGAAAGTATGTCACTGGGAGTGGACCTTAAGATTTGATGGCTAGATCCAGTTTACCCCCCCATATATATACATTTTCCCTCCCTCCCTTTTCCTCTCCTCTGCTTTGTCTAACCCCTACTCTTACCTCATCTCTGTTTCTGTCTGTCCCTCCCTGTGGAGTGTAGACTCAATGTGAACCGGCCACTACGTCTTCCCTGCCTGCTGCTATCCCTTTCAGACCATAACAGACTCTATCCTCTCTAGAACTTGTAAGTTAAACTAATAAACCTTTACTCCCTTGAGCTGCTTTGGCCAAATCATTTACTTTTATTTTATAACAATTGAAGAGAAACTAACACTGGAGTTGAATTTGAAGAGAAAGCAAATTTGAAAATAAGGGGAAAGAACTTTCGATAAGGCAAAGACACCTGGATATGAGATCCAAGGCACAGGGAGAGAGGACTGGTCTTGAGCCCAAGGGGAATTTTCATTATCAATCCCAGTGATCCCAGTATGGTCCTTACTAGGACCTGAGACTGAATCATCCTTGGCCAAGGGAGACAGGGCAGCAGGGTGCCCACCAAGATCCGCCTTGAGGGCTTTCTGTTCTGAGAGTCTAGGGTCGGTCCCCCATAGCCAAGGAGCCATCAGATGCAAAACATGACAATCCGGGATTGGTTGGAAGGTTCTTCCTGTAATAATTACTCATGTGTCACTATGAGAGAACGTTCAAAGTCAAGCAACTTAAGGGAGATTTATTCAGCTTACTGTTCCAGAGGAGATACAGTCTTCATGGTAGAGATGGCATGGCTGGCTGAATGAAGCTGAAGACAGGCTGCGTCACACCTGTCAGAGAGGCTGAGAGCTGCAGACTGCTTGCTGCCAAGGCAGACCCCTCCTGGGGTAGGTGGGACGAATCCACCTCAAGGCCCACCCCTTGTGACTGCCTTCCTCCAGCAAGGCTCCACCTCTCAAAGGTGCCATGACCTTCCCAAACACATGAGACTGTGGGGGACACATTTCAAACCATGATACTTCCCATCTATATTAGCTGTCACCCCAAAGAATTAGATGAGAAGTTCTAGGAATGGCCTGTCTCATACTGAGGATTGTGTGGGAGGTTTACCATCCTGAACTGTCCTGCCTGGTCTGTGAATGAATCTTTCTTCTGTCCAGTGCTCCCATGTTGTGCACACCACCCTCTCGGTAGCTGCTGAATTATTACATACGGCAGCCCCTAGCTTCATGTAGCCTTTGCTTTCCAGACTAAGAGCTCCTAAACATCAAAGTCACACTACTGGGAGTTTGAGCGTGCTGAAGAGAGGCTTTAAAATGACCCCTTTGAATGAAAAAGTAAAACCTCTACTTTATGAGAAAAAAATTGTACGCCGAGGTTGCTAAGATATGTAATGATAATCAAAGTGATTGCTGTCTTTTTCTGTGCCTAATTTAAAAATAAACTTTAAGTGTGGATGATCATTCTCAGTCCATGTTCATCTATGTGTGTGTGTGTGTTGCACATGTGTATATGACATATATATGCACACTATACAGAGTTCCACACTCCTTGGTGGACTTGAATATATCAACCTGAGATTAGAGGTGGGAATGGTGTTACTGGTTTTAAAACCATTCATCACAGCAGTATGAATTTGTACCACCAGAGGGCAATAGTGTCAAATCCCCCCCCATTCTGACTTGGACTTGTCGAAACCCAGGAAGTGGCAATGGAGGAAGCCCCTATTCCAGTTGTTCATCACACAGACTAGCCATGACACAGCTGTTGGCTGCCTTGGGCTACGGCACCAAGCACTTGGGGCTTATGCCGGCATTTAGCCTGTGGGCTCACACCCCAGTGAAACCTTAAGTCACGGTGAAATGTGAGTCAGACATCACAAACGGTAACTTCAAAAACAGACTTTACCCTTCTTTTTAAAACATAGCTACCTTTCCTTAAAGGCTTTGTGCTGATAGGTAAGAGTTAGTAGAAGATAAAGAAATACCTAATTTCAGCAGAAGATGGATTTAGAAAACTGTTAACATGAACTCAACAAATGTTTCTAGCCCACAAAGATCAAGGTTGTAGAATTACCTCTTTCATACTTGCTATATGTTTATATGAATTGTCAGTGCTGGGTGTCAAAATCAGGGACTTGATTGTATCAGGCAAGATCTTTACCACTAAGCTTCACTCCTAACCTATAGAATAGTATTTTTAGTATTTTATCTTTTAGACAGAGAGAGAGAGAGAGAGGAGAACACAGGTTCACACATGTCACGATGTGCACGTGGAGGTCGGCGGATGTTTGGAAGTTGATCCTCTCCTACCAAGTCGTCAGGTTTGTGTGCAGATGACTTTATTATCTGAGACATTCCCCAGGCCCTGGAATAGTATATTTAATGATATTGATCTAGTTACAATTGTTCACAAAGCGTTTCCTCTGCATTCAGCTCCGCTTAAGTCCACAGGCAATTGTTTTTGCTTCCCCGAGCGAGCACTGGGGATCTAGTGCCAGCCTTGCCATCTGACTTGTGGGTCTTCTGGAATTAAACAGGACAGTCAAGTCACACATTCTTTCGAGTACAGATGTGTGCCGGATGCTGCTGGAGCACAGGAGAGAGAGGGGAGAGCTGGGCATGCGGCCACAGCACGGTTGTAATGAGCATAACTCCCGATTCCTGGGAGCAGAGGGAGTGGGTCTGCCTAAGCAAGTGTGAGCTCAGGGAGATTGGATGGAACCTTCTGGACAGGGAAGACACACTCCCTGGTGTGAAGAGAGTAGAGAGGAAGCCAAATTACCATCTCAAGCTTTCAGAGAGTAGTGATTTTATTTGGCTGAAATAAGAGGTAAGAAGTTTGCATGTAGTCAGGAAGGAAAGGAAGCACTTTAGGCCCCGAGGCATGGAAGAATAGTACTGCAGTTTACTGCACCCCCTTTTCCAGGTAGCACAGTACACACATATTCAGAGAACCCCACGACCTGGGCAGAATGAACCAGGGCAGGGTGGAGGGGGAAGATGCCAGAGAAATAACAGACTAATCGCTTAAAACTTACCAGCTTGTCAACCTTTATAAAGACTTGGACTGTCACCTTGAGCAAGATAGACAGTCCTGGAAGTTAAGCCCAGCGTCAGGAGGATCAGCCTATTTTCTAAGGGTTAAATTAATCCTGTTTCTGGGTGGAGAATGGAGTGTGAGGGGCGCCACAGCCAGAGAAGGGAACCCACTGGGAGGCTACTGAAAGAGGCCAGAGAGGAGATGGGTGAGAACGAGTCCCGGGAAGGTAGAGGAAGTAAAAAGCTAGTTAGCATTTTGCAAACTGACAAGCTGGAAGGCAAGCAGGCAACACTGGTCCTTGACTTTCTGCTCTGGACTTTGGTGTGACCAGTTGCCTTGGCTTCTGAGGCGGGTACGGCTCTCCTTGCCAAAATGGACTGTAGCCTGGACTTAGGAGCCAGTAACCCCCTCCCCACTTCTATCACCCTAAGTTATTTGATATTTACCAGAGTAACCAAGTTATCAAAGGGAGCCATTCCTCAGCATTTAGACCTGGAGACTTGTCGAGATCACTTGGGTAGTTAAACCACGTTGGGAGAGATTAGAAAAGAAACCATCCAAGGACCGAGACCCAGGCAGACGGATGACCGCGGCATGGACTGTGAAGGAAGCCTCAAGGAATGCCCAGGAACAGCCTGGGAGAAGAACCTGGAAATCAAAGGGTGGAGGGTGAGCCCCGCCATTGACCGAGTCTGTGAAACGAATCCCCAGAGTTAGCGGGAGACGGTGAGCGCAGTGCAGGCTGGGAGAGGGTGTCATGGGAGAGACGGGGCTAGCAGTCTTCGCAGGCATTCTGCTTGGGCGAGGGAGCCAGACCTCAGAGAGATGGAATGGCGGCGGGGGGAGGGGGTGAAAGGGAAGGGTGGAGGGGGGATTTTGACTCTGAGGTAGACATTCTGCCTTTTACTGTAATGGATGTGATTTTTGGAGGGGAATGTCTGAGAAAGACTAGTGCCCAAGGGCCTGGGTGGTCTTATTAGGAGTTGGGTGCAAAATGACCCATTGGAACCAGGACACAGGAACACTGGGGACGGATGCAGGAAGTAGAGAGAGTGGGCGGGAGTTAACGGCTCCTGACAGCCCTGCTTTCCCAGGGAAGAAGTGAGTGAATGTGTGTGTGTGTGTGTGTGTGTGTATGTGTGTGTGTGTGTGTGTGTGTGTGTGTGTGTGTGTCTGGACGACCACTTGGAAAAAATGGCCTCAGTTTCATCATCTGTCAGAGTGGACCTTCTATCCTTCCTCCCTCCTCAGACAAGTTGAAAAGTCCAATGAATTTTGGAGAGAAGAGAGAGAGGGAGTAAAGCAGTTAAAATTACGACTGAAGAGTTAAAAATTAGTAAAGTGATTGTCAGAGCAAATTACGTAGGAGGAGTGAACCCAGAGAAGTGAGGCCGGCCTTGCAGCTGCCTTTGATCTGAGGGTGTTTGCTGATGAGGAAGGAAGGTTCTCTGGGACACCGGGTTCCTAGCTGTGCCCTGGGAACACGCAGCTCGGTTGTCCCTGTCCCTGGGCTCACCGGCCACTCTGCACGCTTCATAGGATGCTCAGTGAGGAATGAGGCCGCACCTGCACCTTATGGATTTGAACGTGCTTAACTCTGTGACCGAGAGAAGACTTGTGTATGACAGAATGCAAATCGGTGGGTGGCCCCACCCCCCCACGGACTGTGCAAACTGAGCCCAGCTGATGAGATCAACAGGAAGAAAGGGCAAGGCACGACTTGCTGACCCAGCCCCGGCCCCCACCTAGAGCCCGGAGCAGCACGGTCTCCCCTACCAGGCTG
Source organism: Typhlomys cinereus (assembly GCA_023101885.1). Lineage (NCBI taxonomy): Eukaryota > Metazoa > Chordata > Mammalia > Rodentia > Platacanthomyidae > Typhlomys > Typhlomys cinereus. Next base: position 537,005 of record JALPQD010000121.1, on the reverse strand, counting down.
GAGAGGCAGCGTCTGCCAGGGCCTTGGGCTGGGTCTGCTGGCGTTCGCCATACAGGAGAGAACTAGGGCCGCTTAGACAGAAAAGACTGAGAGGAAGAAATGGCTTAGGGCTCAAGCGGTCTTCAGCAAGCTGGAGGCCCCGGCTTGAACAGTAGGTCCACAGCAGTGGCTCAGGAAGACAGGCCACAGAAGAGCGGAGGCCACGGCTGACCAAACAGTTTCCATGGGCGGTCCATCCCCACTGTGCTCTCAATGCCCCTGCGCACCGTAAGTGTGGGAAGAAGGTCCAGCCGCTTCCCCTGGCTGTCCAGGAGAGGGAGCTTTCTGCCCACGGTGACTGAAGGCAGTTTGGGGGCTGGCAGCTGCAGCAGCCATAAGAAACACGAGGATTCCCTGCCAGGCCAGGCACATGGGTTCCGTCTCATGTTCTCTCCGTGATGGTAATCTGCACATACGATCCCCCCTCCTTAGCTGAAATGTATCACTGCACACACCTCTCACAGAGTGGGTATGGAGATGAGCTACCAGAGACCGGGCTAGCTGAGGCTCAGCCCATCCTTGCTGGCTTAGCAGAAGTGCTAGTTGGACAAAGTGGAGGCCAGAGCTACCCGGAAGTTCAATCGGACTCATCTCTGGCAGCTCCCAGCCATGTGTGATGGAGAGGTGGAAGCTAGGTGTAAAAAAAAAAAAAAATCCCTGTGCATGTCAGGGCTGTGACATCCAGACATGTAACTGTGATCCCTGTGTGTTCCAGGCCCTTCTACAGTGTAGGGCACTCTGCTCGTGACATCACAAACCGGTCCTTGGCTCTGAGCATTGTCAGGTTTCCAGCTAATGGCTGCTCCTTTGAAACAAGAGCAAATGTTCTCTGCCCACTAGGAACCTCCATCCCCCACCGAATCAGCTGTGGGTCCAGCCCAGACAGCTGTAGCTTAAACCATGAAGCCCATCTTGTCTGAAGGTCAGCCTCGGCTGGAGGAGCTGCAGGGGGTCCTGCCTATTCTGCACAGCTGGGGGATTCTGCACAGGCCTGAGCTGGAGCTAGGATTCCCTCACTGGGGTCTTCTGAACCGAGCTTAGGAGTTTGCAGGCCTCCCTCCGCCGGCTCCCAGGACAGAGAGCTCTGGGGGCAGACGCTGCAGTCAGCACAGCCGGGGCTGGTCTGCTCGGGCTGAGGGCCAAGAGTTGAGCCCGAGCCACACGGGAGCAGTCCTGTGCGCATGCCCAGATGCCACTCATGAAAGCTACAGCACCGAGAAGCGGGCCTGGAAGTCTCCCAGGGCAGGCGAGGATGTTTTCAAAGGGCACCAGCTTGACGCAAGAGTGTGGCTCCCTCTGGGCATATAGGGGTGCCTGTTTCGGATCAAATCCCTGGAAATGACCACCCGTTTGTGGAGGACACGGGGAAGCAGTGCACACCTGGCCCAGGCGAGGGCTGGGCCATGACACTGTAGCTCTTGGACGGAACATTTCTAAGAAGCATGAAATGAACCTTTCTGAAGGCTGGTATTTTTCCACTTGGCAAACTTCTTGATTTGTAGAGCACAAGGTGCTCCTCGCTCGATCTAGGCCCGTCCTTTCTGTAGCCACATTCCGTCAGCTCTGCTCACTTGGTCAGCAAGACCTGGGAGAGCACTATGCCCTCCTTTCCAAGCCTGCTCCCTGTTTCTGCGGGCAAAGGGAGCGTCCCCAACGGGACCCTGAAACACTCAGAACTTGGGCTTGTTAGCCTGTTACACGGGGACCAGCCAAGAGTGTCCAAAGGCAACATTTGAGAGCAGAATGTGGTTGGTCCCCTCCAGGAAATTCCAGAAGATTCCAAAAGAGAGCAGGACATGCATGATTGGTAGGGCAGAAGAGCACCGTGCACAGCCACCTGAACATCTGTCTCAAGGGAAATCATCAGTTTCCCCATCTTGATCTTAATGACCACAAACTTCCTCCGCTGGGAAGACAGAAATTGCAATCTGCTAGCCTGAGGTTGACCTAGAGACCATTCTTGGGAGGGGCTTAAAAAATTCTTCCTGCAACATCTACTTACACGAACTATTTGCGGCCTATAGTATTACTGTGTCTCCCACATATATGACTGTACCTGGGACATCTGGAGGCTTAACAAATACTGGTACACGTTGGAATGAATGGATTGCATGAACAGATATGAGGTCAGGAGGGAGAAAGTCGGGCAGGTCACACGGGTGACACAAGGGCTATTTAGTGGGGAGAAGGTGTTTAACTGCTTCCTCATTCCTGCATCTGTGAGACAACCTTACTCTCTGTCCCATCATCTTTTTCATGAAGCCTTCCTAGCTCCCGCTCTCTGCCCACCACATGCTACGTCTTTCCTGTGGTCGTGGCCACACCTGTGGTTTGGGCTGGTGTAGAGTCTCCGTGTCCTGCTGCAAGGTCCAGGCGCTGCCACAAAGCAGGCAAGTTTTGACCACAGAACTAACTCCAACGGGCCCTGCTAACTCCAGTGAAATGCCTCTTGCTATTTGTTAATAGGTAGCGTCCACCAACACAAACCAAGTGTTAAAGTCTTGACAAAAGGTCTGGCCGGCATAAAGGCTTTTCAAGGGGTCATTAGTTTTCCATTCCACCCTGCTGACAGCTAAGTAAATGTAAAGTAGGGTGAGGGAGACAAGTATGAACATCGACAAGGAAGTCGTGTATGCTGGTGCAGATATTCTACATGTAGCTGATAAATTCGCAACAGCATGGGTAAGGGGGAACAAAAGGATTTTATTCTTGGCTTATGATTGTCCGGTTTGGAAGGAGAGTCCACGCCAAAACACCAGGGGCCGAGGGAACTGGCCATACCACATCCACAGAACTGCTGAGAGAAGCCAGCTTCCCTCGCAGACAGCACGTCTGTCCAAGTACACTGAAGAAAGCTGATTTCCTTAACCACCTTCCTCCGTCTTATTCATCTGCCCAGGAACTAGTCCCATCCGTCATGGCCTGGGTCTTCCTATCAGTTAGACAATCTCCTAAGCTTGCTCAGGATTTAACTAAACGACTAATTTTTTTTACAAATGTACCCCCAGAGCTCCAGCCTTCAATTGCCAGGTTGACACCTGTAAACATCTACCTCATGCCCTTAGTTTACATAGAGTATCAAGGGAAGTCTCTCCAAGGTGGAGACATTTGAACTGACTAGAATGACAGAGAGGATCATGGGAGTTCAGGACCAAGCTAATGCCAGGAAGAGGGAAGGGCAAACATGAAGGCACTGCCTTCAATCATGTTTGATGGGCATGGTGGGGGGGGGAAAGGAGAGGGGGTAACAGTGAATGAGCAGACAGCCAGAAAGCTAGACAGCACAGCCAGGTCAGAAAGGACCCACCTAGGAGCCTGGATTTCATTTTGAGGATAGCAGAAGTCAATAAAGTTTTGAACAGGAAGTGAGATGGTCTCAATTATAATCCCACAGGATCACTATAGCGGGCATCATGGTTTGAATGTGAATTGTCCCCTAGAGGTTCACGGGCTTGCATCCTCGGTCTCCTGCTGGAGGTGCTGTTTGGGAAGGTCATGGAACCTTTAAGAGGCGGAGCCTTGCTGGAAGAAGTAGGTGAGAGGGCCTTGAAGTTTGATAATAGGGTCACAGCTCTCCCTCTGTCTCTTCTTTCCTCCTGTCCTAGTGGCTGGTTCAGCCCAGTGTCCTGCTACCATGGCAACCACTGATGCATTCCCTGCCATGACGGACTCTATCCCCTCCGAAGCCCTAAGCCAAAATAAGAAACTCTTTCTCCCTTAAGTTGCTCCTCTCAGAGTATTTTCTCACAGCAACAGAAGAGCTACTGGAGCAGCAGGGTCGTCGTGGCTTCAGGGCTTCACAGTAACCTGAAAGCTAAGCAGGGAGGCAGAAAAATTACATTTGCAGTCCGCAGGAGGCTATCTAGAACTGCCATTTCTAATAGAGGGAAAAGAGAAAGTTTGGGGAACCAGATATCAGAAGCTTACATAGAAAGTATTCATGCAGAAGCTGAGTAGATGGACCCGTTGGTCATTAAGATACTAAAAGCTTAAGTTTAGGTCAGCCAGAAACATCCCCGCCCCTAGCAGGTCAGATAGATAAACACGAGTTCCTCCAACTTGACAGACAATAAAACTCCAGAAGGTCCTTAGCCATGGGAGCATCAGTGGAGTGATGGGGCGACAGCCCTGCTTCACACTCAAGGGGAGTGAGCTATTTTTTCCAGAAGCGAAGTCTGACTGCAGTCAGTCTGGTTTTATTTGTTTCCACTCTGATCTTTATTATTTGCTACCTTTCACTTTCTCTAGAATTTTCTATTCATTTTCTTCTTTAAAGTCAAAACTTATTAATTTTCTGTTTGTTTTTCTAATATGCGGATTTAAGACTATAGGAATTTGTGGTTTGGCAAGATGGCTCAGTGGGAAGAGGCACCTGCACGCAAACCTGGTGACTGGGGCTGGATTCCCCAGAGCTTACAGGGTGGAAAAACTGACGAGCCATTTGTGCAAGGACTAACTAAGTGATAAAGACACTGAGAGTTAAGAACCTTATCCAGTGGAGAGACTTAACAGGGAGAGAAATGCTTAGTCTGGAACGTCTAAAAGGAAGTGTCTAAGGGTTAGCTGTGTGGTCCAGTGATAGAGTACCTGTCAGCATGCATGAAGCTCAGGGTTCAATCCCAACCACTGAACAACATCAAAGAAAATTCAGGAAACTTGTAAGGGTATAGGCTAGAAAAGATAAGGTTCCGTAATGTCGAGGTGGTGTTGGGGACAGCTGGTGGAAAAGCCAGCTCTCTCTTCCTAGACAAAGACAAAGGCTCTGCTCCTAACATTAAAAATGTCACCCGCCTCTGGTCTCAGCAGAAGGAGTGTTAAGTCCCGGACCCCCTAATCAAGTCTGAATTGTGCACACAAGGTCAAGGGCTTGGGAGATATGAAAGTGATCTTTGTCCACTTTCAAGTGACATCAGCAGCACCCTGGGCAGCGAGCTAGTGACAGAGGAGCTGCCAAGTCTTCACACTAAACACCTGTCTGTGGAATCATCACTTGAGGCTCTCCTCTCTCAGAAAGAGAGGAAAGGGCAGAGAAAGAAGCATGGCGTGCCCAGGTTTTGGTACAGTAAGAATAATAATCCTGTCCCCCATGAGCTCTTCCTAGCCAGAGGAGAGCCGGACCCCACTTGGTGGACAGATGTTGTTGCTCTCGTTTCTTGTGACTGACCAGGAGACAGGGACCAGACTGCTGGTGTGACTTGTCTCAATCACTTGGGGGGACCAGCACAGCTGAGAGTGGAAGACAGCTGAGGGTCAGTCTCTCTTTCCCTTGGAGGTGAGGACTGGCTGGGCAGCCAATGGGAAGCAACCGAGTGGACACCAGCCACCTGTGGTCTGGCATCCTGGTCTGGTCACTCACAGCTCTTTCTCCTTTACATGCACAGGATTGGTTTTTGTTGTTGTTTCCTGCAAATAAGAATGATTTTAGACATATTTTAAAGCTTGCTTTTAGATCACTCGTAGTATATGCTCAAGTTCAATCTGCAAACAATTCCTGAGAAAAATACCAACATCCAATAAATAGTAGCTTCTAAAGCTGAACACAGGGACAAAAACCAATTCCAAATAATAAAAATTTTCCAGAACTAAAAATAAAAACATTAATTTACCCATGAAAAAGACTCTTGACCCCTATCATGAAAGAGGAAAACAGCCTCTGTCTGCAGCTATGATGTTTCTCAACGCAGGCTGTGCTCTGCACGTGTCCCCAAGATTCCTGTGTCCCCTATGCACACAAAGACGGAGTCTGATGACAAATGATTAGGCTGCTTTCATGACAGATAAACACCGCTATCACCTGACCAAGCATTTTATAAAAGTGGGCCAAGCTCTTTCTAGCTCCCTTCCCTTTACGTCTTCAGCCAGGGGACAGTACAGTGAGAAGTTCCTCATTGAATGCTGGCCCTCGACCGCCCACTTCCCAGCCTCCAGAGCTGTAGGAAATTAATAACTTTTTTTCATAAATTGCTGATCAGTGATAGTCTGCCACAGCAGCCCAAGGACAGACTATGACACAGTGAACTCGAATAAAACCATCCAAGATGCTTCCAGAGTTATGGGAAGGACAACACAATTGAATGGTAACATATGGTCATGCACGGACCATTGTATTTCAGCATTACATGGAGAAATCACCTCTAAGCTAAAAATGTACATTCGGCCAAATGATCAGGTGATTATAATAAACACTAACAAATTAAAATTATAATACAAAAGCAAATATCACCATCAGGATTATAAAAAGTAGCTAAAATCTGTTTAGGAGAGAGTTGGTTGAAATGTATGGATCAGAAAAGCTGAGAGCAATACGGCATGTGACTTAGAAGCAGGGAAGACGCACAGAGGAGAGGGACAGTGGTGAGAAGGAGAGTGGCAGGAAGATCAATGGAATAAATTATAGTCACAAATATAATAAGGCCTAAACTTTTGCATGCTATTTATAGTAGTAATGAAGAAAAATTAGTTAATCCAAAAGTAATATGATGGAATAAGGTATTCCATTAGCATAGTAATCAAAAGATCAATAACTATATTGATCACAAGCATGGCTAATAACATTTGTTACATAGTACAATAAGTTATCAAATACTTTTCTTTTCCTTGTGTGTTTGTTCTTCAGTGCTACATACATCCAAGTATAACAAAAGACAATCTCAAGATGCACATTTCAGGCTGGAGAGATGGCTCAGGGGTTAAGATTCTGCTTGTAAACAGAAGGTCTTGAGTTCAGATCCTAGGTCCCATGTAAACATGTCAGGTGGAAATGGCAGTAGCCTGCACTTCTGGTCCTGGTGGGCAGAGCCTGGGAAATCCCAGAGTGAAGCAAAAAGGATGTAAAAGCAATCCAGGATAATTCCTGAAGTCACCCTTGGTCCCACAGGGACACACAGTGCCTTCTGACACATACACACACATACTCATGTAAAAAATAATGTCCATTTGTCATTCACAAACAGCACACCATGTTACAGTAAACTGAGTTTGTACTCTACTGTCAAGTATAAAGTTCACTTTAGGATGGATCATTTGGAAGATCTTCAAAGAAGTAAAACTGCAAGCATGAGGATCTAAGCTCAAATCCCCAGAGCCCAGATAAAAGCCAGATGTGTCGCTGGGTCTGCAGTGTCCAGGCTCCGAAGGGAAGATGACAGGCAGAATCAGGCATCCCTGGGAGCTCATGGACAAACTAGGCTGGTGCCCACAGAAAGCGGCAAAGAGATCCTGTCTCAAACAAGGCAGAAAGCAAGGACCAGCACCCGTCTGTCCTCTGACCTCCATACACGTGTTGTGACAGCACGTGTGCCTGCATTCTCACACATGAACACACACAAACGAGTTTTATCAAAGCCAGTGGTATCATCATCCATCAGAATAGCCAGCAAAAGGCACAGAAAGCTTAAATTCCATTTGTCATCCAATGTGGAAAAAAATTCATTTCATGTTGTTGAGTTGGAAGGTTATCTCTGCTTATTCAAGAGGGTGACTGGGCAAATGTTCACTTTTCACCCAAGAGGACCCTCCCCAAAGGGGCTTGTGATCATCCAGAGACCCACTTGCTGAGAGTCAGTGATGGAATAAGGTCTTTCAGCTCTGTCCAAGATCCCATCCTCCCTCTTAACCACTCCGTGAAGTTTCTCAGTCTGTGCTCATCAGCGGGCCACACCACTGGCTTCTGCTCTAAAGCAGTTTTAAACCTGGCATTTGGGGTTGGGGAGATGACTCAGTGGTTCTCACAAGCAAAAGGAACTAAGTCGAGATCCTCCAATCTCACATAAAAATGCTGGGTGGATGTGGTAACCTGTACTTCCAATCCTGGAAACAGTGTCTGAGTATCTCTAGAGCAAGCTGGCTAGCCAGGGTCCCCTAATGTCATGCTCTGGATTTAATTCAGTAAAGGATGCTCCGGGATTGGGGGAGGCCTGGGGGATGGGAGGAGGAGAGAGGGGAGGGGAGAGCAGGAGGGCCGGGGGAGGTGAAGGGAGGGAGGGGACCGGTGTACCTGTTAAGTTTGTATGAGCGGAAAGTAATAATAAAAAAAAAGATGGAAGGACTGATTCCCAATGTCACCCTTGAGCTTCCACAAGTATACATATTCAAATGCACTTGTGTAATACACCCTCACACAGGTACACCTATACACACACACACACACACACACACACACACACACACACACACAGCCCACATATACATGAAAGAAAAAATAGTCTTCACAATTTGACCAAATTACAAATGTCCTTCATGTCCACTGTAAGTCGATCATAGATTATTATAATTCTTTCAGCAGGTAGATTGTTTACATTTTTTAACCTCTAAGGACTCAAAACTGTAAGAAACTTCCTTCAAGAACTCCTGTGATGTCTATTACTTTAGTCAGAATATGTTTTTTAATAATTTATTTTACATTCGTTTACGTGTGTGTGTGTGTGTGTGTGTGTGTGTGTGTGTGTGTATGTGCAACATGTATGTCTTCGAGGTCAGAGGACAAATTAGGGGGAATTGTTCTTTCCTCTCACCATGTGCATTTTGGGGATTGAACTCAGGTTATCAAGCTTGGTAGCAAGTGCCTTTACCTGCTGAATCATCTTGCTGGACCAGAAAATGTTTTGTTTACTTCACTTCCTCTAAAATTTTCAGCGAATTCTTTACAGCACGAAGATGCCTAGATTAAAGAAAGATTCATCACAGAAAATACTACACGTGACTCTTGTGATATACTGACAAAATAAAGTACATCCTCACAAGTCATGACAAATTTTCTTAGCAGAACTTTGGCCTAAATGGTGGTACGGCCATGCACTGCTTGACAAGACACTTTTATTTTTCAAAACAGTTTCGTTCTGTAGCTCAGACTAACTCTAGACATGTCGCTGTCCTGCCTCAGCTTCCTGAGTGCTGGGATCATAGATGGTGCTACCATGCTTTGTGTCCCTATGTGCAGCCATCATCAACTGAAAGACTGTAAACAAGACAAAGTTAGAGTTTTCAAGTTGACTTTGTTCATGTCACAATTGTGAGCACATAAAGCAATGTTCTCATGATTTGAATTTGTTAGATCAGCAGGAGACAGGAATGGGGAGTGATTGCAGTCATGTGTGGGCACCATGTGGAGGTCTATGAATAAAGAGAAACGAGAGAGAGAGAGAGAGAGAGAGAGAGAGAGAGAGAGAGAGAGAGGAAATAGCAGTCTATTTAGAGTTGAAGGCTTAATGGCCAAGGGAACCATAGTTTAGTGTTAAGTGGGGAGAGCTTTAGAACAGAAGAGACAGCTTAGGGTTAGAGATGACAGAGAGAGATGCCACGACAGCCTGGTGGGCAGAGGACAGGAGGAGAGGACAAGAGCAGGGGATGAAAGGAGGGACAAGAGGAGAGACTTGAGTACTTGGAGAGCAGAAGATGGGGCAGAAGAGGGGAGAGATCCTGGATGGGGTCACAGCCTTTTACAATCTCGGGCGTTTTTAAGGTTGAGCCTGGGAGTTATTAGGGAAATGAAGACCAGAGGTGTGATCTTTGCAAAATGACCTAAGGTGGAGACTTGACAAAATGACAGCTATGCCAACAGAGTTATGACATGATTTAATCTCTCTTTTCCTGTGTCAGTTTTCTATTTACAGTTTGGTTCAAAAATGATATAAAATCCATCCTCTCTTTCTTAGGATCCATGTGAACTGGCAAGTGTGTTTCTTATAGTACTAGTTGAATGTTTTGAGTAATTGTTTTCATATGTGAAATAACTCATTAATTATATGGCATTTAGATTTTCAAGTAATAAAGGAACGTTCTTATGCAACTGATTAGCATACTTAAAACATAAAGCACATATAGGTTCTAGGACTGAAAGGCAGCTGGCCAGGCAAGTGTTTTTACCCCTGAGCCATCTCACATCCAGTCTACGACTTAAATGTTTTTCTCAATGGTGCATTTTAATTATCCAAAGCTTCTGAATTTTCATGCAATTTGATTTATAGATTTTTCCTTTAGTTGAATGATATTTTGAGTATTCTCTAACAATTCTTTCTTATTCCATGATCATGAAGATATACTTTCATTTTTTTCTAGCAGCTTTCTTTTATATTTACACCTATGATTTATTTATCAAGGTTTTCTTTCCTAACACATTGGGATTTAATTGGTAATGTAGTAGTAATAAAAGAGACATTACCTTTAGGAGATGATTAAATCATAGGGCACTACCATGGAGAATGGGTTAATAAATGGTGTCTTGGAAATAGGTTGGCTACCTTGAGAGCATGCTGATGAAAATTCAGCCCCTTCTTGCCCCTTGTCTATGTCTCAGGTACTCGTTTGTCTTAGCTACTGTGTTATTGAATGATGAGAAGGTCCTCCTCTCTCTTTCTTCTTTCTCCCTCATTCTCTTCCTCCTCTTCCTTCTCCAAAGTAGTCTTTAATCTCAGCTTTCCAGGTTCAGAACTTTGAAGAACAGATTCTTAAATTAATTTATCCAGTCTATAGAATTTTGTTACAGCAGCTTACACAAAGACACTCATATATCAGTATTTTACCCAAGTACAAACTTATCACAAACTCAATGGCTTAAAGCAGTATAATTTAACCTTCCATCTAAGTACCTAACAGTGTCTGTGGGCCAGGACTCCAGACTTCCTCCCCAGGTTTCCCTGCTTGGCCTGCTAAGCAACTTGGTATCCCCCGGACATGACTTCCATCACCCTTATCATGCTGCGTTAGTTACACATAAGCCACCGCTCCTGACCTCACTCTGGAGAATGTACAATGGTACAGGCCCAGGAGCAGGAAGGAGAGGCCATATGGTTGTTTAGAATTCTGCTGTCACCCACCTATCTAGTAATTCCCAGAAATTCCCCTCAGATATGTTTACCAAGAGAAACAGAAACATGTTCACTGATGACTTATACACGTGGTCATAGCTACTTTGTTCAAAATAGCCTGGAACCATGACCGGCGTGGGCATTCAACCACAGGAAACCAAAAACACCGCTATGAAATACACAGATAAGGTGTGAAGTCAGAGAAGCTGAACGTGGAAGTCGGCCTCATCCTGAGATCTCAGAGAAAGTCAGAGAGGTAAGCTGACCTTTGCAGACAGAAATCAGATTGGCAATTGTTGAGGGGACAGGATTTAAGAACAAAGGTGCCCTACTGGCTTTTTGGAGTCATGGAAACATTGTGATTGAATATTCATCAAAAACTGCTAAGTTTAGAGTTCACTGTGGACAAGTTAAACCCCAATTAAAACCAACTTTGACTATTTCAGGGTGGAATGTGTTGGGCTTGAGGGGGGTGGTTGGCAACTATAGTTAAACCTCAGAGTACCAGAATCTGCAGCTCCCTGGGTACCTCCTTCAGGGTGGGGATCTGCGTGTTTAATAAACAACCCCAGCTATTCCGAGATCGTACTTGCCAGGAGAAACCTGATGGCCATCTTCATTTGTTTGTACTTGGGCTTCTTGTGTTAAAGTTATAATGACAGCTTTTGCTGCCTGTACCTGATCTCTGGTGCACCCGCGTAGCAATTCACCATTGACAGTTTATCTACAAGAGGCATTTCGGGGCTGGGACTGTAGCTCAGTTGGTAGAGTGCTTGCCTAGCGCGTATGAGGCCTCCTGGCTCGATTCCCAGCACCTCAGAAATGTCAGAAAGACATAGGCGGGAAGCTCAGAAATTCAGTCAGGATCATCCTCAGCTGCACATAGAGTTTGAGGTCAGCGTGGGACATGTGAGACCCTGTCTCAGAAAGCAGCAGTGGGAGGTGGGGTCTCTCAAGCAGAGCCCCTCCCACAGACCAGCAAAGAAAACCCAGGCATGTCCTGCCTGGGCTGATGTGCAGAAGGGAGAAGGGGCAGCGACCTTATCCCCTTTGCTTATGACCACACTGGAGTGTAGGCTGCCCCTATGGGCGGCCGGATTGCGCCTGGCCCACCACCAGCACATCTCAGGATGGCACTTGCTACGCCTGTCATCTGAGGATTTCCGAGGCACCCGGGGCTCACGCTCACTCCCTGGGGGTCAGTCCCAGTTTAATTTTCTGGCCACAGCGCGGGTGAGGCTTCCCTCTGAAGCTTTGACTCCTCAAGCTAGAGGCGTCTGTGCAGAAACACACAGCACACGCTTCAAAGGAATCAAGGCTCTTCGGCAGCTACCACGGGAGAGGGCACATGGGTGGACCCCAGCACCTGCCTGGGGTGGATCTAAGGTGCCTCCTGGCGTCACACGCAAGGCTTGTCCCCGCCTCAGGGGATGGCTCTGTCTTGCACTCTGTCAGTACCCAGTGGCCTGCCAACCTTGGCAGTCATGCCAGATGGCAAGCCAAACACAGGTGGGGCAGAGAAACGTGAAAGCAGCCTTCCTTTGTGGGGACTCCCCTGGTCGCAGCGAGGCAGCCTGTGGTCTCTGGAGCTTGGATGGTGCTGTGAAGGGGCAGCCCCATGCGCTGGGAGAGAACATTGCCTCAGACCAGGGGTTGCCAATCACAAAATGGGAGAATGAGCACTCGTGAGGCACCAACGAAGCATCTGCTGTCCTGCCAGGTGCTTTATGTGCACTAGAAGCCCGACGACAGCTCGGCAGGATATGCCTTCTTCCCTGCAGGGGAGAAACTGGGGCCCTGAGAGGCGAAGTAACTGTCTCAAGTCACGCAGTGTTAAGCGGAGGTGCTGTAACCCTCCACTGGCCTGTCAAGAAATAGAAGCTTGAGATGGAGATGCCCAAGTTGGCACAGAGGTCAGGTCACTGCACCAGGCTAGCTGGAGGATGCTGTAGGAGAATGGTGGCACCTGGAACACTCCAGCAAACGGAGCCCAGATTCCTCTTCTACATCATCATCATCATCATCATCATCATCATCAACATCATCAACATCATTTTCTTCACCATTGTCCGCATAATGCCCAGCCTGAGGGTGAATGAAACTCTCGTGCCCCCTTCTTTTGTTTGAATGCCCAATGCGCTGAGGCGCAGGGGTTATTCCTCCGCTCCTGCAGGTCTGTCCTTCTAGTGAACTGCCTTTAAGTCCTGGAGTCGGGGAGCGACTCCTCTCAGGGTGAGAGACTTGGAGCAGACCCGTAGCCCCAGTCAGCGAGGGGCCCTGCCAAGTGCTTGCGGGTGTGCGCTTCTCCCAGGTGAGGAGGAAGAGGCCGGGCTGAAAGGATTGCTGGGCATTTGAACTCTGCCTCAGAACAGCAAATATTGATTCAAGAAGCTGCCCAAAGGAGCTGACATTTTTACAGTCAACAAATAAAGCCTGGTTCCTCCAGCGCCCCTCATCAGGGTCCTTTCTCTCCACAGCTGCTGGGCTCCGTTTGTGTGTCTGGGCTGGGAAGAGGAGGAAGAGTTGGTGGCAAAGGTTCACGGGGCTTGGCTGAGGTCACTATTTCTCCTTGAGAGGGAACGGGGAGCCCCCAGGCTGCAGGGGTGGAACCTCGGGGAGCCAGCCTGGTAGGTGTCAGAGTCCCCTGGGGCAGAGTAGAACTTGGCACTGGAGCCCCCAAAGACAACAGACTCGCCTTCCGCATGCAGTTTCCGCCTCTGCTGGCTGTCAACGGGCTCTAAGTCCCTTATTCATGGGTGAGGGGCCTGAGGCACCCATCAGGAGACATGGTAAACAGCCAGGAAGATAGATCTGTCCAACTGTTCTGTTTCCAGTGGAGGGATGGGAGTCGCTAAGCTCCGGAGCCTGGAAGCAGCACTTACTTTTGCCAGCAGAGTCCCTTTCCTGGGGCTAGCTGCTGGATCCGGAGCCTGGCACGCATGCAGGCAAAATGCTACACTGAGCTCCAATAGTTTCCTTGCCTGGACTCTATCTCTAAGCAGGCATGGCTGGAACGCTGCCTGCTGCCGGCCTCTCTCACCTTCCCTTCTGCAGGAAGTATTTCTAACCACCCGTCCACCTCCCCGGCAAAGGAACATTCAGACATCACGGCTCCTTCCTCCCTGTTCCCAAGGGGAGAGCAGTTACCCGTCTTGGGGTGCTTTGCCCCGTGTGGGTTGTTCCGTGAGTACTTGTCTCTCAGTTCTCCAGCCAGAGAGGTTGAGCTATTTCTGCATTTTACCAAAGCTTAGAAAAGTGCTGGGACCCAGAAGGCACTTGATGCTTGTGGAACTGGATCCAAGGCGAGCCACTTGGAAGCTGCCTTTGAACATTCGCCTTGAGCTGGCCAAGCCCCGTGCAGTCCTCGGCAGGAGGGCATGTGGATGGAGCTCAGGAAATCCACACTTGGACCTCCTCTGAGAGTCTAGCTGTGGTTGTCTCTGCACCTGACTCTGCTTGAGTGCTGGGAAGACCACCCCAGGGAAGGCTCCTCATTAAGATGAAAAACAGGAAATGGATGCTGGGGCCTGTCGTTGCTCTGGGACACCCTCACTCAAGCATCCAATTCTCCTGGACAGACCCTCTGCCCAAGCCCTGAGCCACTGCCCACCTCTGGGCCAACTCGGGCTGTGGACCTTCTCCCTCTCACTGTCAGCCTTCCTGCTGCGAATGGACAAGACGCCTCTCCTGACCCATAAAGGCGGGGCTTAGGCCAGTTCCCTGAAAAGTCCTCTTAGGGCTGATATTTGATGGCCAGGGTTGTGAGCAAGTCATTTCTGGGGTTCTGTTTCCTTGCCCAGATCACAGAGACAGAAGCAGTTCTTGCCTTAAAGGATCATTATGAAATCATTTGGGGTCATGCCTGACATATAAGACATAATAAGTGTTTGCTCAAATCCAAATAATCCAAGTCCCACCTGTCAGTCACTTAGAAAGAATTTGACACATTCGTTCATACTTGGCTTAAGACAGGGCTGGCCAATATTTGGTACAAAGAACTGTCATGATCTCCCTTCAGTAACAGACATCACTAATAGATCAAGACATTCTCCCCCAAACAACCAAAGTGCAGTCTCAGGGTTCCCTTCATTCCAGAGCTTGCTTCAGCAGCCACTGCAACGAGCCAAGATGGCGTGCCTTCCTCGAGCAAGTACTTCTTGGGTCAGAGGCCTACATGTAATCTTTCTGTGTCTGTTTTTGTACCTAGCATAATTTCCCTTTCATTTGTGCATGCCTCAGCTATCCTGGGAGCCCCATGGGCAGCACCCAGCCTCTCTGTTGCGTCATTCAATGCCCTTAACATTCTAGGTGTTCAAAAGACAGACTCTAGGCTCTGTGGCAGACAAACCTGGGAGAAATTTTGAGAAGCAAGTGGTGGGCTATCGGACTACTTTATAGCGGTGCATATTCTCTGCCTGTGGAAGTCTCTGCAGGAGCTGAGAGCAACTTTTCTCCTGCAGGTGACTGGGTATCCTGAGTGAACTGGGGTAACCAGCATACATGGGGAGGGAATAAAGACCACTGACTTGGGGGGACTCAAAACTTCCTCGAAAGGAGCTCCATGCCAGGGCTCAGGTAATTGGCAGCGTCTCAGGTTCAAGGCTGAAGGGCAGTTTTCAACTTAGCAACTAATGGACGGGGGTGGAGGGAGGGCAAGGCCTGCTCTCTGCTCTCCCACACAGATGCTCAGCATCACCTTGGAGACAGAGTGGAAAACAGGGAGTAGAGTAGCAGGGGGGTGGTGGCTGCCATCTGTCTGGTCAGCCCAGGCAAGGGGCCCACTGCTGGGGATCAGGCAAGTCAGGGCCCACACCGTCCTTGGAGGATACTGCCAAGCTGTGTGCACTGTTCAGATGTGGCTGAGGGTCCACAGCCGGAGGCATGATTCCCAAGCTCCTGCTTGAATGGTGAGATCTGGGTTCTCATCTGTAAAGCACAAGATAACAGACCAGGTCAGACAGGGAAATGTGTGATGCACAAGCTATTCTCTGGGCCCCGAAATGCCAAGATCAGGACAGTGACCTTGCTAAGAACACCCCTTGGTCACCTAGCTTATTATGGCAGCAATTTCTAGATGAGGGCCACAAGACTCGGAACACTTTCAAAAGGTGACAGTTAGAAACCTAGGCAGTGTGCCTTTAAGCATAGCATTTGTCTCCCTGACCCGAAGCCCTTTGCCACATGAACACCCCTCCAGCAAACCCCTCAGCTACTCTCCTCAGCAGCGGACCCATGAACAAGGATCATGGAATAACAGTCAGTGCTTTTTAAATATTAAGATTCTACTGCCCATGACTCAAGTGTTCCAAACAACATCCCCCGCTGTGTTCCAAACAACGCCCACTACTGGAGTGCTCCGCCTTAAGACAGGGATAAAGGAACTCCATTAAATAAAACCCAGAGGAGGCCAGGGGCTGGCATTAATCTTCCACTATGGCCCAACAGACAAAGCAGCACAAAGCTGCCTACATGGAAGTTCTGTACCCCAAGCCCTCACAAGGTGTTTATCTGACCTTCTAAGAAATGAGAAGAGAGCTAGAGAGATAATAGCCAGATCTCCAAACAGGCCAGTTGTAGCGAGCATGATAAGGTGTTCCCTCAGCTTCCTTCTCTACAGGGAGAGGAACTCGGGGGTGACCACCACGTGCTGACTGATCCTGCTCTCTGTGGCCTTTGACCATCTATAAAGCCGGGTTCCTCTGCTTAGGCCATGTAGAACGTCTTGCCTGATTCTAAAACTATAGAGTCAGCCAATGAGATCATTAACTAATTTTGCCTTCTGGCAACTCTGCCTTCCGCAATGTTGGATTTGGGGCTACTCTGAACGAAGGGTTGGTGCTGGGTTGGCGGTGCATCCAGGGACATCCTCAGACCAACAGTAATAGCACAGAAGCACGGGCTGCTGCATAAGATGTGCTGAAACGCGATCCTGGGCTTTCTCTCCTCGCCTCACTCCCGTGCCTCTTAGCAGTCTTTTTCAGTAGGAGCTGTCCATCACTGTCTCGGGGACCAGGATTGTCAGGAACGTGAAGGAAAAGGCATCATTCTGTAGTTAACCTACTTCTCAAATGATCCTTAAAGCGCCTTTCAGAGGTGACCATTGCGGAAGTTGTGGTTTTCGATTTACATATCCGAGAAGCCCAGCTGGTGTTGACTTTCGGTAGCTTGATGTCAGATTTGTTGAAGTTGTTATGGTGAAAAGCCGATGCATATTTAATAGGGACATGCTGTTGAGTTTTGCTCTTCAGCCTGGGCTAGCAATGTGTGGCCAGATATTCTCTCAAGATTCCGGGCAATGGCATGTAGCCATAGTCCCCTGACAGTCACACCATGAGGGGAAATGACCCTCACTGGACAGTGTTTGCTGTCGATAAGGTATTTGTCAGTGTTTGATTGAGTTGTTTGGACAAAGGCTACCTTGCATGCATATTTTAAATTTAGCCTCAAGGTGTCTCCATACATAGTGAACTGTAACCTAAATTTCATGAGGGAACAAAAACTAATCAGGATGTTTCTATACCTTTACCCATGTTTGTTTTGGATATTTCTTCCTTTTCTCTGTAGACTTCCTCCTCTTGTAGACTGGAGCAGATACTGAACCATTTTTGGTGCGGAGTGTTGTTACCTGATAATAAAATAGCAAATAGAACCACCACTTGACATCTGAACAAACTAGTTCGCCTTGATAGTTTCTTTTGAAAATAGATAAAAATTCTACAGTCATACCACCCACCATACCACTGGTGAAGTCACCAGTCTTGTCTGAAAATACAGATAGAGTATTAAATACACTTTCAACTTGCCATATTTTAGTTTATGCTGATTTTATGGAACATAGCTCCTTCATAAGTTAAGGAGCATCTACTCTTCAGTGGTTAAAAAAAAGAAGTTTTATTTTCTATTCCACATTAATCATATTCAGTTGATTGACATGTATCTATGAGGCCCTATCTTGTGTCACGCACACTGCTCTGGGTCACTGTTGTTCATGCAGATAAGAACTCAATCTTCCTTAGGTGCAGTAGAAGGGACCTTGTTCTGTGAATCTGGGAGAAGAGGTGAGGAGAAGGTGAGCTGTGTGAAAGAAACATTTAGAACTCAGTGGAGCCTCCTGGGTCAAGGGTCTTCATGGAGCAGAGGATGAAGTGCTTTATGGAAGACGCTGTCCATGCAGGCTTCCAGTGGACATCGCCATGGAGAGCTAGCACTGACCCTGGCTGGCCCTCTGAGCTCTGGAGCAACAGGAAGAGATAACCCCAAACTTGGCTCAAGTTGTCCTACAAGACAGTGTCTCCTCCCCTATTACCCAAGACATTCAGAGGATGTCAGAGGATGGCACCCAGGGCAGCCAGAGAGACCATGTCTGGCTGGAGGTGGAGAGAAGTCACTCAGAATTTCCACCTCCTGCAACGATAAGCAAGATACTCCACACAAGTTACAAGTTAGGGCCGAAGTAACCATAATAGGACTTTATATGACCTGCGCAATGACTGACATATCAATGACCCCCCAAAGTCTGGCATGGATCACAGGCACTAGGATCCTTAGAGGCAAGGTATTAACAATCACAATAGTGTTCCTATACTAAAGGGGAGCACAAGAAAAAGCTCTAGGCAATGCTACTGAGTCCTTATACCTCATTAGAGTGGAGGATACAGAGGGAAGTTTGACATTCACATTAAAGGATGCTCCAGGGATTGGGGGGAAAAGAAGGGAGCACTGGGAGAAAGGGAGGAAGGAGTGAAAGGAAGAGAAAAAGGGGGGAAAGAGCAAGGGGGTCTGGGGAGGGGTGGAGAGAAGGAGGGGACCAGGGTATACTTATTAAGTTTGTATGAGTGGGGAAAAAAAAGTATATTAGTCTCTGAATCACATCTTTTGACAAAAATGTCAGTAGTTAGCAATATATTGTTGTTACATTTTGGTGACTTTTAGTTCTAGAAAAATACTCCTACTTTAGAAATATTTTAAAAATCTTATCGATAAAATGTAAAAACAAAGGAAATAATACTGAAATTATACTCTAATTATACTAAGGGAAAAAAATAATTTCCAGGTCCATTAGGACAGCATGGAGCCCGTGACCAGCCTGGGACTGCCCGGCTGCCCACCGTGTTTCTCTATGCCAGGCACAGCAGCCCAGGCTCATGCCCATACCTGCTTTGTGGGATCTAGCATTTCCATTATTCCACTACAGGCAAGAAAACGAAGCCCCAAGAAATTGCCCAAGATCATAAGGTACTAAATGTTAAAATTAGGAATTCAACTCCAAACCTGACTTCAGAGTTCTGAATCCTGATGCTATGGATTTAGCCCTTCATGGGCAATGCTTCGCCAGCGTACCAGCAGACGAGAGCATTTGCTGACCACAGAACCAGAGTCCAAAACCTTCTTGTCTGGCCAGGAAGATGGATGATTCTAACAAGATCATGTTGAACAGGGAGAAATGTAAGGTTGCGAATCCACTTTGACAGTTTTTACACTATCGGGAAAATATTTCCAGATTCAAGAGCCAGAGGCTGTTTAGCATGCTGGAAGTGCACCCTTGTTTATCAGTGCAAAGTATGGGGCATGTACACAAAATTCGGTAATAGTTCATTGGTCATATGAAAACCATATTGTTCAGTCCATTGATAAAAGGTCAGAATACTGTTGTTTTGTTCAGTCCATTCATAAAAGGTCAAACTACTGGAACGTATTCAGGGAAAATTGTAAGAACTTGAGCTCCTGGGTTCCTGCACTCTTTTATGGTGATGCACCACGGGTGTGGTCTTGGGCAAGTCTGTGGCTTTCCCTGTTTGTTTCTCTTATGAATTGAGCTGAGATTCTTGTGCTGTCTGGCTGAAGCTGAGTTAAACATATAAGAAATTGTATTCTTCAGGAGAGAGAGCGAGATTAACGTTCACAACTGAGTTGGTCTGTTTGAAAACCATGTGCAAAGGAATTCAGCTTGCTCCATGCAGAACGAGGAGCAAAAAGGATGGTTAGGAGTCAGTAGGAAGAGAGACTGGAATTACTATGGCTATGGCAGTCAGCACTGAAGCAGGCACCACTGAAGGACTACTTGACTTGTAGGAATGTAGAGGGTCAAAGATGATGTCCAGTTAGTTGGGTGTGGTGTGGTGGCAGGCGCCTGTGATAAATCACTTGAGAGACAGAGGCAGGAGGACCAGGGATCAGCTTCATCTACAGAGTAATCTCAAGGCCAACCTAGGTTACAGAAGACATGGAACCAAGGAAGCTCGCGGTACCTTTTCTTGAGGAACTCAAAATGAGATCATTTAGAAAGAAAATCAACCTGAAAATATCTTTTCCCATCTTTAAATCTAAAGGAAAGATACTTACATATAAATCTATGCCCTTATCCTTATTTTTGCCTCAAAAATGCATTAATACTGGCAGAAGTCCTGAGACAAAGGGAATTAAACGTGTGTTAAGACTTGTGTCGGCCAGTAAGGTGGCTCAGTGGGTAAAGATATCTGTGTGCCAACCAGGTGACCTGAGTTGGATCCCCATAAGCCCCACTTCTGACTTCTGCACATGTGCTGTGGTATACCGCCCCTCCTTTCTCAATTAAGCAAACCAACAGATAAATAAATAAATAAATAAATAATAGACTTGTGCTATATGCTGACAAAAGGTTTTCCAAAGCAACTGTTATCAGTTAAGACACCTGACTTCAGCGAGGGAAAGCACAGTCCATTCTGGTAGATGGAAAGGCAGGTTTGAATGCTGACGCCAGACTGTGGGTCACCATTCCGCTTCCTTTAGGCCATGTGACCATAGAGACTAGCCTCCGCCCCCTGTTTCTTCATCGCTAGGGTGTGGATACATCATGAAATTAACTGAAAGGCTTAAATAAGATCATACAAGTGTGTGGAGAGTAATTAAGTACTTAATAAGTACATTACTTGTATTTCATTTTCAATAGTATATTCAATATATATTTCTTGTCTTTTTTTGACAAATTGTTTGGTTTCTGCCTGCTTCTCTGTTGGTATACAGGGCTTTTTTGCTGACTCATACATTAATAAGTCTTTGCCTGTTATTTATATACTATAGGGCCTTTTAAGTTTTAGAACT
Organism: Typhlomys cinereus; assembly: GCA_023101885.1. Classification (NCBI taxonomy): domain Eukaryota; kingdom Metazoa; phylum Chordata; class Mammalia; order Rodentia; family Platacanthomyidae; genus Typhlomys; species Typhlomys cinereus. The sequence continues at coordinate 516,081 of JALPQD010000121.1, read as the reverse complement.
GAATGTATGGCAGAACCAGTTGGGGAGTTTGAGAATTTGAATCCTTCTGTGTGGGTGAGGATTAAACATTGCAATTGTGAGTACTGTTTGGGGTTCTCTCCTTTAGTGCTAGGGTTAAGATACAGTAGCTTATTTGAATACTGGCATCTGCTTTTTTGCTTGTGTTTGCCCGAAGCTTAAGATATAGAAGCTAAATGTTTCTGTTTGTAACCAGAGAAGTTTTCCATTGCCTTTCGGATGCTTCATTTTCCTATATGTTAACGAAGTTCGTTCTCAGTCTTACAGTTGCATGTCCCCCTGGTCTTTTGAGAGGCTCTTGCTCCTGTGTGTGTTGCTAAATCAATCTGGGCTTCCATAATTTCAAAAAAAGGAGATGGATGTACTAAAATCAGACTTTCTCAAAGTCTTATAAGATGCTTTTTAGAAGAAGAGTACCCTGGCCAAATAAGCTTGGAAAAAAATGCGTATCAGTATGCCAAAGTCCTTAAGAACGAGTGTGGTAAAATAGGGCTACTCAGCAAGTCCATTTCCAAGTAAGCCCCCCAGAAAATGGAAGACTATATGTGCAGGAAATTTGTATAGAGCACTCACGGCTGTGTAATTCACACCAATCAAGAGGTGGAGCAGCCCATCCGTCCATCAGCTGATGAAGAGACAAGTAAACTGCCTGGAAAGGGCGGGGAGATATTTATTCATCCACAGAGTGAAGCACTGATTCCTGTTAGACATGAACAAACTTTGGAAACAACCTAAATGAAAGAACTCGATTTCAGAGGCGCACATGAAATAATTTCATTTGTAGGAAATGTGTGCACTGAGCAAATCTGTGGCAACAGAGTGGGTTAGTGACTATTGGAGACAGAAGAAAGTGAGGATGGGGTGGCTCCACATGGGCATGGGTTTTCTTGGTGGGGAGATAAAGGGTTCTAAAGCCAGCATAAATTGAAGAGTGCACAACTGCAAATAAACTAAACCCACTGAACTATGCGTGCCCTTTGAAAGGCTGATTTTTGCTGAGCCCAGTGGTCCGCCCTTACAGCCCTAGCATTCAGGAGGTCAAAGGAGGAAGATAGCAATCTAGTCTAGTCCAGTCTGAGCTGTATAGTTAGACTCTCTTTTTCTCTCTTTATTTAATTCAGGATTGTATGGGGGTGAATTTTGTGATATGTGAGTTATAGCTCATAAAGCTGTTTTGGAAGTTGGAGAAGTATTGAGCTTTGAAGGAGCTGAGTATACCCCAGAGCATCTCTGACTCACCCCAGGCCCTTCGGCAAGGTATTTTTTCTAACATCTTCAAGCCTTAGTTTCTTCAAGTGAAAAACATGTCCCCCGGCGCCACTCTGCATTGTGCTTTCCAAATGACTCTTCTAGTCTGGTCTTTGCAGCTTCTCCCACAGAGGACAAAGTAATGATGGAAAGTCCACGTGCTGAGAGAGAGGTTTGAGCAGCGGGAGAGGGATGGTGCATGGATTTGAATCCATACCTGCCAGGCCAGGTACTGTGAACGTGTCTTTCCGGCAGGGCTCCCTCATGATAAGTAGAAGGGCGGCCATATTGTCCGAGGAGAACCATACTACAGCGGTATGAGGGAAGGTTCTAGCCAGGGATGATGGGAAGGAGCAAGTTAGGAGAATCATATCCACACTCATGCTTCCACTGGAGTCCCCTGGCCAGTTTTCTAACCTCTTCCAGCTTTATATTCCTGCTGTTCCACTTACTCTTCTGTAATTGTGAGAAATTGATCTGACCGATCGACTTAAGGGAGAAAAGGTTTTTTATTTGGATAATAGTTCCAGAGGGGGTGGATCCATTATGGCAGGGAATACATGGGGTAGGCAAAAACGTGGGTCAGGAGCAGGAGGACCCTTGTTAGCCTGTAGCCAAACTTAGGAAGGAGAGAGAGAGAGAGAAAGAAAGAGAGAGAGAGAGAGAGAGAGTAGAAAGCGGGCCGGGTTAAAAAATCTCAAGACTTAACACTAATGATGTACTTCCTTCATAAGGATTCAACTCCAGAAAATTCTATATCTTTCCTAAACAGCACCACCAGTGTGAAGACCAAGTATTCAAACACATGAGCCTGTGGAGACTTCCTGGGGAACTAATAAGGCTTCATTCTGCTATAGGTCCTGTCATATTTCATTTAAGGCCCACGACCACCCTGAGTCAGGTGGCCACACCCTTCCATAGAGGAACGAAGGAGACACCAGAGCTGACAGACTTGGGACTGGTGAGTCTCCATTCAAATTTGTATTTACTGTGAGTCTCTGAGATTATCAAGGATCACGTCATGAGTACATACCTCCTTCATTTCCCTAGAATTTGACACTTGTTCCTACTTACTATAAAATATAGACAATGCTTCAATGGATAAAATTACAAGTGAAATTCTGCACAGCTCTCTGGTTATTTCCTTGAGGCAGATTCTTAGAAGTGGATTTACTAGGTCAAAGGGTGTGAACTCATGGGCTGCTCTATGTATGTGTGGCCAAGCAACTTTCCAGAAAGGAAAGTGAGTAGAGCTGGAGGAACAAAGGGGGCACCAGAGCTGGTGCTTCTCATTCAATTTTATATTCACTGTGAGTCTTTGAGATTATTAATATCATGTATTGTCATGGATACGTACATACTTCCTTCATTTCCCTAGAATCTGATACTTGTTCCTGTTCACTATAAAATATAGACAATGCTTCAATGGATAAAATTACACAGAAATTCTGCACAGTGAGCAGTGCTGGAGATGCCAGGTGTGGCCTTGGACCCATTCTGTGGGCACGCCTTCCCAAGAAGCCCTCATTGGCAAGGTGCAGCATAAGTCCAGGGGGAGTGAGGAGTCCTGCTGACAGCTTTATAGGAGACACTGCTGAGAGCCGGGGTGTCTCCGGCGATGTGTAAATGCCAATCTGCACTGGAAGAGGAGGACTTGGTTGTCAACCAGCCAGTACTGACAAATTCTGAGCACTTATTATTTGCTCTATAAATAAAGTATGCTAATTGAGCATTCCTGACAATAATCTCCTGCATTTTATTAGTGTAGACTTGATGGCTATGTCCATTTTCATGGAGAGAATGAGGAAACTGAACCACAGAAGTGGCGAGTAAGTTGTCTGAGGTCACTGATTCCATTAAGATTTAGTGTGACCCAACATTTGGACTCTAGTGGTGCTGTTGGAGTGTCCGGCGGTGGGCAAGGACTTATCTCGGTCAGCTAGTCTTGAATGTCTGGTGAACTCTCATAAGAACAGAGCATAACAGGTCATTGGGCATCACTGGAAAGTCTAGCAGCATCCCGATGAGCCAAGGTACCACCAACACGTGACAGGTGGTTTTCATCTACATGCTCTGCATTTGGTAAAGGGCAACTTTACTTGTCTCTAGTCTCCACGAGTGACTGGCACAGAAAATCTCTGTGGACATCCAAACCTTCCGGGGTCTGCTTAGCCAGCCTGTCATCTTCTGTCCTCCATCTTCAGCTGCTTCAGGGCTGGCAGGTCAGGAGTAGTGTGATTTTTCAGATTCTAAAAAATAATTTTCTTTTCTTACATAGAAAGAAAGAGGGAGAAAGAGACAGAGAAAGAACAGGCACATGTATGTCATGCACGTGTTGAGGTCAGAGGTCAACCCTCAGAGGTCAATTCTTTCCTTCCGCCCTATAGGCACTGGGGATAGAACTCAGGTCACCAGTATTGCACATAGGAACCTTTACCTTCTGAGCCATCTTGCTGGCCCAGTGCTAGATTCTTGAGTGGCCGTTGCCGTTGCAAGCTCAAGTCTGAGCGTGGAACATCACAAAGGTTCTCTCTGCAAGATGTAGAGCAGCATCCAGGTGTGGGCATGGATAAGAATAGGTGGGTCAACAAAGAGCTCAGTGTCCTTTTCCCCTCCTTCCCAATGGATGGCAAACTCAGGCCCTGCTGCCCCTGTTTGCAACTGAGGTCTCTGGGGTCTACAGCCATGTGACACAGAAGGAATGAATGGCAATAGATGCTATAGGATTCCCCAACATGTAATGAAGCATCCAGGTTTGCAGCCAGGGAAAAAGGAATCGGTCTGAGGATGTGGAAAAAGAAGTGAAAGAGATGCTGCATTAGTTACTTTTCTTGTTGCTGTGACAAAATGCCTGAGAAGACAACTTACGGATGGAAGGGTTTATTTAGACCTATAAAATGAGGCTTCAGTCCATCATGGCGGGGCAGGTACGGTGGCAAGAGTGGGTGCCGCTGATCCTGTTAGGTCCTCACTGGGGAGGCAGACAAAGAAGAACACCGATGCTCAGCTTGAACTCGCCTTTTTTTATTTTTAGTCAACCTCGTTCCGTGGGACTATGTTGTCCACATTCAAGGTGGTCTTTCGGCTTCAGTTAAATCTCTTTGGAGACTCGCAGAGACGTGTGTTTCTGTGGTGGTTCTTAATCCAGCCCAGTTGGCAGTGAAGGTCAGTTTTCACTGAGGCCGAAGGGGAAGACTGGACAGGGAGGATGAAGTGAATCCTGAAGATATCGGGGTCTCCCCACTACTGGCACTGTATAAGCGAAAAGAAGATGAAAGCATTAGAGTGACATTTGGTGCCAGGGTGTGGGCTTCCTGGTGAGAGAAGAGGCTGGAAAAGGACGGCCCGGAGACCTCTGGAGACCTCTGGTGGGGTACACCACAGGCACCTACTCATCGAGACAGACTCCCGGGTCTTTTTAGCTAGCAAAACAACTTCGGGTCCAGTCTTTCTCACTGGCCTGACCCTATCCCTCCAGGTCAGCCTACATCACAGGGCTCCAGAGCAACAAAACTGGGTCTCTCCCCCTTTTTAGTTGGGAGGACAAAGAAACAGAAGGAAGTCCTGGGACTTCCTGCCACCTGCCAGTCCTGTCCATCTTCTTGCAGGCTGGGGGTCCTTGTGAGGGCACAGTGGGACCATGAGACGTCACGCCCACCCCGAAGCTCATGCACAGAGCTGTGGATTTTCCTCTGCATCTCAGAATGTCTGGATGCAGCCCTCAGCAGATGCCAGCCGTGGGTCTGGCCAGGGGAGAACAGGAGGCAGGCTTTAGAGATGGGGACTCCGGCATCAGCAAATTCCTGAGAGAGACGTTGGATAGAAAGTCAGCATTTGCATGCTTGGAATGAGAGAACAAAACCAGATGCCGTCCGGGAAAGGCCCTGGAGACACCTGGCTTCCTGTCTGTCCGCTACTCCTATTGTCCAGGAAGCCTGAGCACTCTTCAGCTGTGGGGTGGGGTTAGTGTCCTTTCAAGGGAGACCCAGGACACTTGGCAGCCAGAGAAAGGGAGTGGCGGGTTCAGTGCCACTTCCCAGTGCCAAGCGGCTTTGGACGAGGAACAAGCTCTCTGAAACTATAAAACTGCACATTTAAAGGCAAAGCACTAACATTCAATTTTATAGGCCCGATACAGTTATACTTGGGAGTGAAACTCAGTGGAGGGACTGGGTCCACCAATGGAATCGTTTCAGACCCAGGAAAGTCCCTGTGGGACAGTGGTGACTGGTCAGGACCAGCTTCTAGGTAGCAGGTCCTCTAGTTGATGTCGCTCTTCCTGAGAGCCAGCCCAGGCAGCGAGATTGCGTGCTCCGCAAGCGTCAGAGGGTGGCAGCTGAGATGGCTGCATTGTCGGGGCTCAGTGGGGTTTCCCAGCTGAAAGAGCATGGCTCACAGATCCCAAATACTCAAGTCTTCTCTGTCTGAGCTTAAGGTTTAAGGTTTTCTATTTCTCTCCAGAACCCTGATGCCAGCCCCCCCCCCACTTCAGATGCTAGAATGGTTATGTCCCTTAAGACAGAGGGTTCTCAAGATCACACGTGCATGAAGGTGGAGCTCACTAGCCTGTATTGCTCATGGGTCCTTGGTGATTCCTACATTGAGAACACCTGTGTCTGGCTCGGGTCTGCAGGCATTTCTCCAATTCTACACAAAGGGTCACGAGGCCCGGAATCACTCAGATCTGATGTCCCAGTGAGGGGCTTTGGGGCTTCTGCGGGCTGGTGAGTATATGTGACTTTGAAATTGGCTTTAGAGCTGGAGAGATGGCTCAGGGATTAAAGCCTTGCAAACAAAAGGACTGAGTTCAGATCTCCAGATGACACAAAAATACTAGGTGGAAATGGTGGTGGCTTACAATTTTGGTCCAGGAAGGCAGAACCTGGGTAACCCCAGAGCAAAACAGTAAGATGGTAGAGCAATCCAGGATGATTGCTGATGTCACCCTTGGTCTTCCATAGGCACACACACTCGGGTGCTGTCTTGCACATACATCCTCATACATGTACATCTATACACATGCACACACACACACACACACACACACACACACACACACACACACAGATTGAATGTGGCTCCAAGTGTTGGCTTCAGTATTTGCCACTGCAGTGTCAGATGGTTTCTATAAAAGAAGGTTCTGTCTCTCTGGCCCTTCATTTCCATCATTCCTCCCCAAACCCTTCTGTCCCTTTAGGACTAGTGCCCAGTTGGACATGCTGGGGGCCCTGTTTGATGGAGAAGAAATCCCCTCATTCTTTCTCACTGAGCCTTCTTCTCTTAGGACTCCATCAACTCTTGGGGTTCTGTTATCTTACTTCTTGAAACCACTTCCCCCCTCACAGGCCTCACCTTTTGGTGACGCTGAAGCCCCAGCCTCCTGCAGCTTTCCAGTCTGTGTCTCCGCACCCCCATTCCCCCATGTCCAACTCCCACTAGCCTTTTCCTCGTGTGGCTGTGAGTGTGGTCAGGGCACCTTCTCTAAAGTTTCTCTCCTACACACCATCCCAACTCCAAGGAAGGGCCCAGGGTCCAGGATCATAACGACCTGTGGGAAAGACTTGCCTCCAGCTGCAAAGTACATAGGAAGCCATTACTTCACAAAGGGAGAGGCGGCAAAGGAGCTCGATAAATATTTGTTGAATAAGAGAACACAAAAGCTACCTTCCATGATGCACACTCAAAACCCTTCTTAAGAAAAAGCCCCGTGGGAGCCTTTGCAGGTATGTGTGGAAAGCCCTTGATCTTTTGTCCCACAGTGAGGACACTCGAATCCTGCTGGGCAGGAGATTTCTAATGCGTTTATGGTAGCTGGTATCCCAGTTCACAGGTACCCAGAGGGTCCCAGGAATAACATGTTTAGGAAGCCCTGAGGTGAGTAAATCAAAGTCAGTCCTGTACCAGGCTGAAGTGGGCTCAGGTGGTGGGATCACGACACCTCAGTCCCCATGACCAGCCCCCAGCTGGTCTGCAGGACAGGTGCGGGAAGCCCGGGAGGACCGAGCTGGGGCTGCAACAAAGGCAATTATTTTTACTTTCTCGCTCATCCCCTGTCAGCACAGGGGGTCATATTTGTACCCAGAATGATAGGATTCCTTTCCTTCCAGGCTTCTATCAGCAAGAGAAGTGCCGCCTTTTCTAGATTCCCACAGAGATGAGTAGCCTGGAGGGTAAATACCAGGACTACAAGTAGTTGATGATCCAGGATCATAAGTCTCTCTCTCGCTCTCTTTTTCTCTTGCACACACACGCGCACACACACACACACACACACACACACACACACACACTCATACAAAAACAAGCCTGAGTGTGAGCCTTGAAGCTAAAGGGTAGTAGAAAACGTGTCATTCAGGAATCACAGGAAGACTTTAGTGGGAACACAGGCACACATAGATGGCCAGAGTTTGAAGGGTGCCCCCTTGATGCCCTTCACTTTTGATTTTCTCTTGCCTAGTCACAAGGTGATCTGAGCCCCATCACTCAAGTACATAAGGTCACAGGGATCAGCAAATATTCGTTGGATAAGTGAATGGATAGAAGGATGGAAGGAAAGATGGAAAGATACAAGCAAGGATGGATGGGTATGGAAGGATGGATAGGTGGATAGAAAGATGGATGGATAGATGAATGGGTTAATGAAAGGAAGAAAGAGATAAGTTGAGTGAGGAAGAGAAGGAATAAGGAAAGGAGAGGGAGAGGAGGAGAAGGAAAGCAAGACAGACAGGTAGACAGGCATTTTTTAATTGCAAGTTTGCCAGACTTGTTGCTGAACTGAAGAGTTTGGGAGTTATTCTATAGTTTTCTATCAGCTTTGTACTCTTGGAGACACAGGAGGTTGACTGAGTCAAGCTCAGGCTACCTGAGACAGACAGACAAACAGACACACACATACACATGCATGCATGCACGCATGCACACATGCATGCGTGCACGCACTGCCCTTGATGGGAGCCTTCAGTGTGAGGGCAGAGCCCAGAGGTTTTGGGCATCTGGTATGGTCAGCAGTGCCTGCCTCACTTGTCCTCTTCTTATACCCACGAACCAGGAGCCCTGATGGCAGATTGCTGCAGCCGTAACCCACCAAGCTTAGCTCCACTCCTCCAGCACAGGTGACACCATCGTCACAGACACTTCTGAGTCCCTTCGTCAGCATTTAATTCTGCCCATTATGTGCCAAGCATCAGTTTGCACTGGGGGCACTATGGGAGGAAATTCTCTGCCTGCAGGACTCAGGCTCTATTGCAGAAATGGCTACAACAGGCTTTACCCACACTAGGGCTGCTCCTGGAGAAGGTGACATGGAAGTTGTGTGTGTGTGTGTGTGTGTGCGCGCGCGCATTTGTGTTGTATGTGGATGGAGGTACATGTGTGTGCAGGCAAGTGCGCAAAGGCTGCAAGAGTAACACTGAGAATCATCTTGGGTGGCTCTTCCATCTTATCGTTTTGCTCTGGGGATTACCAGACTCCACATTTCAGGGTCATAATTATAGGACGTGGCCACATATACCACACATTTTATATTCACCTGGTATTTTTACATGGGATCTGAACTGAGGCCCTTTTGTTTGCAAGACATAAGTTTTAACCGCTGAGTCATCTCTCCAGCGCCTGATTTGAAGAATAAATAGGAATGACTCATGTTGCTTGGTAAGGAAGGTGGGCACCTATTCCGGGTCCAAGGATTAGCTTCTGCAGGACCCCAAAAGGGACTGAGGCGCATGACCCATTCTTGCTGGACTGACGAGTGACCAGAAAGCAGGGAATTCTTTCCAGAAAAAAGTACAGGAAACTTTGCTCCAACCTTTTTGCAGTCTCAAGCTATGTCATTCCCAGGAGGCACCCCTTCCTTGTGTTCTCATGTCTCCCCCACAATGTCATGAAGTTGTTTGGAGCTGTCCTTTGGGTGACAGTGAGTGTGAGGTGCTAAGGGACTTTCTCAGAGGTGCTGGGAAGAGTTAGTGGATTGCACTCGGGAGCCACGGGATCTGTCTATAGGTGACAAAGTCCCAGTGACAGAGACCCGGGCAAGGACAGGGCAAGGGCTGGCCCTGCTCACCCATGGCCAAGTGAGCTGAGCAGGTCCGCTCCTCAGAAAGGAGCCTGCTGGGAACCAGGCATGGAGAACAGAGCAGAGAGATTGGAACAAACTTGAGATGCGGCGAAGGCACAGAGTGATGCCTGGCCCCTAGCCACGGGGGCTCCCAGTGCCTGAGGGAGCCAGCGTCGCCTGTGGACAGAACTTGCTCTTTTGGATGGCGTCCCCCTGGTTACTTTGCTGAGCCATTGGTGAGATTGAAGCCCACAAGGAGGAGGATTCTGGTGGGCAGGGAGCGGTCATCTTGGACCTGTTCCTTACAATGCTGTTGCTGGCCTTCTGTCCATCACACGCTGGTGGCATTTCACAGTGGTTCCCAGTATTGATTCAGAACTTGTCGCAGAACAGCGCTGCTGTTCTCTCACTTCGCACCCCACCTCAGTGATACAGACTGGGAGGGGAGGAAGCGGGAAGCTGTGTTTTTGCTTCCTCCCTGTCAGAGACAGGAGGCAGGTGGGGAGAAAGCCACAAGTCGTGGCTGAGGCCAAGTTGCGGGGAGACTTGAGAGACTAGAAGCTGAGCCCCAACTGCTGCATGGCCCGGCCACTGTTCCCAGGTGCGGAGCTGGGCCTACTCTGTCTGCAGGCCCCAGCGTTTTCCCTCCCGTGTCTCACTGTGACCATTCGATGATGGCTGAATGATCTGTACCCAGGCCATGGGTGGGGTCCGGGACAGGTCGCTGCATGGAGCCAGGCCTGATCTGTCTTCTCTAAGCGTGGGCCACAGGCCTGGGCCGCTGGAGGTTGGGGCTCCCCTCCTGGGGTGGAGAGGCCACCGGAGCTGAGTCACTGAGGATTTCCTTGAGATTAAGGATCTGAAGTCCAGGGTACCTGGTTGTGGTTGAGGCACTTGGCTCTCCTGGCCAGGCACTAATCCTAGCAAAATACTTGGTATTTCCAGTCATTCCGGCTGGAATTAAACTTAAATCGGTCCAAAAAAGCGCAGCCAGGAGAATGTGAGTAAGCTTGCCAAAGGCACCAGGCATCCGGCCTGCTCCGACTTCTGAGATGCTGGCCTCGCCTCTCAGGAGCCGTGGGCAGGAGCGAGAAGACATAAAAGAAGACATAAGACATAAGCCGTCCCTCACCTGGACCCCTCCTGCTTACTGAGCGGCCAGAGCGCAGGCAGCACAGCTGGGTTCAGGGCTGGGGTGGAATATCTCCTGTGCTGCACACACGTGCACGTGGTAGGCGGAGAAGCACCATGCTTGGGGGAGAAGAATATGGACATGGGAACTAGCTTACCTGCACGGGACTCCGGCGCCCCTTGATCTACTAGCCGTACACCCATGGGTGCCTTAACTTTCCCTTTCGGATCATGCAGATAGTAATAGTCATTTTGCTTCCTGTCTGTATTAAATGTCAATTACATCCGAAGAACTTCTAAATCATGTCTGATGTGTTCCAAGCACACTGTGTGTTAGTTAGTGTTCTCTGTGCCTTAATTTCTTCATTTGCATGAGGAAGCCAGAGTAGAACTTGACCCTTCAAGGCTCCCATTCTGCTGACATTCTCCAGATGCGAGTGCAGCACCAGGCTCCACAGAGGGCAACGTTCTGCTCTTGGAAGGGCACGTGCCCCTCCATGGGAGAAATGGGTCAGACTGACAGAAGCATAGAGTCCATTAACCAACCTAATCCAGCTGCTGCACACATAAAGTTGTGTGCATGTGCAGGGCCTATGTGTGTTTGGATGTGTGCATATATATGCATGGGTGTATGTCTATATACACATATATATGCACATGTGTATTTATAGCACATCTGTTTGTATGTATATGTGAATGTGTGCATACATGTATTAATGTGTGTTCATGGGCATGTTAGTATGTGTTAGCATGTATAAGTTCACAGGTGTGTGTACATACATGTATATGGACATGAACTTGTGCATACTTGTGTGCACATGTGTTTATGTATAGGAGAATGCATACACTTGTACATATGTATATGGGGGAAAGCACAATAATCTCTCTTTTCTTTGTTGTGGGGATGGATCCTAGTGGTCAGGGAAAGAAACTAGAACCCAAGAAGGGGGAGGGGAAGAATGGAAGATCTGAAGAATGAAAGACAGGATTATTCCATGGTGGACACCGAGTGGTGAGTTGTGGGATTCTCTTGCCATGGGAAAGGAAAGCAAAGCTCAGAGAAGGCAAAGAACTTGCCTCGAGGCACAGAGTCCTGGACCTAGGCTGGGTTCCTTGCATATCCTGAGCTGCCTCAGGGAGTGTGCAGTCTCCGGCACAATCCACAGCTCCTATGTAGAAGGGGCATCAATGGTCCTAACCAAGAGACTACCAGCTCCAAGGTGGGAAAGAGTTGATGTCAGGCACCAGAGAAGGTGACTCCAAGTGCTGAGTGAAGATGTCCCACCCCCGGGGTAGGAGAGAAGCTGCTGAATGGAAGAAAGCTGGGCTCCAGAAAGGCCCTCGGCTGGGACTCCATGGTATTTATGTCTTAGTGCTCTTCTGACTTGTCTGTCTTTGGGGACAGCAAGTTGCCTTTCTGAGCCTTGGTCTGTACATCTGTCAAATGGTAACACTGCCCCACCCTGCCCAGCCGTGCCTCCTAAGACGAAGCAATGTAGAACAGGGGTGGAGTGGTGGGCTTCTAGTGCCAACACCGACCCCAAGCAACTGGGTGACTTTGGACAAGTCATTCAGCCATTTGGCTTCACTCATGAACTGGAAACAGTAGTTAGCACCTTATAGAGCTCCTGCAAGGTAGATCCTCTGAGAAAAACACCTCATGTAAGAAAGGGGCTAAGAACTATAAATTACTGTTGATATCACTGCTGTTTGATAGGCTGTTATGAGAGAGAAATGAGCATGTCTGAGCCTGCTCATCTGTAGAAAGGTCTGCAGTAGGAGGGAATAGACTGTATTTTTGTTTGTAGTTCCTCAGGCCCTGCTTTCTTGGGGAGTAACACATCCCTGCCCCATGACTTTGGATTTGACCACATGACACACACAACCCACGAATGTGAAAGAGCAGGGCACACACGGCTTGGGCAGAAGCTTCTCCAGGACCGTACTTTCGCTTTTTCTCCTACCATGAGAATACACTGATAGTGTGGGGGCGGTTTCTGCGGTCTGGGCCTGGGGAAGAGGGGGAATCATGGGGCAGAGCCCCAGGGGCCACCATGTATTGGCAGCCTCCGGCAAAGTTGTCCATGAGGAACGTGTTCATGCCATGAGCCGCTGATGTGTGGAGGTTGCTAGTTCCCACCATCAGACTGACACGTATGGAAGGTGGGAAGAAGAGGAGTCTCCAAGAAGATGTCCCATAACCCACTAGAGAACAGAAGAATCAAACTTTGGCAGCTGAAGTCCGGGAGAGAATCAGACAGACAGACATCAGACACACATGTGCACGCACACGCACGCATGCGCACACACACGCATGCCTACACACACGCGTCGAGGAGACTCTCCATACTGAGATGTGCTTTATTTCCATGAATCACTGCCAGTCTTCCATTCTGGGGGTAGCTGGCTGTCCTACAGGCCCTTCCTTGGCACCCCTTACCTACCCCAGGGGCTCGTCCCCTGATCCTGTCTTGGATTCCCGGGGTTGCCCCACTGAGCACCACTGAGCACAACTTTGCTTTGCATTGGCTCCCGTGTTGTTTGCTTTTTTGGTGCCATCCCACTGCCAACAAGAAGGACGCCAGCCAGCATCAGCCCCCACCACAGACCCAGGGAAACATTTGGCGGCCTCTGGTTGGCTGTGCTTCACTTCCCGGGGTCTTCTTTCCAGAATTGGATCCGTTTGCCATCACACTCTGTCCGGCCCAGGAGGAGGCCCGTGAAGAAATGGTGAAGGCAGATGCGCCCTCTCCCCACCAGGCCGCAGCTCTCACTGGCGGCCCAAGAGGGCCTGGCAACTGTCCTCTGCTCTTTGGGAGAGGGTCTGCGGAAGGATTCTGACCTCACTGGGCCCGGCAGCTTTCCATTTGGAGGGATTTCCATCCAGGAGGCAAAGCAAACATCTGGTTACACAGTTCCTCTTTCCCTGCCAACCCCTCCTCCTTAGGGATTCCAGACATTTCTTCCATCTCTTCTCTGCTTTCTTTCCGTACCATCTAGCTGGGCTCTGGCTGCTTTGATCATCTCTCCATTCCATGGAGCTACGTATCCTCTCTGGCCTGCTCCTGGCCCCAGCAGGATTTTCCCTGTGAGTTTCTGTGGTCGCTGTCCTGTTATTTACCACCCTGCACTTGCGGGCTCTCGCTGCTCGGGAGACTTTCCAAGCACGCCTTGGTCTAGGGAGGTTTGGCTTCCTAAGAAGCTGCCTCCACAGCCCAGCAGTATCTAGCAGGAACCAGCTCAGAGACGTGTGGCTTAGCGATGCACCCCCTGATTTCAGGGTGCAGGGGGACCCAAGGTATGTTCGGCAGCCATGGGGGCTTCAGGCTAGGTCTGTGGAGCCTGAGAGAAACTCGGGCTGCCCCATGGGACCACCACAAAGCAGCTCAGGGCCTTATCAGCCAAGCCAGGGGGATTTGTGATTTCCCCAGATCCCAACATCCTTCTGTCCCTGATCACTTTGTGCCTTCGGCCTCTGCGTGACTCGGTTTCTCGTGGCTCCTGCTCTGATCTTCTTCCATCTGTCTCTTTCTCCTCTCTGTTTCATTTCTGCTTGTCGGTCACATCCGACTAGTGGTCTAACAGGCTTGACATACTCTCCCATCTCGCTCTTCGGAAGACGGTTGGTGGGAAAATTCTGATCTCACTGTGCTGGGCATTGCTTGCTGCCAACTTCTGTAACTTTTTCAACTCTAGCCCACCACACTCCAACACGCAGGGCCTGCCACAGCTCCCATGGATGCCCCGTCACCTGGAGGCACAGCCTGATTCCCTGTACTTCCTACTCAAGTGCCCATGCAGACATTTCTCATCTCCATAATGTCTCCTTCCTTCACCCTCCCCTTCCAGGGTTCCAAAGATCCCTGGCAAGTCATGCCCTTGCAGGAAGGGGGCCTGCCTGTCTCCCCCATACTGCTCCTCTAGGGCTGTGGCTTGGGAAGTACCACTGTGGGGAATGAGTTGCCTACACCTTGGCATCTGATGAATTCGTGCTCACTTCTGTGGTCCAGCCTCTGCAGACACAGGAAGGAATGAGGCAGGAGCGCCATGTGTGGGAGGGAGCTGACAGAACCCCAGAACAACTCAAGAGTATGTCACACCTTTGTTGGAACCTGCCAGAGGATTTCATTTGCACCACGACTCACAGCTAGTCCTCGTGGCTTGCGGACTCCTTTACGATCCAAGGCCTGCTGACTTCTCCAAGCTTCTCTCAGGTCACATTGCTCCCGACCCTGCCTCCTCCATCAGCCGGACATTTAGCTCCTCCAAGACACCAACTTCTGTCTCTTTAGCCACTCTGTGAGAGCCATCGACAATCTGAACCAGGCTCTCTAATTTCCATAGTACCTGAAATGGTACTTAATGAATGTAGATGTGGGCAATTTACACATTGATGTGACTGGAGATGTACTGAGGTGTGACTGTGATTTGATCTCCAAAGAGCTACTGGTGGGAATGTTAGGGGATGGGGACTAGTGAGGAGTCAGCAATAAAGCTGACCACTTTCCTCTCCCAGTCTCATGTGTGATTTTCACACATGTCCTCCACTGGGGGACATCTGCCATGAAGTAACGCAGTCATGGAATCCTTGTGGGAGTTGCAGCTATGCTGTTGAGAGTTTCAGCCTCCAACACTGTAAGTTGAAGAAACCTATGGCACACCTTCCTCTGGCAGGGTTTTACCTTTAAAAGGTGTTACAACCCTCCTAAATATTACACCAGCTAAGGATTGAAATACATGAACCTTTGGGGACAACTCACATTCAAACCATGACATGTGGTGTGTATATATGTGTGTGGTACGTATGTGTGTGCATATGTATGGTGTGTATGTGTAGTGTGTGATATGAAGAACGTGTATGTATGGTATGTGATATGTGTGTAGTATATATGTGTGTATATGTATGTATGTATAGGTGTTTGTGCTGTATGTATATATGCTTGTGTATGTGCTGTATATATATGTATTTGGAGTGTGTCTGTGGTATATGGGGTGCATATGTAATATGTGACATGTGGGTATGAATTTATGTGGCATTTATGTGATGTGCGTATGTGTGGTGTGGTTTGATGTATGTGCATGAATGTACATGTGTGAGCTTGCCATGACATGTATGTGTAGGTCATATGATAGTTTAGCAAAGCATTAGCGTCAAATAGCTCTGGATCACTACTTAGCATGTCACTGCCTAGCTTGCTGACCTCGGCTCACCATTTACTATCTCCACATCTCAGTTTCCTTATCTTCCATATGGAATTACAGTGGTCCTGATTGCGATGAGGCCCTGAGACAGGGCGAGCAGAAGGCAGAACACAGTGGCCCGCAGATGGTCATTCTTCAGTTAAGCCTCAACGATGCATGCAATTACAACTATTGACAAAATAATGATAACTACAAATAAAATAATGATGCCTCCCAAACTTAAAACCTAGAAAAACTCATGCTCAGTTAGGGTCTCTGAGAGTATGAGCTGGGTATGAGCTGGATCTTGGGATTTCCTGACCTGTCCTGGGCTGTTAGGATGAACAACTTGGTAAACAGGGACTGAGCAGCCCAAGCCTGTCTTTTGACCTGTCTTTCCAGCCAACATGGCCAGAGGGTTGGGATGGGCCAGGCCTGCAGGTGCTGAACTTGGCTCCACTTTGAGGGGCTTGGAGCAGAGATGAGAGCACAGGACCCTGCTGGCGTCAGTCTTCACCTCTCACCTTGCTTCAGGCAGGCTCTCTCTTTCTGTTGTGTTCTGCTTCTGAGTGTTCTTTTGAGTCCACTTCCCATCTCGGTAGGAGCACCGGGATTACAGACGCACCACCATACCTGCTTTTACGTGAGTTCTTGGGATTCAAACTCAGGTTCTCATACTTGTGTCGCAAGCGCTTTATCCACTGAGTCATCTCCCCATTCCTTGCTAAAGAGTCTGACAAACTGTGAGGGGAGGCAGCAAATGAAAACAGTGCTGAAGACTCTAGTCCTGCCAGGCTTCCTGTCTGCATGCGTCGCTGCCTGCAGACTGAACATCCAGTGCTGCTGCTGGTGAGTCTTACAACATACTTCAGGCTCTCATGCATATGAAGCGACTCTGGTGCCCCCTGCCAAGTATCTCTGTGTCACTGTGAGTTTTAGAATGCAGGCTCATCTTGCTGTGGGTACCAGACCATCATTACATTGCACTTGTGTGACAGCAGCATTGGAACCCAAGACCTTAGTTCTGACTCACAGTGAGTCAACGGCGAGCTTAGGCCCTGCTGTTTCCAAATGGTAGAGTGTTAAGTCACTGTTGAACTTGCCTGGGTGATTTGAACAAAAGCAGAGATAAAACTTGTGGAGATCTCAGTTTGAAAGTTCAGTCACTGTTAGCTGGTTATAAAATTCATTGAAACAACTTATACTTGTGATTGTATCACACCCTCACCATAAAGCTATGAGACCGATAAAGCGGTCTCCTTTTGTGGAAGGAGCCAAGGTTTAGAGGGATGTCAGTGTGAAACAGATCTGCCTTGAGCTGGCCTTCAGAGTTGAGCAATAAAGCTTGACCTAAAGTAGTTTCCCTGCAGAGAACTGTAACCTAACCCAACAGTATGTCCTTGTAACCAAGCAACTAACTCTTAGCCAATCACAGCAGTTGAGTTTCAGCCAATTACAGGCTGCCCACAGATCAGACCATGTCTATCTAAGGTAAATTCTTACTGCAGCCAATCAGGGTATTCCTCTATGTTTATGTCACTTCCATTTTTCTGGCCATGAGTAAAACCTGCCTGATCTTGCAGAGGTCTGGAGAGATGAGCCTTGTCTGGAACGTATCATGGTTCTAGAATCCTTTTTTTACTCAAGGAAGTGACATTAAATTGAACTGGTTGCAGTATTCTTTCAATTGAGTTACACGACAGCTGTATTGTACATTCCCTACTTTGGGGGTTCTCACACAATCTCTAATACCTGTCCCCTTATCTTTTCTTCCCCACCCCACTTCCTTCTCCTCCCTCCTCTTCCTTTCTGGCTTAGGAGGTGTGAGATGAGGTCAAGAGATAACTGTTTTACAGTCAAACCAGATAGAGTTTCTAGGGCTGGTTCTAGATTGGCAGAAGCTATGGCCAACGCTAGTCCTTCAAGATTAACAGGAAGCCTACAGGTCATACCGTACACAGTAGAAACTTCTCAAAGATCTACTTTGAGAAGATCTACTTCCTAGAGGCCTCAACATTAGCTCACAGAACAGAAGTGGAGGGGAATGCTCCCCCGTTGCCTGGAGGGTTGGTGTCTAGAGAGCACCTCTGCTCTCATGAAGGTATAGTTCTTTCTTTGAGTCCAACTCTGTAACCACCTGGTCTGGATTTGAACCTGATTTTTGTGCCTGTTTGTTTATCTTATGGACTTGATAAGTCATTTATTTATTCTCTCTTACCTCCATTTTTCATATGAAATCATCCATTTGACATCTTGGAGCTATACTTTGGCCTGTCTCCTGACACACATGAGCATTTGGCAATTATCCATTACTATTATGAATACCATGCATGATTACCCTCATCTCTCCAGTTTATGGACAGAGATTCAATTTGGAGGAAATAGTTGTAAGAACAAAAGTACAGATGAGATCACCCCAACCCCAGATTCACTTGTTCACACCGGAGTGAAAGGGGATCCACCAAAGGACCCACCTGATGAAGGGACAGGTATAAATGTGAATGCATGTATGTGCAGTGTGTGTGGGCATGTATGTGTCATGTGTTGCGTGACGTCTTTCCTCCAAACAAATAGCTGCCTCGTTTGTCTGGGACGATGAAGATCACACTGGTTGGCCGCGACATTCCCTCAGAGACAGACAGGAGGGAGGAGTTAGAATGCCTGTGTCCACCCATGTGCCTCACATATACTTGCACATGTGAGTTCTGGCAGGAGCTAGAGTGAATGTGTCCACCCACATGCCTTCACACGCGAGGTCTGGGCGGAACAGCTAGGATGTATAGGGCAAGAAAGATTAGTTGAAGGGAATTCCATCTACACAGCCATGGGAAAGCCATCAGCCCTGCTAAGGTGGGCTTTCTGGCCATGTAGTTGCCTTTGAGTCATCCCTGCTGCTGTCAGTAACCCCAGTCCTACAAGTAATCCTAATAAACGCGTTGGTTCATCAAGTTGAACCTTGGTGTAATCGTGACTTTGATCTGTCCATGAACACCCATCTGGGGTGGATGGTTGTGTAACATCTCCCCGGGGAAAGCGTCCATCCAACGGCGCACACTTGTGTGAGTGTGTGTAAGTGGTGCGCCATCTTCTGACTGGTGCTCCCATGAGCCTCCTTGGAAGCGGTGGTCACCGAGAAGCCAGCTCTGCTCTCGTGGATATGAACTCACGTGCAGGACAGGAGCGTGGAGGCAACAGGGGACCTGCCTGTCAGAGTCATGCGACTAGGTGATGCCAGGTAAGTCAAGACTCTCAGCACTGGTGGCAACGGTCAGCCTGTGGCTTGGTGCTTGGTAACCAAACAAGTTGGGTGCACTGGAGCTGTCCACTCTGCCTCTCACTGTCCCGGTGTCAGGAAAACTCGGCTAATGCTCTTGGTTCTGGAAACTCCATCCCCATCTTGGGCTTTCTCCATTACCACCAGCCCCGCTGTGCTTGGATGGCTGCCTTGGGGAATTAGTTCAGTGAAAAACAAATAACACGATTTTATTTTGAGTCATTGGCAGCCACTTGAGTTCTAACTATAAGCCTGTTCAGTTGGAAGCGGGGCCAAATGTCACTCCTTGGGACCACAGGGACTACTTCCCACACATGGACATACAGACTAGAGGCTGGAAGGATCATGACCAAAGGATGAACACGTTGTTATATGGATGGAGACACCAATGCTCAGAGAGCAGAAGCAACTTTTCAGTGGTCATGCAGCAAATCCAAGTGGACCAAGACAGAAACCCACATCTCTGAAATCTGCCCTCCCCAGATCCTCCCGCTGGGTTTATGTGGATGGATAGAATTCTTGGACGTTTTCCAGAGTTTGGGTTTCAGAGGTAAAACTGGGTTACCGTAAGTTCTAATGTTTGCAAGTGCTAAATCAAAGCTCCCCCAATATAATGACAATCATTACTCTTTTAAATATTTTACTTGCTTACGGACTTGAAAGAGTAGTGGGGAGGGGCATGCTCACGCATGCCATGACACACGGGGTGTGGGCAGAGGATAACTTTCATAAGTCAGTCAATTCTTTCCTTTCACTATATGAGTATCTGGGAACTGAACTCAGGTTGCCAGGTTTTCTAGCTGAGTCCTTCCCACTGAGCTATCGCGGTGGCCCTGATAATCATGACTCTTAATATTGACAGCAGAGTTTCAGAAGATCTTAAAGTAACTTTATCCTCAAAGATTAAATTCTACTTAGTGGAGCTTGGCAGTTACATAGTATAAAACAGCCACTTTCAAACATTAACCTGCAGAAATCAGCTGAGCAACTGATTTGTTCTGTCTCTCTTAGAGGCCCAGCTATCTAGCCACAGAGTATCCTGTTTCTCCAATCACTGGATGTTGGTTCTCCAAGTACTGCCTGAAACTCCATAAGTCTCAGACTTAAAGTCTTCATAATGCATCTGACATCATCAAGGTGGAAGCCATGCTCCTCTTCTGTTTGGGGTCCTGAGTGATAGATGGTGACAGCAGACTTAAGCAGCACTGGGGGATTATCTGGTTGAGAGAGAATGATGGGGTGTGTGGGGGCTGGCTGGTTTATGGGTGAAGATTCTTTAGGACATTTAAATTAATAATGGTGGTCCAGGTCTACAACCCAGCCATCTGGGAGGTTGAGGCAAGAGGATCTCAACTTCAATGACTGTCTGGATTAAAGAGAAAATTAACATTCATTCCTGCCCAAAGTGTTCCTTAGCAGGCACAGACCTATCATAGATGCCCAGGATTTCCAGAGAGAGATAATCAGTTATTACTGAGAGTGGAAAGCAACATTTCACACCATTTCTCTTCCCGATGACCCAAAGAGGTTGGCCGATTTTTCTCAGAAGAGGAAACAGGCACACAGTGATTCAGAAGCTTGCCAAAGGTGGCACGGAGAGCAAGCAGCAGAGCTGGGTAGAAAAGGCCCTAGCAGATACCAATACTTTTAGACTCTTCGGCTAGCGTCTTTGCTCAAAGCAAGATCTCCTGTGACCTAAACAGGCTTGAACTGCATATGCATCTAGAATGACCTTGATCCTTCTGCTACCACCCAAATGCTGGGAATGTAGTCGGGCACCACCAACACCAAGTACAACCGAGCTACACCCCCAGCAGTTGGACTGTATTTTGCAAATGTGATCTTGGGTTACACTGTGGATCGAACTACCAGAGGTGCTGTGTAAATAACATTTCCTTGGATTCCCTGCCAAAACTATCAAACAAGACCTTTAGGGATTGGAACATGGGAACATGGCCTTTTAAACACATGCCTCCAGATCTTCCAATGATGCAGAAGTTTTAGAGCTGTGCATTAATGAAGCCCAATACAGTTTGCAGACCCTGATTTCCAAGGACTGATATTGGGACCCACCTGACCCCTCAGGTCAGGGTCTTCCAGTTCTTGCTAAGGACCAGCTGTGTCTTCAGTGTAGAACCTCTGTCTAGACACAGTAAGGGTCGGGACACATGTGTGGCATAGGCTCTTCTCTTGTCTTTTACTGAGTGACTTTTGATTAACCACACCCACCCAGTCTCCACCTGTAACCTCCAATCAGCAATAAGGAGGGAGAGGTGTATCCTCACCAGTGTCTACACAAGGAGTTGGAAGGTGGAAGGGAGGAAACATGCGCCCCCAGGGCCCGGCCACAAGAAGCATTTCTTTATTCTGCTTGAGCTAATTTGACCAAAATGGTTACAAAACATTCTTAGTGTAGTTTATAAGCCCTGGGGCTGTGACTCTTACTTAGGACTCTTCCAAAGAAAGAAACAAAACAAAATGAAACAAAACAACAACAACAACAAAACCCTTTGGGAGACCGGCCATAACAACTCACAGGTTGGCGTCTGCAGAAATCTCTTTGCTTTGAAGATGGTTACCAGTTTGATGGGAGAGGATCTGTGGCTTGGGATAGTTCTGACCCAAAGAGAACCATTGGAGAGGAAGATGAAGACGCCCTTGGAAGAAAGCACAAGCTGATGCGGACCAGATCACATGGATAGATGCTCACAGATGTGGCACTTTTATCTACCGTCCTTGCAGCTGAGGACCCGGCGCAGTTGGGAGGCCTGCTTCTTTTCCACTGGCCCACTTCTCGACAGCCTGTGTCCATTCTGCCCTCTTTGATCCCAATTACTGTGCCCTCAGTATGAGGCCAAGGCAGGCCAGCTTGGTTGCTGCTGGTGAGGGTATGCACATCCAGATGGAGTTGCTGCTGCCCCCCCCATCCTGTCTGCATTTTAGATAGCCAAGGATTTAGGGGTGTGTGGTGGGAGAAGGGAAAAGACAGTAGCTGTGTCTTATGGTCATAAACTATGAATAGGCTGCCTGGAGGGCCCTTGGAACTGTTACTATGAATTTTAATTCCCAAATTAGGGCCTAGGTACTGTGAGGTCATCTTTTCCTTGAGTTCATCAAGCATTGCCATGGTACGCTGGTCTATGCTGGTCTCCTCATTACCCCAGTCATGTAAGAAAAATCTTCATTATCTTTGCACTAAATTTTTAGTACTTATTTGTCTGTGTGTGTGAAAGATAGAGAGAAAGAGAGATGTCAGAGAGACAGAGAGATGACATTGAGACAGAGAAACAGAGAGAGAGATCACACGCAGGAGAGAGAGAGAGAGAGAGAGAGAGAGAGAGAGAAAGAGAGAGAGAGAGAGAATGAGAATGTGGACATCAGAGAACAACTTTCAGATGTCAGTTCTCTCCTTCCACCATCTGGATTCACAGAATTGAACTCAGGTCACAAGGCTTGTGCAGAGCCATCTTGTCAGAGCAAATCTTCATTATCCAACCGAGAGAGTTTATTTTGTGGCAGCCATAAAACAGAGAACTCTTTGCAGCTCTGTTCTGTGAACCACATAGTGTTTTGACACCCATGCTTCCTTCCTACCCTGCCCACCTCTCTATGTTCAGCGTGTGAGACAAGTAGCGTGAACTTGTCCCACAGAGCTGCAGGGAGTCCCCTGATCCACAGACCTTGCCGTATCCCCAAGGGCAGGGTGGTCCGAGGATGTGGATGAATGTGTTGGCTGCCTACTACTCCTTGCCCTAAAGAGCCTTCTACCTCAGCTCCACAGTACAGAACAGACTGAAAGGGGCCATGGAGATCTTCCAGAACATTCCCTAACACTTCAGGAGAGAAAACTGAGTCCTGGGGAGGGCATTCTCGTAGATCATGAAACTAGCTGATACTTTCGGAGAGATCTCTGGTCTCCATACACCTACGGCATATGGATCAGGTCATCCACTGCTGTGATACCCTGGTGGGAATATTATCGTCTGACCTTTCCCGAGGAGATGTGAATAGATGCCTATTTGCTCCAAAGAGCGTGCCAATGCCAGGCCAAAGAAATGACTCCAGACAAGTCTCAGTTGATTAACCAACTCGTTTGCTGGGATTATGTTCAGGAGCCTAGGCGGGGGGTGGTTACAGGAACAGGAGAGACTCAAGTGGCTGTCTTACCAGAAAGTCCTGTACTGGCAGGGGTCCCAAAAGCTGCACTGTGGAGAGTGGCTGCGATGAAGAAGGATGATAAGAGGAACACTTAGCATCTGCGCGGCCATACTGGGAAGTTCACATAAACAAGACCATGTGATAACTGATCTGAACCAGCAAAGCCCAAACCAGGATCTGGCTAAGGGCACCAGTCTGGCTCCTTCATTCCTCAGATAAGAGCTGTGTGTGCAGAGTTGATCTTGGCTAAAAGTACCTGGTACTTTTACGCCACCCACATTCTTTGTGTCCTGGCTATTGATGATTGATCTATATAATAAATGCTTGGGCCCATCTGGACCTAGCTTCAGATCCATCTAAGCCAGTTAGCACATCAGATCACAGCTTTTCTGTATGTGTTTTGTCTTGTCTTTTTTTTTTTTTTTTCACTTCTTGCACTGCACAACAGAGCAATGCTGTGTAGTTCATGACATGGCGTCGCTGGAATTCCTTGCACAATGTGCTGGCATTTCCACGGAAGAGTCTTTGCTCTTTCACTGACTATTTATTGTTTATATGCATTTTTTAGGGAGGGGTCTTGTGAGTCCTATAAGTTCAGTGATCTTCCTTTGCCTGGAAAGTTGCATTAGTTTACAGAGTCTTCCTAAGTCTCTCTCCTCCCTCTAGGAAGGAATGCTTCCATGCAGAGGATATGGCCACAACCTCATTATTACCATGCTGTCATGTTGTGATAAGGAAGTTGGGGTTTACCAAGGTCAAATAACTAATCCAAAGGGACAAGCTAAGTAAGTAGGGGCGTGAGTCCAGGAAATTCGATATGGGAAACCCACTTTCCTACTATTGTAGGAGCCAAGGCTTCCTCTCCCCCCTCCAGTCTGCAGAGACCTGGAACTTGATGCCTTGGGGATGAGGAGGGTCAACCTTACCAACCTCTGCTTCTGTTGGACTGCCTGAAAGGTTCTATTTTTAAAAAGCTTCTTTTTCCATTCTTTTAGATTCCATTCATGAATATAGTAAATTTATGATATTTTCACACCTTAACACCTTCCCTTTTTCCTTTTTCTATTATAACTTTTCTTCTTCCCTACCTATTTTCTTCTATTTTCATGTTTTTTTATGAACGACCCACTGATTTTCATCTGGGTTGCCTTTGATGACATGTGGGTGAGTATTTGCTAGAGCATGAATCATGACATCAGTGGGTATACCCATTGAGGGGCACATTGTTCCTTTCCTCCCATCCATATTAACCCTCAATAGGCTCTTTGGGAGATGTGTGACCTTTTCAGATCTTTCTTCTTACATGGTGAAATGTTGACAGGTCAAATCCTGTGCAGGTCTTGTGAAAGTAGATGCAGTTGAAGTTGGATGCAATAGCTCTGTCATGTTCAGAAAATAAGTCTGGCTTCTCCTCTTCCTGCCGCAGGCTCTTACAATCCACCCACCCCCCTCTTCTGAGTTGTTTTCTGAGCCTTAGGGAGGAGGGGCATGTTTGGATGTCTCGTTTAGGGCCAGGCAGTTTGTAGTCACTTATTTTCTGCACTTTGGTCAGTTGTGATCTTCTGTAATAAACACCTTCTGTTGCAAAAGGAAGCTTCTAGGTTGAGTACTGAGTGTTCCTCCAATCGGCTGTGGTCTTCTTTTGCTTGTCTACTAAGCAATGAAACAGGAAGGGAGAGTTAATTTGGAAACAAAAACAACCATTATGGGAAAGACTTATGTGGAAGATGGAGCTGGGAGACTGACTCAAGAAAGGCATCATTTGGAAGGTCAAGAAGATTATGGATGATGGAAGATCAGAGTGGTCTTTAAATTGTCATATTTGTCACCCTCTGTTTGATCAACATGACAGTCTACCTTTTTCCTCAGCTGACAATATTTGAGTTGGAAAAAAATTAGTTATTTTAATCAGATGTTCTTAGTTGCTTGGTATGTATATATATAAAAAATACGGTTGACTTGGCTGGGGCTTTAGTAGGGGTGGCCGGCACTCTGGCTCTCCCTCTGGTTACTCCCAGGGCTGTGAATAACAGCTGGAGCTGTGCACAGCTCCTGTCCACACAGAGGTAAGTGCTCGTTCCTCTTCTTCCACACACTGCGTAGAAACTGGCCATGAGACTCATCCCGGTGTCCACAGCTTGGTTGAGGGCTTTCAAGTATCCCGATAGCCTCTGGTCCACAAGGACTCCTTTAGGCGGTGATGTCAGTTACATCCAAGGCCATGGGGACTTTCTAATGAAAAGTACAGAAGTGGCTGTTGGGCATCAGCCTAGACTGTTCCGTGTGCACATCTAAAGTTTCGTTTTCATTTATTAATCTTGCTCTTTTTTTAAATGAGAGAGGGATTCACCACGTTTCCCAGGATGCCCTCAAACCCCTGAGTTACAAACCTTCCCCTGCCGCTTCCTCCTGAGTGGGACTACATTTCTTTCAAGTAAGAACAGTCGTTACTTTATCCTATAATTTTGCATTGCGTGTTTTCTCATGATTGACTAAAATCCATTTTCTACTATTATCAATATTCACTCACTTAAAAAGTAATTACTATTCTTTAGCCCCCATTTCATAGGTGGGAAAAAATACTTAGAGCATGTTTGGATCATGTCATGACATGTTCTTGACATGTTATTAAAATGATAGGGCTCTGAAAAACCTTTAAACACTTACTGTTCCTCACAAATGAGATGCAAATGCTACTGGTGTGGTATTCGAGTCCACGTGCTAGATTCTCCCAATTCCCCTGAAGGATTTCAGATCCAACCAGATGAGAGCATGACCAGGAGTTGGTAAGGCTTTTAGTCCATCTTGTCCATTAACAAGTTCAAGAGATAGCCAGGCCCAGGCTATTAAAGTCAAGGA
Source organism: Typhlomys cinereus (assembly GCA_023101885.1). Classification (NCBI taxonomy): domain Eukaryota; kingdom Metazoa; phylum Chordata; class Mammalia; order Rodentia; family Platacanthomyidae; genus Typhlomys; species Typhlomys cinereus. The sequence continues at coordinate 490,159 of JALPQD010000121.1, read as the reverse complement.
AATGAGTCAGCGTGAGTTCCTGGGTGCTTGGAACTTTCATAGTTATCTAGTGCTTCATCTACACTTCAATATCTCATGATTTACATGTGGAGTCCAGTAGCAGTTAACCTGATCCCATAATCTGAGGGGACCTCTTTACTTTAACCCCTCAGTAAGACCCTTCAGGAAGTGGTTCTCAAACTTTACGGTCTTAGGACCTTTTTACCCTCTTAAAAATTACTGATACTGGACTGGACAGATGGCTTAGTGGTTATGACTCTGCTTCAAAAGCAGGAAGACCTGAGTTCAAATCCCAGATCTCAAGTAAAGAAGCGCCAGGGGGAAATGGCAGTGGCCTGCACTTACGGTTCTAAAAGGAATAGCCTGGAAAATTCCAGAGCAAAGCAAATAAAAGAGGTAGAAGTTATTCAGGATAATTCCTGAAGTCACTCTTAGTCAGAGGCACACATAGTGCCCTCTGAGACACACACACACACACACACACACACACACACACAGACAATTAATTAATTAATTAAAATTATTGATACTGTCATGTTTAATCTTGATTGTCAACTAGATGACATTCAGAATTGCTTAGGAAACAAACCGCTGTGTGTGTGTGTGTGTGTGTGTGTGTGTGTGTGTGTGTGTGTGTGTATCAGATGAGATTTAGAATCACTAGGAGACAAACCCGAGTTTATAAGTGTTTTTGTGTATTTCCAGAGAGTTTTAACTAAGGTGTAAAGATCCACCCACAAGGTAGGCTGCATTGCTTCATGGACTGGCTGGGAGAAAGCTTATGCAACAGAGCATTTAACTCTTCTAGCTTCCCGTAGGTGAAATGTGACCACTGTCTTAAACTCCCACTGCGGTAGTTAGATATATAGCTATCAACTTGACAATTGCAGGCTGACTTTGGGCACATCTGTGAAGAATTGATAGTTAAGGCAGGCCCTAAGCAAACCTGCAGGAGATTGTCTTATGTGACGAGGGAAGACCTAGTCTATGATGGGTGGGACCATTCCACACACATGGATAAAATGGAGGGAGTTGGTTCAGTAAGTTGTCATTCTTCCGCATACTTGGATAGACATATTGTCTGGTAAGTAAGGATTTTACTCTCTCAATGTGGATATGTGGATATGACGTGGGCTGAATTAACAACTGTAACTGGACAATCTTAAGCCAAAATAAAACCCCTTGTTCCTATAAATTGTTTGGTTGTGAATTTATTGGCAACATGTAGTTAACTGCAATACCTTCCCTTCTTGTTTTTGTCAAGCATTTTTGTTGACAAGAAAAGTAATTAATACAGAATCAAAGAAGTCATTTGGGGTTAATTTACATGATATCAATTGTATTTTTGTCACATTGGAAACTCAAACTGAGACTATGTGAAAACACAAAAACCCAGGGCACATATTATATTCCATTACTCTCCAAGTGACGTCATCATGCAACCTCTGGAAAATTCCACTGAGCACTTGCAAGAGAATGAAAGTTCAAAAGACTTGGTCTTTTTATGGAAACAGTTTTGGCTTGTGTAGTCATAGATGAGCTCTAAGAAGTAGGCCTTTGAATCAGATTTCTGGGGTGCATGACCCAGATCTACTGCACACTTATTGTGCACATCTTTGCAGACCACTGCAATGTTCCATGATGCAGTTTCTTTAACTACTTAGAATGGTGGGAATGGTAGATGATCTACCTCAGGGGTCTTTTGGGAGATCACATAACAGAAATACTTTGAAGAATTTAGAACAGCACCAGTAGATAATACACACAGTATATGGTACACACTGCTTTGTATTAGTAAATCTCAATGATTATGAGCCCAAATATTAACTGCTTAATAAACCACTGTTCTTAGTAAGTGTAAAAATTTGTACTTTCTTTTCATAGATCAGTTTCGGTTGCTTGTAATTAAACATCACAGATGCAGGAAATTTTAGGCAACGAGAACTTTTTGCATTTATTTACTTGCATTGTTTTAGAGTTCATAGATAAATACAATGAATCCATGTCATTCTCACCCCTTATTGCCCAATCACAAGCATCCTTCTTTTTTTCACAACAAACCTTTTCTTCATCAGTCTCTTTCATGTCCTTTTTGCATGTGAGGCCCACTAAGTTTCATCTGAGTTGTTGCTAATGGCATGTGTTTGGGTGCTTGTTGAAGCAATAATGACATAGCAGTGGGTAGACCATTGAGGAAATGGTATACCCACAGATATACCATTTCCATGGCAAATCTTGTTCTTTCCTTCATCCAGCACTCACTTTCATTAGTCTCTCAGAGATGGATGGTGTCTCGTGTTCTTTCCCTTTCCCTAGGGAAGCACTGATAGGACAAACCTTGGCAGGAGACAGCTGTAGTGAGTGTATAGATGACATAGCCCTGTCTTGTGTGAAAGTTACTGTCTGGCTGACCCTTCCCGGCTTTTAAGATCTTACATTCTCACCACCCCCTCTTCGGAAATGCTTCCTGAGCCTTGGGGTAGAAGGTGAACGTGGATGTCTTATTTGGGACTGTCAGGTCGCCCTCTTGAAGACACAGTGACTGGGATCTCTGAATTCTGGTAATTTCACTCTTTTCATCCCTCCAAGCCTAGTGTGGACATCAGCCCTGTTTAGATGATTCACCCCCTTAAGGCTACCTAAGGTTTACTGAGGTGGGAAGCACTACCCCACATGTGGTTGGTATCATTCTCTGGGCTGAGGTCTGAAATGAACAAAAGGGAGAAAGTTTCTGGATGTAAACATTCATTCCTTTCTACGTCCTGATGATGGGTGTGGTGTGACTAGCTGCCCCAAGCTCTTGGGGACACTTCCCAACCAGGACAGACTGTGTCCTAAGACTCTGAGCTGGAAAACAACCTCTTGCTTTAAGTAGTTTTGGTCTTACATTTTGTCCCAGCAATGAGGAGAGTAGCCAACACCAGCTGCCTATGACTTTGCCTTCCACTGAGCTTTTGTCAAGCACCTTATTTCAGTGCACCATCCATCTCTCCAGAGGGGTCTTGCTTACACGGGAATAGAATGCGCTGTGAGTGTGTGCTCCTAGGCATGCCCGGATGTGGAAGAATATACACCAAACTGCCAACAGAATTATTGTATGGAATGACTCATAACTTGCTTCTTCTTTTTGCTTGTACCTTTCCTGATTTTTCTGGTGTTAACACAAGAAATACTGTTTTCACCTTAAAGAGAAAAAAATGGTATGTTCTTCAGCCAAGTATGAGTGAGCATGGCCTGAGAACACAGATTTAGCTGTGTTCTGCTGTGGTAATAGTTTTTCAAGGTTTTTATAATCGAAAAATAAAGAAAACTATAATTCAAGGTACTTTTCAAATGCATTGGTGGAAACATCAGGTAGGCAGGTTACAGAAAAATAGGGAGATATTTTGTTATAGACTATAGATGCGTCTGATGATATTGCTAGTTCTTTGTTTGGTGGAAACAAGGGGTCTGGTGTGTATCCTCAAGGGTTTGCCTAATAGTCACAAGAAGGGTAGGTCATATACAGAGAAGTGTATAATAAATGGCTATTAAGGGGAATAAAGATGACCAAAGATAACATGGCTTTGGACTTGCAACATTCTAGGCCTCTTAACATTATTGAAGTTCTTGTCCGTCAGTCAGCCTTCCAGGAGCAGTTCCTCTCTATAGAGTTGCGTTCCTATTTACCATACAATATGCATTTTGTAAGAAAACTGATTAATAAATAAAAGCTTATAGATTAAAAAAATTCAGTTGTTTCTTTGAGGATCAGTCTCAGGAAAGACTCCCTCAGATCCTCTGGGGACAGGTCTAGACCTTGATCTGCTTTAGTGGAAAGAATCTAAAGACATTGGGCATCATGCCCTGGCTCAGATGTCCTGAGGATTAATGAGATAAACATGTCTGCAGCTTGGGATTCTTAACATGATTAAAAAGAAAATAAGAAGCCCATTATCATTCCTGAGCTCAGGAAAGGCCCTTTAACCTTGGCTACCCTGAGAGGCTGCAGTCTGAGTATGGCCCACATGAGGTACAGAGGACAAGGAGCAAGCTGGAGAGGTGCTGTGTCAATCTAGCAGCCTCAAATCTTTAGTGTGGTAAATGCGGAGTTGGCTTTCCCTGGGCACCTCAGGTTCAAGACGCTGAGATGGAGTCTAGGAGTCTTTCTGCTAAGAAGCCAGCCCTCCCTACTCCCTGTGTAAACACATCCCAGGGAGGAGAGATACCGCTTCCTTTGGTCTCTCTGGCTGATAAGATTCAGGCAGCAGCAAGAGACAAGAGAGGGGAGAAGTAAGAGGGGGGGAAGTGGAACCAGGTGGCTTCGAGGGGCAGGAACGATCGGCCTTAAGCCAACCTTGTCATCATCATCACCCACGAGGAAACCCACAAGCGGGAGGCTGAGCCCCGCCTGGGCGATTAGTGCTCCGGAAACCACGGAACCTTGCTGGAGGCTTTGACTGATGCCGCCTTCTTTTCCATTTCTTCTCTGATTACATTGATCCAGTACTTTTGCTGATGTTGTGACAGTCTAATTATAGTCTTTTCAGCTGCTGAGCAAACAGTCATCCCTCCTGGTAAATCTGCCTGTTACACAAGCCCCAGTCCAGGGACAATGTCATTATGTGCAGTCAGCCTTCTGACACGCTTCGGGCAGGGCGACCATGCGTCCTGCTCCTGGACACTCGCGGGGCGAGCTAGAGGCCCTGGGATGGGTCAGTCCAGTCCTGCTTTTCTTTTTAAACCTGATGGAGAGACCAGAGGCCCAAAACCATGACACGATTGCTCTAAATGGAAACTGGGACTTAAGTGCAGGGTGATTATCCAAACGTTCTCTTCCTTTCTTTCTTCTCCCCTCCCCCTCTTCTTCCCATCAGACATCTGCCGAGTGCCCATCCTAACAATTTTTGAAGAGGAAAAAGTATCGCATGCTCAAAAACTAGAAAATGGATGGTCACTACCCTAGAAGCATCTCAAGAATTTGTTTTCCTGGCTCTTGGACTTTGGAAACTTATCTATGCGTGTGCCTCAGAACTAAGGCTGAAAGGATGCAAGGATGCTGGTGTGGTTCCACAAAGCCTACAGGAGACTGGGTGGGAGGCTGAGAGAGTGTGTTGTAGCTACCATCTATCTTCCTGGGAGAATCCTTTGCCTTAGGAGGCAGAGTGCAGCTCCTAAGGTCAAACTCAAATTGTGTATGATCCATTACCCAGCTTTCTTGTAGCCAGGGCTTGCACCCGCTGGAAGCACTCTGTTAATCTGATGTATCCCCCACACTGGGTTTGGAATCAGAAACCAATGATGACATGCAGCGGGGACCCAAAGCCACAAAGACTCTTCCTTACAAAGTGGTGCTGGGGATGAAGTCATCCACTTTTCAGAGATGGCAGAGGTGACACCTGTGGCCGATGTCCACTGTGACTTACAGCTGTCTTCCCCCACCGTCCTCCAGTGTGGCTTACAAGGCAGGTCTTTAGTGGCAGAGACGATGCCCAGCCACCCTGCTGATCCTGAAGGATCCTTCATATCTTTTATACAGGTTTGGAGAGATGGCTCAGTGGCTAAAGAGCTGAGTTCAGATCCTCAGATCCCATGAAAAAAATTCTGGGCCAAAATAGTTACAGCCCTGCAAGGCAGAGCCTGGGAAACCCCAGAGCAAAGCAGTAAAGAGGTAGAGCAATCCAGAAAGATCCCTGATACTACCCTTGGGCTTCCACAGACACACATACTCAAGTACGCTCTTGTATCTATAGATACAGTATACACACGTGAAAAGAAAAATCTTTTAAATCCTGCTTTGCATAAAGCACTGAGTCACTCTTGACTGTTTGTCACTAAAATTCCAGACAGATAGGAAGACTGCAAGACCAAAGTATGAACAGAGAATGACACTTGATAGGCGAGGGAGCCATCCACAGCAGCCAGGAGTCAAACTCCTTTCCTAGGGAGTAATGTAGGGGCAGCGAGCCTCTTCCCCAGCAGGAACGGTCTCCGACACCATGAGACTTCCATTTCAGAAGGCTGCTCTGAGTTGTCTCTGAGTTGAGAGTCTACCTGCCCTCAGTCATGAGATATGAGGTGATCCATGAACAGTTTTCACTCATGGGATCTCTTTTCCCAGGAGCAGTGTTTCAACATGTTAATCCTCTTATAAGACATCCAAACTGTGGAAGCCAAGGTAACCACGCAATGTAAGAAATCACCCTCCTTGCTCGCCTCTGACTTGCTTGCCAGACTGTCCTGGCAATCATGTAAGAAAAGAGTGCAACGTTGGCCCAGGGTTTCTCCCCTGTACCCTCCTCTCCTTTCCTCCCCTTCCATCATGGCACACAGCTCTGTAAAGCAGGGAGACTAATTCCATTATCATTGCTGTCTCTGGATCAGGCAGCTGAGACTCGGAGATGAACCCCTATGTTCAAGCTTCTGCCTTGGCTAGGACAGAGACACGACTCACTTACTTTCACCATATACCTTTATGCCAAGAACTCCAAGGCAGAAGGGCAGAAAGGGAGGCTGGAGACACCTTGTCTATAGTATTCTTTGCTCTGGCAGTATAATTCTTTCCCCTTTATGGACCTCCAGGCCACCATGTTATGCTTGAACTTGAGGTTGTAGCCAAGGTTAAGATGCACTGATCCACCTCTTAGAGTTCATTCATTCCTGACTTTGCTTCAAATAAAACTTTTCACTTCAAACCTAATTCTCTTTCCACAATATCAAGGTATTGGCCTTAAAAACCCAGAGAGGAAACAGGGTTTATAGTAATGACTTCAGTGGGAAGTCAAGTCACTGTTTGTCCTGCCTCTGACTCCCTAGTAACTGTGGAAGAAACGTGAGCTGTCTGTAGGCAGCACATGTTTGTTCATTTTGTGAAGGACATTCATTGAACTGTGTGCTTTTAGGAGCCATGCACTCCTTTAGAAGCATGCGTTATTTAAACCATTTAAAGAACTGAAGACAGATATTTAGAAGCATTGGGATAAAACCAGAATGGTAGTGCATCTTGTGATAAAGTAATAGAAAAATTAAAGACTTAGGAAGTAGGTAAATTAGGAGACAAGTGACCACTGTTCAAGAGAGCATTCCTTTCTGATAAAAGATCTCTTTGCTTCACTGGAATAGTTAAAATAAGAGCCGTTAAGACTTGATAAGTGCCATCGATTGCTACAGGTGACACATGCTTACATTTTAACTTTCTGTCCCACTACTCAGAATGAAAAAAAAAAAAAGTCTTTGAACCATTTTGACTAGCCGTGTTCCAATGAGGCTGGAGTCTGGTTAGAAGGCCACAGCAATCTTGGAAGGACAGTTTTAGAGCCTGGTTCCATGTCTAGTGGGAAGGACCTGGCAACTTCCTGAGCCTCCTGCCAGTTCTAGGATGCCACAGTTTTTATGAGGTAGAAAGAACACCGTGTATTTAAAAAAAAACAAAACAAAAGCTGAAATGAAATCTTAAGAGTCCAGAAATGCTCCAGGAATAAAAAGAAACACACACACACACACACACACACACACACACACACACACACACAAATACGTGTGTGTGAATAGAATGAATTTTTTTTCTAACTCTTGATTTTTCCTACCTTTCTACCATGGGATTAATTTTGTTCAGGAAATTTACTTAAGCAAAGGAAGAATTCGAACATGCTAGATCATATTTTAAGTTAAAAATTCTACTTATGAGAAATTGGGTAACACAAGACGTGCGATGAGAAAGTAAAACAGAGGACTAACTGGGGAGTCAAAAGGACCCTTGGGGAGGGGAGAGGAACAAAGGAGAACCAAGTGTGAGAACACAAATGTAGGAATGTGCCATGGTGAGACCCGCTCTGTCCTATGAGAACCTCAAAGTGATAAGACCACTTCAGGGCATCTCTGCTAATTGTATCTTGGAGGACAGAACAAGCTGGAACAGCCAAGGTCAAGATAATAATGCACATAAATTTTATTGAGTTTGGAGCTTCTAAAGAAAGGGCAAGTTATTTGCTCAAGGATTTTCAGATACTGAAAATTAAAAACAATTGATTTCACAGAAGAAAACAAAGGTGGGTTATCTGTGTAGCTTTGGGACAGGTAATTTGTTAAATAGGACCCAAATGTGGTACTTCCCTCCCTTCCCTTCCTTTCCATTAGTTATCAAAGATAGGAAAACAAATTGGGCTGGTTATTAAAAAAGTATGATTAACAAATTGGACTGATGTAAAAGTTTCTTCTAATAAAAAATATTAAGAGATAAAATGTAAGTCACAGACTGTGAAAGTTATTTGTAATACACAAATGGGATGAACGGCTCACATCCAGAATGGGTAAAGAAGTCTAAAGATTCTTTAAGTAGACAAATCCCTACAAATGGGCAAAAGACTTGAACAGACATTTCCCCCTAAAAGCCATCAGAACAGACAATATGCATTTGAAAAGTTGCTAAGTGTCACTGATCAGAGAAATTAATATTTAGTCACAATGAAGCACATGTTCCTGTTTTTAATAATGGTAAAACCCCTCATACCAAAATGGTAACTATATGGGGGAAGCCAGAAATCTCATAGCAATGGTGAGAACATAGGTAACTTATGCTATTTTCCCCCCTTAAAATGTATATTTTTTTGTTTGTTCTTAGATTTTTTTCTTTGTTACAGATATCTCTTGGAACAGGATAGTGTATCTAAAGATAAATGAGTATATACTTTATCAACCACAAATTCCAATTTTGAACATATACCTGACATAAAAGAATGATGCGTCTCAAAAAAAAAAAAAAAAAACACATGTAAGAGTGTTTCTGAAGTTCCATCATGAAAAGGCTAAAAACGTGAAGTGACTCAAGGTCCATCAAACAGAATGAGTAGAGTGTTGAAGGTTATACAAGGAACACACAGTAATGAAGGGGTGTAATAGACCACTGTTGCGCATGGATGGAGCTCGAAGACGGGAAACACACATGCTGTGTTTCTCAATGCACATTCAAGCACTGGTACAACTGATTCCTGGCAACTGAGATATGCATATTGGTAACCCCTGTGGCATACTGATCAGGAAGTTTCTGGATAGGTGGCAATGTTCTGGGTAGCAGTTTTGTGGGGTGATCACAAAGGTAAAACTTCATCACTCTGCATGTTATAGATTTGAACACGTGACTGTTACACCTCAGTTACAAGAAGAACAAAATCTGACTATGTACGCTGCCTTTGGGTTCAAGAACAGGGAGACCCGGCTTTCCTTATAAGCCCTCATATGAAGTCTCCCATGAAAGACCCGTCCCACAACCAGGAAGGCATTCATGTGAGAATTCTTCATGTCTGCCAAGCACTCATGCCAGCGAGGATTGGAAAGGGAGGAGAGAGAGGACTGGATCCCACCTTTCTCTCAGCACATAGAGGATGAAGAGAAGTTCAGTAAATGTTTATTGGTAACAGCTTTCTGATATAACATAGCATGTGCCACACACTTTGCACAAATAACTAAGTTTTTAAAAATACATATCCTAGTGAGTCTTTCTACAGATGGAAAATGGAGGTTTATGGATGACAAAGTACCAGAGCCAAGGGTAATGGTAGAGGTCTGACATCCTAAGCGCTTGGGAGGTGGAGGCAGGAGGATCAGGAATCCATAGGTCTGGGCTTATTTGAGACACTCTCTTTAAAAAAAAGAAAAGAAAAGAAAGTGAAACAAAACACAAGTTACTCACCAAGGCCTTGCAGATAGGTAGGTGGTGAATTTATTAGCCTGAATTCAGAATCTGGGCTATCAACCACTTGCTGCTGACTAAATGTCAGTGCCCGTGCTCCATCTACATGTTATGTAACACGCGTGCCAGCCCTGTGGCATTCTGAGGAGGGTTGGGCTGCTCTGCTGCCCGCTTGGGGATGGATTCCCAGGCTCTCAGTTCCACTAACTACGCACAGGTGGTCCTGTGGCCCGAGGACCGGCTCCTCCTTTTCCCCCAGGACCACCCACCCAACCTCCAGTTCAATTTGCTTGGCGGGACTCAGAGGGCTTCCTAGCCCCGAGAAGCCTTAGGATTTTTCTCAGCTTCTCAAACACGCCGCCCAGGCGTGGACTTCCACTCCTCACTGCTGGAACCCCGAGAACAGGTGTGAAAAGTGTCCCAGAGATGCCCGAAGAAGAAAACGGGTCCGCCTGGGCGCAAGCAGAATGGGGATGAGACAAGGCGCGGAGAGGAGACAAGGACATACAGGACCCGCAGGAAAGAGCGTGGGGGAAAGCAGGGAGACACACAGGTGTCCCCGAAGCTCCGAAGGGCCCGCGGGCTCCACGCCACACAGCCCCCTCTGTTGCGCACGCGCAGCGCTCCCTCGCACCGCGGAAGGTTTACCCGTCTCTCGGCAACCATTGACCCGGGGAGCCAATCAGAGCGCCGCCTGCGCCCGGCCTCCGCCGTCAGCGCCCGGCGGGAGGATCCCGCGGCCCGCCGCGCCCCGCCCCGCCCTGGCTCCCTCGGGAGGCCGGCCGCGGGGCGGGGGCAGCGGCGGGGGCGGCGCGGGGGAGTGGTCAGGCCGGATAAGATCGGAGGGGGCGGCGGCCCGGCAGCTCACTCGCTGCAGCTGTCTGGGGGCTGAAGTCACCGCGCCGCTCCTGCTGGGGGCTGCCCACGCCAAACACCTGCCTGGGTCGCCTCCTCTTCCCACCGCTCAGGTGAGTCCACGACCCGGGAGGGCAGCGGGTGCCAGGATGAGGCGGCGGATTCGGGGGTCCAGCGCACTCTGCCCTCGGGGCTCGATCGGGATGGAGCCAGGTGGGATGCTCGCGGGATGCGTGCAGGTGCCAGGACCCGTCCTGCCCCCGCGTCCGTCGCGCTGCTCCCCCTCCGAGGGCCGGGGGGGACGCTCCCAGAGGAACCAAGACTTCGCCGAGACTTCGGCCCGCGATTGACAAACTTCGGCGAGTTCCTGCACCCCGAGTCCCGCGGGCTGCGCGCGGGCGGAGTTGAGAGGTGCTCGCCTTCCGCTACTTCCCGAGCTCCGAGCGCGCCCGGCACCCGTCTTTACCCATTGCGGGTTCTCCGGCTCTCCCCGACGCTCCCGCGGAGCGCATACTGTCGCTGGCTGTCGGGGAGCGAATACGAATGAGGCGTCTTCGGTGGCGCAGATGGAGAGTCGGAGATCTCTGGGGCTCGCCTCTGGCGGGCAAGGGGAGGGGATCCCCGGCGCGGTGCTCAGGACAGTGTCTTAGGTCTTAACCTCTTTTTAGGGCTTCCACCGGTTTGCTAGATACCGCGCTCAGCCAAGCGATCTAAGCTCGGCGCGCGTCTCTCGGAAACTTCTCGAGAATACCGTGTTGGTGAAACCTGGTTCCTCCCCCTTTTGGGAACGAAAGTTGCTTTCCGAGTGGGCTGAAAGCCATGACGGGCCAGTTGACTCGGATAGCGGTGCTGCTGGTGGTTTAGAGGTGCGGCTGCTTTCGCCCTTAGGGGACTTCTTTCTAAAGGATGGCGAAGTGGAGAGGGTTGAAAGGGACGTTGAAGCGTGGCCAGAGAGTAGGAAGCACGTTGGGAGCCCCAAAGGTCTAAGCCCAGACTGTCAGTGGGCGGGCGATCTCAAAAGTCGCCCAGAGCTAGTGGGAGAAATAGCTGACCAGTTCTTCCCTGAGAACACAGAACTTCAGCGGAACCCACCATTATGGCTGGACAGTCTCAGCCCCATTTCCAGCTCCCCTTTTTTGTATGGAGGATCCTCTCTTGCAGGATCCTGACCAATTCCCAGCCTTAAGTCCCCTCCATGAAGGACCCACTTAAAGTAAGATTTATTAATAGCTGTGTGTGTGTGTGATTATTTGAATTCTTCTGAGAATAAAGTTAAGACTATCAGAGCCTCCTAATTTGGAATTCCAGCAGCCCCCATTCTAGGAAAGGGAGGTGAAGGATAACCACTGTTGGCTCCACCAACTTTGAGGGTTAGGTACTTGGCAAGGTGGTGAGTGAGTGGACCGGTAAGCAAGCCAGGCAAGTGGGGGAGGGTGGCAGGAGAGCTGCCTAAGAATTGCACCCAGAGGTGTGCTTGAAGGCTCGCGATTGTGTCACATTTGACCCTGCAGTTGAAGGATAAGGAGTGGGAACGAAGGAAGGCTGACTTTTCTCTCCCTGTTGCAGAGAAACATCTGAGCTGGACCAGCTGTGGTTCTGTCCCTTGACATTCTTGTTTGTGAAGATGGCAAGCTTAGTGCCCCTGATCAGATAGCTGAAACCTTGTCTCTGAAGGTACACCCATAGTTTTAGAGTACTGTATTGCCAATAAGGACTATTTAGAAGGAAGTTTTGGATAATACTGTATATGATTGTTCCAGTATATAATAGCTCTGGTATTCACACTGTTTATCTCAAAACATCAAAATTAATTTTTTTGGTGGTGGTGATGGTGGGGGGAGTTAGGGATCTTTAGATGGTTACCGAAAGGAAGATCCCTAATTTTATGAGTAACTTTCATGTGTGCACATAGAACTAACAAGTCACACTTCTTAGACTGAGTTTCTCCCACAATAGCTACTTATATCTGGAGATTAGAGTTGTGAACTCTAAAAGGAAAGAACTTGGTTCTTGGGCTATATGGGTCAGATAGCCTACTATGGCAGATGCAGTTACCAAGCTTCTGCTCTGACTTCCAGTCTCCCCACCCCCACCTCCCAGTCACACACACACACACACACACACACACACACACACACACACACACACACAGAGGCGCATTACATATGCTAAGCACTGCCCAGCAAAGAACAGATTCCTCTTCCTGCTGGAGGTCTGAGAATAGCTCAGAGATGAAAACAGTAGGCTAGCACCTTTGTTCTCCCAGTGTATTACCTACAAGATCAGAAAACTACATGAACACTTTTAAAACTGCTCCAATGAGTAGTACCTTGTCTTCCTCTTTTTCTCTGACATATTGTACTCCTGGAGCCAACCATTGAAGAAGGGCAGCTTGAATAATGGAGATATTAGACCATCATCTGTTAGTAAGAGAAGTTACAGAAGCAACTCTGCTGTGCCCCTGGGATGGATCTCTCTCTCTCTCTCTCTCTCTCTCTCTCTCTCTCTCTCTGTGTGTGTGTGTGTGTGTGTGTGTGTGTGTGTTGAAAGTTTAGTAGAGAGGAGGGCAGAGTCTGAAGTGTTTCTTGGGCTAGGATTCTGGTCAGACAAAGTTTGTTGATCTTTCTCATCACTGAGATAAGCAGCAATATGGAAGTTTGCCTTCTACCATCTTGATCTTTTGACTATAGTTTATTAATTAAGTTGGTGTAACTCATATTATGATAGAGATTCCTTATTCAAAGAAGTGTTCCCATGTCTATAGTTACTTGAGAAATCATTTTAACTAATCTTATATTTCCCAGGACAAGGTTTTTCTGCCTTTCAGTTGCTTGCATTCATTAATAGCATGCTTTGGAATTCAAATGCTTTAGAACAAGCATTTTTACATACCCCAACTATAGAAGGAACCCTTGTGAGTTGTTTCAAATTAATATTCCATACAGCTGGCCCTCACAGTTTGTTTCACAAGTATTTGCAGAACTTTTTGGAAGAGAGCTTAAAAAAGAAATCTTAATTTGAAGAAATAGTTGCCGAGGGGAAGCAACTCTCCCTGTGGGATGTTTTCTTCATGTCAGGGCACCTTAGGGTGTCAGTCATTAAACTGCATCATTCCTCGGATAACAGTGATTGAGTCAGTGAGTGCGGTACAGGCAGTGCTTCGTGCCAGGTGCTGGGGAGGCAGGAAGAATGGTTTAGAAAGGCCTGTGGACTCAGGAGGAGCTGGGCTGGCTTCATGATGTGCTTGAAGTATTCGGATTTCTCTTATTTGCCTCAGTCTCTGGCATATGGCCCCAGGAAGGGCAGATCCAGGCTCACTACAAAGACCCCCGCCCCACTTACTTCTGCCTAGGGCTTCGTCTCACACGCAGATGTGTCCCTGTTAAGGGGATGCTTATCAGCCATTCCTCATAAAGAAGGACACATGCTTAAAATGGTTATTCTATTGGACCTAGGATGGAAGTTTCTGGATTTAAAGTGCAGAGCGGTTTCTGGGTCTTCTTTTCAATGAGACTCAGGGGGATCGGTTTGGGGCTAAGGCATCGGGGACTGCAAATTGACCAGCAGCTGAAAGCCCTGAGCAGAGTCGGGCTGAAGCTCAGTTCAGTTAACCCATCTCGCCCTCCTACCTCCCGGCCCTGCAGCCCTGCCAGCTGGCTTGCCTGGGCCAGCGCAGGCTCCTCTCTCCCGTTCACTTAGCTGTTTGTTCTGCTGATGCGCCTTTTTTGTTATCTCCCCACTTCCCACTGTCATCGCTGACCTGGTTTAGGGGCCCGTAAACCAAAGCCTGGGGAGAGTCGCAGGCTCCCTGCCTCTGACCAGAGCTCGGCACCCCTGGCTTCCAGCTCCAGAGGCCTTCCTCTGAGACCTCTCCTGTCCTCAGCGTCCCTTGGACAAGTCCTTCTCAATAGTCTGACCTTGCCTTGCAGAATACATACTTGGATATTTGGAAGAAAATAAGAAATTAATATAACCCCTTTCTCACCACATTTTCTTTGAATCCAGCTTCGGGGGTGCTTTGTTTAGTCTCGCTCATTATTTCCTTGTTTTTAAAGTTTAGTCTTCAACTGAAGATTTTCAAAGTCTCCTGTCACTTTTCTAGTCCCCGTTAGAACATCAGGGGAAGACAGTCACCTGTGAATTTCCACCCGCCCACCTTCATCCTGTCAGTAGCTCCCTTGGCCCTCAGCAGGATGCGAACAGGTATCATCCCTCTGGCCTGGCTGCTGCCTCTCCACCCCCTCCTGTGCACCGTGGTGATCCTTGCTTTTGTTTGTGGTTGTTAGAGATGCATCTAAGGCCTCTGTGGCTGTCTAAGGCTGTGTGGGCTTTGGCAGTTCTGCCTTTCTTGTGGAACAACTTTGTGGGGATCTAATAGGAAGAGTGGGAGTCAGAAGTGAAGGTGGAGCCTTCGTGATTAACCGCGTGCTTGCCCTGGGTTGCTTGGCTGGGAACAGGTTCTTCTGATGCTGGGTCCCATCCCGGACTATTATAGGCTTTATGGTCACTTTGCAGATACCTGGGTGATCCTTCGCTTCTTCAATCTCTCTTCATTGAAATCCATAAACCAAACAGAACCATAGCTGTCCCATAGAAATATGAAGGTGAAAAACCACTGTGTCAATTGTTGTCATTTTAGTGTATCATCAGTGTGAAAACAGAAAGGAGATGGTTTACATGCCTTTATTTACAGGCATACGAAAGCCCCCATTTTTTTTTTCTCACTTACTACGCGAGTCTGTTTGGATCTGCTGTGGTTGAAATGTTCCACAGAACTCCTGGCTACTGCATGTGTGTAGCTCAGGCTGAAGTCATCTGCTCCCCCCCCCCAAAAAAAAATCCTGGTTCAATATGTGTGGGAAGCAATGAGGGGTCACCCCAAATTATGGGGAAGAGTGTGCACTGGCTTTGGGCTCTGCTGAGACAAGAATCTCTCTCTTGCTTTCCGATCTACCAGGTCTGAGGACTTTGCTGACAACGTAGTAAGTACTGAGACAGCAGAACAAATGAGGGGAGGTAAAGTCTTTGTCCTGAGGCACCTTTGACCCCAAAAGGCAAGATGATGGTGTTCCAGTCCAGTGTGCTTATTGTTTAATTAAAGGTTTTTTATTTCCTTAGGAATAACCATAAGAAAGGTAGATAAAAATGTTCTGTGAGCACCAGGGAAGTTAATTTCATCAACAATTAAATGTGACTAACAATATGTCAGTAAATTGATACTTATCAGCAATTAAAATTCAAAGTAGCTTTTAAGGTGGGGGTGCTCAAGAGTGTCAATAAATACATGTACCACTCAGCAAAGGCTAATTCAGTAAAGGCAGTCAGGTTGGTGAGTGTGTTTGTGGCTCATGCAGCTCCATATCGACAGGGACATGAAGACAAGGACTTCTGACCATCTGTGGGATGTGGTGCGGAGATAGGTACTAGGGCATAGTTTTGTTCTTTCACTTTGACCTCACCCATATTTATGTCACTTAGCATCCTTTCATTTTATTTATTTTGTTTTACTTTATTTTATTATTTTATTTGTGTGAATATGTGTATCAAATACACAGTGTTTGCCCGTAGAAACCCAAGGATGACTTTAGGAATCATCCTGGTTTGCTCTACGTCTTTGTTGCTTTGCTTTGGGGTTTCCCAAGTTCTGCCTCCCAGGCCTGAAGTGCACTGCTATTTCCATCCAGTATTTTTATGTGGGGTCTGGGATTCGAAACCAGGTCCTTCTGCTAGTGAGGCAGAGGTTTAACCCCTGAGCCATCTCTCCAGCCCCACTGAGCATCATTTTAATGTTAGAGGAACTGTGTGTATTTTACTCCAGCTGCTGCTGAAATCCTGAGTCGAGGACCTGCTACATGAATCCTCTAGCCTGGATGTTTAGTCAGCATGGATGCGGAGATCCGCATGAACACTGAGCTAGGGCCACTCCACATACACACAGACACTTGTGGACGGAGGTGTGGATGCATGTCTCCTCCTGATAAGCACCGCCTCTGAGAGCTAAGGGTTGCTGGTCCCTTTCCTGATAAGGCCCAGGCGTCCCTGTAATGACTAGGCAGGACTTCCAGCCCTTTTAATTGACCCAAATCTTCATTTTAGATGGTTGATGGTCTCCAAAGCCCTTAGCTGGAGAGTTGGATGGTGGAGCCACCACCTGTGACTTGGTTGACACAGCCTGTGACTTGGTTGTCCCCCAGTAGATAGTCTCCTCTCTCTGGGGCCCCTAGTTTGTCCTCAATCCAGACCATGCCCAAAACAAAGGGGGAAAAAAGAGGCTGTTTGGGGGAGTCTTTGTGTGAGTTCAGACTGTTTTCAGCGGCTGTAGAATCGCATGGCACAGAGGGATAGGGACCTCCTGCTCAGTGTGTGGGCGACACTTCATGCGACACCTTGGGAGCTCAAGGCCTTTCTGCTCAGATTCTAGCTAAATATGTCTGTGCTCTGACCTTGGTACGCCCGTGCTTGCAAGAACCTCGGGGTATCCCTTTCAGCCTTCGACCTTCCCAGGCCTCCCTGTCGGAATATCTGCACCTGTGCTTTGATTCTGTTTTCTGCTCCTCCCAGCCCAGGCACGAGTCCTTCCAGTATTATCTTTCCACCCACATGGGCTCTGGCATCCTATTTTGAAAGGTAGGAAGCAGCTTTCTGTTTCCAGTCATTTTCGGGTGGTGTCTGTGGACCAGGCTCAGTCATTAGTAACCACTCAGCCAGCCTGGTGTTGGCATCGGCGGGGAGGGAGAATCTGTGAGGATCACCTGGTACACAGCAAGGTGCCCCCCCCCCCGTTTGTGCCCTGCCTCCATCCTGGCCTGGGACTCTGACCAAACTTTTTGACTGAAGTAAACATCAGTGCAAAGTGAGTGGGCGGCTGCTGATAACTCTGAGAAAATAAACCCAGGTCCCCGGCTGAATGTGATCGAGCTGCAAGTGAGAATAGACCATCTGTGAGGTCTGACTTAGGAATGCTTTCTCTGGGCACACGGGCGGCCGTTTCTTTGAGCTGAGGGAGAGTGGATTGTGGTTACGGTGTGTGTGGAGGGTAATTCCACCCAGTACCTGACAACAGCAGTGCATGGAAAGGTTTATATTGCTTCATAGTTTGAGACTACAATCCACTGCAGTAGACAAGGTCAAGCAGCGGGAGCTTGAGGCAGCGGGTTACATGGCTGGTTACGCTCTCAGAGATGAACACTGGTCATCGGCTTGCTTTCTCCTGTTTCTTCCAGAAGTTGGCCAGAGGAGTCCTGCCCACATTCAGGATGGGTCTTCCCACCTCAGTTAAATCTTCCTAGAGAGCCCTTCATAGTCATGCTAGAAGTGTACTTCCATGGAGATTCTAAATCCAATCTGGTTGATAGTGAATACTAGCTACCACATTAACTTCTTGGAAAAACATTAATATAAAATATATTGAATATATTTTATTGACCTTACCAAAAAAAAAAAAAAACAAAACAAAAAACAAAGCATTGTATCAGGGATAGTAAGGTGGCTCAGTCAGTCATCTGGTGACCTTAGTTCAATCCACAAAAGCCTACATGAAGAAGAGAACTTAATTCTGAAAGTTGTCTTCTGACTCTACCTGTACGCATGCATCCGTACATTCTCTATCTCTCTCGATGTCTCTCAAAAACAGATCCTTATGTTATCTGATCCTCTTGCTTTGGACTGTTCTGTGTGCATGAAACACACATGAATGCCTTTGTTGGCTGTGATTTCTTAATGTATTTGGAGTTTATAGAGGAGCTTTCAGAATGTGACGCCTTCCTATAGGGGGGGTCAGGCCCTAGTGAGGCAGAACAAAGGGCTTCCCTAATGCTGCCTCAGATCTTCAGATCCTGGATAACTTCTAACTTTTAGAGACTCCAGAAATTCAAGGAGCAAAAGCTTTCTTTTCAGAAGGCCTAATCCATTATTGACTCATTGAAAATTCTTGGTTCAAGCTTAGTCACAGAGCATTAGCTAGCACAAACAAAGTTCAGTCCCCAATACAACAAACATACCCCCATGGACACACAAATATGCACACATTTGCCTAGCACAAATGTTCAAACCCAAACACTTGTATGCAGGCATGCCCAGTAACACATGCATGCGTACCTGCATACACATATGTGGGCATACACACTTTCCTGGCACACATGAGATTGTAGGTTCAGTTCTCAACACTTGTGTGCATGCATGCACATGCATAGATGCATTCATATACATGCACATAAGCAGACACATGCACACCTTCCTAGCACGTGTGGTTCCAGTTTCAATCTCCAATATATGTGCGCGCGCGTGCACACACACACACACACACACACACATACATGTGCATACACATACATATATGGGAGCACATGGCATGTATACACACAGATGCATGGACACAGGTGTGCCTTGTTTCTGACTTTATTCTGTCACAGCAAGGAGAACTGCAGGTGAGAAAGTGACAGATGTCAGGTCTCAGCTTTGGCACTTGGGTTCTGCCTGTTCTAGATTGTTTTCTGTTTTCAGTTCCATCCCAATCCACCTCCCAAGTGAGTCCTTGGTAGCGCCTTTAACAAATCAACCTCCTTGTTTCTGCAGCTCCTGGTGATGGGTCACCCGAGTTTTTGGGCTGACAGACACTCTTGTGTATAGAAAGGGTCCTGCCCTGCCGTCTTATCAGCAAATGGACTCTTCTCATCTAGCCACCAAAGACCATCCCAGGGGTTCTTCCATGAGCTGAGGCCACTGCTGAAAATCTTTCTTGCCATCTCTTTTTCCTCTGCATGTTTGTCAGTCAAGCCGATTGATCAGTTCCTCCCACTTCCATGTTCTCTGTTCTTCTGAACTTGCTTTCTCTAAAATCACCCATTCCCTGCCACTTAGTATCTCGGAGTTCTCTTTCAGAGATGGGTCCTTTGAAAACACATACTGGCACGTGCTATTAGCACATCTTTATGCTTCACTACTTTCCATTCTGGTGGCTCCAGTCAGGCTGGATACACCCCCAAATTCATAATGACTGTGGGGGAGCAGTTTCTGTTTCTGACAGCTGTTAGAAACTTGGGTTCTAAATGTATCTTCCCTGCCTTTAGCACCTGGCCCTCCTGCTTATTACTACCTCCTTCCTATCCCTCCCAAGCAACCAGCTCATCTCCAAAGCTTCCTCCCACCCCATAATACACCTCAGCTCTCCACCTGCAAACAGTAGGAGCCCTCGTCCACTTGCCTCACACCAGCAGTGTAGCCTCAGATGTTTGCACTGTGCATGTCCTCTGTGAGTCCCCAGTTTTATAGGGCTCTCACAGTAACCAGTGGGCCGGTTAGGGTGCCTATCTGGGATGTAGCCGAAGTTTTTCCTGGCTAAGCAGACACATGTGTTGTTCCCTGGCCATAGTTGGGGCTACTGTTGTGCAAAGCACCCCTAGAGAACTCCATCTTTGTCAATACTTGACTAGAGTTACACTGTGAGAGAAGGATGTGTAAAGAACTGGATGTTTGTGTTTTAAAACAACTGATGTGCAGTGCCCTTGAGAAATGGGACTTCCCACACACTGTGACCCATAATGTTCTCCTCTGAGATCCTGTCGAAGACCACCTCTAAGCCACCAAGTGTTCTGTGCTTCTCTAGAACCTGCATAGAAGTAGACAATAAAGGGTGATTCACTCAAAAAAAAAAAAAAAAAAACAACTTTGCTGTCGCAGGGTATGGTGGATGGCACAAGGCACAGAGGGAAGACAAGGGGCCACAGCCTTTGTCAGCAGAAGGTAGCTTGCGTGCTTTATTTTATTTATTTTTTGGTTAGGACTGGTAAATCTTTGTTTTGGAAGCGCTCATTTTAGTAGCATGAAGAAGCAGTTATCCATGCACTTACGGCCTGTGACATGTTCCCTGGGATCTTTCCAGCTTCTGCCAACCAGGATCCCTTGGGCTCACGGGAGGAGTCAATAGTTCTGTGGATGAGGATCCCGATGAGGTCCTGGGCTCAGCTCACTCACTCTTTTAGAAACCTTGCTACTTAGGGGGGAATCAGTTTGGCTTCTAAAGACTAAGGGAGATGTGAGCTTGAAGTGGCTCCCTACAGGCTCTTTGCTTTTACTCGTCCCGCTCTCCATAGCCCCAAGCTGTGGGTTTCCTTCACCTTTCTCACCAAAGGAGACGCAGCATGGGGTAGGGTGGAGTGTATCATTCATTTATGCTCCTGCATAACTCGTGTAGAGTTTTTTTTTTCCCCTCTTCTATGTACAAGAGGGCACTCGAGTGTGTGTGCTTGTGGAGGTCGAAGGGTGACATCAGGACTCTTCTCAGATTGCTCTGTCTCCTTATCTTTTTGTTCTGGTGTGTTCCCAGGCTCTGCCTCCCAGAGCTGGAATTACAGGCTGCCATCATTTCTACTTGGCATTTTTTGCATGGGAGCTGAGGATCCAAACTCAGGTTTCTTGGCTTGCAAGACAAAGGCTTTAATTCCTGAGCCATCTTTCCAGCCCTGTCTAGATCTTTATTTTTATACACAATTAAATATTACCCTTTGGCCTAAAGCTTCCTCTTTTTTGTGGGAGAAAAAAAGATTGTGTGGAAGATGTGTGGGAAGTTGCCCCCAGGCACGTTGGCCAGGGTCTAAGGCCAGCAGGTGTCCTCCCTCCATGCACACAACTGTGCCAGGCTGTGCCAGGCTTAGTTCATTGCCCCTGGATGGCTTTTACTCTAAACTGGAAGGGTCTCACAGTTTTTGAGATAACATCCAGACACAGTGAAAGATAATATTGCTACCCAAGGAATGCTGATGGGTGTTTGTATTCTGTATTCTTAAACCCACAGTGGGGTCCTCAGAAGAGGTGTGGCATAATTGTCCCTGGACTGGATGAGCTGTGCCAATAGCTGAGAGCTTCACTTATAGCCTTGGTGTCCCTGGCACCTTCTGGACCATCACATCTGTGTGCAACGTCACAGACTCGAGCCAGCGTTAAACCTCCCCTAGCTTCATGGATTCAAGTCACAAAGACTGTTTGAGTGCTTTCCATGCCTGGGTATCAGGCCAAAAAGGACCTGATAGGGACTGAACCTCGGATCATTATGTAAGTGCCCGATGCTTAGTACTCTTACTTCCAGTTCATGTGTCTGCCTCCCCATGCTCTTCAGGGCCTCCTCAACCTTCCAGAGCTATGCTCCCTTTTAGAGTTCACTGTCTGTCTAGGAAAATGGATAGACCATGCTGCAGGAGAACTAAACTGTCCTGCCCAAGAACTCACATAGTAAGTCCAACACCCACCTTGACCTCGAGAACTGTTGCAATGACTCTGCATTGTTTCTGATAACCTCAGGCCAAGCAGCTTAAGGGAACAAGAGGTTTTATTCTGGCTTAAGATTGTCCGGTTACAGTTCCTTGTCCAGCTTGGTAGGAGAGTCCACATCAACACCAAGGGCTGGGGGACCTGACCACAACAAATCCATACATCCACAGGACCTGAGAGAGGGATGATCCCTATTTGGCCAAACCAACATGTCTGGCCAAGTACATAGAAGGATGTCAATTTCTTTAACCAGCTTCCTCCATCTCATTCACCTGTCCAGGGACTAGCCCCACCCACCATGGGCTGGGCCTTCCCCATTGATTAGACAATCTCTTGCAGACTTGCTCTAGCACCTGACTTAACCATTAATTCTGTACACATGTGCCCAGAGCTCAGACCCTCAACCATCAAGTAGACACCTATTTCTAATTATGACAGGAACCTTGTTCTAATCATCTGGACTAGTTTGTTTCCTCCTCTCCCTGTCGACTTCCTTCTCTGTAAACCTGTTTTCTTATGTTTACCTGCTTTGCTGCTACAGCTAGGGAATACAGGGATCCCTAAGGTAATTCGTTTAAGCCGTTAAAGATGACTGAATATGAACTGAGCAAGGTAGTTGTCCATCGTGGTTTGTAAGAAGTACCTGGATTTTCAAATCCGTGGTGAGCTTTGTTTCTACCTTTCCCAATTTCCCCTGTACAAAACCAAAACAAATCTGTTTCTTAATTTGAATTTTGTGGAACTTTTGTGTTTCCTAGCAGCTACTATCTTAATTCTACTAACTAGAATTTCCCTTTATCCAGGGCCTTTCAGTAGTTGGGATCATGTGTTTTACATGATTCTTTTATGTGGGGATTATATCAATGTTGCTTTAAACAGTTAACTAAAATGAAAACTGCAGAATGAAGAGCTGATGGATTATCAAAGTACCAAGGGTCTGCAAATTGCATTATTTTTGTAATACCAAGGTTTAAGAAATTTAGAAATGTACCTACAATATTTGAAATCATTTGGATAAGTGAGGGAACATGCATTTCTTTATAGTAGGTACAAATGGCTTATTAATGTAGGCTCTTTTAATGAGCTAAGAACTTACCAGGTATGTTTCCTAAATGTATAAATGCATAACTTTTCTGTATCTAAATTGTGACAAATTGAGAGAATTAAAAACTATACTACTTGGCATTAATACATGTCCCACATTATACTTCTTTATGGACTTATTTTTTTCTAAAAGTTTATTATGTTTATGTAAAAATAGTTCATTCAATAAATTCACTCGCACACATATATGAGAGAGAGAAGAAGCTGGTATGGAAGATGGCAACCTAGGCATCTTGTGTTTCTGAAAATATTCACTTGTATTTATTGAAATTCTCATAACTATAGCCAATAACCAACTCAATGACATCAGAAAGGCAGCGATAATATACTATAAACAGAAAATACTAGCTACATGAAACTATTGAACATGTTTTGATAACAAATACTGAGTCTAGACAAGAAGAGCTTGCTCATTATTTTGAAGGTTTTATTTCAACAGGAAGAATGGGTGACTTTTTAAAAAGTATATACATAGAATCCTGACTAAAAGACATTCTGGAGGAAAATCTATCCTCTTCCCCTGCATCCCCTGTAAAAATTAACATATAAAGCTTGGAGGGAAAGCTTCCAAGTATATTGGATTCATTTGACAGGTGGACATAGGCTAAGTGATAAATAGAGGGAGGTGATGAGCAGAAGACTCATGAGAAAGATTTTAGGATGTAGATCATGAGATTTTTAAAGCTTTCTTCAATTAATACATGTGTAACTTCCAAGTCCAAAGAGTACAAAATGAGTTTTCTTTTCCACCATCTCTCAGATTAAAGATGCATAGACTTCTACATGCACAATTTCTCACTAGCTTTGCTACCTGTAAGTCGTGTATATTTCTCAGTCATGCAGGTAGAATGGACACTATTCTTTTGAGCAACTGCGTGTGTTTGTATATTGCTATACACATGAGTAAAAACATTTAACCGTCTTTCAGTGGATATGGACCTGCAGTTTTAGACACAGTTGTCTAATGAGTGCACTTACAAGTACGCCCAGAGGATAGAATTCAGAGTAGAGCAGAATCGTTACATCAAAGGGTAGGTCCAATTCAAGTCTCCTGCTGTTCCTAGAGAGCCCACAGCAGTGCCTCAGAGGCATCTGCTGAACCACACATCAGACACACTGACCTGTGCCAGCAACCGGGGTGAAATGAGATGCCAAGTTGTAGCTTGCCACCGGGTAGTGATGAGTTTAGTATGTTTCTAAGCCATTGCTCATGTTCGCTGCCCCTTTTCTGTTGGGTTCTGGTGTTTATGATTTATAATGCTTTATCAGGGAAATGAATACTTCATCTAATGTTGCAAATACTTTCCTAGTCTTGCCTTCTAAGCATTTTGTGCCACACAGACATTTTCATTAGGTCCATAGATCTGTCAGTTTTATTGACTTGAATTTTATGTTGTTTTTCTAGGAAGGATGATCTCCTTTGAGAACCAGTATGTAAATTCTGGGAGTTTCTATTATTACTCTTCGATTCCTTCCCTCTCTCTTCTCTCCCTGTGTATATATACATGTGATCACATGTGTGGAGATGCTTGTTGCCTGTAGAGACCCAGAGTTGATGTTGGGTGTCTTTTTCAATTATTCACTTTTGTTATTAAGACAGTATCTTTCAGATGAACCTAGAGCTTGCCAATTGGCTAGTGAAGCTAGCCAGTTTGCCCTGGGATTTCCTGTCTTTACCTCCTGCATGCTGGTAGCTATAAACCTGGCCAGACTTTTCCATGGATTGTGGAGATCTGAATTCTGGTCCTCATGCTTCTAGAATAAGCACCTTACCTGCTGAACCATCTTTCTCCCAATGCCCTTATTTTAATCTATATGCAAATCTTCACATATCACTTTTTACCTCCTCTCCCACAAAACAAAGACTCCCAGCCTCTCTGTGGTTCTGATGGTCCATCTGTCATGGTGCAAACATGTTCTGGAGCAGTGATCTTCACTTGGCCCTATGGGACCTCTTCCTCTGAACCACCTTTCAAAAGCATGACTCTTTGCAACATTTCTGGAGATTTTCTTAAAAGCGTCCTCGCACTCATTTGCTGGTCGCATCGTAGCTCTCGGTTGCCATGTGACTTATACCCATGCCATCCATGTGAGCTTTGGCAGCATGACAGGTGACAGACAGCGGATGACCCAGAATGCCCCGCATAAGACCACCCCAACACTAACTGCAGATCATCTGGCTGAGTCTCTAGCAAAGGTTGCATCCATATTTCTTGAAAACATAAAAGTCTATTAAGACACAGGTACACTGTATGCAACTATAAAAGGAGCCATGAGCAACACAACCGAGCACACAGTGAGCAGAGAGAAGAGAACCTGGCGATCGCAAATCTGACTTCAAGGCAAACGCCAGATGTCATGGACACTAGGGGTGCACCACAGCCTATGTTCGCCGTCTGTAACCGAGGCGTGCCACACTAGGTTGGTCTAAATAGCTGGCAGTTTTGGTAGGGCTGCCTCTTATATTCTTCTTGACAAGTTCTCGTCTGTAGCAAGCAGTGTTCATCCCCAGATGGATTGTCCCAGTGCCTGCTTTGATTCTGGGGCCAGGCTTGTCCAGCTGGGCCGACTCACAGTCCTTCAGCTTACCTAGTACAGCACCACCATGCTCTGGCTTGAGAGACACATGTCTCTCCTGGCTCTGAGCCATTTTCAGCTGCATTGTGCCTTTATACCCTTCACCCCAGCGATACCTCTCTGTGCTTTTTTGTGGGTTATGGGCTCTCCTATGGCTTTCCCATTCATCCCAATCAAGAGACACCCTCTCTCTTGCCTCTCTGTTACACTTGCTTCTGTCCACCAGAGCTGCGTAAAGCCATACGGTACTAAGTTGGTAGTGTCTTCACTTTTGTGATGGGAAAAACTGGGAGCTTGTTTCTGTGTGTCCTTCAGTGCTGTGACTCTCAGCAACAGTCCACGGCCCTGGGACAGACCAGGAGTTCTTGTTGGAAACCAAGGAGAATGTACTGGTGTACCATGTAAAGCTGCAGCTTTCAACATTGAAGCTGCTGCATCCAGATGGATTTTGTGTGTAAAAAGTTAGAAAAGTGTGGAGGTGGGAAAACTGCTTGGTGAAATTGGAGAACAGTACCAAGGCCCTTTGTTTCAGCTTTGACATCCATCTAGATAACATTCAGCACACAAGAAACCCAAAAGCTTTTCTAATGCATCAGGTTTTTATTCCTTGTATTAGGATTTCAGATTTTAAAGGACAATATACCTACACATTACTAGGCTGAAGGTGTAGCTTAGTGGTGGAGCACTTGTCTAGCATATTGAAGGCCCTGATTTTGATCCTTGAAACACAAATAGACACACATGCATGTACGTATACACACACACACACACACACACACACACACACACAGGCCCACATGTGCACACATGCATGTATAAGTTACTTTAGAAGCTTTGTGGTTCCATTATGGACAGAGTGAAAACTGATCTCATTTTTTCTTCTTCAAGGAACTGTTTTATAAAATACTATTGACGGCTCTCCTGCCCTGAAGCCCTTTGTCATGTTCTACTTTGAGCATCCTTGCTGAAGGATAGCTTCCCTGTGTGGCTGACCTAACCTCTGGTTGACCAGAACTTTTGTCCTACAAATGAGTCTGCTCATGTTTTGTAGGACGGATGGCTTCCCCATTCGGAAGAGGGCACAGGAATCTTGCTTTATGCTGAAAAGAGCAGTTGACTTATGCTTCTTGGTGAGACTGTGATCCAGAGCTGAGGCTTAGTTGCTGCATGGAGTGAATGAGCATGTGTGTGCATGTCTGTGTGTGCATGTCTGTGTGTGCATGTCTGTGTGTGCACGTCTGTGTGCATGTCACACTTTAGTTAGAGGACAGGAGGGATAGCTAAGTGGATAAGGTGCCTGCCACCTGAGTTTTCATTTCAATCCCTGGAAGCTGCCAAGGTAGAAGGGGAGAACTGACTTCCCCTATCTCCCGGGTAGTTGTGTATACCATGGGAATGTATGTGGATTCTCTCTCTCCCTCTTCTCTCTCTCTCTCAAAAAAAAGACAGTTAAAATAGTTAAAAGCAGGGGAGTAAGTTCTATAGAGCCAGCATATAGGTTCTTTGCCCCTTTCTTTCTCATCGTATAGGCTCTTTATTGAAGAGAGCTTTCAGTTACATGGGGTTGGTAAATTTGTCTGTTTTTCTTCACACGAAATAGCCCCTCCCCCACCCACACAGAAAAGGCAAAATAGCAGCTCCGAGAATGAAAACCCACACGACTCTGTCACCCCGTGATCTAAGTTAGTGTAGAATGAAGTTTGAGCTTCTGTCCTCACTCTGAGGGTGCCATGCTTTATGTGTTTAACGCCAAGCAGTGAGTGGGATTCATTGCCAATGTTCAGAGAGATGCCATGTCTTTTAATCTTTGGGTGGCTTTGCCACGTTGGTGTAAATCCTAATTCTGCGTCTCATCCCTCCCTTTCAGCTCCCCACCGGTCAGAACATCCCCCACAATGGCAGAGGACAGCAATGGCACCAAAGATTGTGAATCTTTCAGTGTGCTCAGCTGGGATCAGGTGAGCCGGCTGCACGAGGTCCTGACCGAGGTGGTCCCCGTCCACGGACGAGGCAATTTTCCAACCTTGGAGCTAACCCTGAAGGACATCGTCCAGACGGTCCGCAGCCGGCTGGAGGAGGCTGGCATCAAAGTGCAGGACGTCCGGCTGAATGGCTCTGCGGCTGGCCACGTTTTGGTCAAAGACAACGGCCTGGGTTGCAAAGACCTGGACTTGATCTTCCACGTGGCCCTTCCCACGGAGATCGAATTTCAGCTGGTCAGAGATGTGGTTCTGTGTTCTCTGCTGAACTTCCTGCCCGAGGGTGTGAACAAGCTCAAAATCAGCCCGGTGACGCTCAAGGAGGCGTATGTGCAGAAGCTGGTGAAGGTCTGCACGGACACAGACCGCTGGAGCCTCATTTCCCTCTCCAACAAGAACGGGAGGAACGTGGAACTGAAGTTCGTGGACTCCATCCGGCGTCAGTTCGAGTTCAGCGTGGACTCCTTCCAGATCATCCTGGACTCTCTGCTTTTTTTCTACGACTGCTCCAGCAACCCCATCTCGGAGGACTTCCACCCCACAGTGATCGGGGAGAGCGTGTACGGGGACTTCGAGGAAGCCTTTGACCATCTGCAGAACAAACTCATCGCCACCAAGAACCCCGAAGAGATCCGTGGCGGGGGACTTCTCAAGTACAGCAACCTGCTCGTGCGGGACTTCAGGCCCGCGGACCAGGAAGAAATCAAGACTCTGGAACGGTACATGTGTTCCAGGTTTTTCATCGACTTCCCAGACATCCTGGAACAGCAGAGGAAGTTGGAGACCTACCTGCAAAACCACTTTGCCGAGGAGGAAAGAAGCAAGTACGACTACCTCATGATCCTTCGCAGGGTAGTGAACGAGAGCACCGTGTGTCTCATGGGGCACGAGCGCAGGCAGACCCTGAACCTCATCTCTCTCCTGGCCCTTCGTGTGCTGGCAGAACAGAACATCATCCCCAGCGCCACCAATGTCACCTGTTACTACCAGCCAGCTCCTTACGTCAGCGACGGCAACTTCAACAACTATTACATCGCCCACCCTCCAGTTACCTACAGCCAGCCTTACCCTACATGGCTGCCCTGTAATTAACCTTTAGACCCCAGGGTTTCCGCAATAGGAATCCATTAGGGCAGGGGCTCTCTAGGAGCGCCTCCTCCTAGATGTAGGTGTTTGGCTTTTAAAGGGGGAACTCAGCTCTGATTTTGCTTTTTTTTCCTTTGTGTGCCCCGTGGGATGGGTGCACGGAGCATCATGAGCCAACCCTGAAAGGACCCGCTATCACAGTGCCACAATGCAATAGGAAGTGTTGACCTTTCTACATCTCTCCAAGATAGACACTAACACGTCATCTCCCAGACCTTAGCACATGGCGCTGGAGCCCTGCACGGCGTTTGAGATTGGGAGTGTTGGGCAGCTTATAAGAAGGGTTAAGCCAATCTCCTCCCCTGAGCCTACGAGCTACAGTAGACTGTGTGGGCTCTCGCTGGGGGATTCTCAGCAGGTATATGTCAACAGTGCTAATAGGCTTTCATTGTGTCTGTTTTAGTCAGCCCCCAAATTGATAAGCACTAGGGTGTCTTGTGACTGCATTTTTTTTGTTGTTCATGGGACCGAGTTATGTTGGTCTAGTCCCTGTCAGCAGAGCTGAGAATTTCATCAATAAACCAAAGCCAGTAGCTGAAGACTTGAGATCTGCTTGGAAGTGGTTTATGGTTTAGATGCTGTTGGTATATCAAAGAATGATGAGATATTGTAGAGACAAAAAGAGATGACCTTTTTCTTGAAATGTAACTTGAAAACAAAATAAAATGTTAAAATAGATTTGTGATGGTGGTGGGGCGGTGATTGTAAGGAGGAACGTGAATGTTCTTTTTTTTTTTTTTCTTTAAGGAACTCTTAGTGAATGACCCTTTTCCCCTCGTTTGCTCTCTTATGACTGACTTTGTGTCGCTTTTCTTGAGAGTCAGGACTGTGCTGTGTCTAGAGTCACTGTCATAACCAACATGAGGGTCTTCCCATGTTTTAATTGGAAACATATTTTGATCAACATTCCCAAATATGGCAAGCAGTTTTGCTGGAGTGTTTTGGCTGTTCCTTCCCCACCGCCCCCTGAAAAAAAAAAAATAGCGATTTCCCTCTCCAGGAGTTTTTCCACAATGAATTCAGCAATTTCAGGAGAATTTTCAGAGTGCCCCATGGAACTGCTTTTGGAATCTTGTCTCCTGTCCCGGAACTTCGTGAATGTTTGGCATTAGGTCTAGCCTTGTGTGTCTTCTACGGAGTTTCTTTGAAGTCATTCTGCGGGGAAGAATCAAGTGAGGGAAAAGTGGTCTTATTCTGGTAGATTTGACTGTTGGGTTTATGTTCTGCACTTTAGAAGGAAAACAGTGTTAACCACTAGCCAAAAGCAAGTAGTCACCGGGAAAGGTTCAGACTACTGTAGCTTTCTCTAGTGGATTTAGATAAAGATGATTTAGATAAGACATTTCATGATGGTTGTGAAACTTCCTGTGGAATCTTTTAGAAAGTGTCACTCTGGGATACCCTGGGGAGGGATGTTCAGTATTGTCAGCTTGATTTCTAAACTGATCCCATCAAATCCAGGTGGATCTTCATAAAAGTCCAAAGCCCTGAGTGGCCTCTGCCTTCTTGCTTTAAGCCACATAGATATCTTCAAGTAGAAATGTTTAGTAGGCAATGAGTAGTTGTCCTTTCTTTTATGATGAGATTTTCAGGTTTCTTTTTGGTCCTCTTAGATGTGATTGAAACAAGTCTTAGCTGAAATCCATGTTTTGTAGGTGACTAGAAGCCAGCTCCTCTTTCTCTGTGAATCTTAGATATGTCTGCACTCTCTGGTTTTGAGTCAAAGCTCATTCCGTGGGGAGACCTGAGCTGTTTCAGTGTTGAAAGGAACACGAGAAACGAGCCCACCTTTGAAAACTGTCTGGTCATCCATGATCTGAATATGTCACCATCATGGTCACATGACAACATACCTGCACAAAAATAGATTGCTTCACCAAAGCTTTAAAAAAAAAATGCTGTAGAGTCCTCCATCAGCACAAGCACTTGCTGATGGAAACCAAAAGTCAGGTTTGCCTCCACTTGAAGACTTGAGAACCAGAGAGGCCTTGGAAAATTCAGTTTGGTTTTGGACTTCAGATTTCTATACATGTTTACTTTTTTTGAGTCCAATAATACTTCACCTTTGAGGATGGAGAGAGAGGCACAGGGTTGCAGGCCACTGTTGCCTGCTGGCTATTTTAGTAGTTTCTTTGTGTGATTTTTTTTTAAGTCAGCCCAACTATTCTATAGTTTGAGAATTGATATGTGTTCTAGAGCCATTATGGTAAAAAAAAAAATTGCATTAACCAAAGCTCCATTAAAAAAAAAAAAAGGACCCAACCCCTGGCTTAGTAGTGCTGTCTCTTCCTGCTCTGTGAGCCTTCTGCCAGTCTCAGACTAGGTCAGATAACCTTGCGTTTCAGATGTCAGGAAATGTATCTGAAAGCTGCCCTATGGCTGCTCATACAAGCATTAGGCGCCTTGAACATGTACTGAATCCACGGCTGAGTGTGCGTGTGCATTTGTTCAGTCACGTGGTACTTGGCAGTGGCAGTTCAAGTGTAAATTCTCATCGAAATGCAAGCAGCCTGTCATTGACTTCAGGACTCAAGTGCTTTGTGATGTCTGCTCTCCCAGCCTGCTTCTTAGACTCAAGCAGCTGGACACACACAGTCCTCTTTCCCCTGGAGTCGGCAGACACACACACACTAGGTTCTCGGCCTTGAGCTTCATGCTCACTCTTTAGCCTCACCTTGATAATAAGATGCTAAGTGAAACCTGTGTCAGGAACTACTCCAAATCAGAGTTCCTGTTGGACTCTCAGTGGGCTGTGGGCTGAGGCACGGTCCACCCCTGGGGACCTGGCAGGTGGGTGAATAGGGGCAGGGAAGTGTCTGGCTTCTGATGTGGCTTTGTTTTTTTTATTTGCCTGTTTTTTGGCACTCCATTTTTTTTTTCTCCTCCCAGTTTGAGTTCCACTGGGACTTCATGTCAGGGTGAGCTGTGTGTGAATCTGTGTTTTGTGAAGATACAGTGACAATCAGTTTGCTAGTCTGGAATCTTCTTATCCTCCAGCTGACCTTTGGCTCTTGCCCCTTTCTCCATTGCCGGTAGGATTTTTTAGTGTGCTTCAGCTTTGGGAGATGGTGCCACTGCGGGGCAGCTTCCTTGCTGGCGGAGCGGCTCCCTCCTGGTGAACTTCCTGGTGCTGCGCTCTGCTTGAGGCTGCCGCTCAAAGCTCTCTTCTACATTATCCAGTCATGAGAAGAGGCCTTGGCGTGCTGCCCAGGTGTTAATTATTCCCTGGGTACCTAACTGGGCCCCCCTGTGCTAGGGGACAATCATTTGAGTGGTTCCGTATATTAAAAGAACTTCCAACTTACAAGATTGCATTTATGCCCTCACTCTGCCAGAAACTAGAATTTCATAGCTCACTTTGGAGTGTACGCAAACAATTAAGTTCAGAGGGTGAAGAGAAGTGTTTAACAAGACCTGGCAGCTTCTCAGGAGTATTTGTGAAGGCTGTAAGGAAAGAAAGCTATCTTTTCCTTTTCCTTTTCTTTCATTCTTTCTCTCTCTGTGAATTCAAGTGCCTTCACCTTGTTTACCTGTCACTTAAAAATAGTTTAAGTGTAAGTTTAAAAGAGTTTTGGAGTTTTTTTGGCCTGGGCTGTTGAGATTTGGTGAAAAATTCTCCCGTGTTTGCATAGAAAGGTGAGATGACCATCCACTAAAGAGGGAGCAACTAATTAACATGGATCTGTGGGCTTTAAAAACATTCCAGCTACCGGGTGGGTTTTTTTTTTTTTTAATGAAAACTTAACTTTTCTAAAGCAGCTATTTCCAAATTGACATTGATGAAAAGTAAAATGTTCATTGGACTAAATTGGAAGTAAGCTCCCTCGCTCTTCATCCGCATAGCCTTGAAGTATTTCTTAGCAGTGCCTAGAGGTGTGGCTTTCCTTTTTGGTACCGGTCACTCACCTTCTTATTTGGTGCAGATGAGATTTCTTATCAATGCAAGTGTATTAGAACTTGATGAAATAAAGCTTTTGAGTTTGAGAAATAAAGATATATTTCAAAGTTTAAAAAAAATGTCATTTTGCTGATTTTTATTTTTTCCTTCCTCAGTGATAAGCGTACTGTAGGTTTCAGGGGTCACGGAGATGAACATTTGTCATAATCATTGACCTCAGCTGCACCGTCAGATGCCGTTTCACTCTGGTGCTGTGGGGAGGAGGTGTGTGTGGTTCATTGAGGGCCATACAGCCCTTCTCCAAGGTGCCTGGCGAGCAGGCTGAGCTCAGTCGTGGATCTCAGCCTGGTGGCTAATTCCTCCTGCAGTATCTTTGTTTGTTTTGTGGTGCTGGAAGTTGAACCTAGGGCTTTGAGCTTGCTAGGCAAACATTCTATCACTGAGTTATGTCCACAATCCGGTGGTGTCTTAAAATATCACCAGTACCTTGTTTAATCCAGTGACCATGGCTGTATTTCAGTGAGAAATTCAAAATACCCTCTGTATTCTAGGAAGCTGTTGACATTCTTCACATCTTTTAAGGAATAGCAAATGTGAACAAATGATTCTCAGGTAACTGACAGATGTTTAAAGGGTATAAAGAGAGAATGTGCCAAGAGTATGCAACCTTTTAACATTATAAAGGGATGTCTACAAATGTATGTGGCCTACAGGCTATAGACAGGACATGCCAACCTTTGTGTGGTAAATCACTTCCCAATTCCTTTGGTCCTAGTATGCTCTTTCCACTTTCCCCCTTAATCCTGCACATTGGAAAGCCTCCTTTCTGTGTTTGAATCTCTTAATTCAACTTTATTTGCCAAGAACTATGACTTCCATGCTCAAATTATTTGCCTCTTGCTTTTATATTAAATCTTCAGTGAGCATTCTCTTGACTCCTATCACATCAGTTCTTTGGTGTTTATCCCATAGTCCTTTCTTCTTCCAAACCCTGACAGCCAAGTTGCACCCCCCATTAACCTTGCACCTGTTTATTTCTGCCCTAGCATTAGATTGCAGCTGAACCTAGAACTGCTCTATAAGTTTGGAGTGACTTCTCTCCCTCCTGTGATCACAAAGAACTCCAGTGAGAACAAGTTTCCTGCCTTAATGGTTGTCAGTCAGCACTCCCTGCTTGTACTTGCCTATGATTTCTAAAAGACTGAGACTTCACCTCCCTTTGGCTCTGAAAGGCTAGGGCCATTTCACGACTCTAGTCTCTTTTCTTTCACATACCCAAGGGATCTTTGTAAGTCAGAGGTTCTGGGGGTCTGGGGAAGATAAGCAGATAAGGTGCTTGCTGTGTAAGCACAGGGACCAGAGTTCAAATCCCCAGAACCTCGGGGAAAACTGGTTTAATTGTGGTGGCTGTAGGTTAATTCCAGCACTCTAGAGGGATAGACAGGGGATCCTCAAGGTAAGTTGACTATCTGATGGGCAAGTTCTGTATTTACTTGAGAGAGTCTTCAACAATGAAATGGACTATTGACAAAGACACCCGAACTAAACTTTGAGCTTTTCCATATATGTACCTGCACACACAAGTGCACCCACACGGATGTAAGCATGCATACACACACACGCGTCCCACATGCACATGCAAAAACAATGGCAGAGGTGCTGAGCCCCAGCTGTATTATTAAAACGTCTCAGAATCCCACAGTGCAAGAACAGATGTCACACCAGCAGTGTGGTGTTTGGAGTGTTCACAGCTAGTCCCAGACTACTTTCCTGTTTCACCTAACCTTCCATTTTTGGAGATCAGAGTTCCCCCTAATGCACCCCACTACGCAGCTGGCTTCTGAAAGCTCAGCCCAAGTGTCAGTTCTTAGCCCACTTCCTCTGGCTCACCTGGCCCTGTCCTTGCTGCCTCCCCCTTCCTGTGTTCCTGCTGGTGTCCTTCATGGGTTGCGACAGCGCGCACCTACGTTGTGGACACCTGTGTGTCTCATGCTCCTCTGTCCTCCTCCCACACATCTGGCAGAGAGTTGGCACCTCAGATGTTGAACTCCGTGTTTTCGTCCCTAGAGGACTTGGACTTGGGCCACCATCCAGCAGGAGGAGGATATTTACCTGTGTGTGTGTCGTAACGCTTCGTTCTAGTGCCAGCAACATCTGAGTCTCAGGCATTAACCGTGCAGGACACCTTATGTGTGAAGGGGTGGTGAGCAGGTCCCCTGGTGAATCCTTGTGTCCTGACCCCTTCATGATGTTGCTCACAAGTATTTGACCCCTAAGGAAGGTCATCGTGATCCCCCCTCCTAGTCACTTCCTCAGCGCTGGATTGGTGCTCCTATAGCCACCCAACATCCAAGATTGCAGAAATATACTTCTGAATGAGATGTCCACTGCCTTCTCCGTCAGCAGACAGAGGTGGTTGATGTGGGTGATGGGGTGGGATAGCAGAACAGGTGTTAGATACCAAGAGCATCGAACAGGACCCTAGTGGGCTCACCCCAACCATGGCGAGTGCCTCTGCAGGCCAGTGCCAACCCCACCCACTCACCTGGTAAGTGATTTAAGCCCCACCTACAACTCAGAAACAGCCTGAGAACCCCCTACTTTTGGTCCGCTCTCTCCCTTCATCCCTCCGCCTAAAAACTGAAGGAAGGTTGGTGAGATCTGAGTGCCACCTGCCTTAGGGACTAGAGTTGAGCTGGCCAGAAATACTGTTTTCCTGTCCCCCATGCTAGTCCCACGCACTCTCTTCTAGAGATAAATGCTCTCCAGAAGGGCTACCCTGGCACTTGGCCATCAGCCTCTTGACTGGCATCCCTTGCTTAGATTTCTGTGAGCACTGCCTGTGGTCCCGGGAAGCTGGGTCACGGATCCTAGGTGAGGCTTTGCTTCAGTGGTCTGTCTGTTGGAATTTCATGTGTTCAACCAGGACTTTAGGGTTGCTTGGGTACATATGCGTCAGCTGGAGCTCAAAGCTTGGGACAGGCAGCTGTGTGCCCACTGGATAGCGTGTTGGAGGCTTCAGGGCAGTTTCTTCCAACTCCTGCACCCTGCAGTTCCTCAGTAAAGCCTGTATCGTGTGCACGCTAATGTTCATTGTTAACCCTGGCCCCTCTCCAGGGTCCAGGAGGTGTTGAGTTGCCTGGTAATCGATCCCTTTCTGCTTAGGCAGGAAGGAATTCCTTGGACAGGCTAGCAGCTTTTCTCAGACAACTGTCTCTTTGTGAATCACGTTGGGGAGGCGGGAGCACTCTCTGAAGGTGCTGATGTGTTTGGGGGAATAGCTACCAAGTGCCAAGCCCTATGCTAAATCCTCGGCTTTTGCTGCTCCGAGATAGGAGGAAACCCAGATGTCAGGCAGCAGCTGGCTCGGAGAGTCTGACTTTGGGGCTGGGGCTTGCAGATCCCTCTACTGTATCCCCACCCCTGCTTTCTCAGGACAGCAGGCAGAAGAGGCACAAGGGAGCCCAACACTCCTTCCTACCAGGAGCTTTTGATGAGGAATGGGGAGGAGGCCAAAACAACTGATGGAACCGATTGGTGAGAAAGGAAAATTAAACCAGCTAAGTCAAAACAACGGGGTTGCCTCTGGTGTCTGGCCTGAAGTTTTAAGTTGAAATAGAAACAGTTTCTTCCTCCTCCCCCATCTCCCCAGTGTCAAGTATACATGCTTTTACGCTACCTGAGGTCTAGAAAGGATGTGGGAGGGGAGACTGCAGGTGTCAGAAACCAGCTCTAGAAGAGTGAAATCGAGAAGGCAGGGCGTTCAGAAAACACACAACAAAATCCAGAGCAGTTCCCCAAGTCAAACACCTGTGCATTTTCATGCGCTAAATATAGCAGCAGTTGGCTCATCTTATCTGTAAGCAAACCCTGCTGTGTGGCAGAGACTTTTATGGAAAGAGTCTTTATGTCGGCTCTTGCGAGCCCAGGCTGGGAGTAGCTGGCTGGCTGGGAGTAGCTGGCTGGCAAACCGCTCGCTGCTCTTAATACTCTTGCTGCTTGGGGTTCCCCAGGGGCCTCCGTGGTCCTTCCTGGCTCTTTAAGTTGACTCCATTGTTCCCCCATCTCGCGTCCCCTTCCCCCAGCACGTAGATCGGTTTCCTTGGCCCTTCACATGATCTGAGTGTGGACAGAGGTGTCTCTTGGCTCTCCCAGATCCCGTGGCATGCGTTACAGTGAGCTTATTTTCCAATTACTGAAAGAAAAATGAGTCTTTGACTCTTGGATCCTGCCTCATCAGGCACAGCCCCCAATCCGGGAATGCTGGTCACAGCCTGCTGCTCTGCAGTGCTTCTCCCCCCACTCCCTCCCCCGGGGAGGGCAGTCTCTTCTCTTGTGCCAGCCGGGTGCCCAGCTAGGTGCAAGCAAATGCAGGGTGGGGAGCTCTTCCATGGGGTCAATGGGTTGCGAGGTCAGCAGGGCCTGTGGAACCTGAGAGAGAATCCCAGCATGCTCCTTGGCACTTCTCCTGCTCTCCTAGTGGCTCTGGATTCAACTGTCCTGCTCAAATCTGTGTAGATGATGATTCTTGTCTTGCAGTTACAAAGAATGAGAGAAATAGCCCAGTACCAGGTGTTGGCAGATTTGTCTAGGTTTAGTGTCCTCTGCCCTCCAGGAGTTCACCATTTCTTAGAGGGTTTAAAAAAAAAAGTTCTTGAGTAATATTTAAGGCACTGTGGGTTCTTTGGCTCTGTTGGATGTCGGGAAATATTAACTCTCCCTATGATGTATTGAGGCACAGGAAGAACAGTTACAGGCATCACCTATGCTATAGCCAACGGGAAAGGGCAATAATCCCTCCCCTTGCTCTTCTCCACTCATCCTTAACAGATGAAGAGCCACAGCTCAGAGAGGTCGAGTGACATAACAGCTCTTGCAGCTGCCTCAGCTGACATTTCGCACACACACAGCCCTGGTGGTGTGGACCAAACCCAGTGCCCGGCCTGGGAGCCACGGGCATTGGCTGTGTCTCTGCAGACTGCCCTGCCGTCCATTGGCCTGTGGGTTGCCAGCCCATCATAATTCCCATCAGATAGCCCTTTTGCCTCCCTCGGAGGTGCTGCCAATTCATACAGTTCCCCAGAACTTCGGGCTTACTTCCGTGCCCCGGTGCTGGGGGTAAGCAGAGAATGAAAGACACTGTGTGGCAGGACTACAGAGAACTCACTACACAATGAAGGCTTTTTGTGCTTCCACTGAACCACTTCCCGGTACCAGGAATTAGAATCTGCGTGCTGAAAGGGCCTAGAAACTTCTTGCTCCAGCGTGGCAGGCACTTTTGTAAACGTGTGACCTGGGGATTTTGCTGGGATGTGCACATTGCTGATGTAACCAGAAAGAGAGAACTCTGTACAGAGGGGGGGGGCGTGTCCTCCCTCCAAACTGCTGGTTCGGAGTTCCTTTACCTGCCTGCACCCAAGCGCAGCCCCTGACACCCACACCAGAGCCTGTCCATGCTTTTCTAACAAGGTTGTGTTTTCCCAGGAAGTGAGAACCTCCCCCGCCCCTAAGGGACCAGGGACTTGGAGTAAAGTCAGCAGTGCTGGATCTGTGGCAAAGGTCAGGCAGAGAGGTACTGCCCAGCCAAAGGGAACCGGCTCTGACCCACCGAGATGGAAAAAGCTATTTGATAAGCTTCTGCTTTTGCATAGGTTGTCAAAAGGGTCGAGACATGATGGCTAAGCTTTGCCAGTGCTCGGGAAGAATGCTGTGGTCACATGGGAACTTTCAATTCTAACTTATCCTACAAAGAGTCTAAAGGAGAGAGGGCAGGCTCTCACAGAATCCATGCATTGCCTCGGGTTTGCAAGGGACAAGGTGTAGGAGAAGCCCCCGTTCCTCCCAAAAGAGTAAACCAAGAAGGTTCCAGACAGGAGATTAAGGGGTCTGGGGAGGGAAGCAGGATCTTGTGACTCATTTCCCCTTGGGCTTTTCTCTTCCATTTCAGAAGAAACAGCCAGTGAGAAGTTAGCACGGGTGGCTTGAGCGGACTTTGTGCTGCTGTTTCCTAACTCTGTGACCTTTGGCAAGTGTCTTCTGTTTCCTCTACTGTGAAAATAGGGATGCTTCCCTGGTATGGTTAGTGTAAAAATAAAAGAAGATAGAGTTAGTCAAGACCCTAGCACTCGGTAAGTGCCTCGTAAATGTGTGTTTTATTTTGCACGCATGTTTTACATGTGGGTGGGTGCACATGATTGTGCAGGTGCGTGTACAAGGAGGCACTTGAATGTGTGTGTTGGTGGAGGCCCAAGGATGACATCAGGAATCATCCTGGGTTGCTCTACCACCTTATTGCTTTGCTCTGGAGTTTTCCAGGCTCCGCCTACCAGGACCAGAATTATAGTTTGCTGTCATATCTGCCTGACATTTCTACAGGGAATATAGGAATCCAAACTCAGGTCCTTTTGCATTTAAGTCAGAGGCTTTAATCCTTGACCCATCTCTCCAGTCACAAGGTGTCTGTCTTTAGACAAAATTCTTCACTTAGAATACTTCTTAAAAATACAGATTGTGAGCCTGGCGAGGTGGCTCAGCTGGCAACATACTTATGGCACAAACTTGATGATCTGAGTTTGATCTTTGCTTAGCAAGACCTAACTCATGAATGGCATCCTCTTTCCTCCACACACGCACCATCGTGTGCACATACGTGAATGCACAAGTACACATACACACAACACGCACAGTTTTCTTTTATAGAACCAGATTCCTATCTGATTCAGTAGATCGCAGCAAGGATCAGGGAATCGGGTCTGGGAGGCTGGCCATTACCACCATAAGATTAAGGCAAGGACCAAAACAAAGACACTGAGAATCCTGAAGAGCTACAAGACAGGTGTCCTGTCTTGAAAATGAACATCACAGAAAACCAGAAACACTTAATCATGGCGAAGATTTTAGCAGGGAAAAGTAAAGTGACCAGAAACATCTGACTAGTAAGCTAGATGTTCACACTTCAGATTAGTTTGAATGTTTGAAAGGCTACCCACATGGATTCAATAAAAGAGACAAGCTGGCCTGCCGTCACATTCCACTGTTAGGTCAGGGTGTGGAAAGGCTGCTGTGGTTTTACATTTTTGGTTGACTGTCATTAGCATGCTGCCTTCTTATTTCAGATTTTGAGAGAAGAAAGTGAGTCTGAATGGCAATAAAACGAAGGGATTTTGTGGTTTGTAGAACAAAACCAGGCGTCAGAACTGACGTCAGGAGCGAGGAGAATTTTCACTTCCCTGGGGGGAAAAGTCCCAATCTTGAAGGTTTCTCTCTCTGGAAGGAGACATTCTAGCAGCAGGGGCATGTGACCAAGCAGTTCTTTCTTCTAGAGTGTTCCAGTGGCCTCATTACGTCACCATCCAGAAAGCAGGTCTTCCTGTCTGGGCTGCCCAGTGTGAGCGCCGCAAGCTTCTTGACTTCTCAGAGCCGCCGAGCCAAGCAGGACATTTTAGTTTTAAAGGGGAACAAAAGAGAAATAAACCTGGATAGAACAAGAACACAAGCAGAGGACCATGTAGAATATTGCTTCTCCATGTTCCCTGCTGTGACTGGGGCCTTCCACCTCCAGCCCACAGGGCCTGTGCAGTCCATCACTTCTCTGCCAAGTTTTGAGGGCTGGAATACTAGAGGGATTCTGGAAAAACTCTCAGTGATAGTAACTGTGAGTTACTAAGACCACTTCTGTGACCTCATAGCCCTCTTGGTTCACCCCAGAACCCAGAGCTAGATTCCCATTTGGATCTTCCTCTTTAACTTTCCATTTGCTGTGAAATTTCCCAGCAAAGACTCCACAGGAGACTGCTTGGCCTCTTCCCTGGGTACCAGTAGCCATGACATTCAGAGAGCAGGAAGACCACCCGTAGTGGCAGGTGATGTTCCCTCCCAGGTTCCCAATGGCCGCCTTTTTGCCTGTTCCCTTTTCTCTGTCTAAAACCTTATTCCAGTTGAATCATCTGCTTTCAGAAACCTTCAAGACTTCCTCCTTGCCTGTCAAACAGCTCGGGATCCTTCACCCTCAAGCTTGTCGCTACCAGAGCCATTCTTCTGCTCTCTCATCCCCACAGCTGACCACCCCTCCGAGGTGATAAGGAGGGCCTGTTGGTGACATGTTGTTTTGTTGTTATTGTTGTTACTGGAATGAAGCCCTCGGGGCTGGGAAATGTATAAAGAAAAATAAAAAGGTTTACTTAGCTCAGGGCTCCAAAGGATCAAGAGCACGGCATTGACTCATCACATGAATACCATTGTGATATCACAACGGCAGAAAGGCATATGAAAGAGAGAGGCACAGTGCACCCTATTATGCCTTCCAGTGACCTAATGCCCTCTTCTGGTAGGCCTCACCTCTTGAGAGTTCCATCACCTCCTAGCACTCCACTAGAGATCAAGTTTCCAAAATGTGAATTTCCGAGGCTCTAACTTTAGTGCCAGTCAATTCCATTTCATAGCATGGAAGATCTGGCAGACATCGGCCTGAAAGGCAGGACAATTGTGTGGACTGTGGTTTGAATGTGTCCCTCAGAGTTCACATATTGGAAACGTAATCATTAGTTCAACAGTGTGGGAAGATAGTTTGTAAACAGAGGTGGTTCAGTTATCATCACCATAGGTTTGTTACTGCAAGTAGATTTTTATAAGCATAAGTTTGACTTGCTTTGGTTCTCTTGCCTCCTGTCTTCTAAGACGGAATGATGGATCAGGAAGGCCTTTGACAGGTGCCTGTGCCATGTTCTAGGAGTTCTTGTTCTCCAGAGCCATGAGCCAAACAGTCTTCTTTGTAAATTACCTGCTCTCAGATTTTTCTCTTTTAGCAACAGACAATGGACTAAAATCCTCTCCTATTCTGACGTGTGCTTTGTAGGCTGCTAGTCTTCCCGGGCCCCTTCTGTTTGTGGAGGCCTTGCTCCCAGCCTGTCCCTCTGACACACGCTCTTTGTGATCTGAAAAGCTATGGAGGACCAAGTGTCACTCAGAAGACACCAGATGGGAGGACCCTTTCTTATGTTGGGGACACGAGATCTTAGAAGTAGCAAGGTGTGCTTCAATCAACCACTGTGGTAGGTGCTGGAAACCTGGAGATGGGCAGGAGCATCCCTGCTATAAACAGCTCAGAGACTTTTGGGAAACAGAGTATGAAAATACTAAATGAGGGACTAGGGCAGCATACCCTTCACTACAGCCTCAGAAGGCAGAGATTGGCAATCCCAGAGGAAGCTGGCTAACCAGACTAACCCTTTTGGTGGGTTCTGGGTTTGATTTGAAAACTTACCTCCAAAAGAATAGGACAGAAGAGTGATAGATGATTGCCAATAGCAACCTTGAGCATGCGCGCACATACACATGTGCACACACACACACACACACACACACACACACACACACACCTTGTACATATGAAAATGGAAAAGACAATATGTGCCATAGTGTAGGTGAGTCCTGCTTTGGGGTACACTGTAAGGGTCTTGCCAAAATGCCTTGCAAAGCAGGGTCCTGGGAGCAGATATCGCCAGACATCGCGAGAGCGGACTCAGAGTAGCTGCTTATTTGAACCAGTCATCGCATGTTACCTCCTTCTGTATTTTATCTCTGGTTGTCTAGTTCAGCTCTCTTCTCCACCCCTTCCTCCCAAAGCATTCTGCACCTCTCAACCTCACTGCAATCTTTATCAGCCTTAGAGTGAAAACCAATGTCTAGTTCTTTTTAAAATTTTATTTTCTTATTTGAGTGTGTGCATGTGTGAACATGTGTGTTTAACATGTATGGTAAACATGGACATCTAATATACACGGACACACATGTCATGGCAGATGTGTGGAGGTCAGAGGACAACTCTATGAAATTGATTCTCTCCGTCCACCTCAATGCTTTTACCTGCTGGGCCATCTCACCAGCCCTGCGCCCAACATATCTTAAGGAGGCGATTGCAGGATTATGGGAGAGACACCTCTTTCCTGATGAACGGTCCCATGCAATTGCAGAACATTCAGCGTCCCGGCCCTTCAGAAACTACGTGACTGTAACTGCCCCCAGTAATTATGGCAGCCAGCCCCGACTGCCTGCCGGTAGGATGATGTTCCTACTCCTTGTGGGCAGCAGTCCCTTCATCATCCCAGCTCCTAGTGACACTTCATCTACCTACCCCACCCACAGCAGTATAGATCGAGAGGCCCGAGTACCACCCGGCCAGCCTGCACGCAAAAACTGAAATATCTCCATTATGCCCTCACATTACAACATCAGGCTAGCAGTCATGGTCCTTTAGCCTGTTGAGACATTTCTTCATTGTCCTTTCATCTTCCAGTAAAACTAATGGGAAGGGTGAGGCCGCACTGACTCTTTGTCTTTTGTATGTGACCTCTCCCTCATTGTCTGACCACTAAGGGCTTTCTCTCCTGGTATTTCGAAATTCCATGACACAGTGCCTGGGTCTGGGTGTGTGTCTGTGTCAGCGTCTGTATGTGGTGCGTCCATCCATCCGTGTGCCTGTATGTGTTTATGATGATTGTGCAATGCATGCTTTGTGGGTCATTTTGATTTGAAATTCGTGACCTTCTTTCACGGGAAACTTTGAGATCCCTCTCTCTTTTAACGGATTTGGGTTTTTTTCAGACAGTTGGTCTCTGGGCAGAGCCTCTAACATTTCTCTCTGGTTTTCTAGCAACGTGGATCTCTTCCTCTCTTCCTCTGCTCCTTTGTGAGAATACTTTCTAAACTCTGGTGAGTTTCTAATTTTTGCTATCGACTTTTTAGTTTTCAAAGTTCTCTCTCTCTCTCTCTCTTTCTTTCTCTGTATGTCTCCTTGTCTTCAAATACGTTAATTTTTTAAAATTGTTTTTATTTATATGAGAGACACGGAGAGGCAAATGCATGCCATGGCACCAACGAGAGGAAATCAGAGGACACTTTTCAGAAGTCAGTTCTCTCTTCCCATCCTATGTGCTTTGTAGGGCTTGAACCCCAGTTGCCAGGTTTGCAACAGTTGCTCAGTTGCCCACTGAGCTCTCTCTCTGACCCTAAAAGCACTCTTGGTTTAGCTTCCTGTTCCTATTTCACAGATGCGTGTCTGTACTTTCCGCCTGAGAATGTTGTCCATAGGCTTTGATGGATTTTCTCGTGCTTTTATCCCGTCTTTCACTCTCCCCTCTTTTGAAGGCATGCCATCCTTGCCTGTTCCTCTTCTTCTGGAGTGGGTCACTCATAAATTAAGTAGAAGCTCCTCTTCAGAGCAGGAGTTTGACAGTCATCCAGCCATCTCTGCCCTCCAGCGGTGCCTGGTGGAGGATTCCCCAGATGTGAACATCTGTAGATGTTTTCTCATGGTGGGTCAGTTCCTCCAAGAGCAGTGGTTCAGCCTTGTATATGTCTGGGACCCCACGCCTCGCCTGACTCACAGGGAAGTGTGCAGACTTTCTTTTTTTTTTTTTAAGTCTACTTTCAAAATAAAACGTCTCAGCCATCCCGTTACAGTTGGTGCTCAGCCAGAGCCTGTCTAGTTCCCCTTCTGCAAGAGCAACCTCCCACTGGCTCTTGCATGGGGCAGAAGGGTTCACCAGAGAGGGCAGGCCGCTGGGCCTAGCTGCCCTTCACAAAGGCTCCTTCCAGATCTCCCGGCTGTCCTTCTGCCTCACACGGTCCCTTTCAAAGACAGCTGGGGCTTCTCTCCCTGAGCCTTCCTTTTCGGGGCTCACCTTGCCGGCCACAGGCTCATTTCTTCCCGTCTCGGCTTTGATATCAGGGTTCTAATGTCTGAGTCAGCTGCTGCTCAGCCACCTGCTTCTCAGCCTCTGACGGCACGTGGCTCACAAGCATCGGCCGCCACTTCTTCCGTGCCCATGGGGTGACTATGGATGCTTGCCTCTTTGATTCTTTTTTTCCTTTATGTTGTTTCTGGATTGAAAGCAGCAGCACTAGTCTTTTCAAGTTGGCTTCTTCCCCTTAGTAAAATACATTTCTGATTCCCTGAGTCGTTTTGTGGCATTTCAGCTTATTTTTTCTAGGAAGTCTTTTTTTTTCTAAGTGTTTTTTTTTGTATCGATTGAGCGAGGAGGAAGGCAGGGGGGAGCAGGTGCACACAGGTGAGGTGCATCTGTGGATATCACAGATGACTTTCAGAAATCGGTTCTCTCCT
This sequence comes from Typhlomys cinereus, assembly GCA_023101885.1. Taxonomy (NCBI): domain Eukaryota; kingdom Metazoa; phylum Chordata; class Mammalia; order Rodentia; family Platacanthomyidae; genus Typhlomys; species Typhlomys cinereus. The sequence goes on along the minus strand of JALPQD010000121.1, from coordinate 445,547 downwards.
TCCACCATGTAGGCTCTAGGGATCCAACTCGGGTCTCCAGGTTTGAGTGAAAGCACCTTTAGGTGAGGAACCACCTTGCAGCCCTCATTTCTTTTCAGTATAGGATATTCCACTGCATGAATAGACCGCAGTGTCTGTGTCTACCAGCTGAAGCAAGTCTTGATTTCCTCCCAGCTTTGGCAGTGATGAAGGGGGTATCCATGCGCAAGTCTCTAGGTGGATGAAAGCTTTCTACTCATTTGCGTAAGCAGTAAGGTGTCAGACTACTGGGTCACGTGGCAAAAGCATCTTTCATTTTGGAAGAAACTGCCAGACTGTCTTCTCCTAAGACGGTGGCACTAGTTCATGCTCCAGCAGTGAAGGAGATTCCTGGCTGCTCATACCGTCATCAGCATTCAATGCCGATATTCAACTTTTTTTAATTTATTTTTCTTCTTTTACAAGGATATTGATTTTATATTGACTTATAACCGCATTTTAAATTAACTCAGTCATCTGTGTCAGAGCCAAATCTCTTGCAGCGGACAGGTTTTTCCTCATTAGAAGTTTGCATCTTCCGGGGCTGGAGAGGTGGCTCAGGGGTTAAGCCTCTGCCTTGCAGGCAGAAGATCCTGAGTTCGGATCCTAGACCCCACGTATAGACGCCAGGCGGAAGCCGGGTCATCCTGCGTTTCTGGTCCTGGTAGGGCGGAGCCTGTGAATCCCAGGGCAAAGTAAACAAGGAGGAGGTGGAGGCGGTCCATGGTGGTTCCCGAATTCGTCCGTGGTTCTACACATGCACACACACATACATGCACAATTGAATAAATAAATAAAAAAAGTTAAAAAAAAAGAAGTTTGCATCTTCCTACTTTGGATATACCTGGCACATCTTTTTCTTGAATTGTACATACTGGACATTTTACATTGTCGGGCACTAGATATTGTTGCCTGTTTATAAATATCTCTGAACTTTGTTCAGCACTTAGTTATTTGGAGTGTGATTCTTTGGGGTTTTTATACTTTGTGGGTGTGAATCAGGGCAGCATGTGGTCTCCTCTTTATTGAAGCGAGACCATTTTGAGTATTTAAACCAGTAGTCCAGGAAGTGAGTTCCAACTTGGTGCTTTGGACAGTGGAACTAGAACACTCTCTGGCTCCGAAGAACAAAGGAGTTTGCCCTGTCTAACCTTCTGTGTGGTTACCTCCCTGTCTGCTCAGCCAAAGGCTCCAGGGACTCTGCACATCTCTGGAGCTCCCCCTCCCAGCCCTATCTTCTCTGGTCCACCCTTGCAGAAGTCCCAGCCTTCGCATCCCCAGACGCCCAGTTCTGCCTCTTATTTCCTCTTTCCTGTCTAGGAAAACGATCAAAGTTTGCCTCAGTTGCCTAACATCTTTCAGCAATCATCGCACCACCCAGCCATTCCACTCCAAGCTGGGGGACTTGGGCAAAGGTCGGATTCAGTGAACCTGCTGGGTGACCTGGGTCTGTCTTCCCAGGTGGCCAGTGGCCAGTCTGGCCTTGGGAGCAGGAACAAGGGGAGTGGGACAACACTGTCATGAAACCTTGGGAAAGAGGCCTAACGCAGATGTTGCTCTTCTTATCAGGCTGTTTGTGGCTTAACCACTTCAAGCCCAGAAGGAGAAGTAATGCTGACTAGGGGATCTGTTTGGGACAGTTTAAAGAAGACCAGCTATCCAGGATGACTCTTATCTCTCATGGCCTGCTGGGCCTTCTGCTAGATTACCACTGTGGCCCAAGGGCGGCGGCTGTGGCCTTGCTTCTCACACGCCCAACACTGCAAGTTATGAACTCCAACACTACATGGCAGGACTCTTTCTAAAATTTACTGCCTTAGTAAGTCCCTGCCTTAGTAAGCAGAAGAAAATGATCCACTACCACTGTTTCTACCTCACACACCTGCATTTGGTGTTGTTTTAAATGCTTCTCTTGTGCTGATCAACTGAATCCTCACAACAGCTCTGCAGTATACACACAAATATCAGCATATGGCTGATGACAAAACACACATAAGTGATTAAGAATTTGTCTCAGGCACAGGAATCACACAACATAATTTTAACTCTTCTTGGTAACACAGTGATATCATGAAGATGGTCAAATATGACACTGTACTCAGACATGCATGCAAACGCTTATAAGGATGAACCTAGGGGTGTGAGATCTGAACTGATCCCACCACACACACACAAGGTCAGGGTCCTCTGAGCTCATCAAGGGATTTAGATTGGCAGTAATTTGTTTTACTTGGGAGTCTACTGAGAAGCAAAGCCTGAAATTTCCACTAGAAAAGAAAGATCAGGGTTGAGGGAGATGGCTCAGTGATAAAGCACTTGCCGCAGAAGCCTGAGGGCCCCAGCATCAGTATAAAAACCAGATGGATATGGTGGCCACCTGTAATCCCAATTGCTGGGAAATGGGGACAGGATCAAACTCCCCCGCAACACACTTCCTTAACCCCTCTACCTCCTCCCGGCAGCTGGCTGGATGCACTAGACAGAATTGGTGACCTCCGAATTCAGCAAGAGCTCTTGCCTCATAAAGTGGAGAATGATTGAATAAGACACTTGACATCAGCCTCTGGCTTCCATATGCATGCACACACACATGCAATCATAGGTGCGAACACATGTGCACACACACCACATATGTAAAACATACTCAAAAACAAAAAAGGAAGGTCAGCAAAGGCTGACGAAGACATGCAAGAGTGGGAAACTGAATAGTTGTCACAAGGCATGGTGGGGTGGTACAGGACATTGGGGTGCATGGACGGTGACCACATGGGTTGGATGGGGCTGCTCAGACTTGGTTTCATATGTATCGACTGGGTGATCCTGAGAGTTACTCCACACCATCAATAAAGTGAAGGGAAATGAAAACTAACGCCTAAATGTTAGACAGGATTGATTCAAATGTATGTATGAAGTCCTTAGCAGAATGTCTGGGATGTGGTGAAAGCAGCAAATGGGCCTAGTGCTTCCAATCATGATGTGCTGGAGCAAGGCCAAGAGGAGAAGCTACCTCTGGTTACATAATCGATCGTGTCTGTGAATTTGTATTTTGTCCATTCGACGGGCAGATTTTCCTGGAGAGAACTTGTTTTCTGAGAGGAAAGCAGTTGGGTATTGGTCATCCAGCAAGCAAGCCTCAACCCCCATCCCTACCCAGTGCCTTACTGCACAGAGAGACTTAGCCATTTTGGCTCCCTGGGCCTTGGCTTCTGAGCCTGGTTCCTGGCAATCATATGACACATCTTCAGTATGTCCAGCTTTCTCTGGTGGTCTCCACATCAAGGTTTCCCCAGTCAACAGCTCTGGAAGGCAACAGGTCTGAAGAGGAGGCCAGAGGCTTAGAGCTAGAATCTCCAGAAAGCAGCAGAAGCCTCGTCTGAAGACCTCCTGTATCGTACAGTCCCGCGGAATCTAGAGGATCTTGGCCACCACTGACCGAACTCGTTTCCTCTGGCCCAGCTATGAGCCCCGTCCGATACAGGCAGGCAGGAGGACTGAGCCGCTGAGAAGTCACCTTCCCTGAAGGACACCATGGGATAAGCCGTGGCTGCTGAGATTGGCCGGGCTGCCTAAAGAAGCAGCCATTTTCTGAGCATTAAAGTGGGAAGGTGAGTTAGAAGGATGGGGGGGGGAGAGTTAGAAATATTGTGGTGGTAGAAGATTGTGGATGGGGGGAGTAGAAGTATGTGGGAGGTCAGGAGAATGTGGGGGGATTAGAAAGAAGTGGGGGAGAACAGACCAGAGTCTCAGGGTTCCAGAGAAAGCTTATGTGAAGCTATCTTACTGAATCATGTACAATAGAGAAAAATTTTAGGAAGAAAAGTAATTTCGTTATCTGTAAATGCTGTATCTATTGCTTAAGAAGAGTGGATACTACAGCGATTCTCTGCACTTTTCTTTTAGCATCAAAACTTATTTGTTACATGCACTCTTTGGTGGGTGATCCACACAGCAGGTAGGACAGAGCGACTTTGATCCACAGCCCCAGAACCCTGCGTCTTGTGCTGTGAAACCCCTACGTGAAAGCAAGATGAACTGAAGAGAACCCACCTAAAGATAAAGAGCCCCACATTTGCCAGTGCCCCGTCGTGTCTCCAGTCCTTTCCGTTCATGCTCCATCCTCGAAGTCCCATGAATTCTCAACCCAGGGGATCTGCAAAAATCTGAATAAACTTTGCAAAAAATAATTCTTGAATGAATGAGACAAGGAAGCTTGACCTTCATTTTTCTTTCTTGCTAAAGTTCATCACCCAGTTTAACAAGTAAAACACCGCTGTACCTTGGAAGGCCTCTCTCACATTGTCAGCTCTCCCTGCTGGGGACCGTGAGCCTCCGGGGGCACTGTCCCGCCTTTCAGATGCTTCCTTAGAGTTCTAATATCTTTGATTACTTTTGCTTGTTTTTTAATTTTGTAGATGCTAAGTCACAATTAGATTTAGATAGAGCTTGCTGTTCGCAAGGATGTTTGTGATACGATTGTCATATTATGGGATGAATTGTTTCTTTTTAAAATAGTTACTGTATATGTATGTGCTGGCATGCGTGCATGCACATGTGCTTGTTTTCATGTGTATATATGCATATGTGCACAGTATTCAAGTGTGGAGGTCAGTTTTATGGAGTTGATTTTTCTGAGGAGTCTGGGGAATAAAGTTCAGTGTCGAGCTCTTGTGTGTGGGGGGGAGGGGGGCTTTATCCACCAAACCATCTCCCAGTCCTCTGCTTTAATTTTTAGACAAGCGTGTTATTGACTCTGGAACCCTTGTGTGTTGGGTACCCCCTGGGGATCTCAGGGGACCCCTGGGATCTCATGTGCACCACCACATCCTGCTTTTACGTGGGTGCTGGGAATCCAAGCTCAGGTTCTCACGCCTGTGCAAGCACTGTACCAGCTCCCAGCCCCAGGTGAAATATTTCTGCTTGCAGGAGAAGCTGAACATCTCGCTGTCCTTGGGCAAATTATTTAACTTTTTTGAATCTTGTCAAGAGTTTGAGACTCTTCTCTAGGTTCCAGTTTTATCGCAGAAGAGATAAATGTACCAGTGAAAATGGGAGGAGAGAGAAGCAGACACTTCTGAGTCCCCACTGCCTTTCATTGAATTTGCACAGAGAAAATGGATGTTTCCGGCAGCGAGAAGAAGGTGGGCATGGTGCAACGCCGGCTCAGCAATAATTCAGCGAATATGAACCAAGAGTGCTAAACATTACTGATATAAATATGAGTAAGACACAATTCCTCAGGGAGTTCCAAGTCAAGGGGGGAGAGAGAGAGAGAGAGAGAGAGAGAGAGAGAGAGAGAGAGAGAGAGAGAGAGAGAATCTTTTGTGAATCAAAGTTGCACAGTCTTTCCTCCATTGTTATGTTTGGTAGAAGGGCATCCCAAAGTCCAGCCCACTCTTAAGAGGAAGGGGCTTACACTCTGCCTATCGTGACATACAGAGGAAACTTTGGCAGGTGTGTAGAGGGTAAAGAGGATTGATGTGACTGGGCAAGGAGACCTCAACTCACATCCCTGACTGCAGAGTCTGGGGCACAGCACATCCTTGGGTGCGTTCAGCCTTAAAGGGTCCAAGGATAAGTGGGTAGGAGTCCCCGTGGGTGAACTTGGTTGCTTCTCCGGAAGCCCAGTGCTGGAGTGAGTGGACGCTGATAGGCAACCGGGGCAGCACTGGGGCCGCAGAGAATGATTCTTGAAGGGGTTCCTTCTGAGACGCTGATAGGCCTGGAAACCGCTGCACAGCCCCCAACCAGGTCAGCTGTGCCCCGTGGGGTGACGTCACCCGCCAGGAGCAGCTGGGAGGAGAGTGTTGAGTGGCCTCCTGCACACGCGGAGGTTCCAGTGCACCTGGTGAAAATCCAGCCTGTCCCTTAGGAAGCTACCCGTCCACGGTGAGTGGCGCGAGCATGCGCCGGCGCCAGCCTGGAGCTGTTCGCCCCTGCCTCTTAGCCCACCCCTGCCTCTTAGCCCACCCTTGCCTCTTAGCCCACCCTGCCTCTTAGCCCACCCTTGCCTCTGCGCCCACCCCTGCCTCTTAGCCCACCCTTGCCTCTTAGCCCACCCTTGCCTCTGCACCACATTAAGGACTTGGCTGCTGGGTCGCGAATCCCTCATCCTTGACCCTTCTCGGGCACAGACACATTCAGTGGTTCTCTTCCTCCAATCTATCTAAGGCACTGCAGGCCTCTGGAGCCCAGCTGCTCTCTCCCATGGGTTCCTGATGTGATGGCCCAGATAAGGTGTGCAGAGCTCACCTCGGAAGACTCCAAGCTCTTCCCAAGAATTCCTCTGGTTCTGAACTCCATGGGATTCACTCAGTTTGTGAATGGTTCTAAGTCCTTTCTGCAAAGCCCAATTCAGTCTTTTCCATAATTCCACAAAATAGTTTTAAGCACAAGTACAGACCTGACAGACAATGTGCAGGAGAGGTTGACATCCCGACATTTAAGTTGCAGATGACACTCCCTTTCTAAACCTGTCCCTACCACACCCCCATCTCAACAGTACCGACAACTTCAAACTGACCATCTCTTTTACTTTGCTGGAGATGTTTCTTCCTGCTTGCCATCCTTGCCATAGTTGCCCCAGCATATGGATATCTTTGGCTATGGTCTCTCTTCTCTGTCCTCTCCCAGCTCCCCACCCCTTCCTGCTGCAGGTCGGTTAGCTTGCATATCCAAATTCAACCTGGCCTTGGCTCTCAGCATGGCACACGGTATTTCATTCTGCCAGGTCTCCTAGGAGGGTACTTCCCCTTGCACACAAAAACGTCATGTAAGCCCACTCCTAAAGAGGGTCACCAGAGATGGCCAGACCTTGTCTTCCACTCCAGGTGGTTACCTGGCTCTCTGGCTGAGCTTGGTGATCCTGGTTAGAGGAGCCTGTTAGACTGACCTATGCAGGCATTCAAGTACATGCTCACTGCCTTCCTGTGACTTGCTGAGTCCTGAGCATACAACAATGAACAGGATATGTGGGGCACTGAGTAGTAAGTTATTGTTCAGGGCAGGCACCCTATGTCAAGAACAAAGGGTGAGCTATGAACTCCCAGAGGAGGAGATGATTTCAAAAAGTTTCATGGAGAAGGTTTTAGGTCAGCTAGACTTGCAGGCCAAGACAAAGAGGCAGATGTTTATATTTGTGTATATATACTATATTTGTATATATATAATATATATTTGTATTTATATGTATATATACACACCTAGGTACAGAGAATGATGGAAAAGTTGGTGTGGGGGAGCAGACAAGGAAGACCAGTAAGGCAGACTGGCCCAGAGGATTTGCGCACACATGGTTACAGCACAAAGGGCTCAACTCCATTTTTTCTAAGTCAAACTGACAGTGAGTGCATTCATTCCTGTGGCGTTGCAATGAGCACAAACCTAGCACTATACATCAATGCACAGTTACAGTCCCATGGATTCTGAGATCAGGATCAGGGCAGAGCTGGGTGGTCTCTCTGCTATAAGGTCTCTACCATCGAGGCATCCTCTAGGGTTGGGGTCTCCATCTGAGGCTTCATCGTGGCAAATCCACTTCCCAGCTATCTGGCCCAGTGGTCAGCAGCGGTCAGCAGGCTGGAAGTTGTTGGACAGAGGGTCGGTGATGTTTGCCAGCCAGAGACATTCAGTTCCTTGCATGCAGAACCCTGCGAAGGGTTTTCTCCTTTATCAAAAAAGTGGAAGCCAAAACCTTGATAAAGTTTTCTTGCAAGACTGAGCTCTAAGTTCAAGTAGCCCATTTTATGGGATTGACACCCCCCCTCCCCGCGGTGTTCTGTTGGTTACAAGCAAGCCATGGGTCTTGCATTACACCGAGAGAGGCTGAGTAAGAGTGTAGCTGCCAGGAGGTAGGAGAGGCAGCCGGGAATCTGTCCATTACAACCTGGAGGTTGTTGTAGAGAACGGACTGGCAGTGCTGGGTCCCTCCACAGAGTGAAGGGTCACGTGGCGTCAGAGGAAGGGATAGAGAGGTGTCCCCAAGAGAAACCTGCCCATGTCACACGTGCTGCGGCTTGTGCAGGCAGGGGAGGGCAGCTCTTCTCATCTCCCCTGCGCGGGCTTGCTGCCTTTTCCGCGGAAGAAGCCCATTGCCCCTGAGCTAGGCTGACACTTAGCTCAAATGGCGGACGTCATACTTTCAGTCCTGGGGGTTTGGCATCTTGTCAGGGATGTTGATAAACACATGGATTAGGGCAGTTGTCACAGAGATGGGAGAGACCGGAAAAGAACATTAAAAGACATTCTTGGGGCTGGGGAGATGGCTCAGGAGTCAAAACTTCTGCCTTGCAAGCAATAGAACCTGAGTTCCAGATCCCGGATCCCATGTAAAAATGCCAGGCAGATAAGATGGCAGCCTGCAATTCTGACCCCGGAAGGTAGAGCCTGGAAAACCCCAGAAAAAAGCAATGAGGAGGTAGAGCAATTCAGGATGTCACTCTTGGGCCTCCACATGCACACACACTTCTCTCTTGTACACACATGCACGTATAAACACATGCCTGTGCAAAAAAAGGAAGATACTCTTATAGCACTAATGAGTTATTGGGTGTAGGAATGCTGGCGGCAGGTGGTGGGAAGTGTGAAAGTTAGTTTCCACACCAGAACATTGGATGACAGGGGTGTCCTTAACCAATAAAAAATCAGGGTAGAAGGTGGGAGGCTTTGTTCATGTGATGGCGATAGCTTGCTAAAGGTTATGATGCTCAAGGGCAGGACGAGAGTTGAGGATGGACAATTGGGAATCAAGGGGGAGAGGAAGAGGCGAGGAGCCTCCCCTGTGTGGTCAGAGCACTCAGCACAGGTGTCAGTCTCGGGCTGATTCCCTGAGAAACCTCTCCCCAGAGAGACCCAGTAAAGAAAGGCAAGTGGGGAAGGCTGAGAATGAGCCACGGGGGAGGCAGGGCAGAGAACAGAGAGTGTGATACGCTAAGGTTGGGGAGAAGCAGGTGGTAGCACAAGGTTTGTACAGACTGGGGGATAGACAGGGCATATCCTGTGATGTTGGAGTCAGGTGCATGAAGTCGAGGGGACAAAGCCCTATTGCAAGGGAAGCAGAGCAAGGGGAGGGGCGGTGTGTGAAAGAACTAAGTGGTGGGCTTAGTAATGTCATGTGCTGGCAGCCTCGCTTTCTTGGACCATCCACTTCCGAGGCAAGTCTTGACGACTCCGAGAAGTAGGGCAGGTGGTCCTCTCCCAGGTGGTGGAGTTGCACTGAGGCCACAGGCAGAGGAGCCCAGACTCCAGCCCTCCCTCCACCGTGCCTTCCCCTCCAAGATGCTTCTTCCTAAATGACCTTTCAAGAGACTTCATGCTCTGTATTAGTTACTTTATTTGCTTTTGGAATCAAATAGCTGACCAGGAGCTACTTGAAGAGGGGGAAGAGGCTTATTTTGGCTCATGGTTGGAGATACTACAGTCCATCATGGCAGGGAAGATATGGTAGTTGGTGTCTCTGTGGTGGTGGGAATGTGTGGGAGCTGCTTGCTCACATCTCAGCAGAACAAGAAGCAGAAGGTCGAAGGGAAAGAAGGTCTACACTATGAACCCTAAGATTCTTCCCAAGTGACTTACTTCTTCCAGTGAGGTTCTACCTCCTGAAAGCACCACAACCTTTCCAGTTTCAACAGCTGTGCACCTAGTGTTCAAAGACACAAGTATATAAAGGACATTTTGCATTCAAACCACAGGATCATCCAACTCAACGCTGACTCTCATGTAGAATTCACAGCCTCTGTCTGAGCCAACCTGGGCTTACCTTCCTGTGCTCTCTGCATGCCATTTACCTGCTTTCTGCTGTTGTCCCTGGACATGTGACACTCTTTCAACTGCTGGGGTCCCTCTGGATGTGGCGTCCCATGCTTGGGCAACTCCTTTGGATGGTCCCACTGCCTCCCTTTCATCCACCCCTCAGGAAGGTTGTGGCTTAAGCATCAATCCTGAGAGAAGTGTCCTTGATCCCTGATCCTAAGGCAGACCCTCTGCTTCTCTGTCCAGTGTCTGGCAAGTGTCAGGTACGTAACAGAAACTTGGCAAGCATTTGCCCAGTGGAGAACTGGAAAATGAGCGCCACGGCAGTGCCAGCTGCGTGACCTATGCTAGGATCTAGAGTCCCCTCTAACTAGGGAAGGTGGGTGGGGTAGAGAGAAAAGACAGTGAATTGCCACGATCCCGTCTACCCCTGGCAGTCTTTGACTTTGTATCTCTAGCGTCTGCCAGGTTTATCCTGAGTATTTTCTGGATTTTTTTTTTTTTTTTTTTTTTTTTTTTTTTTTAAATTTTTTTTTTTTATTATTATTTAACTGTGTGCATATGCGTGTCATGTGTATGTGCACGCGCGTGTGTCTGTGTGTGTGTGTCTGTGTGTGTAGAACCACGGACGAATTCGTGAACCACCATGGACACCTCCACCTCCTTCTGCCCCGGGATTCACAGGCTCCGCCCTACCAGGACCAGAAGCGCAGGCCGCCCCCGCTTCTGCCTGGCGTCTATACGTGGGATCTGGGATCCGAACTCGGGACCTTCCGCCTGCAAGGCAGAGGCTTAACCCCTGAGCCACCTCTCCAGCCCCTCTGGACGAGTCTTGTAGGCAAATCTGGGGAGACTAAGAGAGGCAGAGGTTTAGGGCAGCCTGTTCACTTATGTTCTTTTCATCCCTCCACAGGTCTGCAGCCCTCGCTGTGGCCTGATGATGATGCGGGGGAGACCACCGCTTTCCATTTTTAGTGCTTCGGTAATTCAATTGAAGGGGACAAGAAGTCTAACTAACACCATTGTTGGCTCCGGGGGAAGAAATCATCTACGTGGTCACACGAGTCACATGATGGGCACACATGCCATATGCATGTATGCCAAGTCTGTACTGGCATACACACCTGTACACACAGGTGCATAGCATGCAGTCAATACCTCTGGGCCCACAATACTGCATTGCCAATTCTCCAGGGATTTCTCCACTCTTTTTAAAATTATTATTATTATTATTATTATTATTTATTCATTGTGCGTGTGTCTGTGTATGTATGTGTATGTGTGTAGAACCACGGGCGAATTCAGGAACCACCATGGACGCCTCCACCTCCTCCTTGTTTACTCTGCCCCAGGATTCACAGGCTCCGCCTTACCAGGACCAGAAACGCAGGCCGCCCCCGCTTCCACCCAGCGTCTATACGTGGGGTCTAGGATCCGAACTCAGGACCTTCCACCTGCAAGGCAGAGGCTTGCCCCTGAGCCACCTCTCCAGCCCTGATTTCTCTACTCTTAACCTTGACTCTTTCTTATCATGGGACCCAGGACTGTGCCCTGGGAGCCTGGATATTTTCACATCCTCGCTGATGCGGTCAAAACCAGGGGAGAAGAACACAATGGAACTCTCCGGATGTTACCTATTTGCATCCTAGCAAGCCACAGGTTTGAGGAAAAACTGGGTAGTCACCAGAAACTCAGGTGCTGCTTTCGAGAGAACTGAAAACTAGTGACGTAGGTGACATGCAGTTTTGCTCTTTACAACAGGCTCACCGGTGACCTCATTGAATTCTCAGAAAGACTCCATGGTCCACATGCATAGATGAAGAAACCAGGCTGTGGGTAGAGCGACTTGTTTGAAGTGTCTGGGGCCAGAGCCTCCCCAGCAGGCTCCTGATCCCCCTCCACTGCTGAGTCTGCCTCTTGCACCCCGGTATCTCCTGGGCTCAGGGAAGAGGGGGAGGGGCAGGCAACCGCATGTTTGTGTCTGTGCCTGCGACTGCAAACGTGAGCTTTAGTGTGCCTGAGTGTGGTGGGGCTGTACACTGGGCGGCTTCACGTGACACTGGAGCCTTCACCCATGCTGAGAGAGGCTGGCAAAATGAATCTTCTAGCGACTTGGGCAAGGGCAGCTTGCTCGAAGGGCTGACTGGCCATTTCAACGGCAAGCCCTGGTCCAGTGCTCGTAACAGGAAGTGGGGGGGGGCTCTCCAGAGAGAAGAAAAGGGTTCTGGTCAGGACTGACCACAGGTCACAGCTACACTGGCTGCCTGGGAGTCAAAACAACTCTGCAGTGGACAGCTGACACTGTCAATTTTTTTTGAAACGGGATGGCTGGTCGACAGCTACATCAGCCAAGAGATCTGTGTGTGTGTGTGTGTGTGTGTGTGTGTGTGTGTGCGCGCGCACGTGTATGTGTCTGTGCCTCTATCTCTCTCTGTTTCTCTCTCTCGTGGGTGCGTGTGTGCCTCTGTCTCTCTCTATCTCTGTTTCTCTCTCTCTCTCTCTCTCTCTCTCTCTCTCTCGTGTGTGTGTGTGTGTGGTGTCTCTGTTGTTCTCTTAACATGCACACACACATTCACGCACACACACATTCACGCACACACACATTCACGCACACACGTGCATAACTGCACACTCTCTCGTATGGTTCTAGAACCAAAACAGAAAGGACCTGTTTATAGTTTTGGGAATCTCAGAACCTTACGAGCCCTGTGCCAGCTGGCCTTGTTGTCAAGAATCACACCCTGTACTTGTGTAAGGGACAGATCCCAATCTGAACCCCCATCTTTGACTCTCAGTACCAGATTTCTCCCAGGGAGGAGGCCAAGAAACTGTTTTTGTTTTGTTTTGTTTTGTTTTGTTTTTATCAAGTCTCCCCACTGAGTCCCATCACCAGCAGAATCTGAAAAGACAGAATGGAGTCTCAGCCGCCCTGTGCACTTCATGTGATCTAGAGAGTTCGTGAGAGCTGCCCAAAGTCACCCCACGAGGCAGGCAGCAGCAGGACAAGGCTGTGGGTCCCCAGTACAGATCTGTTTTTCTTTCCCTGGGTAAGTAGAGAAGAAAGGCTGAGAGGAAGCTCGCTCTACACGCCCGCATGGAGCACAGTAGACGAACGACCCCTCAGTGGGAGCACGAGGGGACCCGATGCCCGCCACCCGTGCTGTGCCAGGTGCTCTGCCAACACTTGTCACCTAACCGTCAAAGAAGCTTGTCCAGGAATGGCTGGCCCACCCTGCTTTTGGTCCTTGAGTTCTTCCAAGACGAGAAGAAGTGTGGGCAGAGGGCCTTGGCAATTCCCAGAGCCCCAGCGTTTTCAAGAGGCACGGGTGGGATTTGAACCCATGTCTATGAGAACTCCACAGGAGAGCAGGGTCTCTGACACACTCAGAGAGCCGGTGCTCAGTGCATGTCACTCACACCTTTGAGGTAAAGACGGCAGATCTTCTCCCAAGACCGCGCAGCTGGCCAGCTAAGATCCGCCTTGGGTCTGTGTCCTGCCAACCCACATGCTTCTCAGTACACATGGGGTCTTCAGAAGCTTCTTCCAGACGGAGTCACGCACAGGGTCGCAGCTGGAGCCTCCACGTGCCCCCTGCTCTGTGCCTAGGTCCCTCCCCCTCAACTCCTGCCCCTGCTTGCACCTTTGACACTGAGTCGTTGCCTGCCCTCAAGTGCACATGGGTGCATTTTGAAAAGAGCCGGCGAGCATCCCTTCTTTCTTCCCTCACTGCCCTAGGCCACCTGTGTACCATTATTGCCAGCAAGATGAATCCAGAAGGAATTCATTATTGCCAGAAGGAATTCACAGACATTCCAGTGGATACCACCTCATCTTTGTGCCATGTCAGCCACGGAGAGCGCATGAATGAGGCAGAGCGTGAGACTATTCAGCGAGCTGCATTGTGTTCTGCAAGAACGCTGGGGACTGGGAAATAGAGCAGAGCTTCCTTTGTTTCTGCCACGTATGGGAGAGAAAAATGCCTAAATGCCTAAAAAGCTGGAGGACAGAGATGCAAGTCCTCCATCATTCATTCATTCGTTCATTCATTCATTCATTCATTCATTCATTCATTCATTCACTCATCCATCCATTCAATCCTGGAGTGTTTTGAATGTCTACTATGTGCAAAGCACCATTCCCAGATGAGTCCTGGGAGACAGGGAGAGAAGGCCCTGTCTAGGCGGTGCTTGTAGTTCAGTTACACTGGTACTTGCCAACATGCTGAGTCATAAGACAGCTAGGAAGGGTGGCAAGGGACAGTCAGAGAAGACTCTCCAGAAGACACCACACAGTAACTGGTTCCCTAGCGTCGCAGTTCACCTGCATGGTTGATGACCATCAAACAGCTTAAGGAAACAAGGGATTTATTTTCTTACTGACAGTCCAGTTACAGTCTAAGTCCAGCTTGACGGGAGAGCACGTACCAACACCAGGCCGAGGAAACTAGCCACACCATCTCTACATAATGGCTGAGAGAGGGACAATCCTTACTTGCCAGACCAGCATATCTGGCCAAGTGTACACAAGGATGCCAACTCTCTCAACCAGCTCTTGGTATTTTATTCCAGAGTCTAATCCCACCCACCATGGCTGGGCCTTCCCCATCAGCTAGACAATCTCCTGCAGGTTTGCTCTGGGCTTAACCCAGCCATTAATTCTTTACAAATGTGCCCAGAGCTCAAACCCTCAACTGCCAAGTTGACACCTGTGCCCAACTATGACACCTAGGTTGGGTGACATTCTACAGGGGCAGGGGCAGGGCAGCCATCAGCACAGGGAAAAGCTCTCAAGGGACAGGTTCGTACATGTCACACATACCACACATGGGCTGGACGACTTTTTTTGTCATGTGCGGTGATATTCTTTTAAATAGCACAGATTTTTCCAGCAGCAGAAGGATCTGACTATTGATTCCATGATCCAAGTGACCCAGCGTCCTTCCGTGGGAGAAGTGGAGGTACGGGGGGGTGGAGAGTGGAGGTACAGCAGGAGGAGAGAGGCAAGGGGACCAGGTCGGAAGACAGTGCCTGTTTGTGTGGGTTTCTGAGTTGATCCAGATGCGAACGAACACCATGCTGGTTTCCATTTGTTTCCTCAGCGTCTCTCCTGAGCTGCGCTGTCTCAAACTACTCCTCTGAACCCAGATTCTCAGGCCAAGTGAGAGAAAACACTGTTCCTAAGGTCATGCTTCAAGCTCAATCTTTATGGCTTAATCTTTATTTAAAATGTGAAGTTATTATTGCCTTTTTTCCCTTTAAATCCTTGCTTCTGGGGTCCCCAGGCCAATGTTTGCTTTTCAAATGAAAATGGAAGGAACACCTCTGAACGAGTGCGCTAATAACTCTCAGTTACTTCAAATGCTCATGTTGACTTTAGGTCTTACTGTGTTTCTCAGAATGTGTGCCATCTGGGGAGGTCAAGGCCACTGATCACAATCGGATTAGATGTGCCAGGGGATTTGTGTTCATTACCACTGTGGGTAGATAACCTCTCTACTGGCTGGGCTGGCATAACTCCCCAAACAGAAGCAGTGTGACAACAGGCATGGCCTACACTGACCATCAGCTTCGTGTGAGTCTGGAGATGGTGACGAAGATGATAGTGTCCAGAGGCAGTGGGGACAGCGCCTAGCCTGGCTCCTTTTCTCAGCTTAGTCCTAACTCGCTGCTGGTGATGTAAGATGTACTGGGAAGATGCTCCTGGCAGATGGTCTCGAGCTGCTGAGCCCTTACACAGCCCAGGGGTCACCGCTATGCTGGAGACCTTGTGCTCCCAGTGCAGACACACCCTGGGTGTATGTGGGGGGATGGGGGTCGGGGGTGGGTGGAGTCTTGGGAAGGCTGTACTCTGCCTGTAAGAAGGATGACTGAAAATTAATTCTTGGAGCAGTGTGGTCTGGGGGGTTCCAAGCACATGCTTCTCTCTCCCCACTACCTTTCAGGAAAGGTAGGAGGCCACCAGATGAAGTCACTGAGACCACACCATTTCTAGAGCAAGGGCGGATATGGTGACACTTGAAGCGGGGACCAGATATGCCTGTGTCTGAAGATGGGGAAGACACACGAGGCTGGAAGGCACCAGCCTGCAGCATGGTACGACAGAGGCCCTGAAGGAAGGACTCTGTGTCCTGCTGTGAAGAGGACGGAATCTGGCCTTGTGACACGCTCTTTCCGGCAAGGAGGAGGCCTGTGTGTGCCTCACGTCTCCTTGCTCTTCCCTGTCTCTGGGCTGAACAGTGTTTTGCTTGCAAACACCAATATAAAGGTGGTCCAGGGCAGTGAGGGAGGAAAGAAGGGGCCCACTGACCCTGCAGGTGTTTGCCTCGCCTTACAGTTATTGTGTCTAGTCGGAGGGCCTGACCAGCTGAGCTCAGTTTAGAAGCCCCACCTGAGCCAGGATGGCAGGTAGGTTCCATGCCGAAGGCCCGTTCTGTTCCTTTGCAAGGGCTGAGGTAGAATGGAGGGCTTTGCTGACTCAGCTCTCAAGTGCTCAGGGTGGAGGCTGTGAACAGTTGTTGGTCACCAGACTTCCAGGTCTCCAGCTCTGTGTGTTCCTGCTACCTAGACCCACACGTGCAACGCTGCATTTGGTAAATGAATAGCACCCACACCCTCCAGTGTCCAGCGGCTCCCACATATCTTTGGGTATGGGTATGTTATTGGGCAGAGCAGGGAGAATGAGGTAGCTGCCTTTGCTGTCAGGAGCTGGTTGTGCTGTGTGCCCTGTGAATTGACTGGGGACTGGATGATGGGGACACAGTGTGTGTGTGCGCGTGCGTGTGTGTGTGTGTATGTGTGTGTGTGTGTGTGTGAGGTGAGGACAGATGTGAGGCCCCCTCTCTGCTGAGGGAGAGGGTGGCAAATGCATCTTCGTTCTGGGAGTCAGAAGTCTGGCTACGAGTCAGCTCGTCTTCCCAGTGGCTATGGGAGTCTTGCTCAATCCTTTGCAGAAATCCTAGCTTGAGTTGACAGCTCTCTCACACCTGTCTGTGTGTGTGTTCGTGCTGGGGTGCGCGCAGTTTGTTCCAGCCCATGAAGCTCCTGTCTTCTCGTCATGGTCCGAGTACATGGTAGACAGGACTTGAGGCACTTTTTAAAAAAGCAGCCAGAGGCCTGAGTCCTGCTGCCTCCTGGGAGTTCTTGGAGCTATAGAACAAGAGCCCAGAAGTGCTTCTCATTCCAGACTGGCCAGGTCATGCCCCCCCCCCCCAAGCCTCCCAGGGCAAGTCTGGCTTCCCAGCCCCAACATATGCAGTCCCTAGATAAGGGCATTGTGGGAACCTGACTCAAAGGCTCAGCGGCTGCTCTCTTGGGTAAGTCATCGTGTGCGTCACCTGATTAGCTCCTGCAGATTTCAGAATTTACCACTTGGAATGGTTAACGACGTGCTTTGATAACACAGAAACTGATGCTGCAAGTCACAGCATATTTAGATCTTTGAAGATGAGCTTGAGAACAAAAACAGGAGTTGTTTGGTTTTGTTTTTCTCTGTGACATAAGAAAAATGGCTTGCTTTTCACTGAGACATTCTTGTGTGGATCTGTTGACATTGTCTTACCTGTGTGTCAGGAGCCATAGTAGTGAGGTGTGTATAGATGTCTGTGTACACACACGCATACCACACACACTCTATTCTCTCTCTCTCCCTCTCTCTCTCTCTTTCTCTCTCTCTGTCTCTCCACACATAACACATATGCACACACATATTCAAGGCACCCCCAGCCACTGGTTCTGGTTTCTGATCGCCTGCTATCGTTTGTTTGTAAAAATTCGCATATTACCACAACACGAGGTTTGAAAATACATGTTGAAGTAGCCGATCAAAGGACAGAAAATAAATGACTGTGGACTGCTCACTCCTAAACAGGACATAGAATCACCTCTCTCCTACATAGGCTCAGGAAGCCTTGTGGAAGAAGTTCAATAAAAATTAAGCATCTAAGGGTGGGGAGGGAGGCTGCCAGGCAGAATCCTCTGGGTGGCAGGGCTGCTGCACCCAAGAACTCACTGTAGTGGATGTCCATGCTCTGATTGGCCTATTGACATTTCGCCATAGAAGGGGGACGATCTCAAGAGACACTACACCTGTCGGAGAGACCACAGAAGGCTGATGCCAGCAGGGGAAGGTGAGGAAACTCAATGATTTACCCACTGATAAGTTATCCATAGCCTGACACTGGCCAGTACAGGCATTCTAGATGAAACCCAGTGGGTCACACACTCAGAAAGACACAAAAATGGGAGGGATACCGGTTGGAAAGCAGAACGTATCAAGTGGGACAGGATAGAGGGATGGAATTGCATAGTAAGGGATGGAAGTAACACAAATTCATTGTTATCCACATATGAAAGTGTGAAAGGAAAAAATGTGTTCTTATCAATATATTGCTTGTCCAGACCCCCCCCATACATGTCAGGAGGATGCTCCTCTATAAATCTCCAGGATCTGAAAAATTCCCCCAAGTGTGTGTCTGTCCTTCCTACTTCTGTAGAGAGGAAGCTGTCTTTGAAGCCAGAATGATCCATATTGTCTGTCACGACGAGGTGTGAGCTGTGTAATGTTGGTTAGACCCCCACCCAGCCGGGTTTCCTGATGAATAGAGTAGGGTGATAAAGCCTGAGAAGACAGTACCACGCCAACACGTGTCTCACACATGTGATGTCCCGTGTTCCATCCCCAGCGCTGTGAAACCAACCAAACAAACAAATAAAAGGTGGAGATGGCAATTCCTGCCTCCCTGGGTTTGGTTGGAATTAAACGAGATGACGTACTTGCCACCCAGCACACGGGAGGCGCTTCGTAATGCTGGTCTGCTTTCCTTTGTGACCAACAGAAGGCTTTCACCATCACAGAGTGGGAGGTGGCTTAGACGCTGCTCCTGTCTTCTCTGCATCCTGTGCTGAGGACTAGCATTAAGTCTTAACCAGCAGCAGGTTTCGGGGGAAAAAGGATGCAAAAGTCCACCTGGAATGAATGCCTTGCGTGTACAAGTCCAGATGTGGGCCAGCTCAAAGGATGACTTCTGCAGGTGGGAAGTCCTTCCCTGTCAGATCTGCCAAGGACTTGGAAAATATTTGGGGGGAAAGACTAGGCAAGGACGTGTGGCAGATGGAGGGAGCTCTGTTTTTGAGGGGCTTGAGCTGAAGAACCAGTGTTGATGTCCTGAGCATAACCCCTCTACGTAGACCCTCTGCTTGCTGCTGCATGTGCCAAGAGCTTCAAGTGATGTACAAATGAGGGCATAGGATACATTATCGTTTTCCTTTGTTAATGTTAGGCACCACTGTGGGTCAAATCCACAGCCATGATCTCATCATGCTTCTTCCGGGTAACAATGAAACAAGCTGATTGTGATTTTGATTAACTTTAGAGATCAGGGTCCCAAGACTTATATATCAACTACTCATTTAGTGTCTGGTTTGGGGTTACCTCCGTCACTCCTTTGTTCCTATCTGGTGCCTTTACTGGAAACCTCCACATTCTATGTGGGAGAAGAAAGAGGAAATGACACCTTCGTGTTGCCACAGAAACATGGCTGAGGACAAAGATTTGTAATGAATCATCCCAGAGCCTGTGTTGGCACAAGGTAGTCACAGGTTCACCATGTGATAGGCGTTTGCTTCTCAGTCTCCGATGTGGGATCTTGGGAAAATCACCTATTTCTTCTGAGTCCTAGTTTCCACCCTCACAGTTGATGAGTGAGGTAGATACAACACTATCTAAGGCGTGTCTTGCTCTGAGGTTTTGTGATTCTATTGTAGCCACAAAACTCACAGACTGGCAGAATTTGAACTCAGATCCTCTTTCCTTCCTGTAGGGTCACTAGGAAATTCTGATAATAAAACCTCAGGACTACTTCTAGGTCAGTCCTTCCTGAGCAGTCCTGAGCCCTCTGGATGTGCTTGGTCCTCTACGATCCATAGCCCAGACTTCACCTCTTACCAGTGGGATTTGGAAGCTGCCCCCTGCTTTCCATCTTAGTTAGGGGCCAAAAGTGTGTCCCAATTCTTTGCATGTCTAGTACTTTCTGACTGTGTGTCAGACTTAGTGGACAATACTTCGTAGGTAGTCTGGGTACCTTGTGACCTTTGCTCCTACTACATACTCTTTTGGTCCCACTTGGGTTCAACTTAAGTCTCTTCTGTCAGGCCCTAGAACCTGTTTCTTTTTCTAAGTGTGTTTTCTCCTCCTGAAATACAGCCGTCCTACCTCATTCACAGTTTCACTTTCAAGTTTCATTCACCTGCTATCAACCGTCATTTGAAAAGAACACATTGGAAAAAAAAATCTTCAATTTTAATTACTTTTTAATAGTATATCACTATAATTGTTCTGTTTTGGTATTAGTTATTATTAATCTCTTTCTGTGTCTGATTTATAAAGTAAACTATATCATAGGTATGTATAAGAAGAAAACGTAACATAGGATACTACGGGTTCGGGCATTCCTAGAGATCTCTGTGTGGTCTTTCCAGGGTCCTTGTTGAAAGTCTGAGGTGCCCAGTAAGGCCTCTCCTCTCTGAGTAGACATCTTGCATCTATTATTGCAAGATCTATGATACTGAAGTTCACTCTTAGCCCTGTCAGTGACTGGTGACTGTGCCAGACAAACTCATCCAAGCATATACACATTCAAGCCTTAGTCCAAGACCCATGGAGAACCTGATTTCTGACCCAGCACAACACACACACACACACACACACACACACACACACACACACACACACGCTGCTTGAAGCTCCCTCTTCTCCCATCACTGCTTGCTCCTTCCAGGTGCTTCGGTGGGCCAGGGGGTGGGCCCTGGCCCACCGAAGCACCTGAAAGCAGAAACCTCCCTGGGCAGGAAGTCAGGCAATCACAGATCTCACCTCTTACATCATCTTGCGCTGTGGGTTGCTCTCAACTTCAGAACACAAATTTCTTAGACATTTTGTCCAGTTTTATGATAATGTTTTGACCCCAGGGCAAGCCTGAACAGTTACTCTGTCGTCCACCGAGGACTAACTCCCACACAAGTTGTCAGCGGGCTGTATGCGGAGACAAAGAATAAGGAAACATCTCTGTGGGCATGTTCTCAAGATACAAACTTTTTCATGCACCTGGGCATGATTTTGAAAGTCACATGTGCAGCAGAATTTATCTGTGAAAGTGTAAATTTTGTTGGAAGTCAGCTTTGGCCTGAACATTGGAAATAGGGTCAAAGAGACGTATGTGATTGACATATGGCCCAGGCGCTGGGGAAAGGGACCATCTGCTATGCACATCATAAAGAAAGTGCTAAAACCTGACCATAGTGGGGGACCCCCAAAGGCACTGTGCGCACCACAGCCTCAGAGCTGGCTGAGGGAAGCAGCATGGTTTGGCCAGTGAGATAGCTCTATGGGTAAAGTACCTACTTGCAAACCTGGCGACTTGACTTCCATCCCTGGAAGCCTATATGTAGAAAGGACAGAAGTGACGTGGGAATGCTGTCCTCTGATACACCTACTGTGTGCCAGGCCTGGTTGGGAGTATAGCTGAAAGTTAAGACATTTGGTAGGGCCTGGCCTAGCATGCATGAGGCCCTGAGTTCTGTCCCCAGAATTGTAAAAGTAACAAGCACCCGAAACCAACAGATGAAGCAAAAAAAAAAAATAATCAGAAATCAGTGACTATTTCCAATGTATATCTGTGGCATGTGTGTGTGTGTGTGTGTGTGTGTGTGTGTGTGTGTGTGTGTGTGTATGTGTAGGGAGTGACTATGGGGAAAGAGGTCAGCCTTCAGTATTGATCCTTTCCTCTCTACTTTATTTGAGATTCTCTTCACTGTTCCAGCAGCTGGACTAACTGGCCTGTGAGTTGCTGGATTCTTCCGTCTCTGCTTCCTCTTTCCTGAGGCTCCCTGGGCGTCTTAGATGCTTGTATTATTGCATCCAGCTTTTACATGGGTTCTGGGGATCTGAACTCAGGCTGCCAGGTTCACACAGCAAATACTTTTACCCACGGAGCCATCTCCCCAGCCCCTGCATTATGACCTTTAAAATGTGGGGAAAGGGTGGGACAGATAGCTCAGTGGATAAGACATCCCTTAGAAAGCCTGGCGCTTGAGTTCTTGGTGGCCTGAGTTCCATATCCACATGGTGGAAGGAGAGAACTGACTCCTTAGTGTTGTCCTCTGGCCTCCACCCCTGCACACATAGTACCCGCCTCTCAAATTGATAAACAAAAACAAAAAATGGCAAAATGTTTAAAACCAATTAATCCATATGTTTGGTAATACAATATAGCTATTCTAAAATTTCCCTTTGTAACTTTAGAGGCCTTAAAAATACCCCTTATTTTTAATAATTGTGAGCTGATAGTATTTGCAGAATGAGAACTGAAAGGCCTCACATGACCTTCATTTCTTCCAAGGCCTGCATCTTAGATCAATACTGTGCAAGGTCTAAACCAGTGAAATGGAATTGTGCAGTTCTAGACTTTAATCAGTTCCTATGTTTCACATGAGTATAGTGATGGCAGATTTTATTTGTATGCATGGTCTAGAGTTTATTTCTTTGATAAGTTTTGCCTCACATGGCTCTTTCCCACAGTATTTCAATAGTCTTCCTCACCATCGCTGGTGATATATGGGTTCATGGTACACACTCTCTGGACACAGGCCACAGTTGATCAGTCCCCTGTCTTTAAAGTTTGCTTTCCGTCTTTTGCCATTAGGAGCAACTCTTCTGTGTACTTGTGTGTTTTCCTCTCAGCGAGCAGCTGCCATTTTTGTCTGAGACCATCAAGATCCTCCCTGTTGACTGTTGCGGATGTTTCCTCAGAGACCAAGAGAGTGGGAAGGGTCTTTGGACCCTCACCTGGGATTCTGGCCTTACATGTAGCACCTTCCAGCCATTAGTAAGATTCTACCGTATTACACATGCTCTTGCCTTGAGGTCTGGGAGAGGCATGAGGGTACACGGGCTGAGGAAAGTTTATTGAAGTGGGCGGGGGACTTTGCAGTGTGATGACTTTGGGGTCGCCCAGATTCTTGTAAGTAACACTAATAAGTGGGTTTGCTTGTCACCTGGACCTTGGCACGCTCATTAGTTTGGTTTGCCACCAAATTCCTGTATGGGGTAGATACATGTTTGTGTGGCCTCTTCCCAAGAAAGGGCCAAAGCAACAGCTTCATATTCTCTTTGCCATATGTGCTCCTTTGCATCACTGATCCTCAGGATAAAGTCTTGTAGAATGGAATGCGTGTTTAATGGGACTCTATGCACTTTTGCTTTCGGGAGACTTCAATGTACTTTGATTGAGGGCTGGCTAAGCAGAAAGAGGGCATTTGAAGAGAAGGGACTTACAGGGTCGATGTACTGTGACCCTAGCTCTAGCTCCAAGAGTTCCAGGGCTCTGAAACTCTGGAGCTTCTCCTGCAAAGGCAAAGCTTTGCCATGTGGCATGTTTAATCATGGCAGAACCACAGACTGATGGCTTGGAGATACTCCAAGCCAAGGCCAGAATCTCAGGTGAAGGTGTGAAACCAGAGATCAGGGGACCATGGACGTTCCCATTTCTTGCCATCCTGCCTCTGATGAAGAGCCTTTTGCTGGAGGACACCACAACCACTGAGCAGGGTCTCAACCCCAGCTGTCTCAGCCAAGGTTGGCCCAGGTTGACCATCAGCCAAGCTATGCCTCCACTGACGTGCCCAGTCAAGTTGCTACCTCACCTGACACACAGGATCTGTGAAGCTTCCCGTGTCACTGAAGTCTCTGTGGTTGTTTGTTAACGTGGCAACTGTGCAGCAAAAGCTGAGTGACGTGCCATGCTTAGAATAAAGGAAAAGAAAAGAAGGAGGTCTCAAGATGTGGGAAATCCAGGAAGGACAGAAAAGGCTGCTTTTCCAAGTGAACATGGAAACATGCTTTGCAAGAATCACCATGTGTTTGCCTCAGGTGTGTGGCATCGCCCCAAGAAAAGTCCCAGGCAACACCTTCACATTCTCTTTGCCATGTGAGTAGAAGATGATACAGATCTCAAATGGACCACTGGCTTCATGGCAAAAATAAATGTCATATAAACGGATACTGTCTCAGCTACCAGGATCAGAAAGTCCTAAGAAAAAGAAGTTAGACTATTATTTAAGGAAGCAGGATTTTCCTGCACAGGAGCAGATGAGCACTGGTAAGCATGGAGACAGAGGGAAAGGTCTGCTGCTTCCTGCTTTAACCTCAAGAGTACATCTGCAAGAACAGAAGCGAAGCATTGTACATGTATGCCAAGAAGAGTTTCCATGATAGGAGTGAGGGAAAATAATATTCAGAATTAATGATAGGATATAGAGAAATCAAGTTGGAACTGACTGGGGAATATTGTCCCTGATGACTAGCTTTATAATGCCAGAATGTACAGTGCAGACCACTGAGCAGAATAGACAGCTGTGGTCTTACTCAGTGCTGGAGCTTGCACGCTACAAACAGATCTGTTAGGCATGATGTACAACAGTGGCATGACTGTTATGGGGGTCACCAACGACTTTTAGATTAGATTTGAGGATTGCTCCAAAGGAGAGAATTCATGACTGGCACTGCAAACCTGTTCCTGGACAGGGAACCTATCCCTGTCGCTTTGCTAAATGGACCTGTCAAACTGCCTTCTAAATATTTATGTTCATATCCATAGATTAGTGCCAACCTCAACCATGATCGGAGAAGTTTCTTTCTGCAATGGGCAGTGGTTAATGCAGAAACTTGTAACTGGGCCGAGAATGGGCGACTGCTGAGTAACACACTCCAACAGGCCAAGGCTCAGGGAACATCAGGAAGAAGGGGCTGGAAAGAAGGTAAGAGCTAGAGGCTGGGGAGCAGTGCTGGGAAACACCGTCTTCTGGACATGACATGGCTGCACGCTCATGAACTCCCAGCAGCTGTGGTGACCTGCACAAGGCCAGCAAAAAATGCACCAGCACCCTCGAGGGGCCCACCTTTAACTGAGGAGCTCTTGGAAGTTGACGGCTGCCAGGGAAGAGAACGTCATTTTTCTTTGGCAGTGTAGCCCGCGTTGCAGTGGCTGGCCCCCACCCATGTGAAGGCAGGCAGCACTAATTGGACTAAGTGATTATATTCTTTTTTAAAAAGGAGAAAAGAAAAGGACATGGAGCATGAGGGAACCTGTTGAAGCAGGTGGAGGAGTAAAAGAGACAGTAGGAGCAGATTTGACCAAGATATGCTGTGTGTGTGTGTGTGTGTGTGTGTGTGTGTGTGTGTGTGTGAAATTATCAAAAATATATAAACATATTGTTTAAAAAAGAATTAGATGCACAGTATCAAAAAATTAAATGGGCCTAAAGGAGGCAAGGCGTGCAGCCAGACATTATATTCTGGGCACGACAGGGCTGTTGCGTCCACGAATTCACTGCAGTTCTGTGTATTTCCACATCATGGGATTTGGCTATTCAACATTTCACAGTGGAAGGGGGATGACCTCGAGAGGCTTTATACAAGAGACTGACGAGGGTTGATACTGCTGGGGAGGGGCAGACACTTTCTCAGTGGTGCGCACTGAGCTATGACTCAAGCCCAGCACGTGCTCAGGCACATACCATCAAAGGCTGCCCAGGTGAAGCTCAGTGGGCCATACTCGAGTAAAGGCGTGAAAACAGGAGGGGGATTGGCAGGGAAGAGGAAGGGTTGCAATGGGAAAAAGAGGATGAAAGGGAGTGGGATTGAGGTGTGAAAATATCATAAATTCACTCGTGAAACTCTAAAAGAATAAGACAACTAAACGGTTTCTTTGCCAAAGTCCTTACGATATGATGAAAACTATTTATTATTGTTTTACTTGTTCTACAGATAAAGTTGGCTTCACTCTGTCTGATTAGATCCTTGCCACCAGGAAGCACGGGTTCCCTAAATGACCCTGCAAGACAGTCAGAAGGCAGGGGTCCTCTATGAAGAATGGACTCTGGCTCTGTTAAGGAAGGGGGGCATCTTCCAATCTACACTCACGGGTCAGATTCCTGAGGTTAGAAACTTTGAAGTCATTGCCTCAGAAAGGGCCTCTAAGAACGTGTCCTGAGCCTGGGGGGAGGAGGGAGCAGGACTTTGTGGGTTCAGTGAATCAGAGAGTCGTGAGCCTGGAAGCCTTGGAGAGTCTCACAACTATCCTGCTATATAAAGCAGGAGAATGAGGCCCAGAGAGGTGAAGGAAGAGGCTCTAGATCACACAGCTGGGAACATCAGAAGGCATAGAAATCCAGGGGCTTTTCCTTCTCTTCCTTGTGTCTTTATGTTGCATTCTCGTCCAAGCCCAGGAGCAAAGGGAGAATGACTGAGATAGCATGGGAAGGAGAGGAGGGGTTTTAAAGTCAGTGTCCAGAGCATAATCCCTCCTTTCAGAAAGCTGGTATGAGTGGTCTCCTAGGCACAGTCTGCGGGGGCCACTCTGGGTGCCTGGTGGAGAAATGCCTCGGGGTGCTCTGGCTGTGTCTCCATCCTTGGATGGCGAACATACTTTTGAAGAAGACACATCAGGCCCCATGTGCAGGCCTGTGGCTTTTCTCATCAGAGTAACATGTGCTGAAATCACAGGACACTCACCTAACACTGGGTTCTCGCACATGGTCAGAAAGTAGATTTTGCATTCAGAATGGCCCGTGAAAATGCTACCCTTCCAGCAGCCACACAGAGCAGGTTGAGAAGTGCAGATCACAGGAGGAGGGTGAAGGCCGTGGTCCCCATGTATATGCTGCAGCAAGGGTGGGGAATCCCAGTCCTGCCTTGTCCAGCACACCCAGCAGCTCTGGATTGGTTCCCTCTCCTCCCTGGGCTGTGATAGGAAAGGACAGACCAGAAGGTTGCTGAGGCCCCGCCCAGCTGGGCCGCATATCCACTTCTGACCATATGGAGACTTGAAGCAATTAAGCCAAAAAGAAGAGTCTGCAGACACTGCTTCCTCTCTGCCCCTGTGCCCGGGTCGGCTTCCTTGACTGGCATTTTCTGTTTTCTCCTCTGTCTGGACAGAGGAGCATACACAGAGCCGCTGCTTTCCAAGGGGCCCTCCAGGAGACTGTGTGTGTGGACGTATAAGGGAGTCATGACCACCCAGCCGGGGTCATGGACTCTTGCAAGAACCCAGAGCCTCAGGGAGAAGGGGGAAGCCCTTGTATTGAAGTGTTAAAGCAGCTGCCAAGCAGAGGGAGACCGCAGAGGCTGATCTTGTCCTCAGGGTTGCAGGGCGAGAGCTTCTTCCTTCCGCGGTGCTTCTCCTCCACAGAGTCCTGTGGGAAATGTAGTGGGTGACTGTGGACGATTCCACCTCAGAGAACAGGGGACACACCAGCAGGGCCCATCCCAGGAAGGGGAAGTAAGGCTGGCTCTTCGAGGCTGTGGTCTTCAAGACCCCCTCACCCCCCCCAAAAAATAAGGAAGCTGTGGAGGAGGAATTGATGCCCCCGGGGTCAGCAGGCTGGAGGGCTGTCCGTTCAGACTTTCCTCCATGAGCAGGGTGGGCACAGCCACATTACGTGGACCCTGCTCGGAATTGGCCTGATTGAGCGGCGAAACTGCTGAACTCCCATATTTTATCTTCTAAAGTGCCTGGCACCGGGAGACGCTCAGTAAATGTTTACCGACTCTGTATGAATTCTGAATTCTTCTGGATCATTTGGGAAGGCCTGGCGCGCAGCACCCTTCAGGGCTTCTAGTTGGCGGTGCTCCCTGTCTCACACCTCTGAGAGCAGAGCTGGGCAGGAGAGATGTGTGTGTGTGGCCAGACACCCCAAGCTATCACTGGACCCAGCCGACGTGCCTTCCCGGGTCTGGGTTTTCCCGTCTGAGGGCGGCATAGAGAGACAGGGACCGTGGGCCCAGCCAGCCCTGAGGTCTTTGTGTTGGCACTGCAGGCTCATCAAGGCAAATGGCAGAATCTGGGGAATCAAATTTGGGGAAGATATGTGGGGAAAACAAAGCCTGTCCAAGTCTGAGCTTGGGACAAAGAAGCAAAGACGAAAATGGCGGAGTCCACACTGCTGTGACCATCTCAAGACTGGTTTGTGTTTTAGTTTAGTTGTAGCTGTTTAGCCACTTTATTTACAAAACAAGCAGTCTGAGTCTAGAATTATCCTTTCCAAAAACCCTTTAAGATTTTTACCTTTGTTGTTACTGTGTTGTTGAGCTGTGTCCATATCTTAGGGGACAAACTTCCTTATACTGGAAGCCACATGTGCATCTGTGTAAAAGACAAGCCCTGTGTTGTCTGCACTTGTCAATACATTGTGGTTGGTTTGTTTGAAAAATAATATGTGATCAAGATATCATATATCTATTCTAATCTATCTGTCTGTCTATCTATCTATCTATCTATCTATCTATCTATCTATCTATTTGTCTGTCTGTCTGTCTGTCTGTCTGTCTATCAATCACTCACTTTCTTTTGGATTTCTTTAAGTGAGCCACTTTTACTTTATCAAGATTCCTTTGGACTTGTATTTTTTATTTAAAAAAAAAAACCAAATGTAGCTGTTTAGTCACTTTATTTATAAAACAAGCAGTCTGAGTCTAGAATTATCCTTACAAAAACCCTTTAAGATGTTCACCTTTGTTCCTACTTTGAGCGGACCAGTCGCCCCCATCTCATTCCTCCACATGGATCTATATCCTTTAGGGCATTGGACCCTGAGCTTGCCTGAACCATGGCCAAGTGTGGGCTCATCCTGGACCCTGGAGGCCCTTCCTCTGTCCACGAATAGGTCCAGCTTGTGTGGCTTTCTCCTTTCCTCTCTGGTAATAGCTGCTCCAGCCAAACAGAGCTGGGTCACATATGCCAAAGCAGAGTCCGAGAATGTTCTTCAGTGTTCTCGAGGGCAGACGACCACATGTTGGTTGGGCCCTGACTTTGCTCGTGATTCTGAGCCGGTGCTTTCCAACCCGTGAGTCTCCTTGAGCCACCTGCCTACAGCTTTGGTAGTGACTGTTAAGCAGCACATGTCACCGAAAGACGCCAGAGTGACTGCAGGGATTTACGACGGGGACCTCAGCGAAGGGAGGGCCTGCGTCAGGCAGCTGTGGCATGAGCTCAGCAGCATCAGTGCTGGGAAGAGATGGAATCGGGAGGTAAGAGGCTTCGATTTCAAACTCTGAATGTGTCTCTTATGAACCCTGTGACCCTGAGCAAGATTCCAAAGACTTAGGAGCGTCGGGCTGTAACATTTGCCTACTCTCCTGCCTTTGGGGTTCCATGGCAGGCCCCAGCTCATCCTGGCTGTCCTTTTGCATCCCCATGGCACTTTCCTTCCAGAAGGATTGACCTCTTCCTGCTGGACAGCACTCAGTTCCATCCAGTGCAGGGTGGACTCCGTGCTCCTTCACCTTCTCCAGACAGTATAGAGGGAGCTGGGGTGGCACGAGAGCTCCATGTCTCCCCCGAAGTTCTTCTGTCCAGGTTCTGGGTCCCTAGGCTTGCACTCCTCTATGACAAAGTGCTCAACCCCATTGGGGCGGGAGGAAACCGCCTTGGTTAGCAACCCGTTTGGGTGACCCCGGGAGACGAGGCCACCACCTGGAGGCCGGGCCACCTGGGCTTCTTGGCAGCTGTGCGCGTGGTGTGATCTGCCGCAGGGCACCTCAACTGCGAAGTACCAGCCTCCTGCCTACTGGAAATTGGGCTACCTCCCTCCAGGTGGCCAGCGAGGGCGGGGCAGCTGGCGGGGCAGCTTCACAGGAAAACCAGGATAAGCGGCAATGTTTGCCCCTAGGAACAAGTGGGTGATAGTTTTGTGATAATCCCAACCAAGTTGTTTCCTAGCCATTGCTTCCTCCAAGGCAGCTGTCCCCAGCAGGCTCAAGAAATGAAAGCCACGGCTGCCCACCTTCCTTTCGAACCACTGTGTCCATTTACTTATGCGCTGAAGACAGGCGGAGGGCCATAGGATTCGGGCTTCTCATATGTGTCTTTCCTTTTGGCATTCCAGAAGAAAGACAGAGCTGGGGGATTAAAAACCAAATGAAACATTATGGCTCTGGGAAGATAGTTCAGGGGTCAAAGTCTTTGTCTTGCAAGTAAAAGGACCTGAGTTTGGATATTCAGATCCCATGTGAAAACATTGGGCGAATATGGTGGCAACCTGTACTTCCAGCCTGGAAGAAGGAGGCTGGGAGACCCCAGAGCAAAGCAATGAGGAGATAGAACAGTACAGAGTGATCGCACTGTCGCCCTGGGCCTTATTGGACACACACACACACACATACACACACACATTCACACACACATATGCACACACATACACATACATGCACACACATACATGCACACGCAAAACACTATGCACAGAATATTGACAAAACAGAAAACAGGTCTTCAAGTGTGAAGGCAAACCAGGTAGAGCGTCTCAGTGATCCTGGATACCAGCCACCTTAGCCATTGTCAGTGTGACTCGAGGCCGTAAATGCCTCATGGATATCTAGATCTTGTTTGGAAATTCCAACATCAGGAGAAAGGCTTTATCTTATGTGGCATAACTTTTATTTTTAAAAAATTAACTTCCCAAGTACTGCAGACACATAATGCTTTTTTCACACATACTGCAAAAAAACAAAAACAAAAACAAAACCCTTCAACCGTCCCCACAACACTGTATCGAACGGAGGTAAGATCATCAAAAAGTCAAAACGAAGATACAGTGCTGAGGTTTCCAGGTACCAGGACACAAATGGATCCCCTACCTCGGGTCCATGGCTAAATACTCTTCCTCTGGTGGAGACATCTTGGAGGTTCTAAAACTCTGGCGGAGATGTGATTTGAAGGGCACAGTAGTCGGAGACATTGCCCATGGAAACGGCCCCCACGCTAGAGCCTCTTCCTCCAAGGCAGACTGTGGGGGAGGCGTGGCTCAAGCTTTGTCTCTACTTCATCTAGGAGGGCCTCGGCTAACAGCCCTCCTTCAGTCAGTTCAGTTTAGAGCTGGATCGGGTCCAAGTGGCCTTCGCTCTGTCTCACACCCCGACACCAAGGACACCTGATTAAATGTCTCAGCAACAAGGACTTCAGTGTTGGGCAATGAACTGTTTTCACGTCATTTGAATACCTGTCCTTAGACCGAGCTGAAAGTGGCCTCTCTCTGAAATTTTACCCACTGATTTCAGTTTTTTCTTCCTGGGAAACTGGGCAGAATTCAATGTGTGACTGCTTCCACATATCTACCCTTCTTCACATGTAAAGCATCCCAGTCCCTTCTATTTTAGAAACACGTTTCTTAATACTGTGGGGAAAGGGGGAAATCTAGATCAAACCTGGGGTCTGGTGAAAAGTGGATAGTAGGAGGACAATTTCTCCAGAAAAAAAAAAAAAAAAAACCTGACTGCAGATGTTTGCGCACAACTGCTAGAAGGCACCTTCCTTTTCTGACCCTCCTCCCCAGTGGATCTTTGAGAGCCAGTGGGCCCTAGGTAGAAATATTGGATGGAAAGCCAGATGGCAGTGGTAGTGGGTAGCTGAGAGACCCACAGTCTCCACCTCACAGGTGAGAACATTCTGGACTGGCTACATTCAGCTCGTGTGCCTAGGCATGGGCTTGGAGAGGTCCGGATGGCACAATCTTCAGTCACAGTTGAGACTGGCAGAAGTCTGAGACCTTTTATGGTTCTTCGCAAGTAGTGCCGTCAATTAGCCACCAGCCGTGACCTCTCTTTGGATCTCTGGGCCCCCGCAGGGGACAGGGTGGCCGGATTGGACGACGCAAACAGCTCCTATGGCAGTTCTGTCTTTGGGGGAGGCAACTTCGACCCTCAGCTCTCTTTTCTTCTCTATGTCTAAGGCTTACTGTTCAGAATCAAGAGAGAAGGAAAGGATAGGAAGGAAGAAAAGGAGAAAGGACAGCATGTGAAAGAGAAGGTGGGCAGAAAGGAGGAAAGGCGTGAAGCCTCTGAAGTCTGAGGGACGCGGAGTCACAGACAGGAGCGTGAGGCTCACACACAATGGCCGCCTTTGGCAGATTCCTGAAGGGCCCTTAAAGACTGTTTGCTCGTCTCTGCTAAGCTCAGAGGCGACTTCCCCAGGAGTGACAGGCTGGCAAGGAATTGACACAGGACAGGTGCCTACTGCCTCTGGGGACTTCACTTGGCCTCCAACATCTGTGTTACCCTCCAGGGTTGACAGCCATCCATAGATCATTTTTTTCCCCAAGTGAAAACTTTCCATTCTTGTTTTACATGGTGTTCTGAAAGTCATCGTGGCCTCTCCTTATCCTGAGGCACTTGTCCTCCCTGGGCCCCATCTCCCAGCCCAGGCTGGCCTCTCTTCCCTGCCCATAGCCCGCCTCTGTCACGGCCCTTATCACACTGCATTGAGGTGATCTGAGAGCTCCTTGCTGGCGGGCACCCGGCGCTATTCATCTGCATCTCCTTGGAGACAGCTGGCGAATGGTCTGCTCTGCTCATTCTGAAGCTGTGCCTAGCAGAGCTCCCGTGGCTCCATGAAGACCCGAAGGTGCCCTTGGAAGGAAGAGGTGGGTTGGGGCCCTGTGAAGACTCCAGGGTCCCCATGCACAGTCTTGAACCGGACCACTTCCAGGTCTTCCTGCCTATGTATTGGGTTTCCAAAAGCTTCGTTTCTGATAATAGTAATAACAACAATAACAACAGCAGAATTAACTAATAATAACAGAGTTCTGCACTCTAAAACAGAAAGTTCCAGAGCCACCCTTGTAATCTGGCTCCTCAGTTTATCTCCATGTCACACTGCAAAAGATCCTTAAGTTTAAAATCTGGGCATCGACCTACTTCCTTCTTCCGTCTTTTGTGCTGTCTTCTGCGTCACGCAGCCTCCCCCACTCTTCCCTCTCAGTAAAGGTTCAAATGTCATGTCTGTTACAGAATGAAAATGTTTGTTTTCTGCCCAAGGAGATTTATCAGCGACAAGCAAAAGGGAGCTGTTTCTAAGGAAGAAAAAACCCTTCCGGCAGAGTCACTCCACCTTTCTTCTTTAAGTCAAAACCAAGTCAACAAGCATTCATTGATGAGCAAGTGCCTTTGAGACACCAAGGCACACAGCATAACGCTCTCCTGGCACTTCACGGTGAAGATGGAAAGTTAAGACTTCCAAGCTGAACGCCTGGGATTCTGTGTTCCTAAGCAGGTGTGAGTGTCAAGTTTCTCCAAACAGTGCACAAGTGGAAACAGAGTGAGTGGTGTGGTAGAAGGAACCAGGCTTGGGGTCCAAACAGCTGGATCCACTGTATGATTGTGTTCTCCCAGGCTTTCGCCACCTCTGTCTTGATTTCTTGTCATA
The DNA here is from genome assembly GCA_023101885.1 of Typhlomys cinereus. Lineage (NCBI taxonomy): Eukaryota > Metazoa > Chordata > Mammalia > Rodentia > Platacanthomyidae > Typhlomys > Typhlomys cinereus. The sequence continues at coordinate 412,530 of JALPQD010000121.1, read as the reverse complement.
TAGACTCAAGAAATTCTGATCATCAAATGAGATAAACAAATATATCTTCTAAAATACAAAGACCTGTTTAAAAATGATACTTGATATCCACAGTCAATCTGAGTCTAAAGCTGTATGGGGGTGGGCCAAGTGGGGTGACACAGTTCAAGAGATATCACTACTTTTTGCTTTCAGCATCTTTGACTATGCATCTACCGTTAAAAAGAAGTCACTAGTCTGACTTGCAACAGTGGTCTACAAAATGCCTGTTGGGATGCATGTATAGAAACTGGGCATACTATGGGGCTGGAGAGGTGGCTCAGGGGTTAAGCCTCTGCCTTGCAGGTGGAAGGTCCTGAGTTCGGATCCTAGACCCCATGCATAGACGCCGGGCAGAAGCAGGGGCGGCCTGCGCTTCTGGTCCTGGTAGGGCGGAGCCTGTGAATCCTGGGGCAGAATAAACAAGGAGGAGGTGGAGGCGGTCCATGGTGGTTCCCAAATTCGCCCGTGGTTCAACACACACACACACACACACACACACACACACACACACACACAATTGAATAAATAAATAAATAAATTTTAAAAAAGAAACTGGGCGTGCTGGAGGAAGGTAGTCCAAGTAAGTGGGGACCAGCTTGGCTCCTTCCACAGTTGCTGCTTAATTGTCCTGAAACCTACTCGTGGCCTTGCTGGGGAATGGCCAGTGCCTTAATTGAAGGAAGGTGTTGGGATCATTAGCCAGTGAGCCATGTTAGGCAGGCTTCTGATGGTCGAGGTTGTTTTCCAAAGAAAATACCTTGTGTCTTACTTTTCTGTTGCTATAATAAAAAAATACCTTGTCCAAAGGAACTTGAGAAAGAAAAGGCTTATCTTGCCTTACAGGTTTCCGGGGGTAGAGTCCCTCATGATGGGGGCAGAAGCATGAGCCAGTTTGGCACATTGAATTGACACTCAGGGAAGCAGACAGGACAGGAAGAAGGGCTGGACTACGAAACCTCAAGGCCCACCCCCAGTGGCAATAACTTCCTCCAACAAGGTTCTACTTCCTGAAGGTTCTACAATCTTCCCAAGGAGTACCACTAGCTGTGGACATGAACCTATGGGGTACAGTTTGCATTCAAACTACATTCTCTTGCCTGCCCCGAATCCCCCCATAGTCCATGCTCTCCATCCCCCCATAGTCCATGCTCCCCATTACCCCCATAGTCCATGCCACCACAAGCTTGGGGAAGCAGATGATCAGGAAATCGGCCAGGATTCTAGGAAGCAGCAGAGCAGTCGCCAGCCAGAACTTCAGAAATAGAAACATACATGCAAAGGAACTCTGATCCGAGATGAGAAGATGCCGCAGTGTGGTAGCCACACCCAGACTGGCTCCCACACCCTCTCGATTCCCAATCTAGAACTGTTCTTGCAGCATCATGCGTTTCCGCTTCCTCCAGGAGGAAAAACAATGCTTGTTTTTCCCACCCCTACCTTCCTCTTCCTCCTTTCCCAACTCTAAATGTGCAAGTTTACCCAGCCCTAAGTCTTATGAGGTCCACAGGCTACCTGTGTTGACATAGCTTATGTTTACGATGCTACTTAAATATGTACTTACATAACTTCTAAGTCATATGCCCTAAGGCTATGGTAAGCATACGGATTAAACATCTTCAAAAGAGCACAGTAAATGAAGTTCAAAGCATCCTTAATGTGCTGGAGGAGGTGGTTCTGCTGAGAATTGATTGCTGTCATAAAGGGGCAACCACAGCTCAATTCTCCTGTGCCTGTCTCATCACATATTGTACCCCATTTGGGCCCATTGGAGGAAAATTGATGATCTGTTAATACATTGTCTTCATCAAGAATAAACGTATCCATTCCATACTGCTTCTTATTCTGCCTTTTATTCACTTCTTCATGCTAATTAAAGCACTACTACATATTGCCAAATGTTCAGAAAGCGCTATCCTTGGTTATAGGACATCTGGTGACTTAGACAAGATACTTTATCATAGACAACAGTAGATGTAGAGCCTGTCCCTGTAAGTGTTGAAGATGCCTTAGAATGCTGCTTCTGTTGTCTGTTTTGGAGAGAGAAAAATTAAAAACCCGTTCTTGAGGACAGAACAGGTGGGGATTTGTTCCACATTGCCCCCTGGTGGTGAGTCTGTTTACCACCTGTTCCGCACAGCTGTAGAGAGACCTGAGCAGAAATGTTGGCATTTGGCTGGACTGAGCATCCGGGACAAGAGGTCTAGTGGAGGGACTTGGATAACCTCGGTTAAATCTGAGTTTCTGCAGTCAGGTGAACCTTTCTCTGTTGTTCCACTGGTTATTGGAAAAAGTAGTTACAATGTCTATATGAGGAAAGTTTATCAAATCTTGGGAGGATGATGTGGTACTTCCTGTAGTTTGCAAGTAGGACTCTGAAATCTGGTGAGAATTAAGTAAGTTAAAGTCTTTAAGACACAGGGACCAGTGCCTGGAATACACAGTACTCAGGATGCCTGGATGAGTTGAAATTTTTTGAACCCCTTTCTGAGGGTAATCAGAACTCCAGGGTTCTCATGCATTCACCCGCTCAGCCCTGGTCACGTGGGGTGGCTTAATATTTCACCATCCCTTGTCACCATCCCTTAGATGAACCATTCTGGCCTCAGAAGATGCTTCACTTTTCCCAAACAAGTTTGAATGCTCCTGGGTATTCGTTCGGTGACTCATTTGGTGACTTTCCCACGCCCCTGGCTGCCTGTCTGTGTATTTGGGCTTTCCTGGGCGTGTATGAGGCTCCGGCATGGAATTGTGGTGAAGCCAAAAGCTATTCTGAGATGTTCTCTAGCCTTCCAGCTATTTCAGGTTCCAGCACATTCTCCAGGTCCATGTCTCAACCACGACTTCCAAGACTCCTTTTATAATCTTGATACTCTCAGATCCGAAATAGCCCCAACCTGGAGGTGGCGACTGGAACAGGTTAGATGGGATGGAAGTGTGGGCGTACTGCTCCCCTGGTCTGCAGCTGGGCCACAGAGAGCCCAGGAACACTGAGATCTGGAGGGTTGGGTCTGAGCTTTTGAGCGACAACACAGAGGTCATGCCCTGTAAAACGGCAGCAGCAGAGTTGGACAAATGAAGGGGGAATCACTTCCTGACTGTTGTGCTCTTAGCTGTGCTCCTCCTCCTGAGCTAATTTCCTCAACCATTCCACAGACATTCCTGAGGGTCTACTATATTCCAGCCCTAATGGAGCTTAAGAAGTACTTGATAATTTATTTGCATTGGTTTTCTACTTCAGTAAGATATTTGCATCCCCTTTTCTGCTATTATTATTAATTACTATCTATGTATGTGGAGGATAAGCATGCCATGGTATGCATGTGGAGGTCGGAGAACAGCTTTGTGGAGTTCATTCTCTCTTCCCACCTGGCATGATAGTCACAAGTATCAACTTGACAATTGAGAACTGAAGCTTAAAGCACACCTGTAAAGAACCATTTGGTTAAGGGAAGCTTTTCAGCAAGGATCTAATTGATGTGGGCATGTGCAGCCCACAGTCTGTGGGATCATTTCCTGGGCAGGTGGATGAGAGAGAAAGGGTCAAAATGGGCAGACTGACAAACCAGGAGGTAGACCCTCCTCCCAGGTCTTCCCGTGGATATGGTGTGGCTAGTTCCCTTACCTCCTGCTATGGCACAAACTGTCCTGGCAAAATGGACGACATCCTGAAACTGTGAGCATGAATACAAATCCCTTTCTTCCTCTAAATTGTTTGGGCCGTGTGCTTATCACAGCAGCTGCACAGCGATTAGACATCTGGGTTCTAGGGATTGAACTCACACCATCAGACTTGCCAGTGAGCATCTTTACCAGATGAGTCATCTCGTTGTCCCGCCCCCATCCTTGTTCTTCATAGCTCATCCTACTGATTCTCTGTGCTAACTTGTTACGTGTGTCCTTCAACTCACCCTTGGGGGTTCCACTTCAAGACAGAAAGGAGAGTCCCCAGAAGAGTCCACACCTATGTGAGATCCACACGGCCAAGGAGTGGCACAGCAGGAATCTCAGCCCAGGTAAACCCTGGTATTTCTGATGTCAGAATCCAGGCATGACCCCTACTCCTGGCACAGGAATAGACTCTATGTGTAGACACAGAGGCTGCGTGAGAGGCAAAACTTAGAGAAGGCAAATTCTGCTGCAGCAAATAGCATGATTTCAAGGAAGGGCTGAGCCTTGAATGTAATGGCGAACACGGACTTCAGCCCAAGTGGACGGAGAACTGGATTCTGTCCCCATGCATTTTAGGCTCTGTGGCACTTCCTGTGCTCCAGGGTGGCCCACTCCAGGGTGGACAGATGATAGATCACAGTCCTTCCTATTTTTACGAGGAACTTCCTGCCCAGCCTGTCCACCTGTCGGCCCCTTCAGGGATTCTCTCCTTCCAGAACAAGCTGACACAGCCTGACCTGTGCTGGCTGGTTTCTTCTTCCTCCGATAAACAACGCACCCCGGCAGGGAGCGGCTCCCCGCTCTGCATTCCTTCAGCATCCAGCCTTCAGATCTGGCACTTCGCTTATCTCTCTGTTTGGGAATATCCTCGCGCCTGCCCGTCTGAGTCACCCCGTGACCCCGGCCTGCGCACGCTCAGCTCTCGGCCAGTAGTTGTAAGTGAGGGCTGAGGGACTTGATCGTTTGGGCCATTTTCAGTTAGCTCTGAAGATACCAGATCACAAGAACTGAGGCCCTCTTCTTTCCTAGGCTTGGGTCATGGTACTCATGAGACCCGCAGCATTCAGCAAATACCTGTGGCTTCTGGGTATTCGCATTGAAGTCGTTCCTGAAGGCCGCAACTAGCATTTTCCTTCCCAGCCCACCCTAACTGGGACACACAATGTGAAATGGCTGAGATGTCTTGGTGTTTTAACCATATACTGCCCAACCATTGAAGAAACTGACCACGGGGGGGGGGGTGGAGAATGTCCAATGAGACCCATTGCTTCAATGATAGAGCTGAGGATCCTGTACACGCCCATGGTTCTGTGACTCGGTTGTCCCTCTGCGACCTTCTACTGTCACAGGAGATCAAGTCATGGCAATGGTTTGGTTAGCTCCTGAAGCCAGCTCTCCGCTCTCCAGGAAGCGTTTTTCATGTCATTTTAGTTGTTCTTGCTGTCAAAGATCCAGAGGGCCCCTCAAACTTCCTTCAGAAACATCTTCTCTAGTCCCTTCCTGTTGGCCTGCATCCTGTTACCAAAGGGCAGAGCTTAAGTCTAAAACACTCATGGATTCTTCAGCTCTGGAGGTGGGGTTGAGTAATCTTTCTTTAAAACTTTATTCCCTTCCAACCCAATAAAAGTCTGTTTTTGTCCACCATGCTGACTTTAGGTCAGTCCTCATCTAACTTGTGGTCAGGGAACTAAATATGGCCACAAGACTCGTTTTGTTGCTGTTGTACAGAACAGTATTTTTAACAAATAGAATGCCCTTGGGTAGAGTAAGTATTTTCCAATTTCAGCTCCTTCTGGCTCTGTCACGTGGCAGACTGTGTTAGAAGTGGTGTTGTGATTGCAAGTGCGGCGTGAGGTCAGACAGCCTGCGTTTGAATTCTGGAGCCATCTCGAGCTGTGAGTTCATCTTCTTCATCTGCCAGGTGAGCACGGCCCTCCTCCTTGTTGTCCTTTTCTTCTTTATCCTCCTCCTCCTCCTCATGAGGAAATGGTGGCTATTTCATAGGTTTGCTGTGAGGTGAAATGAGTATATTGGCATGTCAGGGACAGCACTTATTGGGCAGCTACAGACCAGTCTGCAGTAGGGATTGAAGAGGGGCATATTTGGGCCCAATGCGGGCAGATATTGCCCTTACAGCATCAGGATTTTGGGGCACTGGAGGGGTTGACAACGAACACAAAGGTAGATGACACAGCCAGCACAGCAACACACTCTCTGGAGAACGGGAAGCAGATGGGAAGTATTTGGGTGCAACTGTGAAAGGGTTGGGAGGAGCCAGGCTTGGTGGCTTAATCTTGTAGTCCCAGTTACTGCAGCAGCTGAGGCGGGTAGATCACATGTTCAAGGCTTGCCTGGGCTACGTGTGAGTTCAAGGTCAGCCTGGGCAATTTAGCAAGGATCTTATCTCAAAATAGCAATAATAACTAAAGGGGGAATGGAGAGATGGCTCAGGGGTTAAAGCCTTTGCTTTGCAAGCAAAAGGAATTGAGTTTGGATCCCAGGTCCCATGTGAAAACACAGGGCAGACATGGTGATGGTTTGCACCTCCAACTATGGAGGGCAGAGCTTGGGGAACCCTAGAGCAAAGCAATAAAGGTGTAGAGTAATCTCAGGATGGTTCCCAAAGTCATCCCTGGACCTTCACAGGCACACTCAGTCACACACACACACACACACACACACACACACACACACACCACTAATAATAATAATAATAATAATAATAATAATAATAATAATAATAGCCAGAGATAGATGTCAGTGTTGTAGTGCTTGCTTAACATGTGAAACTCCCTGTTTGATCTACAGCACTGCTGTAGGAAGGCCTCCTGGGCAGAGGATCCACTTGGATGACAGGAGAGAGATACAGAGATTCTGGGAGGAAGAGAACCACTCTTCCTTATTGATATGTGCCAGCTATTTTTACCAGAAGTTGCCGGGTCCCCTGAGTCTGTGATTTCACCACTAACCTCTGTTGACGATGGAGGTGGAACTGGTCCCGTGTCTCTCATGTTGACTGGGAGAAGATGGGAGAGTGGTGAAGGCTGGCTGGTAAAGGGCCGTGTCTAGAGTTGGGTCATCTTCTCTTTCTAGGTGAGCTCTCTGAAAGCAGATAATGGCCACCCAGCTGGGTGGGTCCTGTGCCATCTGAACCTGATTGTGCATGTGTGCACTCAAAAAGGAAGGCTCACCCTGGGCTTCAGGAGCTGGGAAAGGATTGGGGAGAGCCGAAGAGAGGAAGAGGAGATGAACCCACTGACTTCGTTTTGGAGCCCCGCGTTTCCAGCTGTGCTGGTGATTCTGGGCTAACACCCGGGCCTCTTTGGGGGGTTTCGTTTCCAGCTCATTAGAAGCGGTCAGTTGGTTTGCTGCAAGGCTGGCTCCCGAGGTGATGCACGGCTAAGCAGATCGGAGACATTTTTGTCAGAGCAGCTATTTTAGCAGATGACAATTAGAGTGCCCACCAGGAAACCAGGTTTGAAATGAAATAGACTTCCCCTGGCAGCTTGCGTTCAAGAAACACCAGGCAACTTTCTACGTGAACAGCTTCTTGAGGGGAAAACCAGGCCAAAACCAGAAGGGGGTGTGGTGCAGAGGGATGTGGGCAGAAGAGCAACTGCCCGGGCACGCTCATGTGCTAATTGCTGATGCCGGGGAGGTGGAAGTCTGACTGTGGTTGGACCGCACGTAGGTTGAGAATATCAGTACTTGCTCATCTGGGTATTATCTGGATCACAATAGAAGTCCTATGTAAAGTACCGGGCAGAAGGGAGTATAGACAAATATCCACTCCCTTCTTTTTTCTCTCTGCACCCCAGAATACAACTCCTTGGAGATTGGTCTCCCTTCTACAAGAAGAGGACATGCCACAGGGGACGGGCCTCAGGGTGTGGCAGCCCAGCCCGGCTCCCTCTGGCTTCTGTGACCTGAAATAGCCTCTCGCTTCTGCTTCAGCCATGATTTCTGCTCTGCAGCCCCTACCATAAATAGACTATATCTCCTCTGGACCCAGAAGCAAAATAAATAAGCTTTCCCCCCAGAGCTGTTTGTGCTAGAGTGTTGTTTAACAGCCAGAAAAGAGTGAGTGTCACAAAGGTATGTGAGATTCTTGGAAGGGTCAGTCAGACTGAGCCTGTGCAGAGAAAGAGACCCCGTCCCTGGGGCTACAGAAGACACCGGTGCGCGGTGCAGGTCGGCGGGAGGGGGGCAGCACAGCCACACACAGCACAGTTTCCAAAGCTCAAGGATGAGATGCAGGGATGGAAGTCACAAGGCACAGCCGTCAGGTGAATTCCATGAGGACCGGGAAGTCAGGATGGTCTCTCCTTACTTAGTGGGGCTGAACGCGGGCCTGGGGGACAGTTCACCTCCCCTAGAGCTGATGCTCCTGTAAACATTCATAGGGCACAGCCTGCATCTGTACATGGTCCGGGGCGGGGTTCATGTCTCCCTGTCTTGTACTTCACCCCAGTCTTCTCATGCGTCTTCCTGTCTGTTCTGGAAGGATCTCTACAGGTCAGCCCTGCAGCGTGTTATAGTTTCATTGCATGTTGCTGCAACAACACACCTGACTTGAGCTACCTAAGGGATTATTGTCTCCCAATTCCAGGTCAAAATGACCACCGCAGGGACGTTGCAATGGCAGGAGCTTGAAGCCCCTGGTCAGCTCACAAAGACGGCAAGGGGGGGGGCAAGAACCACGGCAGCAGGCTGTGCCCGCTGAGTTGCCCGCTCGCTCACTCTTCCATCTTTATCTAGTTCCAACCACCTGCCTAGTTAATTGTCCACAATTGACTGAGTGAGTCTTCACTCATTGATTATGCAATTCAGACAATCCCAATAGGTGGGCCCAGACACTGTCCGTATTTAGAAAGCACCTCTCAGCTGTCAGTTAACAACACACACAGCATGAACAGGTGACCATGGTGGATGCTCCTGCTTTGGTAACGTGGGCTGACGGAATCCCGTGTACTGCGCCTTTAGTATCCCTCTCTTCCTCCTCTCCCATCCCATCCTCCCTCATGGAAATACATTCTCCCAGAAATAGAAGCTGATTCCTGGCTCTAAGAATTCCAGTTATTCTGAAGTCTCTCGTACATTCCAAGGAGGCTGTGGGCAGAGTCCCGCAGCTCTCAGGCCTCCAAGGTGGCAGCTCACCGACTACTGATGCGCTGTTAGTTCCTGAGTCAGCTGCTGCTTCTCGTGGTCCCCACGTGGCAGAGGCAACACTTCAGTCTCTCAGCAGCATCAGCAGGCCCACCCAGGTGGGATTGGTTCCCTTTTCTGGATACAACTGATAATAGATGTCTGCGGTGGGTTGTCTTATGGCCTCTCCTTCCAAAGTTATTGTCAGTAAATCATGAGATACAGTTTGTGATGATAATGATGACGACACTAACGATATCTGAGAAGAAACACAGTCTGGGGAGATGACTCAGTGGCTAAAGCACTCGTCGTTCAAGCAAAATCACCAGAGTTTGGATCCCCAGGTTTCATGTAGAATGCCGGGTGGGAGGGGCAATGTAGCTGTAATTTCAGTCTCTAAAGGTGAGTCTGGGAATCCCCAGAGCAAGTTGGCTGGCCAGACTAGCCCTACAGACAAGCTCTGGTTTTCATCAGAGATCCAGGTTCAAAACAATAGGATATAAGAACAATCAAGGCCAATTCCCCATATTACCCTCGAGCCTCCATATGCACACACATTCACACATGTGCGTACTTGCACACACACACACACACATGCACACCTTATACATACATACAAAGAAGAGAAATACAATGAAAAATTTTAATAACATAGCTATACAGATAAAAAGTAAATAGCAAGATACAGACGAAATAGTCTAATACGATGAAAAGTAAGGAAATGACACACTTTATTTATGTTGTATCTTTTGTTAAAAGCAGGAAAATTAATTAAGACTTGCAAACTAATTTCTCACAGCAATGAATTTAGCAGTATTTGTGTTCAAGCTGAAATTTCTACATACTTCTAATTAATTTTGTCTAAATTAATCTTGATAGATTCATGTCAATGAAAAGTATAGTAAGATATTGTCATGTGTTTTTATTTGCAGCTGACTGAGTAATGTAGTTTAATGTTTAATTCTGTTTTACATAAGATGACATATACATTGTTGTAGTTAGCCTGCATGGTTGCTGATAAATGACCATCAGATGGCCTAAGAGAGCAAGGGATTTATTTTTTCTTATGATTACTGGTTACAGTTCTCAGTCCAACTTGACAGGAGAGCATACACCAACACCAGGCTGAGGGAACTGGCCACACCATCTCTAGGTAACAGCCAAGAGAGAGATGATCCTTACTTGCCGTACCAGCATGTCTGGCCAAGTGTACAAAAGGATACCAACTCCCTCAAACAGCCCTCCATCTTTTATTACAGGGTCTAGTCCCACCCACCATGGGCTGGGCCCTCCCCATCAGTTCACTCTGGGCTTAACTCAAGCATTAATTCTCTACAAATGTTTCCAGAGCCCAAATCCCCAATCATCCAAGTTGACACCTGTGTCTAACTATGACGTAAATAAAAAAGGAAAACTTTAAATCTAACAATAAATTTAGAAAAGATTCACAAAAGTTTTGTTTTCCAATACATTTTAGGAATTAGTATTAGCTTTGTCTCTGTGTCATAGAGATCAATTGCCTACAAATGTCAACATAAGTAGAAAATTGGTAGCAAAATAAAAAAAATCATCATATATTTTTATTATTTTTAGTTAAAACCTCCAGTTTTTGTCCTGCTAAAGAAAGCAGAGTTAATGTGGTATTGTGGTCTCAGGCACCGCCGAGACCCTGGGGCTGGGGTGAGAGGCACGAAGTCAACGACACAGACTCCGGGAGTCAGGCAAGTGGCAAAGCAGGCTCGCAGGCTGCTTATTGCAAAGATCGGGCTTGCCTGAATACCCCCACCCAACATCCCATAAGTTCCAGCGGAGCTTTTGCTGCATTGTCCTCTCCGGGTTGGTCCTCTCAGTCAGGCGGTTTGACATCAGCACCAGGCAAGGAGGCAGGTTCTAGTTTGGGGAAGTTGTATTTGTACATGCACAGCCCATTAGACAATACAGGCCTGCCTGGTCGTGTTCCTCCTACAATGTGGATAGGATTATTCAGACCTTTGCTATAGATCAAGTGCCAGGTCCTATAGATCAGACCTGTCCTTTGGATCTCCTGCCTTCTTTTGTCATTTCTCCTAACGGGCCCAAGACAGCAGCCTCGAAGTGACTTGAGTTTGCTATCTTTGCATCAATAACTGCACTGTGTCTGTTGCTTACTATGAGTCCTGGGAGTCCTGAGTATCGTGGAGTTGGGCTAACAAAGCCAGGCTGAGTAATCCCAACTGTTAGGAACTTGCCCAAAACACACTGGTGTGAGGACTGAGTCCATATGCATGGAGGCGTGACTGCATAATTGGGAGTCATGTAGCCTTCATGAATTAAGGATAAATAACACATACTGCGTTCATTTGAGGCTTGCATACATATTATTAAGTTTAATAGTAACACAGCAACTTTTCAGAACTGAGACCCACAAAGGGTTTTCTTCGGGAAGGACTTTATCACTGACGTTGCTGGCAATTATTGGCACATGGAGATAATAGAAAGCAGGCTGGCTTCTAGCAGGCCTTGTTGTTGTTTTTAAATTCTCTGCAGAAGTTTTCATTGCCTGTATTCAGGAAGATTGCTCCCTTTGCTCAGCCACTGGTTCACCACTGTATCTAGTATTGTAGGAGTGTTTTGCAAGGGTTCTTCGAGGAAGACCTTGTGGGCATATTCTACTTGCAGAGGTTGGACTTAGAGAAAAGTTATAAGACTGGCATCCCCATGTGGTGGTCATTACATTCTCCTTCTTAGCCAATGGTTGTAATACACACACACACACACACACACACACACACACACACACACACACGCACGCACCATCCCATATGTCCAAGATGGTCCTACTCAGCATGATCCGACACACCCATGTCCCACCACAAAGGCAATGGTTCTATAATCCAGGTCACATCAGCTACCTCGATGCTATGGAGCAATTGCTTTCTGAGTCCAAAACGCCGGTAAATTCCATTCTTTTTATTGGGAAACCATCTGATGTTCATCAGACTATGGTTTACTTAGCAAAGGAGTCCACCAATAACATACTCAATGCTCAACATCTACGCCTACACAGTTTCTTCAGTCTTAATAATATTTCTTAGCCAGAACTCCTTTTCTAGGTTAATTCTGCATAACCTCTAGACGAGTTAAGTTCAAATGCAGGGGCATGGCCCAACAGAACACATTGTTTCTTCTACTTGGTGGGGTGGGGATGCAGTGGGAGTATTTTGGAAGGACTTAATGACTTAGTCTCCCTGATTCCTTTGGCTCCTCCTACATATCCCAGGACCTACTCTTTCCTGAGTATGCTGAGTCTACACATACAGCCCAGGGAGAATGATACCAATTTCTGGACTTGAGTTGCAATGACTTCAGAACAGAGGCTGGTGTGCTCACAGTGAGACCTTTACCTTTGATTTTCTGTTCACAAAGGACTTCTGGGACGTACCTGCTGTTCTTTTGCATTCTCCTGATACACCAAGAAGTGACCATCCTATCCTTGGTCTGGTTTTGCTTGAGCTGCTTTTAGTGGCTGCTGCTGGATCCCCTAAACCTTACCCCAGCAGGTAGTACATGACCCCGGGTTACCACGAGGCCACTGATTGTTGTTTGTCACTTTACAAGGGTAGAGCCTTGTTTTCTCCACCCCCACTTCAGTAACCATGGTACAGGTCTGGAAGGGGGGTCACATCCTTTAACGACCAATTTGTATATTACGTAATGTTCTTTTCATGTGAAAGAATCAATGCCAACTGTTGCAGTTATTCTTCTTTTGCTGCTGTGAGGCAACACTTAGACGCCAGCAATTAAAAGGGGGAGAGGAGATTTACTTGGCTTACCGTTCCACAGTGGATATAATCCATTACAGCAGGAATCTCAGAACAGAAAGCATGGCTTGAAGGCAGAAGCAGGAAGCCGGTTCATCCGAAAGGCCAGGAGAGCAAAAGTAAAACTTCAAAGAAATGGCCCTGATGCTACCAAACCTCAAAGCCTGCTCCCTGCGGCATGTCTTCCTCCAAGGCTCCACCTCCCGAAGGTGGCTTCCCAAACCACCAAACCAAAGCTAATGGTCAAATCCACGAACTCATGTGGGGCAACTCACTCTCAAACTGTGATACCAACGACAGCTGGCTTGGGCAACAAACGAGGGAAGGACATCTTTGTTCTTTGGAAGAATCCTGGGGCATCTGCAGAGGGAACTTAAAGAAAACAACCAGACAGTGCAGGGGGGCAGAAGCCAGGGCCGTGCCGATGGTCTCAGTAGCAGGATTTATGGCCTGGCTGCCTAGAAACCTGCTATTAATGTGTGAATCAGCTACACATTCTCGGAAGAGAGGTTGAAATTTACCCAACTTAGAACCAGTGCCCGATGATTACCAGGCGCTGCAGTGTGCGGAAGGAATAAGGCCTGCCAGGCTGGAGGCTGGGGGCACCCTTGTGGTCAAGGTCTGGGCTGGGTGTTCTGAGATTCTTGGCCTTTTATTTGAGGCATTGAAATCAAGTCCCATACAGATTTGCAAGTAGCATGGAAACTTAATTCAGAGCAAATTCAGAGCAGTAAGAAATACACTAGGAGAGCAATGGGCCATGGGAGTGAGAAACCATTCAAGGACCTCACATTGTCTGAGGACCCCTATTGTCTGAGCCTTCTTTTCTGGCCCAGAGAAAGAAGAGGATGAGGGATAAGAGCATTGTTTGGGTGGGTCTCTACTTTGATTGATAGATGTACCAGCTAGATAGAGGAGTCAACTGGACAATTGGGAACTGAGCCTTTCAGCACACCTATGAAGATATGTTTAGTTAAAACCCGAGCAAGCCTGTGAGAGATTATCTAATCGATACAAGAGGACTCAACCCATATTCAATAGGACCATTGCTTGAGAAGGCGGGAGGAGAGAGAGGGCGGGAGAGAGAGAGAGAGACTGGTACCTCCCACTCTCAGATCTTTCCAATGGTGAGACCAGTTGCCTCAATTTTTAATGTTGTCACGAATTGTCATCAGAAAAGAAACTGTAAGCCAAGAATAAACTCCTTTTTCCCTAAATTGTTTGGGTCTGGTATTCATTCGTTCAACAATGGGAAAAATGAATTAATGCAATAGATTAGGTCATATAATCATGCTTTTCCTACTGTGCACTTTTCTTCCCATAATGTGTCTAATTTTCATCATGTGCTGCTGTGCATTGCTTTTCCTCTGCACTCAATACTATTCCCATTTGAACTTTGTTTTCTAGTCTAACCTAAGGAGGATGCTGGCAGCAATTTAAAACATGCTACTCCGGGAGGAAGGCTCAAGAAGGAAACAGTTCCTTAGTCTTCTGAGCTGCTGAAACTAACAAAATTGGGTGGGGGTACTCCCCCCAAGCAAATAAAGCAGTAAATAACTGTTGGGAGGAGGAAACTGGGGGGGGAGGAACTCTGAGAAGCTCAGCAATCTAGAGACTCTCCTATGAGCAAGTCCTGCATAAAGGTCCAGGGTTTCAGCTTAAGTCTCACCCATGCTGGGGTAGGTTTTTGGGGGATGTGACTCCTCTGATTTGTCCCTGCTCCTGCCAGTCACCTACGCCCTGACTCCTGTAAGTAACCCCAATAAACCCCTTGGTTCATCAACTGTGATCCAGGGCTGGTACAGATTAGTGGACAGTACTAAGTGGCTTTGGAGGAAGATGCAGAGTCAAGATGAAGAAGAGGAAGATGTAAAAGTTTTAGGTAAATCTGGAAAGTGGTCTGCCCTGAATGAGTCAGCAAGTTTCCATAGGAGGAAAAAAAACTTGCTGCTGCTGAAGATGATGATAAAAAAAGATGGCGGTGATGGTGATAATGAAGATGACCATGATGAAAAGGATGATGATAGTGAAGATGATGATTATGAAGGTGAGGAAGATATTCTGATGAGAAGGAAAATGAATCAAAGGCTCCAGTGAAGAATCTCTAAAAGATGTTCCACTCAAAAGTGCACAAAAATGAAACCTGATTTTTAAAAAATATCTTAGATTATGGAAACTGTTAGCACCAAGACCAAAAAGTCAAGAATTCTTAAAAAAAATGGGGGTGGGGGACACTGGAATGTCAAAAGGGCCAAGTTCTGTAGAAGATGTTGAAGCAAAAATGCAAACAAATTGACAAAATGCTCATTGAGAAGTCCTGAGTGTTGCTGGGAAATGAAACCCAAAGATGGGGCAAGAGGAGGAGAAGGAACATGCCCAGATCCAGTGCCATCCTTCATCCAGATGAACGTCTTCTAACCTCAAGCCCCTTTCCTGGTTTGCCACCCACACCCCCTAGTGGGCTGGATGCATACTCTTCTGGTATCCCAGAGCCTCTCTCTTGGATGATGCGATTCAGAGAATATTACTTTCTACTACTGATGCATATGCCTTATCTCTTTAATCATGTTTTAGTTACCTGCACATCTCCTTAGTTGCCCAGAAAGATTTGAATGAACAACCACAACACAATGGGTGCTGTGTAATCGAGCCTTGTCTTCTCTGGACTTCAACTCGTCCAACATGTAGTTTCATTGACTTAGTACTTGCCTTATTCTATCATTCCACTTTTGAGCTCTTTCTCCCTAACTACCCTTCACGATCTTGAAAGCAAACAATTCCTATTTTAAACAATTTTATGGATTCCAGCATCTTTTTAACATGGAAGAGAGTTTTTTTTCCCCACCCTATCTCTCCATTTGCATGTGTTTATTCTAACAGATTACTTCATCATATCATCATCTTCTCCCATGGCCTTGAGGGTATAGCTCGTGGTAGAGTGTTTATCTAGCATGCACGAAGTCTTCGGGTCAATCTCTGCTGTCACAAAAAACTCTTGATCATTGTTTTAAGCTCATACATTGTTGTAACAAAATACCTGGAGAGAAGAGTTTTATTGAGCTCATAGTTCCAGGCCATAGCCCATCATGGCAGGAGAGTCACAGCAGCAGGAGACGAGTTAACTGGTCACATCACATCCACAGCAAGAGCAGAAGGCAAAAATCAACACATGCTTGATGGCCTGCTTGCTAATGCCCAGCTATGTCTCTCCATTTTTGTGGCCTTCAGGACCATCTGCCTAGGAATGATCTTGTCTATGATGAGTTGGGCCAACCTCAGTCTAGAGAATTCCTGTCAGGTGCAGCTGGAGATTAGAGTGTCAGGTTGACAATTAATACCTGTTACCACATGGATGAGCCAGAGTAAAAGTAGTGCTCTTCAAAGCACCTATAGCTGCTTCATTCTTGGGCTGAAAGTCTCACAAAACCAAATGACCCTGAGAAAGTCTTGAACCTCTGTCACGCTAGAAGGTTGAAGGTGCTGGGTTCTGATGTCAGGAATGGACGGCAGCCAGGAAGACAACAGCGAAGAACAGCTGGGTTCTGATGTCATCGATGAACAGCCACAAGGCCTACAAGCTCCAACGGCAGTGAGATCAGCCGCAAAGCTGAAGGGCCGAGCTCTGCGTCGGTCAAGGACAGAGGCAGCAGTGGCAGCTTTATCCGTCCACCACTGGAAAGCACCACCCTCTATGGGCTGGGTCTTCCATATCAACGGAACAATCACCTTCAGGCTTGTTCAAGGGTCCACTCCAACCATCGATTCTTCATAGCTGTGCCCTAAACAGCTGACACCTGAATTTAACCATCACATTTCATCATCACTTTCCTCCAGTTTTTAAAAATGTCCACTATCAAGCCGGTTGTCCCCTCACACACCAAACATGCAGTGAGAATTCTTAGATAATAACAACCATGTTGAATAGTGCATACAAGTAACAGAGACAATGAGAGGAGAATTAAGTTTTCCCATTCATGCTTTTTATTGTATAACATTAAATTAGGGCTAGAGAGATGGCTCAGGGGCTAAGACTGTGCCTGAAAGCAGCAAGCAGAGGCCCTGAGTTTGGATCCCAGGTCTCATTTAAAAAACACCAGGCAGACTAGGTCCTTGTACGTCATTGGAGAGTAGGACCCAGAGGAGAGTTAGGCATACACAATAAAGGACTCTCTGGGAATTGGGGGGGGGGGCACTGGGAGATGGGGAGGGAGGGGAGGAGAAGCAGGGGTTCAGGGGGAGGAGGAGGGAGGGAGGGAACTGGTCTACCTATTAAGTTTGTATAAGCGGAAATAATAAAAAATGTATTAAAAAAAAAAAAACACCAGGCAGAAATGGCACCAGTTTGTACTTCCGCCCCTGGTGGGAGGAGCGTGGGAAATTCTGGAATGAAGCAGAAAGGAGGTAGAAGCAATCCGGATAATTCCCAAAGTCACCTTTGATCCTCCACAGGAACATACAGTGCCCTCTGACACACACACACCAAATAAATAAGAAGGAAATAAAAAGAAAAAAAATCAAATTATCAGCACAGAAATGACTATGTACAAAACTCATAGTCTGTTTAAAACAAGATTTAAATAATTGCATGAGCAGAATTTGACTTTTTAAATTTGTTTACTTGAGAGGGGGGAAGAGGGAGAAAAAGAGAGACAACTCACATGCATGTCACAATGCATGGTTGGAAGTTAGAGGACAGCTCTCGAAAGTCAATTCTCTCCTTCTACCATGTGGACTTTTGGGGATTGAACTCAGGTCACCCAGTTTGCCAGCAGTGCCATATCCACGGAACCATCTCGCTGCTCTGCAACAAGGTTTTACTCACCACTGACAAACGCTTCATCCATGGAAGGTTTTCACGCAGGCTCAAGCCAATCTGCACATCCCCGAACGAGATTCTGTAAGAATGTCACCGGCTGCTTTGCACATAGCGGGCATTGAAATACAGCAGTTATTAAAATACAGTTCACCTGAACACATTTTTAGGCCCAATCTTCCCTCAAAGGACATCCTGACTCTCAGAACCCTTCAAAGAAACTTCTTCTTAGCCTGATGGGACTCAAGGGACTGAGTTAGGGGGACCAGCAGCCACATCCCTCCCTCCCCCTAGGCATTTTTCTGCTTCCTCTGCCACCTCTTCCTGTCATCTCTTGAGAAGCAGCACATTACTCTCTTAGCTGCTTAGTGCTAGAAAAAAGTAATCAGTGGGTTAGTCCTTTCCTCCTTTTATTCCTCTCTCTTTCTAAGCAAGACCCGCTTCCAATGATCGCTTTACAACTGAGAGAAGAAGTGCTTGTGGTTTTGCTTCTTTCTTGTCGGATAGATGCAGAACTAGGGAGGAAAGTCAGGTCCGCACCACAGGGGCACAGGAGAAACAGGCTCATGTTTGTGTTGCTATCCTGGCTCTTAATTTCTTTCTCCTTCAGACGTTCCCTCCCGACACTTGGCTTTCTGGGGACAACACTGGCAGATGTAGAGCCATGGACACCCCACTTTTTTATGGCACCACTCATTTTCAGAAGAAAGGATAGGGAAGCGAGCCCTGAGGACACCAAGGAGTTTCACCTTAACGCTTTGCACCTCCAGCTGTGGGCTGCCATGTCTCAGTTTATGGTTGGTGAATGGAGATCTTAGCTCCCATCTAGTAAGGCAATGACGAATTAAAAAATCACTTGACTCATGATGATCATTCAACAAATATAAGATGTTTTCATTTATTTATTTATCTATTTATTCATCTGTGAGAGAGAGCGCAAATGTAAAGGTCAGAGGACAACTTTCTCAGAAAATAGTTATTTTCTTCTTCCACGCAGGCTCTGGGAATCGAACGCGGGTGGTCAGCTTGCCACCTGAACTATCTCCCTGGCACCAACTCTCTTCATTTTTAACCAGCACCTGCTGGTTGGGCACTTGCTGTGTTCTAGAACACCATGTGTGCACATGTGTGTGTTTACATGTAGCGTATATACAGGCATTGCATTCCATGCAACATGCATTTATTTACTGTGGGTCTATCTCGGTCATCATCGAAATGGATATTGAATCTATTTTATTCATTGTGAATCTTCATGTCTGGAGAAAATGCCTGGGACTCGGCAGGGGTTTCAAGACATTATTTGAGTGAGTTCACATTAAAGGATTTCCTTAACCACGTACATAATCGCATGTGTGCACACTGCTGTGACTGATCTTGTGTTTTGCCTGCAGGCGCATGTGCCTAAGGCTTAGTTGCCAGCCTGTGGCATTAGTAAGTGGTGGGCCCTTCAGGAGATGGGGTCTAACAAGAGGAAATTCTGTCATTCCGGATGTGCCCCTTCCTGTTTCTTTCACTTCCTGGCCCAGCTTTCTCCATGACTTGTGAAATGCTCCCCAACATGACATACTGCCTCCCCTCAGCTCCAAAAGCAGCACAGCCAACTTAGATGACTGAAGTCTCTGAACTGAGAATTACAATCCACTGTGCTTTCTGGTTGATTATTTCAGGCATTCATCACAGTGACAGAAAGTCCGTACATGCACACATCTCTATTCAGGCACTTATATGAATACATGTATTCACTTCACTAAACGCACATCTACACGATCACACACACACATGCATGTACACACACACACACACACACACACACACACGCACGCACACACACGCACGCACGCACACACATGCACGCACATACTTGGATAGGAGTTTTCTTACTACATTAGAATATAATCGGGTAGCAAACAGCACATCCTGAAAGATTTGGTCGGCATGATTCCAAGCATGATTATTTTTGAACATAAATCCCGAGGGCTCCAGACAGTACCGAGTGAGAAGACTGGGACCCAAGAGGAGTCAAAGATTGGGGAGTGAAGCGTTGTCCTAGTGGGGTGCTACAGACTGGAGAAGAGAAATTGGAAAATAAAGAGGCAAGACCCGGTTAAGTGCTTTGATGACAATGGACTGATCGGCTGGGGTGCTAGATAGCAGCAGTGATTGGTGACTGGCGGGGTTAGAGTACCAGTGCTCAATGACTGGACAGGCTGAGCAGGTTCTCACAATGCATGTCACGGTCATTGATACTTTTTGTCATTACTGGGGCTGCTTCTGGCATCCAGAGAAAAAGCACTTGCTTCCTTTCAGCATTTAAAGGATGCTCAGTGTACTCAGTTTCACAGTGTTTTTTAGGACTACCTTAAAGGGCAAATCCCAGACAGTTGAAGTCTTTTGCTGAGTCACTACTTAAGAACTTTGCTGCCCAGAAGCCAGAAACTCCATGGACCCCAGCAACAAGCTTTATCTCTGTTTGCAGTAACCTTGGGAACTGGGCCAAAGTAAACAGAGTTCATTCGAAAGCTGTGCAGAGATTATTCTGGGGGAGAGAATCCTAGTCGTCTGTTATGGAAGCTGCTACCTACAATCTGACTCGGGTCTTTCACCATGTGCTTGAAACACAGGCATCTCCAGCTGGAAGGCGCCCCTGATTTTCTCAACTTCTCCAACAGACCTTTCACTTCCCTACCCACCCACTTCACTACCCTGGTGTCTCTGATGCTAAGCGGAGCATGAAGGTATAACTAAAGAATGAGGTTTTTCTGAGACTAAGGGGAACTTGACATGATTTCATTCATTTATATGATGTAGGAGTTTTCACCTAAGTAGAAAACTTGCAAGATGTCATATAATTATAAATTATAGATGGTTTCATCCGGTTAGCAATGGTGGGCCTTCAAAATGAGTTCATTTCTTCCAAGTGAGAGCTTGCTATGTAGGCAAAGGCTGCCGGAAAGTGGGGCTACTGATGCAAATTATGGGGACCAAGCCATTGTTTGCTGCGTGCATTGTTGGGTAAGCTTTCTCCATCTTTGCATTGAGTTTTTGCGATGACCTCATGAGGTAAGTGTTGGATGGCGTGGTCCTTGTCCTCCTTGTCCTTCTTTGGTAAGAGATCTTTCTCAGTTGTGCATTTTAGCACGTCTTGCAGAAGAGAGAGGTGTGGGGAAAGGGCACCATCAGTAGAACCATAGCAGGAGCAAGGGACAGGGAGCACGAAAACACTGAAGCCCCCACCCCTTCCGTAGGTGGGATGCGAGCTCTGCCACTGGGATGTTGGGAGGGGGGTGATGGTGGCACTGGTAGCTCACCGGCTTTAGCTTAGGCTGCACCTACAGCAGCTACAGCAGCATGTCCCAGAGCTCCAGCTTCCAGTGCAGGGGGGAGGGATGTCTGTGAATTTCTGGCCACACTGCTGCAAACAGTGAGCATTTGCCAAGCATGGCTGCACTCCAGGTGCAGGCAGGAGAGGAGTCTATCCACAGCGGAGGAGGACAGACAGGAAACCAGAAGGGCAGCTAGAAGGCTAAGTAGGGAAGCCAGGGCAGGAGAGAAGGGGCGGGGCAGATGGAAGAGAGGTTGTGAGGGCAGGACTGACAGCACTTGGCAGCCACTAGGAGTGGGAGGCAGGCAGACAGAGTCTCCCAGGACAGCTTGGAAGTTTGTCCCAAAGGGAGGAACATGACTTGAAGATACTCTGACCAGTTATTTGTCTTTTCAATGAACACGATGAACAAGTAGTTCTACAATAAGCTCCACAGCCGACGATGTGATAAGTAAAAGAACTTGTTCTGCACATTCTGTTTCTCTGAGGATGGAAACTCTGGTGGGAAGACTGAATTACTTGTGGGTCCTGAAGTCTACACCTTTTGAGACCAGAATTCATGCTTTGCCTCAGAGTTGTTAAAGCTGAGAACAGAGTTCTGGCATGTGACTCTGTTGATAAATACACACCTATATATATACATATATGTATATATTTATATATTTTTTAACTATCAGGTTGTTATGCTTTGAATGTGAGTTGTGACTCACAGACTTATATGCTTGACTCCTTGGCTGATGTTAATGTTTGGGAAGGTCACGGCACCTTTAAGAGGTAGAGCCTATTGGAGAAAGACACATCATGGGGGGATGGCTTGAGGTTGGGTAAGCCCCACCCTGCTTCTGCTAGCGGTCTGCCCTTGCAGTTGCCCTGACACTCTCTGCCTCCTTGATAGCTGCAGTGACCTGAGCCATCTCCAGCCCCTGCCATCTGCCAGGCCTTTTCTGCCATAACGAATTAAATCCCCTCTGCAACCTTAAGCCAAATAAATCTTTTTCTCCCCTTGAGTTGTGTCAGAATGCTGTCTCACAGCAGCAAAAAGAAAAGCAACGGCAACACAGGTAACTTGTGAATTTATGCAAACGTTCGAAGTACCCTGGGAAAATTAGAGATTTCAGAAATGTATCTCTCTAACGTTTATAAGGCTCATCGAATCCTGCAGAATGTTGTTCAATGGAGATGATATGAAAGTCTCGTGAGTGAGAGAGCGTGTGTGTGAATGCATGTGTGCACATTTATGCATGGGGGGTACACTGCCTTATGCAGGCACCTGTGAAGGCCAGAGGATAACACTGACATTGACATATCTTCCTCCATGACTTCTCCATTTTTTTTTTTTTTTGAGTCAGAGTCTTTCACTAAACCTGGAGTTTTCCATCTGCGCTAGACTTGCTGGGTGATCAGTCTCTGAGCTCTCCCTCCCTGCCCTGGGTGCAGATACACATCACCATGCCCAGCTTTACATGGGAGCTGGGGATCTGAACTCGGGTCCTTATGCTATCACTGCAAGCACCCTAGCCACTGAGCCATCTCCCTAGCCCAGGACTAATTTTATGTTTGCCTTCATCATTCTTTGTCTGTTCTTCTTGCCTCTTAGATCACATTGTACCACCGGACATAGCTTATCCTTGAAGAAATACTTGATTCAGACAGTAAAGCAACATCTGAACAAATTCTTAATCATATTCAAACAGGAGCCAGTGATTGAAGGATTTTAGGCTTTAAAAGCCAAATACTTAACATTCCTGAGAAGTTCTACTCAATCTGCCATTCTAAGGAATCCTTCCACAGGGCACTTTGAGAGTGCTGATTTATCACTAAGAGATTTGCGCTCAGACATGGAGAGAAAACATCATGTGTCTATATATTTTCTAAGAAAGCATTTCTCCAGCAGAAAGCAGCTATTGCCAGTGTCTGAGAGGCAACTTTTGCTCGGAGGCCTAGCAAGGTTGTGCCCATTCAAGTCATTTATTTGTTCCTTCTCAGGTTCTGTGATTCCTTGATTGCCTGTTCAGATTTGAAAACTCATTCCGAAGCACTTCCATAACCCGAGGCAGTCAATCTGACGCAAGACTGGCAAACTCAGATGCCTGCACGTCTCCACACCTCATCCACCAGTCTGCCGAGCTTTGGTCTGCTCTGATTTGGGGGTGGGGGTGGGGTGGGAGGAAGCATGTAACTAACTAGAAAGCAGACCAGGAAAGG
The DNA here is from genome assembly GCA_023101885.1 of Typhlomys cinereus. Taxonomy (NCBI): domain Eukaryota; kingdom Metazoa; phylum Chordata; class Mammalia; order Rodentia; family Platacanthomyidae; genus Typhlomys; species Typhlomys cinereus. The sequence goes on along the minus strand of JALPQD010000121.1, from coordinate 389,555 downwards.
AGAGGGAAAAAAGAACACAAACAAGGAAACTGAGTATGTATGTGGCACGGGCTGGCAGGAAGTGAGCAGGAGAATGCTAAGTAGAATAGGAGGGAATGGGAAGGAGGAAGAGGAGGAAGAGGATCATCAGGCACGAAATATATATGAATCCACCATCTTGAGGACCAGCAAAATAGCTCAACCGGAAAGGTACTCGTAGCCAAGCTTATCAACTTGAGTTACATCCATGGGACCCACATGGTACAAGGAGACTTTCAAAAATTGTCTAGTGAGCATCGCATGAAGGCCATGGCATATGTGCACCTGCACACACACACGTACACACACACACACACACAACACACACACATAGACACTGGGTGCACACACGCACATACACACGTGCACACGCACACAGGTCCACACTAAATAAATACATAAGCTATCACAAATCCCACTTTTTTATATGCTAATTTTAGAAAGCTAATAGGAAAGATGCAGCAATTCCTCTGGTTCTTCCGCTCCGGCCCCTCCCCTCGTTCCCCGTCACACTTAGAGTCTAACTCAAATCCCAGGCTCCAAGCTGTAAGACCTTCAGGCTGTACTCCCTGTCTCTCTTGCTTTGGCCACACAGAACTCTTCATGTCCTTGAACTGGGCACCTGACCCACTTGGGGGACCTTTTATGCCCACCGTTCCTCCTGCGCAGAATCGCCTTACTCAGGTGTTCTCGAGTTGCTCCCCTGGTTCACGCCATATCTCCATGTCACTCCTGTAAAGGTCATCCTGTGCTCAGAAGAAAGTCTCTTGCCCTTGTCTTCCAGAGCTAACGCTGCCCATGGGACTCTCAGCCGGGTCTGCGTCTGCTGCAGCGGGGGCTTTGCTGACTGAGCCAGCTGCCCACGGCTCTCATCTTGCTCACCTCGGGAGGGAGGGGTCTGCTCTTGCTTCACTAGATGTGGTCCTTGTGGCATGCAGCTGCGATGTTGTTATTGGCTGTCCTGCCCCTCCTGGGATCCTCAGCTCCCTCAGATTCTGATCCCTTCAGGAAGGTGATTGGCAACAGAGGGAAAATGCCTGTCCCCTACCCCGCTTCTGTCCCACGAGCCCCATTCCACCATACAGCTGCTTCCCATGCTCAGAGGGTCTGTGCCTGGTGAGCACTCTGCTGCCTTGCAGCTCTCCAGGATCCCTGAAGATGGGGCCTCCATTTGCCTTGGCACAGGCTCTATCTACTTACACACAGCTGAACTTGAACCGACCATTTGTAAAATAAGAAAGCAGCTTGGCCGAGGGAAACTCTGGCCCACGGTGGAAATCTCCTGTTAGTTCAGAGACCCGCTGAAGGCCGGGTCTGCCTGCGTGGCAAGGCAGACCCCGTCACCCGGCTGAGAGCCTGCGGTGGCCACGCAGAGCCGGCAGAGGGTAGAAGAACTGCTGTATCTTATCTTGTCTCGCAAATGCTTCCAATGTCATTCTCCTGGAGCAGAGGGAAGCGCGGGCCCAGGTGACTAGAAGGTCTGGGGGTGGGGTGGGGGAGGTCCCGCGAGTGGCCATGCATGGCTTTGTCCTTCATTGCTTTGTCCTTCATTTGATTTGATTTGTCCTTCATTTGCTGGTTTGTTTCTTTTTTAAAAAATATTTTTTATTTCTGTGTGTGTGTGTGTGTGTGTGTATCAGAGAGCACTGTGTGTCCCTGTGGGGGACCAAGGGTGACTCTGGGAATCATCCTGGATTGCTTCTACCTCCTTCTTGCTTTGCTCTGGGATTTCTAATCAGGGCCGGAAGTGCAGGTCACTGACATTTCCGCCTGGCGTTTTTATGTGAGACCTGAGATCCGAACTCAGGACCTTCTGCTTGCAAGACAGAGTCTTAACCCCTGAGCCATCTCTCCAGCCCATTCGTTGGCTTGTTTCTGATTAGCCACAGACACCCTTGCAAATAAATTCTCAGGGTCTGAAGATCACAAACATTTTTTTAAAAATAGTTTTTATTTTATGGAAGAAAGGGAGAGAGGAAGAAAGAGAAAGAGAGAGAGAGGCATATGCATACATGCAGATTGCAGTGAACCATGGAGGTCTGAGGACAACTTTCAGAAGTCGCTTCTCTCCTTCCACTATGTGGGCTTCTGGGAATCGAACTCAGGTCGCCAGGTTTGTAAGCAGGTTGTGAGTATACAAAGATTCTCTTGCAAAAGATACAGTCGAGTGAGGTGTTCTTGAGAAGAATTGAGCCCTATTTTTGTTTCTTTTTGCCTCAAGTGGGCAATAGCTTAGGGATGGGAGGGATAAAATCCAGGAAAACCAACCGTCATCAACGGCTGCAGGCCGGCAGCTTCAGGTGGGCGTGTGAGAAGGCAGCGCTCCCGTGGAGCCGAAGCAGAAATGGATCCCCAGAAGTGGGTGCCGGTGGAGGTCCCCACATTACAGTTAATGTGCTTTTCCTGAATGGAGTCATGGGTCGCTTGTGAGCTGGTCAGTCCCACTGTCCATTCACACGCATACCAGTGTTTCTCAGCTTCAAGCATGTCCTCAAATCATGCCTTCATGTGTAGTTTCCGTAGCGGGGGGTGCTCATTTAGGGAAGCATAATAAGGAGAAACTCGGCTGCCCCGCTCTGGCATCCTGGACTCTGACCAGGACCGAACCAAAGACATTTTGACTTCAACATTTCTGGCGTTTCTGGCCTTTGACAAGGACCCTACTGCCAATATTTCCAGCTTTTAGTTAAAGAAAAACTGCTCACTTTAAAACTAACAGGGCAGTTTCTATCTCTTGTTCGCTTCATAACAAATTGGTGGGGCCTCCCTAGCCCAGGGACAGAGTAGTGGAGGGAGGGATGGCCGTGTTTGCCTGGGACCGAGTGGTCATCCAAACCTACAGACTCGTGTGCTTTTCCTACCACCATGAAGGCCTGAAGCAAGGCCCACCTCTGAATTGTCCTAACGCGCCTGACACCAAGCGCGGCTCGGTCAGGGAACCTTCTAAACAACTGCTCGGCTCACTCAATGGTTCTTCCTGAGTCCGCGCTGTGTGGCAGCCGCGGCTCGCTGGGGAGAACCCAGCTATGGGGAGCAGGCCGCTGGACGAGCCTGAGCCTGGGCTCTCTTGTACTTGACTCTGGGCTCAGTACACCCAACCTGGCGCACTCTCTTTGCTCAAGCTTAGTTCAGCAGCAACTGCTCAGAGAAGCCACCAAGAGCAGTAGAGAGAGCCGAGGGCAGATAGTTGGCATGGGCTCTACAGCTCAAGCCCACAGAGGGTGTGGGTTCATCTCTGTGCCTCAGTTTCCTCACACATTGGTGAGGAGGATGGAGTGATCTGGATGTAGAATAACATGTGTTAGTTACCACTCGCCCGTGTACGATTGTCGTTTATTTGGTCTTTGGTGTTTGTTCTTGTCTGTTCTGTTCTCCACACTACAGTCCAGAGAATCTTTTCCCAAACTCTGATGCAATTGTGTCCCATGCCCATGAGATTTTTGGGGCTCCATTCTCTGCCTTCACCACACCCCTTGCACCTCTACTACACCAACAGGGCCCTGTTGCCCTTCTGAGCTTTTGTTGTGGGAGAGTGAACTGCGAGCTGCAGGAGATTCAACAGTATCTTCTCCATCTAAATACCAGTAGTGATCTTTCCTCTAAGCTGTTATTAATATACTTGTATGCATACTATATATGTATGTATGTAGTATATGTATGTGAAAACATACATATCAGAATATATATGTATATGTATGTATACTATATATGTATATGTATGTGAAAACATACATATCAGAATATATATGTAGATGTATGTATACTATATATGTATATGTATGTGAAATATACATATCAGAATATGGTTGAACGTCCTCAGACATTGGCTAATGTCCCCTGGGATAGACTCTCCCCATTCAGAACGTTGGATGTGAAAATATCACCTTTCCTTCCAAAGCGAGGGACTAGGCTGCTTCTTTCTCCTAGTTCTCCCCTGCCTTGCCTGTTCCTAGTCAAGCCCTTCTTGGCTTCCCAATCTCCACTCTGTCATCACCTCCCCAGCAGAAGCTCTCTGGGCACTTTTTCCCTTCCTGTCATACGCTCTCTTAACATTGGGTATTCCTCTTAAAGCCTACTCACTACTTGGTATTCCAAACAAGTGGCCAGCCATGTAGCTGTAACTTTGCTCTTGCCTATGTGATAATTGACAGGCTATTGCTTTGTGAAGACAGAGACAGGGCCTGTCACCGCATCCTGTGCATGCATGTAGTGAGAATGCAGTGTTTGTTCAACTATTTTTTCCCCATGTGTAGGATGTAGAGGAGACCCAAGGGTGACTTTGGGAGTCATCCTGGATGGATCTACCTCTTCACTGCTTTGCTCTGGGGTTTCCCAGGCTCTGCCTTCCAGGGTGAGAAGTGGAGGCCACTAACATTTCAGACTGGAATTTTTACATTGGACCTTTTTGCTTGCGAGGTAAAGACTTAATCCCTTGAGCCATATCTCTAGTTCTTGCTCAACTATTAAATGCCCTTGTTCTCAGGCTGTTTCCTGAAGTAGTGGGTAATTTAACCTGCAGATCCAAAATCAGCTTCTAGGGTGAAATAAGTCCTGATTGGGAGCACACTGACAGCTCCCAGTTTTGCGAGAGTTTTGTCCCAAGAAGAGGGAGTATCCCAGTACCTACCATGGAACTAGAATGTAATTTAAGTGAATGAAGAAGAAGAAACTGGGAAAAGTCTCCAAAAGAAGGGTCAGCAGCTTGAGTAACTGACAAAGAAGTGAGTCTATGTGGTCTTCAAATCCTTCCTCTTGAGCTTTCCCACATTCTCTCCTGTATATGATAGGCGCAGGCCTTGCTGAAATGGTCTCTGTCAGCAAGAAGAAAGAGAGGATCCAGGGAGAGAAACCCTGTTGGCTTATGAGAAGGGGAGTCAACCATCCCAGTTTGCCTGTAAGGGTCCTGGCTTTAACATGGAAGAGCCCAGCCTGTGTCTTGGGAAACCCATCAGTTCCAGGATAAGGTGGAGAAGTTGGTCATTCTGCTTAGCATGTTTGCTCGTGCTCATTCTATCCATCAGAAAGGAGCCACAGGACTGGCCTTGGAATGGTCCCTGGACTAGATCAGGGATCCAGCACCCTGGAATTTGAGTCCTATGCTGTCTCTCAGTGGTTTGTAATTTTTGGCAAGTTGTGTCTGTGGCTTCTTTGCCATGTTGTTTCCTTATTTTCTGTATTTACAGTTTTTTTTATGGGATGTTTTTATTTGTAGCCTGGAATCTGAAGGTGTCGCTTCTCTAAGAAGCACTACACACATCCACAGGACACAGTGACAAGTCCTGTCTCTGTCTTTATGGAACTAACAGTCTGTCAATCATTGCATAGCCAAGCGCAAAGTTATGGCTACATTGCTGGCCGCTTGTTTTGATTACCATGGAGTGTAGGCTGTAAGAAGAATAACCCAATGTTAAGAAAGCCTATGACAGGGACCAGGGAAGAAGTGTCCAGAGAAGCTCTGCTGGGGAGGTGATGACAGAGTAGAGATTCGGAAGCCAAGAAGGGCTTGACTAGGAACAGGCAACGCCTGGGGGAAACCAGGAAAAAGAAGTGGCCTAGTCCTTCACCTTGGGAGGGAAGTTGATATTTTCACAGCTTCTCTTGGATGTTTTTCATTTCTCAAAACAGCAAATGTCTGTTCTTAGAGTCTTTGATATGCAAACCATCCAATCCAAAACTCACACCTTCAACCTTATCGAACTCACATACCAGACCCATTTATTTTCAACCACCATAAAACACCCAGGCCCAGGTACTGGATACAGGACCCCAGTATAGGCCACAGCTGCTGAAATGATTCTATGACCCTCCCCCACACAGCTGGCCTGGTTCACCAAGACCTTCCCCTGAAGTCTCCAAGAAGAGTTCATGTTCTGTCCTCCCCGATGCCTGCCTCCTGATCAATCTCCCACCTCCTGTCTCTAGGATCTGTGAGTCTAATGTTCTTCAGTTGTGATCATTGTTTCTAAATTTTTCCATGTCTCATTGAAACAAATGTCAGGGGCTGGCAAGATAGCTCAACAGGTAAAGATACCCGTGTACTAACGTGGGGATCTGAGCTTCATTCTGTAGTCCACATGGTGGAAGGAGAGAACTGACTTTTGAAAGTTGAAAGTTCCTCTTTGCCATGTACCGTGGCATGCACATGCCTGTTTTTCTCTCTCTCTTTCTCTCTCTTTCTCCTCAATCTTCCAAATCAATAATAAAATATTAACAAAAACCTCAAGTGAATCTAACACATTCCCTTTCCTTATCAAACCTCCCTGCTGGTATAATCATTGCAAAGACCTCATGGGATAACAAAAAAAAAAAAAAAGTTTCAACAAGTTTTGAATAGCATTTTTATTGCCATTCTTTGCCAGACCGTTTGGAAATCCCTAAGAAGCCCTATGGAGGCTGCAGAGAGGCCGATCCCGGGCGTCTGCTCTGGGTCACTAGCCGTGGCCTTTCTGCTGTGAATGATCTGCCTGCCAGGCGGCAGCAGCTTAGGCCTATTTGGACAGTCGCCACCTCCCGGACTCCTGGTCTGGCCGGCTCCTCTCCCGCCTGCACCTCCTTTTCCTTTCACTGGGGGAACAAACACATTTGGAGTTTAGAGGAATGAAACCACCCTATAAAATGTGTGTCTGAGGGAGAAAGCTTCCCATTCCTTGCAGAAGCACGCTCACCGCAAAGCAAGGCTTCCAGTGTGTTCCTCCAAGAAAAACACATGCAAACTGTTAACGCCAGAAGCTAGCACACTGGGCGGAACCCACCTCGTAAAAGCGGGAGACTGCATCCTCTCCTCTCAAGTCTCTTCCTGGAAACCGCCCTTTTCTCTCTCAGTCTGGGGTTGTTTACTCTGCTTTACCCCTCAGTTGGGTGGCTCATAGCCAAGCAGCCAACACGTAGGCCATGCATGACCTGTGATCACCTCCTAGGCACTTAGGCTGCGAAGCAAAATCTGAAGCTGGTCATGGGTAGATGTGGCTGTCCTGCGTGCTAAGTGGGCGTGACAGTAACTGGTAGGGCCCTGGGGTGGCACTGCCAGATTAAACACAGACTGCCCAAATAGTACATGGAATGTACTTATAGGAAAAAAAATATGTGTTGTTTATCCGAAATTCAAGCTTAACTGGACATCCTGAATTTTTATTTGCTAAATCTGGTAACTCCTAACTTGAGAGACTATTTCTAAACCTGTTTTTTGTTTTTTTCTTCCCCAGTGGAACAAACCTGTTCCTTTCGTTTCCTACAAAGACTTCTGGGTCTAGTCTTCTTCCTACACCTGCCACAGGAATGGATGGATTCCCAATCTTGTCAGGTGACTCCCAGATGTGTGACTAATGAGGCCGATTCTTAATGAGCAGATAGGAGGGGTAATCACAGGGCTGGAAAACAGCCAGTCTTGCAAGTCTTGGTGAGTCTCGCAAGGCCTTGAAGAGAACACGCATAGACACAGGAGTCGTGACTGTGGCTTATGGGTGTAGCTCTTCCAGGGAGATTTGTACCCAGGGGCTTGCCGTATCATGCTGAGGGCAGGGTACGGAGCATCACTCTTTCTCACCGCTTCTTTGCTATAGCCACATGCAATCTCGCCTGTCCACATGCATCTAGGAAGATTCCAGGGAGAAAAGCTATTAGAATTGCCACTTCTTTTCCTGGACTTGGAAATAATTAAATCTTTGGTGGTGAACAAAGTGGGCTTGGCTGAGACCAGAGAATAGAAAAGACAATGGGAGAATCCACCAGAAAATAGCTCACAAAACATGAGATGGAAAGAAAAATAACTTGTTAAAGAGTGTCCCCCACCCCACCCCTGTGCCCTTCCTAGATAGTGTGCAAGTGATAAGGGAAGCACATAGATCATGGCCCCATTGGGGCATCTTGGGAATGGAGGGAAGAGGGTCATGCACGTGTGAACAAGGTTGGTTGTTCATTATGAGCTATGCACAAGAACTCAAGCCATTCTCACGCTAAAATTCTCATGACAGACTATCTTCTCTTATTCTTGAGGAGCACCGAGACCAAATAGAAGAGACAGCACAACTCATCTAACCTATACAGACAATGTAGATAGGATTTCTGGTGTAAAGACAGCAAGCTGGGACCTGGGGTCAGCTGGAGTAGCAACTCAGGTGGCCCATGTGTCTGGACACTGACTAAGACTATTAACCATGGCTGTAGGTTGGAAGCAGCCCAGATGGAAAGAGGATAGGGTGGAGTTCAGAGATCTCCAATCGAGAAGTCAGCCAATCACTTTATGTGTATCTCTTCTTTTCTAGTAGCTGACTTCAGAAAAGCAAACAGAAAGACTGAGAGAGGTGGAGGTAAAGGAACAAATGGTGTGTGTGTGTGTGTGTGTGTGTGTGTGTGTGTGTGTGTGTATGCACGTGCATGTGTGATAGAGTTTGTGAATACAGGCAGTATATATGTATGTATTTGCATGTATATATGCATGAATATGCATGTGTGTGAGAGTTTGTAAATATAGGCAGTCTATATGGATGTATGTGAATGCACATGTGTATATGTGAGAGACTATAAACATAGACAGGAGATATGTATGTGTATGCATGCATGTACATGTTTGTGAGAATTTGTAAGTATATGCAGTATATATGTAGGCATGTACATGCAATGTGTATATAATAGAGCTTGTTAACACAGGCAGTATATATATGCAAGTGTGTGAATGTATGCATGTGCACTTGTGTGACAATTTACAGACATGGGAAGTATGTATGTATGTGTGCATGCATGTATGTGTGCATATAAATTTCATGATTTTGGGAACAAATAACTGAACTTCTCCAACTAGACAGGAAGAGATTTAGAATTCCATAATTTTGTTAGTTTTATATCCAAAGGTTCAAGAGACACATGTGGAATACTCCATTTGGATACAAGTAGACACAAGACTAGACTCTTTTTGATTAAACTTTTAACATCAGAGTAAATGTCCAAATGGAAATCTTGCTCAATTTTTTCAGTTCTTTTTTAATTTTATTATTATTGCTATTTTATTTCCACTCATACAAACTTAACATGTATACCAGTCCCCTCCCTTCCTCCACCCCCAACTCCCCTGTGCCCCCCTTCACTCCCCCCTACCTCATCCCCCAGTGCCTCCCCCTCCCATCCCCGGAGCATCCTTTAATGTGCATGCCAAACTCTCCTCTGGGTCCTCCTCTCTGATGAGGTGCAAGGAGCCAGTGGCATTTCCCAGAACCTTTTCCTGTGTTCTCCTTAAGCATAGGAACACTACTGTGGCTGTCAATCCCTTGCCTCCAAGGATCCTGGTGCCTTTAGCCCATGCTAGACTTTGTAGGGTCAATAATGTGTTGGACATAGCACAGGGCATGCAAAGTCCAATTATGGTTGCTTCGGCCCTAATTTGTGTGGAGTATCTTGCATATAATTACTCCTCCCATCCTTGTGCTCCTACAATCTTTTTTTATAACATTTTTTATTATTATTTCCACTTATACAAACTTAGTAGGTACACAGGTTCCCTCCCTCCCTCCTCCTCCCCCTGACCCCTCTGCTCCCCCTCCCCTTACCCCTCCTTTCCCATCCCCCAGTGCCCCCCCCCAATCCCCATAGAATCCTTTAATGTGCATGCCAGACTCTCCTCTGGGCCCTCCTCTCCGATGACGTCCAAGGACCCAGTGGCATTTCCCTGAACCCTTTCCTGTGTTCTCCTTAAGCATAGGAACACTACTGTGGCTGTCAATCCCTTGCCTCCAAGGATCTTGGTGCCTTTAGCAAATGCTAGACTTTGTGGGGTCAATAGTGTGTTGGACATTGCGTGGGGCATGCAAAGTCCAATTATGATTGCTTCGGCCCTAACTTGTGTGGAGTATCTTGCAAATCATTGCTTCTCCCATCCTTGTGCTCTTACAATCTTACCGCCCCCTCTTCCGCAAATTTCTCTGAGTTTCAGGATGGGGAGAGATTGGTCTGGCCTAATTCTAGGTGGTTAATATAGAGTCTCTGAAGTTCTGGATTGTGGTTTGTTGATTTTCGTTTGCAGTTTTGCTGCTCCTGCAATGCCCTTCACTCCATCCTGATGGGCATTGTATGTCACCCCCTGGCCAGAGACAAAAAGTTGTTAAAATGGAGTCTTGTTATAAGGTGCTCTTACAATCTTACTACCCTCTCTTCTGCAAATTTCCCTGAGCTTCAGGATGGGAAGAGATTAGGCCGGCTTAGTTCCAGGTGGTTGATATAGAGTCTCTGATGTTCTGGATTATGGTTTGTTGATTTTTTTTTTCAGTTTTGCTGCTCCTGCAATGCCCATCCTGATGGGTATTGGATGTCACCCCCTGGCCAGAGATAAAAACCTGTTAAACTAGAGTCTTGTTATAAGAGTATATTCAAAGATAGATGTAATAAAAGTAGGAAACCGCGGTGAGGGAGGGGTCAATCACCCATTTGCAAAATGGTTACTTTCTATCTGCCAGACTATCTGCCCTCCTCTTCTGGTAAGATCATACCCCATCATTTGCATATGATCAGGAAGGAAAGTCTGTGAACTTAACCAGATGTCTCATTACTTACTTGCAGTCCTTGATGGTGGCCTATTTTCTCTGCTGTAACATGGTCCCCTCTCTCCTTGTTTCTGGTGTGGCCCTCTTTCCCCATCCTTCCTGTTCATAATTTTTGCAATTACTGTAGGTATTACAGAGATTTATCCTTGAGTGTCTCTAAGTGGGTTTGGTACTAGGATCCACCTATTAGGGAGTACATATGGCGCTTAATTTTCTGTGTCTGGGATACTTCACTCAATATAATTGTTTTTAATTCCATCCATTTTCCGGCATACTCCATTAATTCATCATTTTTGATGGCTGAGTAGAACTCCATTGTATAGATGTACCACAGTTTCCTTATCCACTCGTCAACTGTTGGACATTTAGGTTGATTCCATGACTTTGCTGTTGTAAACAGTGCTGCTATGAACATGGTCGTGCTTCTGCTATCAAGGTGAACCTCTGCTGCATTGGGGGTTATTCCCAAAAGTGGAATAGAAGGGTCATATGGCATTTCAATCTTTAATTTCTTTAAGAATCTCCAGACGGCTCCCCAGAGTGGCTGTATGAGCCTGCATTCCCACCAGCAATGTAGGAGAGTTCCCCTCTCTCCACATCCTCTCCAGCATTTGGTGTTGTTTGTATTGTGGGGTTTTGCCAGGGTGAGATGATACCTGAGGGAAGTTTTGATTTGCATTTCCCTGATGGTAAGGATGTGAAGCACTTTTTAATATATTTGTTAGACATTTTAATTTCATCCCTGGTAAAGTTGCTTTTAAGTTCCAGGGCCCATTTTTTAATTGGGCCATTTGTTTCCTTGGTGTTTAGTTTTCTAAGTTCTTTGTGCACTCTGGATAATAGAGCTCTGTCAGATATGTGGTTAGTGAAGATTTTCTCCCATTCTGTGGGTTGCCTTTCTGCTCAGGTTACAATCTTTTTATTTGAACAGAAGCTCTTTAATTTCACAAGATCCCATCTGTTGAGAATTGGTTGTAGTGACTGTGCTAATGGATGTCCATTTAAGAACTGTTGGCCTAATCCAGTCAGTTCAAGGGAGTTCCCTATCCTTTCAACTATGGTTTTTATAGTCTCTGGCCTTATATCAAGGTCCTTGATCCATTTGGAATTAATTCTTGTACATGGTGACAAGTACGGGTCCAGTTTTAATCTTCTGCATGTGGAGATCCAGTTTTGCCAGCACCATTTGTTGAAGATGCTGTTCTTTTTCCATTGGATTCTTTGGGCCCCTTTGTCAAAGACCAAATGGCTGTAGTTGTGTGGGCTAATATCTGGGTCTTCAACCCTTATCCATTGATCTGTGTGTCTATTTTGGAGTCAGTACCAGGCTGTTTTTATAACTATGGATTTGTAGTATAGACTAAGGTTTGGTATGTTGATACCTCCAGCAGTGTTTTTGTTATTCAGGATTATTTTTGCTATCCTGGGTCTTTTGTGCTTCCATATGAATTTTAAGATTGTTTGGTCAACCTCTTTAAAGAATTGCTTTGGGATTTTAATTGGTATAGCATTGAATTTGTATATTGCCTTTGGTAGAATGATCATTTTTACGATGTTGAGTCTGCCAATCAAGGAACATGAGAGGTCTTTCCACCTTCTGGTGTCTTCTGTAATTTCTTTTTTTAGGGTTTTAAAGTTTTCATTACAAAGGTCTCTTACTTCCTTGGTTAGGTTTATACCAAGGTATTCCATTTTTTTAGGGGCTATAGGAAATGGGATTGTTTCTCTCAAGGCTTTTTCACTTCTTTCATTCTGGGCATATAAGAAGGCCACTGATTTTTGTACATTTATTTTGTATCCTGCCACCCTGTTGAACTTCTGTATTAGTTCCAGGAGCTTCCTAGTGGAGTTTTTGGGATCCCTCACGTATAAGATCATGTCATCTGCAAATAGGGATAGCTTGACTTCTTCCTTGCCGATTTGAATCCCTTTTATGTCCCTTTCTTGTCTTATGGCCTCAGCTAAGACTTCAAGTACAATATTGAATAGAAGTGGTGAGAGTGGACAGCCTTGTCTAGTTCCTGATCGAAGTGGGAATGCTTCAAGTTTTTCCCCATTGAGTATAATCCTTGCTGTTGGCTTATTGTATACAGCTTTTATTATATTGACAAAGGTTCCTTCCATTCCAACTGTCTCTAGGGTTTTGATCATAAAAGGCTGTTGGATCTTGTCAAAAGCTTTTTCTGCATCTATTGAGAGTATCATGTGGTCTTGGACTTTGGACTGGTTTATATGGTGAATTACATTAATTGATTTGCATATGTTGAACCAAACTTGTGTGCTGAGAATAAAGTCTGCTGGGGATAAAGCTTACTTGATTCCTGTGGATGATCTTTTTGATATGTTTTTGAATCTGATTTGCTAAGACTTTGTTGAGAATCTTTGCATCTGTGTTCATCAAAGGTATTGGCCTATAGTTTTCTTTTTTAAGTGTATCTTTATTAGGTTTTGGGATTTAGACAATACTAGCTTCATAGAAAGAATTTGATAGTGTTCCTTCCTTTGTTATTTGGTGGAACAGTTTAAGGAGTATTGGTGTTATTAGCTCCTTAAACGTCTGGTAGAACTCTGTGCTGAATCCATCTGGTCCAGGACATTTTTTGGTGGGAAGATTCGAGATTACTTCCTCAATTTCCTCATATGTTATAGGACTATTTAAGTAATTTACAACTTCCTGGTTCAATTTAGGTAAGTTGTGTTTACTTAGGAATTCATCCATCTCTTTTGTGTTGTCAAATTTCACAGAGTATAAATTTTTGAAATATGATGTTATAATTCTCTGGATTTCTTGGGTATCAGTAGTGATAACTCCATTTTCATTTCTAATTTTGTTAATTTGGGTTTTCTGTGTCTTGCTTTTTGTTAATTTAGCTAGGAGTGTATCAATCTTATTGATTTTTTTTCAAAGAACCAGCTTTTTGAATGGTTGATTTTCTGTATCATTTTCCTAATCTTAATTTCAGATATTTCTCCCCTTATTTTGCTAATTCCTCTCTTTTACTGCTTTTGGGATTGGATTGCTCTAGTTTCTCTAAAGCTTTAAGCTACATTTTTAAGTTATTTATTTCTGATGTTTCCTTTTTTTTTTTTTTTTGATGTAGGCATTAAGAGCTATGAACTTACTTCTTACGACAGCTTTCATTGTGTCCCAGAGATTTTGGTAAGTTGTATTTTCATTATTGTTTGTTTCAGGAAATCTTGAATTTCCTTTGTAATTTCTTCCTAAATCCAGTTCTCATTCAGCATCATATTAAGTTTCCAGGAGTTAGTGTATTTTCTGTTGTTTGTTGTGTTGTGGATGTCCAGCTTTAGGCCATGGTGCTCTGATAGGGCACAGGCTAGAATTTCAACTTTCCTATGTATGTAGAGATTCGTTTTGTGGCCCTATATGTGATCTGTTTTGGAGAAAGTTCTGTGTGCTGCTGAGAAAAATGTGTATTCTTTGGTGTGTGGATGAAAAGTTCGATAGAGATCTGTAAGGTCCATTTTTTTAAGGGTTTGATTAAATTCCAACGTGTCTCTGTTAAGCTTTTGACCTGTTGATCTATCCCATGTTGAGAGGGCAGTGTTGGGGGCTGGAAAGGTGGCTCAGGGGTTAAGCCTCTGCCTTGCAGGCAGAAGGTCCTGAGTTCGTGATCCCAGATCCCACGTATAGACGCCAGGCGGAAGCGGGGGCGGCCTGAGCTTTTGGTCCTGGTAGGGCGGAGCCTGTGAATTCTGGGGCAGAAGGAGGTGGAGGCGTCCATGGTGGTTCCCGATTCGTCCGTGATTCTACACACACACATACACACATGCGCGTGCACATACATACACACACATGCACAATTGAATAAATAATAAAAAATTAAAAAAAAAGGGAGGGCGGTGTTGAAATCCCCAAGAATTATAGTTTGGGGGTTGATTTCTCGCATTAGACGCTGTAGGGTTTTCTTAATGAATGTGGACTGGTCCATATTAGGTGCATATATGTTCAGTATTGTGAAGTCTTCCTGATGAATTGTACCTGTGACTAAAATGTAGTATCCATCTGTGTCTCTTATGATTTTTTTTTGGTTTGAAGTCCACTTTATCTGACAGCATAATGGCTACCCCTGCCTATTTTCTGGTTCCATTAGCTTGCAGAATTTTGGACCTGCCTTTCATTCTTAGGATGTGCCTATCTTTTGTGGTGAGATGAGTTTCCTGAAGTCAGCAGATTGATGGGTTGTGGTTTTTAATCCACGTTTGTAATCTGTGTCTCTTGATCGGTGAGTTAATACCATTGATATTTAATGTTATAATGGATATATTATTTTTAATTCTGGACATTTTTTATGTTTAGTGAATTTTGTAAGCGTATTGTTTGACATTCATGTTTTTGTGGTATTATACTTCCCTTCTGTCCTCCTGGATACACTTGTTTTTTTTTCTTCAAGTTTGAGTATCATTTCTAGCATTTTTTGAAGGCCTGGTTTGGTAGACCTGTATCCCTTCAAGTTGTCTTTGTGCTGGAAAACTTTTCTTTCTCCCTCAATCATGACAGATAGTTTTGCCAGGTATTTCAGTCTGGGTTAGCATTTTTGCTCATTTAATATTTGAAGTATGTCTCTCCAAGCTCTTCTTGCTATTACTGTTTCCATTGAGAAGTCATTTGTTATTTTAATAGGTTTACCTTTAAAAGTGACTTGCTTTTTTTCTCTTGAAGTTCTCAGTATCTTTTTTTTGTCTTGAATGTGGAGTGTTTTGACTATTATTTGCTGTGGTGATTTTCTATTTTGGTCATATATGTTTGGGGTGCAGAATGCCTCTTACATTAGGATGGGCCTCTCATTATTTGGTTGAGGGAAGTTTTCATTTATGATAGTTTGAAAAATTTCCTTAAGTGTGGTATTTTGGGGTTCTTGTTCTGGTATTCCATGAATATGCATGTTAGGCTTCTTCAGAGTGTCCCATAGCTCTTGAATATTCCTCTCAAGTATCTTTTTGGCTTTAAGAACCTCTTCTATTGAGTTGGTTAATTCTCCCACTTTGTCTTCAAGATCTGAAATTCTATTTTCTGCTTCATTAGTTCTGCTGATAAGACTCTCTGTTGTGTTTTGGGTTGAAGATAACTTGACTTTTAGTTCAATTTTAAACTCTGCCTGAGACTATTTTAACTGCTCTATGTCTATTTTTGTTCCTTGAACTGTTTTTCTCAACTCCTGCAAGTGTCTGTTATGTTCCTGTTCAAAATGGTTGATGCAGTTGTTTAACTCCTCCCAGATTTCCTCTTTCATAGTATTAATCATGGTAATGTTCATACTTTGAAAGTCATTGTCTTGGGTCTGGCTTTCTTGGCTATTATCTGTGAATTTGTTCTGGTTGGAATCCATCATTATGGGGTTAATTCTGTCGGTGGGAGATTTGTCTTCCTGAGTTTTATTTCTCATGGACCTGCACTTTGACTTGGGCATTGTCATTTTGTCTCTTAAGACCTTTAAGTTTCTGTGTGTTTTTGACTGAACTGATTTAGTTGGTATTACTACTCTCGGGCAGTTATTACTAGTATTTGGCTTGTAGTTGTGTTCGTTTGTCTGCTGTTCGTATTATTTCCTAGATGAGGCTATTAGGCTGTTAGTACATCAGTTAAGTCAGGTTAAGTAGACAGGGGGTGAATATTAGTATGGTAGTTCACTTTTATGATTTAGTATCTTGGTGATATGTGAGGGTGAGTGGTTTAATTCCTGGAGTTGTATATATTTTGGGGGTGGCTGTATGGAAAAGTTAATCTACAGTGATTAATACTTAAAAGGAACAGTATGGTAAAAGAAAGAGATTTACTTATCTTTGGGCTGGATGTGAAGAATCTCTCCCATGTTATAGGATGATTTTAGAGGACTTCATATGTATGGCCTTTGTCCCTTAGAGCTTTGCTTGGGTTTTCTTTGGATTCTGTTGAATTCTGAGTAGCAGTGTGTCCTCTGTGGACCACGAGTGAGGGTCCCTGGTGTGTCGGAGGGAAGAGAGGCTGGTGGTGATGGCAGAACTCTTCACCTGGGACCTGAGACTTGGCTTATTGGCCCACCCAGGCTCCAGGGATGGAGGAACCAGAGCAAGTCCTGTCCTGGTCGGGCGGGCAGGCGGGCAGGTGGGCGGGAGGCAGCCTGGGTATTGCCAGGGCTGGCTGGTGTGAGGAGCTGAGACAGGGGGCGACCTGTGGGCTAGGTAACTCACCTGGGATGGAGGACCGACCGACCAGGAGCGTCTCGGGCGGGCAGGCGGGTGGAAGGAACAAAGGGGCTCGATTTTTTTAGTTCTTACCTTTTGTGAATGTTCAATTCATAAAGAAGTAGCAGCAGAAAGTGGGGTCTAGGGCTGGTTTAAAAGGCACCATCTTTTCTACATGGGCATAGCTCTCACCAGTTTGGCAGAGTGGAGCTCAGGCTGGATTTCAGCTTCTATGGCCTCTTCAGATATCTGCCCTATCACAACCTCACATTAAAAAAAAAAAAGAAAGTTCTAAACATAGATGACTGTGCCCTATCACAGCACTGTCTTAGCAACAGCATTGGTAAACAGTGTATGTACGACACAAGTATAAGAACTTTATTTTTATTTATTTTTATTTGTGTGTGTGTTACACACCCATGGGTGTGTGTGTGTGTGTGTGTGTGCACGTGCATGGAGACCAGAGGGCATCAGGGGTCCTCCCTGCCTTCCTCTGAAGCAGGGTCTCTCCCTGAACCTATGGCTCATATTTCAGGTAGGTTGAGAGCCAGAACACCCCAGAGATTCCCCTGTCTCCACACCTCCTTGGAGCTGGGGTCACAGGTGTTTGCAGCCATACCAAGCTGATTATGCGGGGGCTGGGATCTGAGCTCTGGCCCTCATGATTACAGAGTGAAGAACACCCTAAACCGTGGAGCCCCTTTCCAGTACCAGACCTTCAGCTAGTGAGCAAGCATCAGCTCCCTTGCCAGCAGTACCTACCACGCTTCCTGATTCCATCCTCACTTATCTTCGTAGATGAGAGGCAGGTTATCTTGTCAACTAGTAGGGTCAAGGAAGAGCTGGGTCTTTCTTCTGTCCTCCCACTGTTCTGGTAGGTGTAGAAAGATGGGCAGATGGGTTGCCTAAAGACCAGAGAAGCCAAGGATCTACAGGGAAACGCAAACCGAGTGAAGATCAAGTAAGCATTGCAAAGCAGGGCGGCCAGTGCGATCCAAGCGCTGCCTGAAGTCCCCACTGAGCGGAGATGAGCCAGTGTGTCCTCAGCACAGAATGTTTTTGTATTTAGCGGCGAGGAGGAAATCAAAACTATTTTCAAACTTTCCAGTGTCTCTTGGGCATAAAGTTCAAGAATCTGGGCAGAGGTATGACTATGTGCTAAGATAAAAGGAAACTGTCTCCAGTCAATATTCGGAGAGCTATTTGTCCAAGGTCTAGTTCAGCCAAAATTCAAATCTCAACCATGTAGTTCTGTAGCCTAAACTCTCTGACATAGCCCTCCCCCCACACTTCCACTATGCTGCCTCTACATCAGAGCCTGCACTTCTGATAGGCGTTTGTTAAGTGTGACTGACCAATGGATCCCAGTAAGAGTTTGGGAGTTTTTGGAGCAATAAGGATGCAGTTCAGTACCTTGGGCATCAATCGTCATAGGGATGACTTGGGCATCAATCCTCATAGGGATGACTTGGGCATCAATCCTCATAGGGATGACTTGCTTACAGACTAGGTGTTCAAGCTTCGGGGATTGCCTGTGTTCACAATAACCTTTCCACACTTCCAAACATTAAAGCAAATAAGTTCTAAAGTCATTCACTTGGAGAAGCAGTGCGGATGGGTTGTTAGATATCGCCTTCTCTCCTTCAGTACTTGAATCTATCCCATTTAAATGGGATTTCTTATTTATTCGTAGAAGCTCTACAAAGAATTGCTCTCTTTTCTCTCCTCTCCTTTCTTCTGTTCTCCCTTCCTTTGCTCTCTATTTTCTGCTTCTCTTTGTCCTCTCTCTCTCTCTCTTTCTCTTTTTCTTTCTCTTGCATGCACACACACACACACACACACACACACACACACACACACACACACACACAGAGTCTCTCATTCTCTCTCTAAGCCTTAGGAATACACAAGGTTTGAAATCAGATACCAGGTTGCTCTCACTAATTTAGAAAGGGACTATTAATATAAGCATAAAACTGCTTATAAAAGTCTTATTGTAATTGGAACGAAATTGGGGGCACTATCAGCTCACATTTCATTAAATAAACTTAAAAAAAAATCCTTCAAACATCATATGAAAAGAGGACCTTCCTCAGCATTGGGGTGTGGGGGAGAAGAATCCAGTGGAAGGCCAGCATGAAGGATGCAGGCAGCCTGGAACCAATGATAGTCCCCAAAGCATCATAATCAGACTTGTACTTTTGCTAACCGTTGTGTAGCATCTGCTAGAACCTCTTGAACTCAGTGTCCCAAGCAAACCACCAGGCTGGAACTCTGCTGCAGCCTGACAGCGCCTTTGATTGTCTCCTATTCGTTCTGTCCCTTCAGATTTAGGTGGACAGGTACAGTTTTCCAAGTTTTGTATTGAACCCAGGTTTAGTGAGATAAAGGAACTGGCCCAAGCTTCTACAAGAGGCAGAGAGGGACTAGGTACCAAGCCTGGGTCTTCTGAGCGCTCAGCTTACACGCCACCTTCTGGTCTCTGACCTCCCCTCCAGTCTGCACTCCACCCACCAGAGATTGGAAGCTATGAAGACAGAGGGAACGCCAGGTCCCTGTTGGGTCCAGCTCCACGCCTCCCTACGAGACATGCTCATGCTGTTGATCTCCTTGGGTCACACCTGTCTTCCGTCAGGTGAAGCCCCACCCCTCACACCTCCACAGCAAGCTTCCCAGGCCTTCTCCTGGGCTCTTTCCTCTTCCTGCTGTCAAGGCATTGGTGCATCCAAGAGGCTCCACCCCATCCTGTAGATGCCGAGGACTAAGCAGCCTGCTACCAAAGGCCTGTTAGGGCTTCAGGAGGTTCTGCCTCTTGCCGAGCACACGCGTGTGCAAGTTTTCTGAGCTTTCCTGGGGTGATCCTGAGCATCACAAGATCAACAGAACCCACCATTCTTCCTCACAGGTTAATTTGTGGTGATGTTTCCCCTTTTGTCATTCATTCATTTGACGATTTTTGTGGAGAGCCTACCATGTACCAAGCCCTGTTGTTGGTAATGAAAATAAAGTCCTTGACAAAACAGACAAAGACCAGTTTCTTAGTGTAGGTTGCATCTGGGTCCAGAAATAGATGGTTAAAAACAAATAATGATTGGCAGGGGGATGACTTAGTTGGTAATATGCTTGCAGTGCACACATAAGGACTGAGTTCAGATCCCTAGCAACCACATTAAAAATCTAGACATGACAGTACACTCCTGTGATCCCAGCACTGGGGAAGGCAAGGATAGGCAGATCCCTGGGATTTCCTGACCAACCAATCTAATCAGCTGGTGCACTGCAGACTGAATGAGACCTTGTCCCACAAGAGAAGGTGAAGAGTCATTGAGAAGATACCTGATGTTGACCTCCGGACTGTACACACATATACACACACAGACACAGACACACACACCACATAGCCCATGTATAAAAATATAAGTAAGTGTGGTGTGTAATACATATGGAAAATGGGTGATATGATAGTCAGTGGTCAAGCTTTCTGAAAAGATAACATTTCAGTTGAACTCTGGGAGAGGCAGTAGCACGGTCAGCATGGTCTTACAGACAGAGAGAACTTCAGTTGCTGGTCTGTCAGATGGTGAGTGTGGCTGCAGTGCAATGAGGACGATGTGAGTGCAGGACGCAGGGTTGTGGCACATTGCTCAAGCCTCAGACACTTGTGGGAAGAGATTTCAGCGGCCTCCCTGCCGATACCCCTGGAAAGAGGGACCAGCAGGAAGATCAATTATAAGACTGTGCAGCAGCCCCACCCCACCCCGCCCGTGTGTGTGTGTGTGTGTGTGTGTGTGTGTGTGTGTGTGTGTGTGACAGGGAAATATGTCCTCAAAATGAAGAATAGCAGCTCCCTAAACTGCACGAAGAAATAAAAAAATTGTACTATAGGATTTCAAACTATGCCTCCCCAAAACTGAAAAAGGGAAACATAATTGTGAAGCATACAGAGCTAGAGAAGATCTGAAAACACCATATGTGAGTGTACATATATATATATATATATATATATGTATGTATTTCCTATGGTATGTGTACTACGTAATGTGGTATACATATGCATGTATACTATACTTGCATGGGATATGCATTGAATTTGAGAGCATGTAAACATCTATATGATAGAATTACTTATGTGTTAAGCCCGCAAGGAGAACTTAGTGTGACAAAAGAATCTGTATCATTCAGAAAAGAAGTTAGCATAAGCAAAGGGTTTAATTTTAGTTGATTTTTAAGAATTACTTTACTTTTTTGTTAAGTACTGAATTATTTCTGTGTGCTTTCTTGGAGTTTCTATTTCTTGACTATATTTTCTTTCTTTCTTTCTTTCTTTCTTTCTTTCTTTCTTTCTTTCTTTCTTTCTTTCTTCTATTTAAGAGGCAGAGATCGAGAGAGAGAGAAAGAGAAAGAGAGATGTGTGGAGGTCAGAGGACAACTCTTGGCAGTTAGTTGCTTCTGACCTTCTACCACATGGGCTTCAGGGATCCAGCTCAAGTGGCCAGGTTTGTGCCCAGGGGTCTTTACCCTTCGAGCTCTCTAACCAGCACAAGTTTTCTTAAAACAGCATTTTAAAATTCGCTGACCTAAAATTAAAATAAAATAAAATAAAATAAAATAAAATAAAATAAAATAAAATAAAATTCACTGTCCATGAGTTCAAATAACTGTTTGGTCTGTGGTCAGTTTTTGGGTACTTTGTCTTTTAGGTGGAGTCGTGGTTCTCCAGAGTCCCTCATACATACTGGTCTACGGCAACGCTGGCGCCCACGGGAACCTGCCGAGCCCTAGGCCTCTCTACGGAGATAAATGGTAAAGCCCGCAATGCCGCTGAGTCATAATCACAGACCCGAATCCCCTTTCCTGGTCATTCCTCAGCCTTTCCTGACTGCCACGTTCCCTGGAAAGCTGATCTCGGTGGGCTGTGGATCCTGGCTTCTTTGCCTCGGCTTCCCTTTGGACGTAGCTAGTTACAGACCCAGCAGCGGATGGGACAGAAAAGAACCGAGCATTTAATGTCCACATTTCCTCCTTGCCTAGATGCAGTCCTAGCAATGCCGCGCTACAGTAGCTCCTCCCAGGCAGCCCCTTCCCCACTTTCACTGCTGAGATAACGCCTTCCCTCCTTTTGTCGCTTCAGATCTGAGGATTCCTCCAGCCCCTTGCTGATGGTCCCCAGGTATTTTCCTTGTAGCCTTGCAAAGAGTCACTTAATGAACTCTTACTGGGCGCACTTGAGGGACTTCTCTCTTTAATACGAGGCTAAGACAAGAATGCAGTCCAGGTGCTAAGCAAAGTCGAGGGAAACAGAGGCAAGGAGAGACAGCGTGGAGAACAGCCAGCAGAAAGGTCAGGTCAGCTGTGGTCTAACTCTAGAAAGATTTGACTTTGTTACGTTTTCACCTTGAACTGGAGAGAGTGTCCTGTTCTCTGAGAGCGGATTAGATCCATGCTGAGAAGCGAAAAGGTTGCAGAAACCAACGGGACAGGTAAAGACAGACTTTGTGGCAGGGCTCAAAGTCTCACAGGCCAGATGGTCTAGGTCAAAGCCGCTCATGTTTCCTAGAAGAAAACTAAAAGGGCTTTGCATTCTTGCAAGGACGGACCAATAAACACACCATTGATAAGGCAAGAAAAAAACCACCGAAGACAGCGGCCGTTAATTACCTGAGTAGTCTCCCATCACAAGCCTCTCCACCAGACCCTCCTAGATGGTACCGATCCCTTCTGCTTCCTCAGCATGCCGTGTTAGATGATATACCATTGGGGACTGAGGGGTCAAGCTTGGAGTCTTAGCCCCACCATGAGATAGAAGGGAAGGTCCCTTCAATCTCAGTTGATCGCCCTTCCTCTATAGGCCAAGCAAGGATCTTGAAGGCCTTTTCTGCCTCCCTCATCCTTTTCTAACTCCCACACTTACATCCAGTGGAGGAATAAACCCAAGCCCTGTGGAAGGGGAGGTTGGCCTGGGGACTGAATCCCTGTATCCTTTTGCAGCTGACCCTTCAGTGGCATCTCTGGAGCAAGACCCGTGTTCTGAGAACAGGGAGAGCTGAGTTTCTCAAAGGAGCACCTAAGGCTTGCTCTCCAGTGCCAAGCAGGACGTCTGACATCCACAAGACAATGGACAAGAAGACATGTCCCCGTCCTTCTTGTGGGGCCACACTGAAGCCTCATCAGCCAGCCTCTGGATGTCCCTATCTGCCTCTCAGAAGGCGCCCACCGTACCTAAGCTGAGCTCACGCCCCTCCTGGCTCCAGGTTCTTTTCCCCCTTCCCAGCCTCATTTGACCATACCCCGTCTGAGTCACCATATCTGCAAGGCTGCAAAAATTCTTGATTTCTTTGTTCAAATGAGACAGCGCAACTCTGCTTTGAGACTCTTGAAATGAATATAAACCTGCCCTGTTTCCTGATGACAGAAAGGGACCGCAGGTGAGATATGAAAGGGCCTAGAAAATCTTGCACACGTGGCATTGAAGGATGCGGCTCCATTCTCTACACAAGTGACCTTGGATGAATAAACCAACTCTATACTCATTATTTCAATGTCTAATAAACAAATACTTTGTGGACCTATTCAGAATACAAGATGATGTTTGGATAAGCTCTGAACGACCCAGGTTTCTTTCGGAAGCTGTTCAAGCATGTTTGAGGTGTTTTCATTCAATAAAATATCCAGCCCAGTGCTGGAGTTAGCTTGCAGTGAGTGCCTTTGAGAAAAAGAAGGGAAGGGGCAGTATCTGCATTGCTGGCAAGAGCTAGCCTGACATTTCAATTGCTCTTTGTAAAAGTTAGGGGTGGGGCCAGTGTCATGGCTTAACAGATAAAGGTGTTTGCCATTCAAACCTGCAACCTCAGTTCAACCCACAGAACTCATGAGGTTGAAGGAGAGAACCAACTGCACACACACACACACACACACACACACACACACACAGACACACACACACATATACAATCAAACAGAAGTTGGAAGTTTTTGTCAGTGTTTTTTTTTTTTTCATGTGTAGTATCTGTGTGGGCGAATGCATGTATATATGGACATTTGCATGTGGGTGCACATATGTGTGCAGGTACACATGCACATCTGTGTGCATGCATGTGGAGGTCCAAGATTGTCATCAGGAATCATCTTTGATGCCTCTTCCACTTTATTATTTTGACACAGAGTTTCTAATCAAACCCGGAGCTTATCAATACGGTCATTCTGCCTAGCCAGTTTGCTTTGCAGAGTCTCAGCTTCTGCGACTAGAATTACAAGTGAGCCACCTAACTGCCTGGCATTTTTGCATGGGATCTGGACTCCAAAATCTAATCTTTTTATTTTCATGACAAGTGCTTTAATTGCTGATCCATCCTCCCAGCCCTGTCAGTATTATTTCCATTCCTTCTTTTCTCCTACAATACCATGCTACAAATGATGTGTTTTTCATGTGACACATGATAAAATAGGCAATAGCTGTAAAGTATAATAAGCCACAGATGCTAATGGCGAGCTTCAATGTAAGTGCACACCATGAAACTGTCAACGTAGTCAAGATCCTGAGGAGCCGCTCTGTGCTTGTGTTGTGTCTCCTTTTCTAACCTCTCCCTCTCACGCAGCCTCTCGCATTCACACAGCTCTGCTCGCTGTCACCATGGATGCTTTTACACTTTCCACAATTCAGTATGAATAAGGTCAAAATACTCACGGTTTGTGTCTGCTTTCTTCAACTCAGAATGACGAAGCTCCAAACTCGTCTGCGTTGTTGAATGTTTGAGTGGTTCATTGCTTTTCATGGCTCAAAATCTTTCAAAACAAAGATTTCACCTAATGTATTCTTCTGGAAGTTTTCTAGCTTTTGACTGAGATCTAGACCTTTTAGATCTTTTAGATCTCAAGCTAATTCTTGAGTTAATTTTGAATATGGCATGAGGTAGGGCTTGAATCTTTTTTGTTGTTGTATAGATAGAGGTAGCTCTTTGAGTACCACTTGCTCGGAAGTCGCCTTTCTCTATCGAATTGTCTTTACAGGTTGGTGACAGACAAGTTGTCTCCTAATATCTGCAAGAGACCTATATCTCCAGGTGCCCAGGTTCCTTCAGTCACCTATCCAAATCCATACAGTATTGAAGACTGACTGTATGTAATAGGCCACTTGTAAATGGATTGATTTACTGAACTCTGTGTGGTTCTGTTGATCTGCATTTCTTGATGTCAGCACCACACCTGTTGATGACTGTAGCTTTATAATAAGTATTGAATTCAGGAATGCAAGTTTTCCAGCTTTGCTCCTATCTCCTCAAAATTGTCTTGGCTTACCGAAATTTTTCATATTTTCATACAAAACTTTATGCTTGCTAGCTTTTATCAAAATTTTAAAAATTCCTCACACGATTTTGATTGTGATTATTTTAAATGTATAGATACATTTTATAAAATCTGACATTTTAGCAATGTAGGCATACCTAATACACAGTCTGCCTTTGTTTCCAGACCACTACAATGAAAGAAACAATATACAGGATACACAATAGTCCTTGTTTCCTAGTGTAATTAGAAGCTATGTATATGCCCTACAGTAGTTTATAAATTGTGATATAATTATGGTTAAAATAACGTACCTAACAAAATATCTTATTGATTAAAAAAAAACAGCCATTAACCAGTTGAGCCTTTTAGCAAGTCATAATTTTTCTTTAGTCTTGTCAGTTTCTTAAAATAAGAGCACAATGGGGCTGGAGAGATGACTCAGGGTTTAAGCCTCTGCCTGTCCAGCAGAAAATCCTGAGTTCAGATGTCAGAATCCACAGAAAAACGCCAACGGGAAATGGTGGTGGCCCGCAATTCAGGTCCTGGAAGGTGGAGTCTGGAAAACTCCAGAGCAAAGCAAAGAGGGGGTAGCACTATCCTGGGTGATTCCCAAAGCCACCCTTTGGTCTTCACAGGCATGCACAGTGCCTTCAAATGCGCGCGCAAACACACACACACACACACACACACACACACACACACACGCACGCACACGCACACGCACACGCACACACACACACTCGCACGCATGCAAAAAAAATACACTTGAGTTTGCTACATTGATTGAATTGATTCTTTCCCTTATGAAAGATTTGCTGCCATGTTAATGTTTGATACCATTTCTTCTTTTGAAAGTAAAGTCGGTCTTCCCAACTGACCTATTGCTTTATTAGCTAAACTGATGCAATATTTAAAATTTTCTGGTGTTATTAGAACCAGGTTCCATCTTAAGATTCTTTTTTTTTTTCCCCTTACAGAACAAAAAACCCCTCAATGTCCAATCATGTGTGGGGTTTGCAGTTGGGAGGTACGAACCAATGAAAGAGACATTGAAAAACATTTGTCCCGTATAGTGGCTCTCCATGGATGGTCTCTGTGCCAGAAGCAGGAGTACTCTCCGAAGACTTTCTAGAACATGATTCTGATCCTCATTTCAGGCCCCCAGGGAGGTGGACTCAGCTAGCTCTACAAGCTTTATAAACCCGCTCATGTGGCTGACTCATGCGCTAATGCATTTCAAGTCAAAAACTAAAGACTGCTGCCAATGTGTTCACAAAAGAGAATCATAGGGCTCCATGAAGCCTAGAGAAACCTGATAAGGCACTACAGAAACCTCCAGCCCACTTCTTACGCGCCTTGCAAAGCAATGCAGGGCTTTGCCTGAGGTCCCCTGGGACTGGTTACCAAGGAGATGATGCCTTAGACTTCTCAAGCTCCTTTTCAGCACTTCTCCACCTCCAAGAGTCCTGCTTCTCACTCACAAGACTTAAGGAAACCACTTTTTCTGCTTACCCATAAGAAGCAACTCCTGAAGCCAATTAAGATTTCAGTTTTAGACCCAGTTCTGGTTCTACCTCTTTTGTTATTCTTGCCACAATCTAACGTTACTTCTTCCACCAAAGTTTTGAATCCCTCAATGATATCCACGAGAGCCAGCAGTAGTTCATAATTATGTCAATAATTATGAGTTAGCATGTTCTTTAAAGGTTTTGAGAATAGTGATTCTTTTCTAGAAGATTTTCAATTTACTTTGCCCTGATCTATCATTATCCATAGCAGCTGTTATCTCAAGACATGTATTTCTTATGCAATAAGATTTGAAGGTTGTCAATGATTGGAATATGAGTTGTCCCCCTCAGGCTCATATGTTTGAATCTCAGCTGATGTTAAGATTATAGCAAGTTCAGAAAGTGGAGCCTTGCTGGAGGAAGGCATGTCACATTAGCAGTCTGTTCTTGAAGTTTGCCTCTTGCTCCTCTGTCTCCATGATGACTGCTGTGACTTGAGCCGCCTCTAGCTTCTGCTATCCACCATGCCTCTCTGTCATAATGCACTACACTATACCTCTCCTCTAGAACCATGATAAATAAATATCCTCTTTATCCCTTAAGTCAGTTATGTGAGTGTATTGTCTCAGAGCAGCCCCCAAAATGGAACTGCAACAAAGGTCAAAATTGTTCTTTGATAAACCAGATGAAGCACAGTGGGTCACCTAAGTGTAAAGACTTTTGAAAATAGGAGAGGTCGGACAGGGGAGATGAAGGGTTGTAAAGGGAAAAGGAAGGCAAATGGGAATGAAGATTAAGAGGAGAGAAAAAATATAATGAAAATGTAAAAAAAATGGTAGGAAAATCTATGTAGGTCAATAAAACATAAGCCCTAGGAAGAAAAAAATGCTCTTTGATCTATTGGATTCAGGATGGGTATTATGTTAATAGACACAGACACTACATTTATCTCTATGTTTATCTCATTGGACAACTCTGCTAGAACTTTTGGACCCTCGGGTGCTTTACCAGTGAGAGCCATGTTTTGAAATGAATCATCTAAGAAGTAGATCTCAACAGTGAACTTAACATACTCAAGAAAAAGTGATAATCCAGTAAGCTTTGTTGCTCCATTTCTAAGGCATGAACAATATAGATATAGAATTGCTTAGAGTTCTGAGACGCTCTGAATGGTACATGAGCACTGGCTTTCACTTAAATACACCAGGTGTATTAGCCCCCAGCAAGAGAGTTGATTTGAAGATTTTAAGGTCCATATGAAAGTCCTGGATGACACTTTCTTCCACCATAAAACTACTTATTCTACACAGAAAAATCTGAATTTATGGGTAGCCACCTGTGTCAGTGACTCCAGCTAGATCTTCCAAAGAACTTACAGCAGCCTCCACATTGCTGCATCACCATGTACATCACATTACAGAAGTAGCTTCTTTCTCTAAATCTCATGAGCCAGTCTGAAGTTTTCACAACTTTCTTCTGCACTTCCTCGCTTCTCTCAGTCTTCATCGAATCTCTCCCTGAGAGATTACTGGAAGTTAATGCCAGACAGGAGGATGGCTTGAACATAGATCATCCCCTCACAGAATCACATGTTCGAATGATTAGTTCTCAGATGGTTGCGCTGTTTGGGAAGTAATGGTGCTCTTTCCCTTCGGTTAGGTGCACATTTTACTTGCGTCCTTGGACCCTCTCAGCAGCCAGGTGCGGCCAGGAGAATCACATGCAAGTACCTTGCCTGTTATAAGGTTATTGAATAAAATTCCAGTGCCAGGGGTGGGCTATAAGTTGTTGGCTGCAGCAACTCTGAGACCTCTGAAGCAGTGTCAGCTATTGTTCCTTCCGCTTGCATGCCAGAACTAACTGCTAAGACTCCATTGCTGCAGACACCAAACCCCATGCTATGTTGTTAGTCACAGAACATTCAAACTGGGACTGTGCTAGAAGCTTCCTCCCTGTGGACTGACTTCCATTGTGCCAGAAGGGTCTATGCAGGGTGGGGAGCATTGTCACCAATGGTGCGCTCAGTATGTACTCTGCGTACTGTACTGCCAGAATGCCAGACATAACTATTATGGGTGCAACCAACTGTTCTCAGTTGGATTTAAGAGCCATTGTATAGGAAGAAACATATGTGTTACTATAGCTGGAGAAGGCATAGGCCTTAGTAGAGAAGCTACTGCTGGAGTTTTACAAAATGGATATGTTCTTCCTAACAAATTGCTTTCTAAACATCTATGTTTATGCCCATAGATTATTGCTACCACCAATGGTGGAGACTTATAATGGACCAAAACGCTAAGAATAAGTGACTATTGCTGCAGTATAGTGGCCCAAAGCTCAGCCCTAAACGAGAGAAGACAATCATGCTTCTATAACACCCCCTCCAAGTCTCAGGGAGCATCTTCAGAGAAGAGGCAGAAAATATGTAAATGCTGGAGAAAGGGATGGAGTGTTGTCATGGTTTGAAAGTGAGCCGTCCCCATAGGCTCATGGACTCGAATCCTTAGCTGCTGTTAATGTTTGGGAAGGTTGTGGCACTTTGGGACGTGGAGCCTTGCTGGAGGAAGGTAAATCACAGGGCATGGGCCTTGAGGTTGCTTAGCCCCACCCTACTTTCCAATTAGGATCTGCTCTTGTGGTCTCCTGTTTGTTCTCTCGACCTCCATGATGATGTCTGCAGTCACCTGAGCTGCCTGCAGCTGCTGTGGCCCATCATACCTTCTGCTATGGAATCCCCACTTTAAGGGACGGCATCCCCTTCTGGAGCCCTAAGCCAACGAATCTCCTTTTTCCCCCTTAAGTTGCTTGAGTTTGTGTGTTGTCTTCCAGCAGCAGAATGAGTGACTGCCACAAGCGTTGGGTTGGAGCTCTTTCCACCATGAAGCATATGGCCATTGCCACCTTGAAATCAGAGAGTCTCAGAAGACTGAGCCATTAAGATTCATCCCCTCATGCAAGGAGGATTGCTCATGAGGTATCCTTTCCCTGAGGACACACACACATTTAACACTTGGGGGGCAGGGACAGTCTTCATTGGCAGTGTAACCACCCCTGCTTAACCCCCAATGCAACAGTGTTGGAAGGCAGATTCCAATGGAAGGTGTTTTGATCATGAGGATTCTCCCACGTGAATGGAATAATGCTCATCATGAAAGGACTTTAGACTACGCATCACATCCTGTATGTCATATACCTTCCCTCACCTTCTAGTTTGTTTAAAAGGGATGAAAGAGCACGGCAGTATCTAGTGCTTGCTTCTTGGATACTGGATTTTCCATCCTCAGGAACTGTAAGAAATAAATCTCGGTTCTTTACAAAACACTGTGTCTCATAAAAACTTAAGTTATACTAGCACAAACCAGACCCAGTCTTGTTATGATTTTATTGTTTTGTGCATATTAGTTCTGTAGCAGACATAGGGGTCTTCAAAAACCTAAATGACCTGAGGAACAATTGGGCATCTACAGAGGGAACATTGCTTCTCAAAGATCTCATTTTCCATCAGAAAAGCAGTTCTGTTTGACAGCTCATCTTCAGTTGTGTCCTAGTCGTCTGTGTCGAAGCACATTCGGATCATTTAAATGCAAAACACTTAAGCCCTTAAAATGTTTAGGGATGTGATACCCACAAATGCCATTGGGAATCCCTGGGAGAACTCTCCCTAGCCCACTCCCTGTGATGGTCAGTCTTCATTGTTAAAGCGACAAGGTTAGCGTTACCTAGGAGACTAACATCAGGGTGTAACTGTGAGGGTGCTCCCAAACTGAAGAGGGAGGACCCATCCTGAATGTGGGCAGGATTGTTTCATGGACTGGGATTGGGCTAAATAAAAACCAGAAAGTGAGTGGAATGCTAATATTCATCTCTCCGCCCCCTTTTCTGACTGTGGATGTATGTGACTAGTAATTGGCTATGATTCTGACCCGCTCCCATGCCTTTCCCACCAAGGTGGTCTGTCCCTTCTTAAACTACAAGTCAAAATAAACTTCCTCTGTGAAGTTTCTTCTTGTCAGTTATTTACCCACCAGTGAGGAAGCTAATACACCCCCTCTCTTAAACAAGAGTGTGCTTTCTGCTTCGTTCAAACGTTCATCAGTTTGTGCTTGATGGGATCTACTATGTGCATGGCTTTGAGGATGGATATATTGCAATTATGTTGCTGTCCTCAAGGAGATTATAAGTTGCCCTAAAGTGTAGGCAAGATTGATATATAAACGAGTTAGGGTATTCAAAGAAAATAGCCACTAGACCATACACGCAGAGCAGAGGGGAAGATAGAGAGGGCGAGGGGAAAGGAGAGGAGAAGGGAGCACAGAAGCCAGCGATGGAGTTCCAGGCTGAAGCCAACAGCATAACTTCCTGGAGAACTGGTGGGAGAAGCCCATGCTCAAAGCTGAAGAATGAATCTGATGGGCAACAGAGGCACAGGCAATGATAGCCAGGGGCTTCTTGCTTCGGCTGCCTTGTTTTTCCCAGCCCCCCTACCTTTTGCACAGGGCCATGCTCAGAGTGGGTCTTATTCACTCAAAGTACTGACTCACATGACCATCATCTCAATTGCATCCATGATGTCGGAAACGTAGGCTTTACCAATCATCTAAGTATTAGTCAGCACGTTGTACATTATGCCCAGAGCACCAAGAACGCTAAGAGGGTGATAGGACAGCTGAGGACTATGGATGCACAAAGGCACTGCAGAAAAAAGGGGGCAAACATAACTATAGCTGTGCCGTTGCCCACTAGAGGGAATGGTGAAAGAAATCCTGTCACAAAGGTAAGCCAAATAGTCTTGGTGAAAAGACGAGCCGTGCTAGGTACGAGACAAGCCCGCAGCTCTCAAAAGCTCAGATCCGGCTGCGGGCTTTGGTAAGACTCTTCCTGTGGATGGCACCACACAGAAAAGGAATTCCATTTGCTACAATCTTCGGCTTAGAGGACTGTGACCAGGTAGCATTTGGAGAGAAAAATCTATTATTTAGAGCTGAGAGGAGAACAGGGAACAGGTTACAATTCAAGGAAACTCAGTCCTGGAGTGAGAAACAGATGTAGCTTGGAATGGTTATAGATGACAAGAGGGATGGGTGTTGTAAGTCGCAAGAGCAGGCAGCAGATGACTCGGTTCAGGCAGGAAAGTCCACAGGGAGAGGAAACCCTGCCATTGGAAGTTAGCAGCAAAATGGTAACTTGGAGTCTGCTGGGCAGAGCCTGAGGTCACTAGGTTAGTCAGTTCTGGACCCTCACCTGCTGTGACGATCAGGGCTGTAGCATCTGAGAACACTGAAGCTCCACATTCATGGCTGCGTGCGTCCTGCTGCAAGGTGAGTGCCCCTGGGTCTTGAAAGTGTGGGGCAGGAGCTGGGGAGATGGCCGAGTGGGTAAAGCCTTTGCTTAGCGAGCAAAGGCCCTGAGTGTGGATCCGTCCCTTGTGGAGAAGATGGGTGAGTATGGCTTATAATTCTATCCCTACAAGGCAGAGCCTGGGGATCCTCAGGGCAGGCTGGCTGGCCAGAGACCCAGGCTCACAGCAGTAAAGTAGAGGAGCGATCAAGAATTATCCCCAGCATCACCCTTAGGACTCCACAGGCACACACTTAAGTACACTATGTACATATGGCAGTCTGCATGCTCCAACCACATGCAAGCACATACACATACACATGCATACACTCCATACACACATGCATGAAAGGAAAAGGAAGGAATAAGTAAGTATGAAGACATTCTACCTGTACCTATTCAGGGGCTGTGCTGGATTCTGCCATCCACCTCCCTTGGGTGACATCGCTAGGTAGAACATGAATCACAACAGGTGCACAAACTTGGAGAACCTTCCAAACCCAAGGAAACTAAGTGTGTCCAGCCTAGATTTCTGGTACGCAGAGAAAGCAAGCTACTAACACGAAGCTCTGGGAGACACTCGTCTGGGGCAGGCCGGACATTTGCGCAAATCACAAGAGAACAAGTCCACAGAACCAGCCACCCCTTCCATATCCGCAGGCAGATTCCAACTTTTGAAGATTCAGAAAGAAAGTATTTTTATGCTTCATCTTTTTTCTTTTTGTTCCTATGCTTACTTTCTTCCTTTGTGCTGTATTTTGGTAGTACGTTTCTCTTTATTTTATCATTAAAAACATCCATATTTTTGCCTTTATCCTTTTCCTTACATTCATTTAATTTTCTTTATGCATTTTTTAACCTCTGAACAATCTTTTTCTTTTTCCTTTTTTCTTCTTTAATTTCTCCTTTTTTCTCTTTCTCTTTTTGCATTGTGGGTGCACATGTGTGCATGTGTATGCGTGTGAGTGCACACGAGCATGTGTGTGTGTATGTGTGTGTGTATACACAAGAGGACTCTTGAGTGTGTATGTGTCTATGGAGGTCCAAGGGTGACAGCAAGACTCATCCTGCATTGCGTTACCTCTTTATTGCTTTGCTCTGGGGTTTTCTAGGCTCTGCCTTCCAGGACAGGAAGTGCAGGCTGCCACCATTTCTGCCTGGCATTTTTACATGAGATCTGGTGATTTGAGGATCTGAACTCAGGTTCTTTTGTTTGGGAAGCAAAGGTTTAACCCCTGTGCCATCTCCCCAGTCTGCCTTTTCTCATTTTACTAAACTTTTCATAGTATTTTGATTTCATCTAATTGGGTTTTTAATTTACAAAAATCTTACACTTTTAAATTTCTGTTCCTTTCTTATAATTATCTACTTTTATTTATAAACTTTTTATTCTTGGACAATCTTCTTTTCTTTTTGCCTTCATAATATTTTTGTCTAACCTTCCTCTTCTCTTTCTTTTCTTTTAATTAATGTCATCTTTCTCCTTACCTAATTTCTTTATCACATTCATTTCCTATTTCTACATTTATCCCAAATCCTTTTGACCTTCATAGCATACTGTATGTAATTTTTGCCATTTTCTGTTCTATAATCATTGCTGGCATATTCATGGACTTTAATTGACTTTCAGTGTCTTTCTATGTCTGGTTGAGTTAGGTGTTGTGGCTCTTACAACATTTATTTCCTTCTTTCTAAGGGGATCAGAGAGCCAAACTGATAGATGCTCACGTTGTAGTGCAGAAAGACAAGAAGCATGAAAAAGGAAAGTTGCTTGATTCTTCCAACAGATAATTCCAAAGGTATCAGAAGAAGTGAAAGTTGGATGAAGAATTTACAATTTTACTTGCAAAACTGCTCATTGACGATACAAACACATAGATACATAAAGTAATGTGTAGATAAATAAATAGTATTTTTTAAAACCCTAGACTCGGGGCTGGAGAGATGGCTCAGGGGTTGTGACTCTGTCTTACAAACAGAAGGTTCTGAGTTCGGATCCCAGGTCCCACATTAAAAAAAAAAATAAAAAAAAACCCTAGACTCATGTGTATCTGATGTATGGTCCGTGGTCTGCAGTCAACAAAGGACAGCTGTTGAGTGTGGCCCAACACATTTGCAGATGACAACATCGTATCACATGAAAAGGTTGGCCACCCCTGTGAGAATACAGGGTCCTTTGATAAAATTTACGACTTTTTTTTTTAAATTCATAAAATTCGCTGAAACCTAAGCCATCAATCAGCTTTGTGTCCAACATGTCCTGTTCCCTCGCTGCTGAAAACCGCTGCCTCACTGAAGCCTCATCTGCACTTGTAATTTATGCGAAGCCGATGACGTTCTGTTGGGACTCGCTTCTCAGTTTCCTGCCAACCCAACTTCCCCTCTAATCTGCAAACAAAGCTGTTCACTCCTCTCAGTTAGGAATCCTCCATGGAGGCCAATGGAGGAGAGAGCTTTGGTTCTCCTGTTTGCAGAAGAGGGCGTTCAGGGTGTGGCTAAGGCCCTGTGACAGGGTTTCTCCTGCACCTGGTTTCCACCATTCAGATGGCAAAAGCAAAGACTGTTTCTAGAGTTTAATGAGGATCGGATCAGGAGAACAGACAGAGGGCAAGAGATCTGGTCAGCATCCTTCCCAATGGGGCTGGGTACACTGTTGAGAAGCTGTTACTGAACAGTCAGGCCTTTAGGAAAGTCCATAGCCAATCTTTTTTTGATCATTCCCTGAGACGTGAACACTGAGACATTTCCTGAGACATGTCAGGAAGCATAGGAACACATATTTAGCACACACTGTATTCTAAGCAATAACCACAATAATTTAAGATTCAGAAGCAACTCACTGGAGGGAATGAGTGATTATGACGTGTAAGTTGAGAAGAGCAGAAGCCATTAGGTCTGCCCGAAGACATGGTAGAAAAAAAAAATTCTAGAAGGTGCGAACAACTTGCAAAAATGGAAATGGTTGTGATCACGAGGGGTTTAAAGGATTATCTATTATCTGTCACCGGATCTGCACATACATCAGTATCTCCATATGCTTATTTGATTCTCAATCTCTTTTTCAACTGGAGTAAGTATGCATTAGAGAAGCTGATGCCTTTCTGACACTGATAATGTCTGGTACTTTCTTAATCCTTGTCATAGTTTGAATGTGAGTTGTCCCTCACAGGCTCACGTGTTTAATACTTGTCCCCAGCTAGTGACGCTGTTTGGGAAGGTTACATTGGAAAATAACCAAGCTCCTCTACCCCCTCCCTTTTCTTCCTCCTCCTAAGGCCTACTGTCACTTGAGCCACCCTCCTGTTCTGCCTCCCACGCCTTCCAGTATGTGCTCGCTCTGTGATGGGCGCTGTCTCCTCTGGAACCAAGCATCAAGCAGTAAACTTTTTCTCCCTTAAGTGCTTGGGTCGAAGGATCTTAGCCCAGCAACAGATGAGTAACTGCAGCAGTCATTGACATGCTGCACGTGTCCATTCATTCAGATCTTTTTTATTGTCTTTTAGGATCGCTTCATGGTTTTTCCCACGTAGACTGTACTGCGCTTGACCTCTGGTTCCAGCTGGTATGGTGGGCGTCACTTTGGAAATTAACATTGAAAGGACGTCTATTTAGATTGTGGAGTGGTATCCAATAGGCTTCTGTAGTGTTCTTATATCTGACAGGCATCTTCATTTTCTTACCCCATTAATCAACAAGCCATTGCCAACTGTGTAATTAAGCAATCCTGTCATCAGAAAATCATGATCGATATATTCTTTCCCCTAAAATTATTTTGCCTTTTATTTTTTGTGTCACTTCACTGATTATGATCTCCAACAACAACAATAAATTACCATAAGCCCAGAAGGCATCTCTGTGTTAGTCCTGATTTTCAAAGGTCCCCCTTATTCTCTCCCATGTCCATCCCTCAATTCTGTGAAATCACTCTTGATAAGATTACAAATAATTAGGCCACAGCTAGAGGACACAGGCAAGATGGCTGCGGTGTTGGGGCTGGGGTCGGGACCCCTGAGACAGGTTTCCAGGTTGCCGAGGAGGCGTTTTCTCAGCTTGATGCTCATGACGCTACAGCAGACTGTTCGTGAAGCTATTAGTCAAGCTTGGATGAAGAATTAGAGAGAGTCAAGAAGGTGTTTCTACTTGGGGAAGAAGTTGCCCAGTATGAGGTGTATATAAGGTTGGCAGAGGCCTGGGGAAGAACTATGGGGACAAGAGGATCATAGACACTCTCATATCAGAGATGGGTTTTGCTGGTATGTTGTAGGCGCAGCTATGGCTGGTTGCAACCCCTCTATGAATAAATGACCTTCATTATCAGCTATTGACCAAGTCATCAACTCAGCTGCCAAGACTTCCTACGTGTCTGCCAGCTTCCAGCCTGTGTCCAATGGTGCTTTAGTAGGTGCAGCCACTCAACACTCTTTGTGCTTTGCTGATTGGTATGGGCACAGCACAGGTTTAAAAGTGGCCAGTCCCTGAAATTCTGAGGATGCAAAAGGACTTATTAAATCAACCATTCATAACAATGAAGTGATGATGCTTGAGAAAGAGCTGATGTATGGAGTTGCATTTGGACTTCCTGCAGAAGCCCAGTCAAAACACTTCCTGATTCCTATTGGAGAAACTAAAATAGAAAGTCCAGGGACACATATAACTATAGTTGCCCAGTCAAGACCTGTGGGCTACTGCTTAGAAGCTGCTACTGGGATGTCTAAAGAATGAATGGAATGTGAGGTGACAAATTTGCAGACCATCAGATCAATGGACTTGAAGCCACTGAAGCTAGTGTCATGAAGACAAATCATCTCGTAATGTGGAAAGGCGGCTGGCCACAGTTTGGAGGAGGAGCTGAAATTTGTGCCAAGATCTTGGAAGACCCTGCAGTCAATTTCCCTGATGCTCCTGCTGTTCCTGTCACTGGCACTCAGGTCCCTATGCCTTGTGCAAAGATTCTACAAGACAACTCTGTATCTCTTGTCAAAGACATCCTATTTGCAATAAAGAGGACATTAAATGTCTAATCTGGACTTCCATATCATCAAGTCATTGAAGTTTAAAATACTTGCTGGACTTCACCTAAATTGTACCACAAGATCTTACTGTTCATAAAGTGAAGTTATCTCTAAGGCAGCACAGATGTTTCTGTACTGGTAAGATGTTGAAATATGCTTGGGTAGAAAGCTCTGCTCCGTGTCCTGGACTCTATAATGTCTGTGTCTGTTATGGTTCTTTGAATATATTCTTTGAATAATATTAATGAGAAAATTTACCCTTTTGCTAGGAGAAAAAAAGAATATGGCAGAATCCTGATGAAAAAGATATCAAAAAAGGCAACTTATGTATAAAAAACTATAACCTTCATTTGCTGTTAATTTTGATAAGGAATAAAGGGATTCTTGACAATGAAAAAAAGACTACCAATGACTTCTACATTGCTAATTTCAAAAGCTATATATTTTTTCTTTTTCATGTGTGTGTATGGGATGCATGCATGTGTGTATGTAAGTGTGTATATATGTGGATATATGTACATGAGTGCACTTAAATGTGTGTGTACGTGTGTGTATAGGTGTATATACAGAAGTGTACTTCAGTGTGTGCCATGATCTTGGCACAAATTTCAGCTCCTCCTCCAAACTGTGGCCAGCCGCCTTTCCATATTATGAGATGATTTGTCTTCATGACACTAGCTTCAGTGGCTTCAATGTTCATTGATCTGATGGCCTGCAAATTTATCACCTCACATTCCATTCATTCTTTAGACATCCCAGTAGCAGCTGTGAAGGCCTAAGCATGATATCAGGAGTCATTTTAGGTCACTCTTCCACCTTATTGTGAGCCCGAGTCTCACAACCCAGAAACCATCACTGGGATTAGTTTGGCTAGTCAGCTTGCTCTGGGGAGCCCCAGACTCTGCCTTCCGGACTAGAATTGCAGTTAGGCTGCTACCTCCACCTGGCATTTTTGAGTGTGATCTGTGGTCCCTCAAAAGGCATCTTTAAGTGAAAGCTTTGCTGTACCTCAGCGGTTATGGAAGCTCTCTTTTTTTTTGGCTTTCCAATCCAGATTCTTCTGCTTTGTCCTGGGCTCTAGTTGCAGAACGTCTTTCTCTCCTCTAAATGTTGATGCTTCCTAGCGTTCTACCCTGGCTATCTTCTTTTGCTCTGTATTCAGTGCAAGCTACCACTTCACATCTCTAAGTGACATATGTTTGGTAACATGCGTACACACTGGCCAACTTGATATTTTGCTTCAATGCTTCATTTCTAACATGTTCAGAATTAATTTCGTCTTCCCTCCCCAAATGTAATTCTCCTGCCGTTCTCCCATCTTAGGAGATGGAAACTTTAACCACTCAACTTCTCAAACCATAATTCTTTCGTCATTTTCATCTACTACCAAGTATGATTGAGTCAAACTCCAAGGCGTGAACAAGGAACATACAGTCAATGGTAGATTGCTTGTCTAGTATGCGTGGGATCCTAGACTAAAAGTCACACAAATGTCAAGTCCCGTGCCACATATACCTTTGCCCTCACACATTGGTGAGAATCACCATCCTTTCTTGTCTTGCTGCAATTTCCTGGTGAACAGCCTTTGGCTTTTGTTTCCCAGCAATCCTTTCAATGAAACAGCTAAAGAATCTCAGCAAACCATATCCTGTTCTTCCTTAGTGAAGATCTTCAAGGAGCATTTCACAAGTAGAATCCAAGCCCTCGGTGCAAGACAGGATCCAGATGCCAAGACTTATGGCTGTATTCTCCGTGCTCAGCTCTCACCCCCTGCTCCCCAGCTGCTTTGGCCTCTTCATTGTCCTCTGAGAAGTTCAGTTTTTCCTGCCTAAGATCTTTTCCTAAACTCTGAAAGAGTCTGTCATTCTTACTTCCAATCATATACCCTGGTTCACACCTGTAAGCAGACATTCATATTTGGTACATTTCTCAAAATAGACGAATGAGGTATTTTCTGGATGAATGAGTGGTGCTTCCTGCAGTTAGAATTTTCTCTCTCTTGCTTTTTTGCCAAGATGGTGCCGAAAGCGAAGAAGGAAGCTCCTGCCCCTCCCAAAGCTGAAGCCAAAGCTAAGGCTTTGAAAGCCAAGAAAGCAGCGCTGAAAGGCATCCACAGCCACAAAAGAAGAAGATTCGCACATCACCCACCTTCCGGCGGCCTAAAACCCTGCGGCTTAGGAGGCAGCCCAAATACCCTCGGAAAAGCACCCCCAGGAGAAACAAGCTTGACCACTATAGTATCATCAAGTTCCCCTTGACCACCGAGTCAGCCATGAAGAAGACAGAAGACAACACCACACATGTGTTCATTGTGGATGTCAAGGCTGACAAACACCAGCTCAAACAGGCTGTAAAGAGGCTCTATGACATTGATGTGGCCAGAGTCAATATGCTACTCAGGCCTGGTGGAGAGGAGAAAGCCTATGTGCAACTGGCTCCTGATTATGATGCTTTAGATGTTGCCAACCAAATTGGGATCATCTAAACTTGAGTCCAGCTGCTAATTCTAAATACACATTTTTTTCACCATTAAAAAAATAATTTTCTCTCTCTTTTTTTTCCTGGCTAAATCTTAAGTGTCTTCTAAGTGTTATGACAGTTTAAATATCACGCCCTTAAAGTAGTCTTCAGACAGCTCTCAGTTGAAGGGTCATGACTTCAAGGGTAGGGATGACTCTCATAGGACGCTGATGCACTGATCTAAGTATTGACCTCCCCCATCTCAGGAGAGGCACTGACCCCCACTTCTCGTCAGTCTAAGTTCTCTTCCTAGCTTTTCTTCTCAAGAAATGGAAGGACGACCTTCTCGTCTTTCAAACAGAATGCTGTCAGGCCATGAGTTCTCTGATTTCTCTGATATGTGCAGAACACTTATCTAAAGTAGACTGAAGGAAGCCAGCTCACAGGGATGAGGGGCAGGGGGCACGACATGCCTGTGGATCTCACCACCCATCTCTGAAATCTTTTCAAAAGCCAGATCCTCAGCACCTCCTTGCTCCTGTGGGCTACCCCAATGTCATCTCAATACTTTTCCTCTCTCTACCTAAACTCGTTCAGATTTGGTTCTTATTGTTTGTACTTGGAAGACTTCTAAGTAATATGTGTTCTTTGATCTTCTTGATGCACATCTTGAAACACTGGCAAAAAGCCTCAGTGGGTAAAAGTTCACGTTACATAAGTCTAGAGGCCTGAGTCCAATCCTGGAACCCACGCAATGGAAAGAGAGAACTGAGTCATGCAAGTTGTCCTCTCTCACACCCCCCCCACACACACCCCACAAACACAGGTGGGTATGCATGCTGTGGTGGATAGTTTCTGGTATCAACTTCACAACTAAGAATTTAAGCCTTTAAGCACACCCATGAAAAATTATTTCATTAAAGCAAGCCTCTGAGCAAGGCTGTAGGAGATTATATAATCGATATGGAAGACCTGGCTCCTAATGGGTGGGACGATCTCCTGGGAAAATGGCTAAGACTGAGAACTGGTTGGGGTTTGGCAGACGAACCAGAAGGTACGCTTCGGTCACTGCCACTCTTCCAGCCCTTTCCTTGGGTATGCTGCAGTTCATTCCCTTGGCCTCCACTGGTAATTCTTCTGTCATGATGATAAATTGTAATACAGAATTGTGAGCACGAATAAAAATCCTCATTCCTCTAAGTAATCTGGGTCACGTGCTCATTGCTTCAATGAACAGTGGACTCACACACACAAAACCATAGAACCCTCCATGCATTTTCCTTCGCCACACGTGTAAGATTCCACGTGTTCATTTTCAGGCTTATTTACTTCTTGTTGGTCTCATCGCAGATGGTGGGGGTCATGCTTGTGCTGCTTACTGCTTTTATGAAGCACACAGTGTAGTTAGTGCTGTACCCACACCAAACATTCAACTACTTGTCAAGTTAATTAATGAATGGCTTTGGGTTGATTAGATATGAAGGAGGGCAGAAGGGAGAGGCTTCAAAGGACTCCAGATTCTCGGGTTTGGCCCACAGGGTGACAGCGATGTCACTGATTCGCGTTAGGAACATGAAGAGGAGCTCAGAAGGGATTCGGGGAGCATGAGCTAAGTATTGGGCACGAGTTTGGGGTGCTCCTGGCTTGCGCTAGGACTTTCCCAGCCAGTATGGCGTCAATCTCTCTCTAGTGAAGCAGAAAGAACCGGATGGGTTAGGGATCTGACTGGGAACGCCTTGGAGAACAGGGGGTATCAGAAGCCCAGGGGAGATGAGATCCCCCAGGAGCACACAATGTAGGGCTCAGAGGAAACCTGGCGCAGCTTGAGGTAGAGCCAATGCTGTTCTGTGGTCTTTGGAGTCTGCTTATTTCCTGCTTTCCAGTTGGGCTAGGAGATTGGTTTCCCAAAGAGTACAGTCTTGGGTTTTTTTTTTTTTTTTGAGGGGGGGAAAGGAAGGGGATGAGGGTTCCTTTGAGGAAGTTACTGTGACACGAAGTCCAGAACACTGACTTTCAGGCAGGGTATTGCTCTGTAGATCAAGGCGGAGCTTCCCATCATACAGCCCTTGTCTCTAGGGGCGCTGTGTGGTATCTACCTGAGGACTGACTTAGGGTGTTGAGTATATGCCAGGAACTTCAAAAAACATTTCCAGGTATGATCTCATTTATTCTTCAACCTTATGAGCGTTGAAATATTGTCATGCCCGTTGTAAGAAGGCCCAGCCATCTGGGAGGGGGTTCAGACCAGAATTCCAATGCTTTAGTCTTTCTAGAACATGTTTTCTCTTTGTCTAGGTTTTGTGCACTATGGAGACAGACAAAGGAGATCCGCCTCATGGACGCTATGGGAACAAAAGGTCCCACAGGCTAGGCAGCAGTCTGATTGGTAATCGACTCCTTGCCAATTCTTGGCCAACCACCTTAGAGTGGGATGAGGTAAAACC
The DNA here is from genome assembly GCA_023101885.1 of Typhlomys cinereus. Taxonomy (NCBI): domain Eukaryota; kingdom Metazoa; phylum Chordata; class Mammalia; order Rodentia; family Platacanthomyidae; genus Typhlomys; species Typhlomys cinereus. The sequence goes on along the minus strand of JALPQD010000121.1, from coordinate 347,775 downwards.
TGAAACTCACCTCATGCTCAGCTCTCTTTCTGGTATCCTGCTAGAGCACATCTGTGTGGCCAATGCCCAAAGCCCCATTTTGAGGGCAGAAGCTGAGCAGGCTGGTCTTTATTGTCGCCTTCCCAATTTATTTCTGCCTGCTGCCAGTGTGCTTGCTCCTCCTGAAATCTACCTTGCTTGCCCCGGAGCATCATGGGAGTAGAGAACTAATACTCTGAACTGAAGTGCACCTGAGATTCCTGAACCTCCTTCCTCTCCTCCTCCTTCTCTTCTTCCTCCTCCTTTTCCTCCATGCTCCTCCTCCTCCTCCTATTTCTCTTCTTTTATGACACAAGACTATTCTAGAATTTTCTATTAATCTAAGCTGACCTCAAATTTACAGTTTCTCAGTCTTAGTCTTCTGAATGGTAGGGTAGCAGGGATGCACCACTACATTTGGCTGAAGACTCTTCACTTTGAGAGTAGAATCCTTCATCAAGAGAGATAAAGCTTCTGGAAATTTAAAAGCAACAACCTCCCTCCCCCCAAGGAAGATTCAAAAAGGAAAGCTGAAAAAATAAGTATTTTTCAGATGCCATTGCTTAATTGTATCCTGCTTATTAGTTTAGATGCATATTCTAACTGGATGTGCTCCAAAAATTATCACATCTGTCTCTTTGGCAACAAGCAGCCTGATAGGGGAGGGAGACTGATAAATACAAGAGAGAATAGGGGATTCCCATATTTTCCTTTGAGCTTTCCAAGAAAACAGAAAATATTCTCAGAAAAAGTAATCCTTGCTCCACAACCTTTAGATTTTTTCAACTCTTACCATGACACAGAAAAATATGCTTTTGCAAAACATCTTTCTCTCTTTCCGACTCTTCCTAAGAGCCCATGCAGGAGGCCCAGTATGCTACCCATGTCCTCTGACCCTTGTCCAGAATTGGGGTCACTGCTCACCAACTGCAGCCACACTCAAACCAGGGTTCCTTCCAGAAGAGTGTGAGTCCTGGAGTATTAAGTGAGCACTCATTGCCTAGGGAAGATCTCATCCATATTGACACATTCGTAGTTCAACAGATATTTCCTGGGTTTCTTCCATGTTTGGAGGGAATTAGAGATATAATAGAGAATATGCTCCTGTGTCCTCCCGGAAGGATCTCATAGCCTGCTGGGAGAACTAGCAAGCTAGTGGCCCATTTTGGCACAGAGCTCTGGTGAGTTCAGTGACAGAGCTGTGTCCCAGAGGCTTTCTATACCTGCGAACCCAGTGCAGAGTTTGGGCAGAGCCAGAAAAGGCTTCCTGGAGAAAGGCCTGCCTGGGTTGTGTTTCGTTGAGCCAATGAAATTTAGCCAAGTAGATGGGAGCCAAAGGCATTATGGGTGGAGAGAGTAACCTATGAAAAACAAAGTAAAGAGAGAAAATTTGGTGCTTTTCTGGAGTTATAAAAAGAACAGTATTCCTTGAGACGTGAGTGAAGAGGGGGGAAAGAAAAGTGAAGTTGGATCTCATATTGAAATCCCTGGATGGTGGGATTCAATTTGGAATTGGCAATGACTTCACTAAAGGGAATAGCCAGGCACGTGGGTGCCTCGGGTCACGTGGTCTGTAGAATTCTCTGAGGCTGCCACCACAGCACAAAAGCAGTCAAAGTGTAAGCCAGTGAGCAAGGATGCGCTCTAATAAAACTTTATTAGCAAACAGACAGTGAGCTGGACTTACCTGTGGACTGTAGTCTTCAGATGGAAGCTGTCAATTCATTCAGAAACAGGCTGACTAGCTCATCCTAATTTGTCCATGACTTCTCTCACTTTTAGCTCTAAAAGACCCAAAGCCCAGGAAACTCCTTAGTCTCCAGCAGCGCAGGACAATGAATCGCTTTACCTAGAAAGCCTGCGGTAAAGAATGGATTCCTAATCTGCCTCCCAATTCAATGAACCCCAGCCTGCAGGTGGGAGAGCTACAGGCAACAGGGCGCCACCTATGGACAATAGAAGGATGAGGTCAGATTTCTGTCAGATGGATGGCACATCCCAATGCCCCGCCCAGAGATGGCAGTGTCAGAGTGGCCCTTCAAGAAAGAAGATTCAGTTGGACGGTAAGTAGCACCCGGTCTGAGACTGGGCATTAACTGGTTTCTGGAAAAAGGTGCTAAGTAATCTCTGATAAATAGAAGAAGCTCTTTAGGCCAGACTGCAGAATGGGACAGGCCACGTTAGCCTCCTCCTCCTCTTCCTCACGCCTGAAGGAACCACTCCAACCGAGTGTCTCTTCTAGAAATGAAGAGGTGGGTGGGGGAGAGGCTCAATCCAGGACTGGAGTGGAAAGCTAAGCTCCCACCTAAACACACATGCCGATAAAGAAAGTAAGCAGAGAGGAAGATAAACTCTGGGGCGCAGATGTCAATTTTTTGGAAGCTTTTCATGGCCAGTCCTTATCAGCAATAACCCTACAAGGCCAGGTCTGAAATTTTCCTTTCTGAAGCAACAGGTGTTTGACTTCTGGGCACAAATGGCAACTGTTTGGCTTAAGCAAACACCCAGTTTGCGCTAAGAGAACTAATAGTACTCTCTTGCTTCCCTTAATCGGTCCCTTCTTTAGCTGAACTTTGCAGCCATGGGGAATTTTCCACTTGATTGCAAATAATGCTTCGTATCTTCTGGACTACTCATTTCCAAAACAGGCGAGTCTTGTTCCAAGAATGTCAATATATAGAAGCCCGTATTCGCAGTCTAGATTATTTGGATTACATAAAAAAAAAAAACCTTTAAATAGGCCTTCCCTTGTACATTGTGGATTTTTTTTTATTTTTTGTTTAACGAACCATCAAGTCCATTAGCCATTTGGCCAGCATCTCCACCTATTACCAAATGAGGAGCAATCAGAAATGAAGATAAGGCACATTTATAGGCGATGGGAAAAATAAGCAGCCGTGAAGTGTTGGGTGGTGGTGAGGTGAACAGATCTTGAGTCTAGTTACTGCAGCTGGTATCCTGGGCGTGTATCTCACTCCATGTGTGGCTTTGGACACAGGAATTCCTCTCTTTATTGCCTTGAACAAAAGGACTAAGCATGGTCCTCCACAGAGTTGTTACAAGGATACACAAGACAATGCATAAGAAGTGCTTAGCAGCAAGCACACAATAAATGTCAATCATGTGGGCAAATTATTTTAGCTGTATAAACGTTCTGTTTTTCTCATAAATTAGACAAAGGAACTGATCGCTACAGTTTCTCTTCTCTGTTGATTACTAAATATCTTCTTTAGTAAGAAAAATCAAGGGAGAGAGAGCAGGGATGAGTGGATATTAAAATGTTACAGCCCAAGACAGCCTTTTGGAAAGGAGGAATGTATTCAGAGGTGAATGACGCAGGGACAGAACATTATTTTTTAACAAAGAAGGGAGAATAAGAGAGATATTGTGGACAGATGGTCCAACTCCTAGCCCGAAATTAGACATAAGTACTATTCTCTGATTTAGATAGAAAGGCTAGCTTGGAAGCTAAGACATCAGACATGATTGGAAGCAAAGTATTGTATGTACCTGCTGGTCATCTCTTTCTGCTAAAAGATTATTGGATTATTTGTTTTCTTAGCTTCTTTCACTGGCATTTTTGTGGTGTTGAATAGGCGTGTATTAGTGAAGTTAACAAAGCACTGGTTTTTGTTTAACATCAAAGAAGAATGAATTGGTGGTATCAACGTGGGAAGCACTTTGCAAAAAAGTGACTGTGCTCTCCCAAGTTATAACTGCAAGAAACAGATATCTAGTAGTACTCCAAATAGTGGTGATTTTTTTTTTCAAAATAAAATTCTACAATCACAAACTACACCAATGCAACAGGAAACAGCAGTCATGCTGTTAGAGATATAAAGCTGCTCCTAAACTTTATTATAAAGTTGTTCCTACCTACCAAGTTCTATGTTACATATGTGAGAAGCATCTTTTTTTTTTTAAACCAAGAGCTCACACAATATAGTTTTCAGAGGTGACCAGCCAGCTTGCAGTTGCAGTGTAGTCACATTACTGCTTAGATGAAGAAGGAGCCTTGCGAGAGGAATCAGCCGGGCTGGGAAGCATCAGACAAAGTTCTGCCGTGGAGGGACAGCTGAGGGTGGCTTAGCAGCCTGCCTGAGACTGATACTAGAAGGAGGTTGCATATATGAAAGAGATCATATGAGAACCCTAAAGTGATTGCGTGCACGTGTGTGTGTGTGTGTGTGTGTGTGTGTGTGTGTGTGTGTGTGTACATGTGCATTGTGTATGCAAAGGCCTAAAAACAATTTTGGGTATAATTTCTCAAGCACTGTCACTGCCACAAGGTTTTTTTCCCTGGCCTGGTTTCCACCTCCCTTGCGTTGGTATTGCAAACATGTGGCATCACCTGGAGGGGCAAAGATAAGTGAATCCCCAGACTTCCTAGTCAGCCTGTTTAGATGAAATAGCAAGCTTCAGACTCAGGGAGAGATTGTCTTAAAAAGCCTCCACATGCTCATATGCACACACCTGAACACCATTCACACACACACGTGTATACCACAAAGATATGTATGCATATGCAATTACTACACACTCATATGGCACACAAATGCGTACACCATATACATGTATATTATATGCACATACATGCATACACCACACACACACACATGCATATACTACACACTCATGTGCATACACCACACACACACATACATACAAATAAAAGGGTTGACTTGTTTGTACAATCCCATATTGGACACTGGGAAACTGGGTTGAAGGAGGCTTGTCTCTGCCTTCAAGAGCTCCACAGGAAGATAGAGAGGAGAATGCTCACTTTCCAGGGTGGGATCATGATCAAGGTGCTGGATAAGGAGAATGCTTGCAAAAGGGGACAACCTTCAACCTTGTCAGAATTGTAGGAGGGAACATTGTCCCGGAACCATTCACAAGGGACTTCTTTGAGCTGCGTGTCAAAAGAAGGCTGAATGATGGTGCTGTATATTGGGGGGTGGGGAAAGGCAGTCATCTGGCTGCACAAAATTGGCAGCTGTGTCCTCAGGCTGAACCTGGGCCTTCCAGGGCCAAATATTTCCCACTCCTTGGTGTCCTGAGGGCTGCCGCTTCTAGCCAAGTATCCTTCGGCGTACTGCCACCTAGTGGCCGTGCTCATTTCCCAGGTTTTCCTGGAGAGCCCGGAATCCTCTCTTTCCATCGATTTTCTAGTAGGGAAGTCATGGGCCCCTAGCAGCACATGTGGTTTCTCCAGGCGCACACAGTTTGTGAAACCTCCTTGTGAAACTGGAGGTGGAATAGAACCTCACTACGTGTATTCCAGCACCAGGTCGGCTCTGGCCCAGTTAGTTCCCTCCCTGACAGGTTGGTAGAAAAGATCAAGCATTACTCAGGCTGGGGAATTGAGTCTGCTGAAAGCTCCCACCCCCTAGTTGCAAGGGACAGGGACACTTTAACAGCAGAGACATGTGGAGGTAAGCAGCGTAGCCAGAGAAAAAGGATAGGGTATATTCTCCCCTTCCAATGCCCACTGGCTGAGCTTCATGTCTATTTTTCATTAATGAATAAAGGAGACTAGAGAAACTAAAGGGGGTGGATGGGGACTTTTCACCTCAAGTATTGGGGAGCCTCCATATTATTAGAGAGGGGAGGGGGCACTAGCTCTGTCTTCTTTCTGCTCATGGTCACAAGCAAAGAAGAGTAACCCAGAGTCCCAGGGAGAGGTCCAGAGGCTTCTGCAAACACCTGCCAGTTGCTGAATCTCAAGTTGAAAATTTATAAACAATGCGTTTCAGGAACCCACTTTGCAATGGCAAATTCACTGTAGTTTCATCCTGTCCTTACATCAACCACTGTGATTAATCTTCATATTTCACTGTACCACCGGGCCGGGTGACCATACTGTGTCATACTTGTACCTATTATATGTTTTATAAATGCACAGATACTAACTATGCTTTGAACCCAGCAGTTAGTACAGAACCGTTTTTTTAAAACATTCCTGGGGAAAAAGTCAAGGGAATGAACTATAAGGCTAATAGAATTAACACAACAAAACGAAGCCAGAAACTAGGGAGAGAATGACGTGGTAGAAAACAAGTGTGCAAGAAACAAGTTGAGCAGAGGGAGAATGTAAGGTGGGATGTGATGTAAGAGAGAACTGTTGTCTATCGAACCTAAGTGAGCATCAGATGTTCCCGACGTATTATGTAACATGCACTCAGGTAGGTAACATCTCATTTTTTGGAGAAGGTACCTCAGACTCAAGTGGTTGATGCTCCTGAATTCATGTACTTATGGGATGGCACAGGTGCTTCACGTGTGACACGTTGGTACCTTGATCTGTTACACCCCAAATGCTGGGCTGTCTCCATTCCCTCTTCATTTGTTTGTCAAGCACCTCCTGGCACGAAGCTTCTGGCAGGAAGGAAGAATGCTTTCTGCCTGGCATTCAGGAAAACTGGGCAGGTGTCAGTTCACAGAGGACTCTGGCCAAGGTAGACTCACAATGGAACGTTCTACCTCCCACTTGAAAACTTCTAGGTTGTTTCTGAGTGTCCCATACTGGAGGCTGGCAGAGTGGATAGTGAGACCAGGAGTCCCGAGGAGTGCTGGAATCTCTCCTTGTACCCATCAAGCTGAATTTACAGCGGGTAGAAGGGAGGAGGCTGGGGGCTGCTTTTGATTAGCTTACATCCTCTGCCAAAGAGAAATGTCCTCTCTCTGTGGACAATTAAGTGTTTCTCACGGACCCACCATCTGGGCTTAGCATAGTGGGGAGTGGCTCTCTCTCCACCCTACCAACCCAGGGGCCAGATGGCAAGATTCAAGTCTTTCTCTACCTTTTACCCTTGCCTTACTTTCTGGGATAGTGGCCGCCCGCCTCGTCCTCTGTCCTGCATCTCTCGGCAGGTAGAAGCCGTGGTCCTGAAAAGAGCCAAGAAACCACCACAGTCATTGTGTTTGATCTTGGACAGGGACTGATAACCTCCAAAACAATACTAACTTTCCTGAGCCAATCCCAGGGAAGAAGGTCTCCAATTCAGTCACAGTTTGCTGCTGCTGCTTGGTTTTTAAATGTGCTCAGAAAACTAGAGCCATGGGAAGGAGGTAGAAACTTTAAGAAATGAGGCTTCATTGGAAGAAGTTAGGTCAGTTGTCATGGATTGAATGTAAAATGTCCTCCATGGACTTATGTGTCTGACTCTTTAAGGAGTGTCAGTGTTTAGGAAAGTTGCTGCACCTTTAGAAGGTGGAGCCTTGTTAGGCAAGACATATCGCAGAGGGGTGGGCCTTGAGATTTGGGGGTCAGCCCTGCTTCCTATAGCAATTTGCCTGTTCCTCCATGATGGCTTCAGAGACCGGAACTGACCGTCTCCAGGTTCTGTCATCTGAGATGCTTTTCCTGCTCTAATGGAGTCTATCTATCCCTCTGGAACCATAAGTCAAATAAATCTTCTTTTCTCCTCCTAAGTTGTGTAAGAGTGTTGTCTCACAGCTGCATGAAGAGTAACTGCCACAGAGATGCACCCATGAAAAGCTTAATGGAATCTGAGGCCACACTACACTCGTTTTCTCCCTTGGCCTCTCCACTCTCTCTTGCTCTCTCTTTGCCTTCTTCCCCTTCTTTCTCTACCACTCACCTCTCTCCAGGCAACCCTTACCATCATATGTGCTTCCAGTAAGATGCTACTTCAGCACAGTTATAAAAATAGTTGAGCTGGATGACCTTGTGCCCAAAGCTCTGAAACCGTGAGCCCAAATGCCTTTGGTTTCTATCAGTTAACTTTCTCGGGTAATTTGTCACCATGACAAAAAGCTGAATGCTATTGTTATTGCTGTGATTGCATTTTAAGTGGGTCAGAATATGGATAGGAGATACCCACAAGGCCAGGCTAAAACTAGAAGAAGTGTATGATATTGGCCCTGTTGCCTCGGCTACATCACCCTTGCCCTCAGTTCCGTAACTATCTAGCATTCACTTTGAAGCTACCGTGAATCAGGAGCTGTGCTACACAACCCAAGAGACAATGAGGAAACCTATTTGGTTTATAAAATAAAATGTTATGAGAACACAGAGAGAAAGTGCAAGAAACTCTGGCCAGGACTTAAGATGCAGGGTTACCTGGCTCCAAGTGGGGAAAGAAACTAGAACATCAAAAACAATTACTAAACAACTATATATAATTTTGCTTTAATACAGTGCTTCCTCACAAATGATCTCATTTAGTTTTTTATGCCACTGAGAATTAGAAAAGTAAGTTGGGAGTGATGCTACACACCTGCAACCCAGCACCTAGAGTCTGGGGCTGGAACGGCGACAGCTTGGAGCATGAAACCCTGTCTCCGAAAAGGAAAACCGGGGAAGGGAGGAAGATACAGCTTTACCTGTAAGAAGTACTTAATGGATTAATTATTCTGAGCTGATTAATACAAAATCAAGGTAAGTAACACTTCCATCGCCTAATATCGCTGTGAGGATGGGGGGCTAAAATAAACACTAAAGGTCTATTTTCATAGCAAAGTTCAAATATATAATGTAATATTATTAACCATAAACATTAGGCTGTGCATTCAATCTGCAGAACTTATCCATCTAGTATAACTGAAAGCTTATACCTTTTCACCAACATCTCCACATTTGCCCTAGTCCCTGGCAACTGCCATTCTCTGTGCAGTCCTGTGAATTGAACTTTTGAAAATCCCACATTTGAGAGAAATCATGTAACATTTGTCTTTTGTATCTGAATTGGTTTACTTAGAATAATGACCTAGTTTATATTTTCCAAATGTCAGGATTTCCTTCTTCTTTAAGCTTGAATAATGTATCGTTGTATATGTATTCATGTGTGTATATGTGTGCATCTGTGTGTATACATGTGCCTATACATATAACATACATGTGTATGTGTGTGCGCATGTGCATGTGTATGCTTGTGTACAGGTATGTTTGTGTATGTGCATATGTCTGTGTATATGTGTATATGTGTGTGTTCATGTGTATATGTGCAGGTACATGTTTTTATCCCTGTATGTATGTGTATGTGTGTAGAGGTGTGTACATGTATGTGTGTGTAAGTGTGGATGTGTGTGTGCGCGTGTGATGTATTTATTCATTCATCCATCAAAATACTTGGTTGTTACTATATCTTGATCACAGTGAGTCAATTTGACTTATGCACACTGGATAGCTTTCTCTTCTTTCACTTACATTCCATTTGGATCACAAGCCTATTGTATGAAGATGTCTACACTCAAGGTGGTCTTATTCCTCAGTTGCTCTCCCACATGTCAACCACCTCAGGAAACACCCTCACAGACACATCTAGAAATATGCTTTAACAATCCCTTAGGCTTATCTCAATGCAGCCAAGTTGACAAGATTAATCATAACAGAGCAGATAGACCACACTTATAATGCACAGAATAGACTTTGAGTCGCAGACTATCACAGGAGGCAAAGAAGATCAGTACATAATGAGGAAAATGGCTTTCCACTCACAGCAATGAGCACCAGAATCAAGTACTTAAATGTAAAGAGCAAATATTAACACATCAGAAAAAAAATTAGATAGCAATACTCTACTTTCGAAAACGAGAGGTTGCTCACTTAAAATTAATAAGGGGCAAAGGATGATATAGAGAGCAAATGGCCTGGGGTGACATCTAACAGCAGCAGAATTCTCAAGCACGCCCACAACATCACTCAGAACAGAACATATTAGGCTACAAAACAACTTTTAATAGATTTTTAAGAAGCTTGCAAATGTTATAAGCATGCTTTCCAGCCACAATAATATGGAACTAGAAACAATAATACAATTGGAAAACTCACAAACATGAAGAAATTAAAAACTACCTTCTTGAACAAATAATGAGTCAAAGAAGAACTCAAAAGGATATCAAGACACCCAAACATGCAAACACAGCATTGCAAACGCTCATGGAGTATAGCAAAAGCAGGTCTCAGAAGAAAATTTGCAGTAAGCCTTACATTGATGCTGCCATCACCCATGCATCAGACTTCAGTTCAGTCTTTCAGTGCAGTAACTATCCAGGGAGTCATGACTTTGGACAGTGTCTGCTTCATTGCTTGCCATGTTTTGAGGTTTACGAATTCTTGAACTGAGCAGTCGTTGGTTCTCTGATATCCAGCATGCAGACAGTTATTGTGGGTCTACTGTCTTGGAGTGTCCTTCAATCTAAAATAAATTTTTAAGCTGTTTCCATTGGCAGCCCCTTTTTGCTCAAGTAAATTCTATACAACCCAGGTATATAATACAATACAGATGTGCATCAAATATTTACTGATAATAGGATATAAGGGAATTTATTTTAAAATGATCTTTGGCATATATATATATGATTTTTAAATATTATATGTTCTAGGAGCTAGAGAGGTGGTTCGGTGGCTAAAGAACTTGTTGGGCAAGGTAAAGGACCAGTGCTCAGATTCCCAAATGGATATGGTGACCCCTGTAATTCCAGACTTGCAAGGCAGAGACTGGGAATTCCCAGAGCAAGCAGGCTAGTCAGACTCGTCCCATCAATAAGCTCTGTGTTTGATTAGAGACCCTATCTCAAAAAGAAAAAAGTAGAAGAGCAATTGAGGATGATTCCCAATGTCAACCTTGGATCTCCATAGACAGGAAGGCATACACACATGTACCATGCACACACACACACACACACACACACACATATATGTACATGCATAAACAAGATACACACACATGAAAATGGAAAAAGAAAAACAAATAAATAAAAATATACCCTAATGATCCTCTGATTTCTAATTTTTAAATTTTAGTGCTTTTCTATCTTATGGGTAAGTTGTTAATTTTCTTTATCTACTCAAAGAACCAAATTATTATTTCATTGATTCTTTGTATTTTGTTTTCATTTCATTAACATATGCCCAATTTTATTATTTCTTTCACCTACTGATTTGGGGATTGACTTAGTCTTGTTTATCTAAGACCTTGAAGTGTATCATTAAGTTGAGATTTCTCTGATTTTTAAGAGAGACATTAGGATATGAACTTCCCTCTTAGAACCACTTTCATTTTATTTCAGAGGTTCTAGTAAGTTCTGTTTTCTGTTCTAAATTTTCCTCCCAATTTTCTCAATGACCATTCATTATTCAGTAGTGTGTTGTCAGTCTCCATGAATTCATTTATGGTTTGTCACCTCTTCTCCTGTTGATTTCTACCTTCATTACATTATGATCACATAGCATACCAAAATTTGTTTTGAAGACTTGCATTTTTCTTAAAACGTGGCTTAGTTGAGATAAAGATCTATCAGTGGCTCAAAAGAATGTATGTTTATTCTTCAATGCTTGGATGGAATATTAAATGTCTGTTAAGTTCACATAGTCTAGAATGTCATTTGTTATTTATTTATTTATTTATTTATGAGTGACAGGGACTCATGAGGTTAAAGCTACCATTGCATTCACACTGTAGCTGAGGATGGCTCCAAGTTGTGATCCTCTTGCTCCTCTTCCCAAGTGCTGAGATTGTAGACGTGAGCCGCCACTCAACAGATCTGTAATGTCATTTAACTCTGAAATTTCTTCAGTGATCTTTTTCTAGATGGCCTGTTTTAGTGAGAGTGGAATATGCTAAGGCTAATCTGTGCCTTTACATCCTTTGATATTTGTTTTATAAAATTGAGTGTACCGCAGTTTGATGCATAGCTGTATAGAATTGTATCACACTCTCGATGGAATTGTTTGTTCAGTCCATATGAAGTGCTTGTCTATTACAACACTCTTTTGTCTCTTTTGACAGATAATTGGACTGCCTGACTTCTGGTTCCATTTACTATGTGTTAATTACTTGTCTCTTTGCTGTGACAAAATACTTAAGAGAAGCAATCTATAGAAGGACAAGTTTCTTTTGGTGTACACTTCCGTGGGGGACATTCCATCATGGCAGGAATGGTATGGCTTCAGGAGCAAGAGGAAGCTGGAAACATTATATTCACATTCAGAAGCAGAGAGTGATGAACGCTTATGCTCAGCTCTCTTTCTCTGCTGAATTCTGTCTAGGACCTCACCTATATTTGCAGTGGCACTTCTCAGCTCAATTGGTTTAATCTTGACAATATAGTCATGTCCAATTTTTTTATGTGATGTTAAATCCCATTCAGTTGACAATAAAAATTAATTACCACAGTTTTGAGTATTTTTTTATATTCTTTCACCATAAGACTACCATTTCTCTTTGTCCTAAGGTGCATTATAGGCAACACAATATAGATCCTGTTTGTTTTTAAATCCAGAACGGTAGTCTATGTCTTTTTGGCTAGAAAATTGTGACCATTTACATTCGGAGGTGGTACTGGAAGGCATGTATTAGTTCCTACCACTTTGTTGTTTTAAAATATCTTTCTGGTCTTTTTTGCTGACTACTATTCTAGTGGGGTTGCTATTTTCTGTGACTTCTTGGGTGTGCTTCTCTTTCCATTGGGTGTGTAGGAGTCTCTCAAGTATCTTCTGCAGTGCTGGATTAGTGTCGTAAATTTGTTTGTTTTGTGTTTATTATGAACAGTCGTTCTCCTTCAACTAGGAAACATTGCAGGAGTCAGGAACTGGTTTGGCACTTGTTGCTTTCCAGAGCTTGCCTGCCTGGTTTCTGTTGAGAAGTCTGCTGTTATTCTGACGTGTTTTCCTTTAAATGCGACTTGGTGCTTTTCTCTTGCAGCTTTCATTGATCTGTCTTTGTTCTATGTGCTTAGTGTGTACCTAAAATATAATGTGGTAGGTTCTTTGCTTGCTTTTGCTTTCTAAATGCCTCTTGTTTCTGGTGGGCATCTCATTTCATATATTTATGATTTCTGCTATGATTTCTTTAATATCTTTTCTATGTCTTTGCTTTGAACTTCTCTTCTACGTTCATTATTGAAGCCATTGTGCTTGAGTATATGTGTGCACATGTGTGCATGAAGAAAAAAGTGTCTTCCTCAGTCACTTTGAGTCTTACCTATTGAGAGAGTATCTCTTATTGAACGTGGACCTCACTAATTCATTTAGAATGGATAGATAGCAAAACCCAAAGACCATCCTGCGTCTGCCTCTCCAGCACTGGGATTACAGGTGAGTGCTACCATCCAGATTTTTCTTCTTTGTAGGTGCTGGTGATCAAACTCAGGTTTTCATACTTGTGTGGCAAACACTTGACTCCCTTCATGTTTCCGTGAGAGATGAAAACTAAGCTGGGCAGGAGTGTGGCCAGACATTGTCTTCTGAACACAACGGGTCTGTTGCACCGTGAATTCACTGCAGCTATGTGTCTTTCCACAAGACCCGCACAGGATTTGTCCTGTTAACATTTCACCACTGCAAGGCAAAGATTTCAAGAGGCCTCACACCTTCCTGAGAAACTGATGAGGGTCAGTGCTGATGGTGGTGATAGGAGGGAGGAAGGCTCCCTCAATGATATTCTCCCTGCCGTATTATTCACGCTCCAAGAAGTGCTTAGGCACATCCCATCTAAGGCAACCCAGATGAAACTCAAGTGGGCCACTCATGCGACAAGACTAAGAAAATAGGAGGGAGACTGGCAGGGAAGAAGAAAGGTTGTCATGGGAAGAGGAGGGAGGAAGGGGTTGAGTATTAAGATCTGAAAATATCATAAATTTATTATATTCATGTATGAAACACTAAAAGAACAAAAAACTAATAAAAGGACATTATCTCCTTATGTAACTTTGCACCTTTGCAAATAGAAAGTTTAGAAGCAAAAAAAGAGAAAGGAATTTGTATATGCAGTAAAAAATACAACACTTGATAGAACCTAACTACCTCCATTCTAGGCTGATTACTTCAGGCAGTTCTTGATGGTGTGCTCATTGCAAAACGTTGCACATTGAATGCTCAGAGTGGCTGAGAAGGTGTGCGACCCAGCGTGGAGGACTAGTGCTAGAAATACGTGAGTCATTGCACACTGCTGCTGAATTACTCTTCGGTCATTGCACACTCAGAAAACTTTTACTGTTGCCAGTTAAAAAAAAAAAGCCCATTTCAATTACATGGCCCAATATAAGGCTCACATAAGAAGCTGTGTTAGAGAATATATAGAGCCACTCTATTTCTTAAGTGCAATATTTAATCTGTTTACTTTTTAAAGTAACTATTTCTTGGTAATTTATTTTTGCTATTTTGTTAGTTTCTGATTAGTTCATAGTTTTTTGTTAGTTTTGTTAGTTTCTGATTAGTTCATAATTTTTCTGGCCATCTTCCACAGAGATATGGTTTATGTAATAATATAATTTAATTTTTTATTGCAATAATATAATTTAATTTTTTATTGTAATAATATAATTTAATTTTTTATTTGGCTTTTAAAAATACCTACCATAGAATTTTTAAGAGTAATATGAGGTTTGCCTAAGACATTAAGTAACAGTCTATTTTTAATATTGGTAGCAATTTAAATTTTCAATTGCATACAAAACTACATTTTAGCTAGCCCCAACATTTTATGTAATTTATGCAATAATTTGCATATATTTATACTAGGTGCCCATTAGCAAATAATTGTAGATACAGTTCATTTTAGTGCCCTTGCCATTTAACCTTTATACTAGGGTTAATTGTGATTATGTAATATCATCATAGTGTAAGATTATTCTGAATTTGTCTATGCACTTACCTTTGCCAGTGAATTGTATATTTTCACACGAATTAGAGACTTTTCACGGTAATTTGAAGACCTCCTTTAGCAAGTCAAGTCTGGTGGCAATGAACACTCTAAGCTTTTGCTTATCTGACTTATTTGTTTTTGTTGTTAGGAGGTTTATTTTACTCATAGTTCTGATCCAAGGTCAAGGGACCACATCTGGTGATGGCCTTCTTACTGGCAGCCTTCGAGGCATTTCTTCTCTGATTTCTCGTTCTCTCATATGAAGACATCAGTATACACCCTTGAGCGTGCCACGCTGATGACTTTATCTAATTCTAAGCACCTCCCAAAGGATTAGCCCTTGATACGTAAAGTTTTATCCTCTTAATACCTCTGAGCAAAGATTACATTTCAACACATGAACCCTTGGGGAAACACACAAACCAGAGCCAAACCATGGCCTTTTGCCCATGACATTCAATGTTCATGTCCATCTTGCAATGGAACACAATGTCTCAATATCAAACTTCTTCCACCATTAATTCACAACTCCAAGGTCCCAAGTTTCATTTGAGACTCAAGTCAAACTCTATGCAGTTGTGAGGCTATAAAATCAAAACAAATTACCTATTTCCAAACCACAATGGTGGGACTGGTGCAGGGTATTTTCATCCCCAAAGGGAGAAATAGGAAAATACAAAGGCAACCGTAAGATCAACACTCACTCAGCGGGCAGACATAAACCCCCACATCCGGCATCTTGTATATACATCCTGTGTGGGTCCCAGCCTTGTTAGTTGGGCTGGTTTTGTATGATGTCTGTAGCTTTCTCTGATAGGCATTGTATGTTGGGCTAACTGTAGGGCTCTGAGGTTTCTATTGCAAGTCCCCCCCCCACGGCTTCACTAGCTGTCACTCCATCTAAGGCTCTCTGCTGGAATGCTCACCCTGTGACAAAATTTCTGCCTCTGCTTCTGCGCTTTTCTGTGACATCTCAGTGGAAACTGCTATGACCACAAAATACTTGCAGCCGGGGCTCCTACAAACTCAGTACAGTGTCATTATCAAGATCTGCATAGCCAACAGTCTCGGCTTACAAATATGGCTGCTGCTGCAAAGCGCTTTGCCAGTTGAACATAAAGTAGTGAATCCCGTGTGGTCCCGGGGAATTAAGTGTGCAGAACATGCCCTGGAGCATTTCCCTGAGATATTTCTATCCTGGAAGGTGTGCGTACCTGTGATTCCTGGGACCGAATCCTGAAGGTTTCTGAGGCCTTTTTAGCCTTTACCATTGCTCTCATAATTAGCCTGTCTGCTCATCTTTCTACCTTTGACCTTCCTGCCTCCCCTTTATGTGCTTTTTCTTTCTGCATTCCCTGGCCAGGCTGACAGTTCTCAAAATAACTCTATTCTGCTTCCAATGAATCTCACTGTAAATCGGATTTAAAGCAGTTAACATTGCTGTACTTCGGTCTGAATACATTGTTGGAAATCTCCAACCCCAGGCACCCTCAGATAGCATCGTTCATAATTTCAGCCTGCCAACAAAGGCTTAGGACATGGATGTAATGTAGCTAGATTCTTTGCCAGACTGCAATAAGAGTGATGTTTAATCCAATTTCCAGCATAATCCTCATTCATTTCTGAGGCCAACTCTTGGTTTCCTTATTTTTTGAGCCCTCACCAATCCTGACCACCACACTCAACAGTATTCTGGGTATTTTCTAGGCTCTGCCTCTAAACTCCCCCAACCTCTTCTTACAATCCGGTTCCAGAGACACTCCACATTTTCAGGCATTCGTTAGTAGCAACGTTTTCTTCATTTCTGAATTAGTATTCTTTTTTAGTTTGTTGATTTTCTTTTGTTTTGGTTGCTTTTGTTTTGTTATGGTTGCTACCAATAGGACAATATCACAGACTGGGTGAGGTATAAAGAAGCGTAGTGTCTGGCTCACAGTTCTGGTCCACTTGAGGAACAGCATCTGCTAGTTGACTTCTTGCTGGCAAAGTTCCAGAAGTGATACAAGATGTTGCACAGGGACAAGAAGAGCAAACGTGTATGTGTGTGTCTCCTTGGAGCTTCCTTTTTCCACATAGTCATCAATATTCCATCACTGAAGTTCTACTTCGTTGCCTTTTCTGATCCTAATTCCTTCCCAAGCTTCCTTCTTGTGACACCATAGTGAAATTAGTTTCCATACTCTTAATATTTTAGAATGAAGATTAATTTTGAACATAAAACTTTGGTGAACTTAAATTAACCAATATTTGTCAGTCTTCATCTCTTTTCTTTTTTGCCATGTGTAAGCGCATAGAGTAGTGGTGGTGGTGTGGTAGTAGTGTGTGTGTGTGTGTGTGTGTGTGTGTGTGTGTGTGTGTGGTGACTGTGTGTGTGCAGGAGAACTTGCACATATGTATTTTTTAATGTTTTCCTACTTTTCTCTGGCAAAAACATTCCTGCTGAAAAATCTGCTGATTGTCTCATGATTATTTCCTTTCATGTCATGAGTGACGTTTCTCTCATTGTTATCAAAATTATCTTCTTTGATTTTTTGCAGTTCAATTATAATATGTTTCATGGCCATCTTTTAATGGTCAATCTGTTTAGGATCTTCTTAGCATCATGGGTTTGAATGTCTATTTCCCTCTCATAGATGGGAATTGCTCTCATCATTTCTTTAGGGGTTCCTTTACTTTCCCCTTCTCTCTTCTTTTTGGAGCTTTCACAAAAAAAAATGATGGTTCACTTAATGGAGTGTCATAAAACAAAGGTTCTTTCTTCACTCTCCCTTATTCTTTGCTCTTGTTCTTGAATGCTCTGCCTTTGAGTCGTTGCTTGATGTACATGAGTCCTGTTGAAGAGCTCTGTGGCATTTTTCAGTTTAGTCATTGCGTTCTCAGCTCCAGGGATTTCTGTTTGTTCCCCCTTCCCTCTCCCTCTCTCTCATCCTCCTTTCTCTCTCTCTCTCTCTCTCTCATTTAATTTGCTTAGTAAGCTTTTCATTTTGTTCACTTATTGTTTTCTTTAGTTACTTGAGCCACTTCACAGTATTTTCCTGTAGTCCATTGACCTTCTTCAAGGCAATAATTTTTGAGTTCTTCGTCAAAAGGTCTATAGATTTCCATTTCTTTGGGGCTTGTTGAAATGTTACTGATTTCCTTTGGTTTCCTGTTTCTTCATGAATTCTGCACCTTTACATTGTTGTCTGTGCACTTGGAGGAGTATCTGCCTCTTTTGGTCTTTACAAATTAGTTTTGTTTTTCTTTTGGATTTCCTTTGGATGTTTTTCTTTTGGATTTGGATTGATGGTTAAGCAAAGTTAAAACCAAAGCTCATGGCTGTCTCTAGATCCACAGTCACGTCCATGGTTAGAAAGCTATTGTCAAAGGCAGAATGAGGCGCGGCTTCTGTTAGTTCCTGAATGTATTCCTGTTGGATAGTCTTTGAATGGGTTAGATTGACTCCAAACTTCAGTAGACCAGGGTTAGAAAAAAATCAGGACTGCTTTAGTAACTATATTTGGATCTACCCAAGGAGTCAAGTGAATCACCTGAGTTGCCCACAGGTATGACATCTGACCCATAGGAACCCATTTTATTAAGACCCTAGGCAGGTCTCTGGTGAGTAAGACAACTTGGGTCATGCTAAAGAGGTGAGTGTCAGTGCAGTGGTCAAAAAGAGTGGGAGTTGAGCTCACAGAGCTGGGGATGGGGCTGCTCAGTCTGTGACAATGGTCGAAGGGCTGTTGCTCATGTGACACACTATGTAATAATACTCACATTATCCTTTCTTGGTTTTGGGCCTACCAGTTGTTTTTTTCAGCTTCTACCTAGATTCCCAAGCTCCACCAAATAGATGGCTGCCAAACATTTGTTTCTAAGTAGAATGGTGGAGGCTAAATGCTTTTATATCCTGCCATCTCATTAATTTCATTCAGTTTCTCTGTCTATGCGTTTTCTGGATGCTGTCTAGAAAACAGACTAAGAGTAAGAGAAAAAAGTAAAGTGGGAAGGCTGGTTAGAAACGATTACAAGGACATGAATAAAGTGTATTTGTCATGTGTTTGTGATGTATTTTCAGGATCATTTGATAGAAAAAGTACTCACATGGAGGGAAGCAAGCATTATTTTCTCATATTCAGATGATCTGCAAAATTTGTGAGTAAATAAAAATTCCTTGTGTGTTCACTCTAATTCAATCTCCATTATTTTTTGCAGCTGATGCTGTTGACTATGTAAACCCATGAAATGCACACAAAAGATATTAGAATTAATGACTTTATCAAAGATATAGGACACTATATTAATATAAAATTAAAGATGCTATGTATCTCAGTAATTAACAACTAAAATTGAAATTTTAAAAATGCTACTTGGGATACAGTTGAATTAATGAAAAATATTTGGGGGATAAAGATAACAAGACATATGCTCTGAAAGTTAAAAGTAATCACTGGGAGAAAATATTATAAAGTAAATGCAAAGAAGTGGTATGTTGATGGATCATAAGATTCAGTATTGTTCAGATGTCCATTTTCTCTAAATAAATCTAGAGAGCAAAAGCAAACATAGGCAAAATCCCAGCGGGCTTTTACTTACATAATTTGTCAAGGTCAATTCTAAAACCCATTAGGTCATGAAAAGTCTTAGAGTAGAAAGACAAAGAAAACCTGAAAAGGATTGAAGTTGAAAGACTAGCACTGGTGCTACCTGACTTCCAGGCCTCTTATAAAGTTAGAGGCCATGATGCCAGTATAAAAGCTGGCAAATACATCGATGAAGAGCTGAGAAATAAACACACATACGTAGGGTCAACTGAATTTCAACCAAGATGGAAAGGAATTTGGCACAAAAAAGAACACAATACTTTCAATGAATGGTGTTGGAATAATTGAATATCTATAGCAATAAAGAACATTAACTCACTTCTACCAGTGGATATAAAAGTTAGAGTTCCAGGTCTGGTAGGACACACCTGTGATTACAGCATCGTAAGATAGATAGATCCATGGGAAATGCATATTTCCAGACAATCTGGACTACACAGCAAGTGCCATGCTAACCCAAGCCAAGTAAAAAGATGCTGTCTTTAAAACACAAGAAAAAAATGGGTCATAGTTTTTTTGGGAATATGATCTGAGAAAGGCAAATTTTCTCAGCTAAAGCACTAAAAGAATTAATCATCCATCTTTAAGTTTCAGAATTTGCTCCTTACAAGTCACTTCTAAAATGGGCTAAGAAAATGTCTCAGCAGTTAAAGACTGACCATGCAAACAAAAGAACCAGAGTCCAGATCCCATGATTCAAAGTAAAATGCTAAGAGGGCATTGTGGCCCACCTGTAATTCCAATTCAGGAAGACAGAGTCTGAGAATCTCTAGAGAAAACTGGCTGGCTAGACTAAATCTTTGACAAACTCTTAGGAAGGAAGAACAATTGAGGATGATTCCCAATAGCATCTGGTGGTAGATGTTCTCATTGCAGAGAGATTCTGGGTACAGCAGCACTGTCGTGGCTGGAGGGTGTTGGTCAGAAGTACCTCACCCCACCTTTAGGCTTTGCTGTTTTATCATTCTCTCTTCCTCAAGGTTCTCTGAGCTGAAACAATGGCTGACATATCAACATTCCCCCCCAAAGACTAGTGAGAATCTCAGAAGAAACAACTGCTCTCAGAGAATGTCTCTAGGGCAGGTTCTAGACAAGAGAAGAGAAACCTCCTACTTCTTATGAATTTGCTCACTGAAGACCTACATATTCTACAGAGACTCCTTTACTAACACAGACATGCAGAAGGGAGTCCTGCGATACACTTGAACAGAGGGACAGAAGGGTGTGATACAACAGGATTGATGAGGGAAGGGGAGTGTGAGAGAGGAGAGATCTACAAGGGCCAGATGGGAGAGAAAGGGGGTGGATGGAGAGGGTGTCAGGGCAAAGACATAAAACCCATTTTGTTTGCAAATGAAAAATGAAAATTCTCAATAAAATATTTCTATTAAATTGGTTTTCTAATAAAAATAAAACATTTAAAAGATTTTTTTTTACTTCATTCATTTAGTGTGTGTGTGTGTGTGTGTGTGTGTGTGTGTGTGTGTGTGTGTATCAGAGGGCTATGTGTGTCCCTGTGAAGGACAAAGGGTGACTCCAGGAACCATCCTGAATTGTTTCTACCTCCTTCTTGCTTTGCTCTGGGATTTCCTAGGCTTTGCTCACCAGGACTGAAAGTTCAGGCTGCCACTATTTCCACCTGGTATTTTTATGTGGGACCTGGCATCTGAACTTGGGACCTTCTGCTTGTGAGGCTGAATCTTAACCCCTGAGCCATCTTTCCAGCCCTAGAAGATTTAGAAAAACATAAAATAAAAGATACTGAAAAGTGCTCAGTGATGCTCTCGCCCATAATCTCATTATTCAAGAGGCTGAGGTAGGTGGGTTGCTGTGAGTTCAAGGATACTGTGGGCTATACCGAGAGCTCCAAAGCAGCTTTGGTTATGGCGTGAGACTTCACATGACACAGAGAAAGAGAGAAAGAAAGAAAGCAAAAGAGAAAGAGGGAGAGAGGGAGGGAGGGAGGGAAAGAGGAAGGGAGAAAGAAGAAGGAAGGAAGGAAGGAAGGAAGGAAGGAAGGAAGGAAGGAAGGAAGGAAGGAAGGAAGGAAGGAAGGAAGGAGGAAAGAAGGAAGGAAGGAGGAAAGAAGGAAGGAAGGAAGAAAAGAGAAGCAAAATCTATAAAACAAACCACCAATTAGAGGAAAATATTTGTAAGTCTCATATCTGAAAGAGCAATTGATTAGAATATGTGAAAGACTCACAAAATTCAATAAAAGGATAAAAGAGGCAAAGATTTGAGCTGACCCTTCACTAAAGATATACATATGGAAAATAAACATTGGAAAATATGCTTACTATCTCTAATTAGAGAAATATAAATTAAAAGTGTAAGACACCATTACATTCCAACTGGAAAAGATAAAACTTATTCTGATCATACCAAGTTTCAGTGAGAATATGGAGAAGCTGGAACTCCCAAATGCTGCTAGTTGGAACTTCAGAGAGTACAGTTTTGTAAAACATTTTGGCAGTTTATTATTTGTTTAATATAGGGTCTTATGATACTCAAGCTGGCCCCAAGCTTACCAAGCAGCTTAGGATGGTATAAGCTACTGATTCTCCTGCCGCCTCTTCTGAATGCTATAGTTACAGGCATGTACTCCCATGTTCTATTTTTGGTAGTTTCTTAAAGATAGAAATGCATGCCCACATAGCATCTGACTACTCCATTCCTATGTATTTGCTCAAGAGAACAAAAAGCTTCTGTCCACACAAAAATGTGATCAAAATTGTTCCCAACAGTTTTCTCCTAACAACTCACACTGAAGCAACTCAAATGCCCATTAACACATGAGTGAATCAACAAATCATGGTGTATTTCTCAATAACAAAAAGACTGAAGTATGCATATATATGTTCAGTTATTATCTCACAACCAAACCTGAGCGATACAAAGAAAAACACTGATGTCAACTTCTGCCCGCCCCCACACACATGAAGGATGCAAAAAAAAAATCCAGGCAAGCAAATCAGAACATACTATAACTATACTATTCTAGTCACATAAATTCCAGGAAATACAAACAAATGTTTATATTAAAGTAGAAAACAGAGTAATAGTTGATGGGCTAGATCAGTAAAACTCAAGAGTTACAAGGGAAAATAAGGAAACTTCTAGGAATAATGTATTTCTTTGTTACCTTTATTGTAGTGATGACATAATCAAAAACAGTAAAATTTTATGCTGTCACAAATGTAGCAGGCCATACTTAAATTAAAACTCCATAAAGTACAAGAATCAACAGTGAATCGTTCAGCTTTCCCATGCAAATGTCATAATATCTTTCTTTTATTCTCTGTAAGTGAAGTATAATTTATTTTTTTATTTTCAAAAGTTCCATACACGAATGTAATGCATTCATCTCGCTTTCATTCCTTAATACCTAATCCTCTATTCTCTCCTCTTACTTGTCCCGAAATAAAATTTCTTGAAGTATAATCTTTTTAATAAATAGTAAGTTTCATATAAATTGAACATTTATTTCTGGTCATACCGGTTCCTGATCCAGCTAAATATGCAGTGCTATGGTTTGCTTCATGACTGATGGCTAATTGGGCAAGATCTATGTGACCTGGTATGTCTTCTAGAACAATGCTTCTCAAAATTTAATGTGCAAATAAATTGTTCTAGAGGTGTTGTTTACATTTAGGTTGGCATATTAAGTCAATATTAAATGAAAATTTAAATTCAATAGCCACATGAGTCAAGGCTACTGTGTTGAACAGTGCAGATATGGAATATTTTTTAATGAATTAATTTATTTACAAGCAAACTGGACTTATGTCTTTGCCCTTCCCTCACATTTCCCTCCCCATCCACACACACTTCTCCCATCCTTCCCTCCCTTTATCCATCCTGCTCTGTCCCACACACACACCCTCCTGTCCTTTTGCTTGTGAATATCAAAGAAGTCTGATTTCTGTTGAATTTTATATGGCTTTTCAGTGGATAAAGTCGTAAGTATAGAGGTTCCTCTTCCCTTGTCCAGAACCTGCCCCTGAGACACTCTGGGAGAGCAACTGTTTCTTCTAAGATCCTACTTACTCTTTGGTAAAGTGTCGATAAGTCAGCCATTCTACAGATCTGGTGGTTAACGTTCTCATTGTGGTAATCTTCTGGGTACAGCAACCCTGTCTTGGCTGGAGTGTGTTGGTCAGTAGTACCTCATCCCCATCTTGGCTCTTATGATCTTACCCCCCACTCTTCTGTGAAGTTCCCTAAGCCTTGGTGTGGGATAAGATTTTGATGGACTGATTAGAGCTGAGTATTCTAGGTTCATGGACTTTCTGTACTGTGGCGTGATTTTTTTTTTTTTTTTTTTTTTTTTTTGCCTCACTAGTCTCTTGTAATAGGCTGCAGCTTAGTTGAGCTCTGAGAGGTTTTCTTTTCTATACTAGTTAGGGCTGAAGCAATCATAATTGGACTTTGCATGCCCTGCGCATTGTCCAACACACTGTTGACCTCACAAAGTCTAGCATCTTCTAAAGGCACCAAGAGCCTTGGAGGTAAAGGATTGGCAGCCACAGCAGTGTTCCTATACCTAAGGGGAACACGGGAAAGGGTTCAGGGAAAGGCCACTGGGTCCTTGTATGTCATCGGAGAGGAGGGCCCAGAGGAAAATCAGACATGCACAAGAAAGGACTCTCTGGGAATTGGGGCGGGAGGCACTGGGGGATGGGGAGGGAGAGGGGTGGGAAGGGGGAGCAGGCGGTACGGGGGGAGGAGGAGGAAGGGAGGGAACTGGTGTACCTAATAAGTTTGTATGAGCTGAAATAAAAAAAAATATTGATACAAAAAAAGGAGTATTTAGATGTGCTTTATCATCAGTCTTTTATAGTTA
The DNA here is from genome assembly GCA_023101885.1 of Typhlomys cinereus. NCBI lineage: Eukaryota > Metazoa > Chordata > Mammalia > Rodentia > Platacanthomyidae > Typhlomys > Typhlomys cinereus. The sequence goes on along the minus strand of JALPQD010000121.1, from coordinate 323,716 downwards.
ACACTAGGATATCTGTTCCTGTCCATTTATAATTCCTAGAAGTAAACCACAATAAAAACACAACCTATCAAAATCTCTGGGAGATGATGAAAGGTCTCCTAAAAGGAAAGTTTACAGCACTCAGTGTCTATATAAAAAAGGAAACATTACAAGTAAATAACTTAACAATGCATCTTAAAACTTAACTGAAACAAGAATCTCCAATCCCCAAAGCAGGAGATACAAAGTATCAACCAAACCAGAGCAGATTTGGAAGATTTTTATCTTTGAAGGACTATTCTATTTTATCCGGACAGGACATCAATGGCAGATGGAAGAAATAATCCTACTCAAATCTAGCTTGGTAAACCAATGAATTCATTGGAATTACATGCAGGGGCATGTGAGACTCAAGGGTAGCACCAGAAACCCCGTCCTTTGAGTTCTGGTGAATAGTGCTGCTATAGAGCTTCCACTTTCAAATGTGTGTGATCCCTGAATTGACATCAGCGTTACCTGGGAAACTGATAGAAATCTGATGCATCTTAAAATTTGAGAAGTCTTCCTTTATTCAGTCTGAGGACACAATGAATTGGAGGCACAGTAGGACTGAGTTACATAGTCAATGACATAAACAAGAGAATGTTCCTGTATCTCAGCTAGAGCACTGCAGGTGGAGAATGGAACAAGTGGAAGAAAGCTTGGTCGCAGTGATGTCCTGTGACTTTTCCTGAGGCAATGTGAACAGTGTCTGTTTGCTCTAAATAGAACACCTAGGAGGAAACAATTCCATGTGTGCCTAGCTTGGCGGACCAATGTGTTTATTAGAACCACTTACTAGAGCATTCATGGCTCAAAGACAGGTATAGCTGCAAAATGCCCACCTGAGCGAGGCTGATAACTGACATTACCGTCCCCCCCCAGCTCCCTGTCCAACTTGCAGGCAGATCCACCCGAGAGAGCAGAGAGCGTCCGTGCGCCCCAGCAATTGCTTACTGCTTTAGAACCTTGGGAAAATCTCTGACTTTCCAGGCTTCCTGGGTCTAATGCATCTTCCTCTTACCTTCGGGAGGGAGCATCACATTTCCAAGAAAACAGCTACACCGCAGATGCCTAGTCATATAGTAAAATCACAAGCGGCACACCGAAGAGGTGGTGGGTGGCGTGCACCGTCATTCCATTATCCCAGGCAGGGATGGGGTAAGCGGGCCCTGGAGCAGAAGCGGGGACATTTGTCAGCGTGCTTAAATACCAAGAGGCTCCTGGCTCTGACTCTTTCTTCCATTTACAGAGCCCACAAATCTGAAAGCTGGAAGGGCCCTACGCTGCAATCCTCAGCTCGTTTTCACTCGATGATTACATTCATGACGAGAATCCCCAGGGCTTCCTGCAATTTGTCTTCATATCTGAGCACCTATGCACAGGGGAATGCGCTAAGTGATCGGGTTTCAAACATTCTACAAAAGCTACTCAGGAGTGCCCAGAGGTAGGAGTCCCTTTGGGACCTGAATGTTAAGTCCCGCCAGCATATGAGTGACCTTTCCTCTGCTTTAACCCTGAGTCAATGGGCCAGTTGTCATTCACATCTATTGAACTGTGGCTGCGGATTTACAAACCTTGCACCACACCTCTGTTCTTCAGGGCTTCCTCATTGTCACACTGAGTATTAAACATTATTTGTTCCCTGTGGCTGCTTTGGCCAAACTCATTTCCTACTCTCTGTCTCCTACTTACCCTGAAAGAGGGACTAACCTTTTGTTTAAGATCGTTTGCCCAGGCTGGTTGGAGCCGGTTACTAGCTGTCTTTCCCTATTGCCTCAGTCCTGTTGGGCAACCTTGCGGGTGATGCGTGTGCTTGCTTCACTGGATGGCTCTGCGCATTTTCCTGATATTTGTTTGTTCCTGCTTTCAAATCATTAGCAAGGATATTAAATAAAACCAGACTGGATCCTGCTCTCTGGGGATGTGCTTTAGACCCGAAACCCCCTTCTTGGAGCTGTTTGTGGGTTCTTGTATCATTATCCTTTATTTATGACCTCCCAGCCTGCAATTGAGTCCATGTGACCATGAGCTCTTCCAAGGCAATCCGAGTTGGCCTTAGAGGAGAAGTGGCGTGGCAGGCTGAACAAAAACCCTTTACCCAAGTTCCAAATCCTTTACTAAAGACCTGGCTCGGCTCTGCTGCTTCTCTTTTTACAGAGTCTCTTGAACTCACTTCTTTCCATAAATCCTGTGTGACTTTATCCTTTCCAGATGTTGATGGATTTTCACTGTTAACATCTGTTTTATTACTATGAGTATACCATTTACTGGCCAGTAATTTCCACAATTAGCTTTCTTTTGCTTTCCTTTTTGAACTGCGACACCATTAACACCATATTAATGGCATCTTCTCACACTCTGCTCTTGATTTTTTCAACTCCCTTTTAATTCTCCAATAATTTTTCATTTTTTGCATGCATATATGTGTACATTGCATGTGGATAGGTGTGCCCGTGTGTGTGCGTATGTGTGTGTGTGTGTACATGTATATGTAGATAAAGGTATTTGAGTGTGTGTACTTGTGGAGACCCAAGGGTGACAATCAGGAATCATTCTGTATTGCTCTATCTCCTTATTGCTTTGCTTTGGAGTTTCCCAGGGTCTGTCTTTCAGGGTCAAAATTACAGGCCACTGCCATATTCTTCTGGCATTTTTATGTGGAATCTGGGGATCCTTTTGTTTGTGTGGCAAAAGCTTTAACCACTGAGCCAGCTCCAATTTTCCCAGTGTTTAAACGCTTTACCCCAGGGGTGGCAGTGCTCAGGTCTCCATCTTGGAGGCTGATTTAAGTCTAGGAAAGGTGACGCTCACACCGAGCTCAGAGCTGCTGTTATTTTGAGCCACACTGCTAGTTGACTGGGTTTAACGTTGCACGTGACTGTGTGTGAATGGGGAGGTCAGAGGGTGATATCGGGAATCATCTTGACCATTCTTCCATCTTGTTGTTTTGAGTCTGGGTTTCTAATTAGCCCAGAGCTCACCTGGACGGCCACTCTGGTTGGCCAATTTACTCTGGAGATTCTCAAGCTTTGCCTTCTGGGGCTGAAATTACTGGCAGGTCGTCTTGTCTGCCGAGCATTCTATGTGGGATCTGGGATTCTGCACTCTAGTCCTTTGCTCATGTGGCAAGTGTTTTAACCACTGAGCCAGCCTTTCTTAATCCAGTGATAAACAGAGAAATTATCACTCTAAAGAAGACACTGAATTGAATCTCCTTTAAATGCCTGGGATAGAGCAAGAAGAGAAGAAGAATAAAAATCAAGACCAAGCCGAAAAAGAAATAAGAAAAGCCACAGAGACGAATAAAAAAGATGTCGTGAGACTCAACATTGATTGACAAGCTGTCTGCATTCCTGGGCGCAGTGTCCTCTGAGGAGCTCAGGACCATCACTAGTTGTCAGAGATATTGCCTCCATTTCACGGCGGCCACCAGGCGTCACGTTGGTGTCTGCCATGCCTAGCACATGTCTAGCACCAACAGTCACAGTCGGCAAATTAAACACCATATGATTTGGGTCAGAAAGCATCAATGAGGGGGACATTAGAAGGTCAGTCAGCCTAAGCCAGTCTTAGTCAATAGCCCACAGAGCTGGTGCTGATTATTATTATTATCATGTTCATTATAATCCTCTTCTTTCTATCTCTACTTAATGAATCCCATTTATCATCTGAGGCCATCAGACTTTCAAGTCGCATCAGAACAAAAGGAAGAAATCAGATGTGAGGCAGTGGTTTCTGTTCACAGCCACAAGTGACCACGAAAAGCCATAGCTGCCAGGGAAGAGATAGAAAACTTAACAAGCAAGCAAAACCCCAAACCTCTGGAGGCATAATAGTTTTTGAAGCATTTGGTAGAAGGGCAGATAATCCTGTGTAATTTTAATACTTATTGTTGGAATTATGTTACTTAGGCGCAAGACAGTTATTCTTGGTTCAGAAAGAAAAGCCATTAGTTTCAGCAACTCTAAGGAAATAAAGTATGTCATTAATTTCACTTTTTCAGTGCAGGGACTTGAACTCGGGGCTCTGCATATTCTAAGCAAGCGATCTGCTTCTGAGCTACATCCTGATATTGAGAGATCTTGAGAGGTCTTGAGAGTGGGTCTCATGTATAACTCAAGCTGACCTTGAACTCCCTGTGTGAGTCTAACTTTGAACTCCTGATCCTCCTGACTCCCCCTTCCAAGTGCTGAGATTACAGGCATGTGCGGCCTTGACTGACTATCATTACATCGATGCACAATAACTGTGCATGTTTCAAACTTCACCAGAGCAGGAGGGCACAGGATGAGAAATCAGTTTCCTCTCATATGTGTTCCATAATCTCCCAGTTAACTGTAGATACACCTAGTATAAGGGGTCTCTTCTCTATTGTTTCAGAAACATTTTAAGTGACTTTAGGGAAGTGTGTTTTGTAAACCATTTAAGTTTCATTATATTTTAATAAAAAAACTCCAGTGATTTGGAAAATTTCGATTGAATTGCCTATATACCAACCATTTATAGTGAATTAAGCATCACTTGTGTAAGTTCAGTTTCTATTATTATTATTATTATTATTATTAGGACAGAAAGGCCATTTGAAGCTTCAGGGAGAATCTGGGAAAGATCCAACCTTTCCTTAGAGTGGAAGAAGCTTTGATTGTTAGCCCTGGTTGTTACCAGAACTATTTACTCATCTCTATACATCTGTATATTCTCTAAGTAAGCAAATACATGGTAGCTTCCAAGACATGCAAAAATTCCAGGATGAGACACAAAGAGGAGCAAGGGGATGACTGTTCTTCTTTGATGCTCACCATCTATCTGACTTTACATTTAATTTACTTTACATTTAATTTATTTACTTCCGAGATCAGTGTGGTCATTACTAGTCTCCAGATGCCACCTTCCTCTTATCTTGCAGCTGCAAGGAGGATCCAGACATCCTGGCACACTGGAATGGAGGACTTTCTCGCATTGGAGGTTGGGAGTGGGGGGGACTGGCTTCCTTCGCTTGCCATTTCTTGTCAACTTAACCCTTTCTTGCGTCACTGTACCTCCTACCCCAACTCCAACAAGCCTGAGATCAGATGACTTGCTCTTGGCCTACTGTGCCTTCCTCATTTTCCTAGAACTTTTCCTATTTCAATGGTAGTTCTTGGAGGGATGAGCCTAGAATTTCCCAGAATGCCAAGTCATCTGTTCACTATGTTTCAGGTTGTCTGTGGCTGCCTCGGCTTCCTGAAGAGTCCTAGGAGCAGCATCCAGGAACCAGGGCAAAGAGACAGTGCCCAAAGGTGAGCTGGCCTGGAAACAGATTTGCATTTTTTTTAAAGTAGCTCCTTCCAAGCTTTCCTGGGAGGACAAGTGGTCTGAGACCATGTGTTTGGTATTTTCCCCTGGCAGAGATGCACAATCTTCTCATGGACAATGTGGATTTAATTACAAGGAAGACAGATGATTTTTTGTTTTGTTTTCTGCTGGAAGGGTACTTTCATAGGTGTTGGGATTCTTTATTCTTTTGCCCTCTGTCAACCCTGGCCAAGCTACAAACGGGCACACAACAAACAATGTCTCATTAGAAGAGAAGGGATTTCTTTTCTTCTTGGAATCCCAGATTGCAGGTTTCCAGAATTGCACCCTGGATTTCAAGTTTGAACCTCTACTCTGAGGAAACCCTCCCTCACCCCTGAACATGCTGCTATGTTTTAAGACTCACAAAGACAGAGACTATGTAGAACTTAATGAGCATTGTGTTTCCAGAATCTGGCTATGGTAGCATCTGTGAACAAAGCACCGAACGAACACAGTCTGATTGATCTTGACTTCTTCCAGGGACTCAAAGCTCAGGCTCCTGGAACCATCCATTCTATCTCTGTCCATTCTTCTTTGCAAGTGACACACTGGTGTCTTTTCCATTCCAATCACATATAAAGTATCTTCCGTACAACCACCACTTTGGTTCCAGGGAAAGAAGATCAAATGCTACCTGTGATGGAGACTAATTAATACAAGGACTAATTAATAAGAGTCCTTATTCTACAGAAAAAAGAAATGAAATGAAAGTATTTTTATGCTTGATAGCAGTATATAGAAATTAAACTGTCCTAATGTACCCTTGTATTCTACAAAACAGATAACAATAAAACTTGTGGCCCAGGTTTTGGTGGTACAGATAGATTCAAGAAGAACTGCATCTTCATTAATATTGCATCTTGCATTCCAGGGACATGTATGACTCTTCCTCTATGCAACTTTTACCTTGCCCAGCAGGGTTTTGTAGTAGTAGGTACACAAACGTGCATGTTTTGTCAGATTTATTTATGAACATTTCATATTTTTATGTCACTTTAAATATCATTTTATTTTTATGCTTGATAGCAATATATTGAAATTAAACTGTCCTAATGTACCCTTGTATGCTACCAACCAGTTAATGTCACTTAGTGACTTCTGATGGCTTTTACTGTAGATTCTGTAAGATTTTATGTATTGATGATGATATGATTAAGGAAGAAAGACTTACATCTTCATTTCCAAACTTGAGCCTTTTAATCATTATTCTTTTATGCAATTAATTTCTCCACGAAATGTTGAAGACATCAGGTGAAAGTGAATGCTCTTACCTTCCCATGATCTCAGAACAGAGCATTTTCTGTGACACTAGTAATCATCTTTTGTTGTAAACTTTTGTAAATGCCACTTATCAGGTTAAGAAAGTTCTCTTTTCTTTTGAATTTGCTGGAGTTTTTCCTATAAATGGGTGTTAAACGTCCTCTTCATCTATTGAGATAGACATATGGATTAATTTTAGACTATAAAAATAAAAATTTACTTTGATTTTCAAACACACCAACCCTGAAAGACTAGGATGAATCTCTTTTCATATGCTGTTACTAAAATTTTGTTTCAATGTTCATGTGAAATATTGACATGTGGTTTTCTTATAGCATCTTTTATTGTTTTTCAGTAAGGATATGGCTGACTTCTTAACAGAAATGATGAAGCATTTCTTCCTGTTCTGTTTTGTGGAAGAGGTTGCACAAAATTATGATTTCTCATTAAATTGTTGGGGAGAATTCACTGGTAAAGCTATCTGAGCCTCTAATGCACATACTCATGGCTGCTTTTATCATTTTAGCTTTAACTTTTGATTTGTAGAAAATCGGTTACAATGCATGAATTGTTTATATTTGTGCTATAAGAAATTTTAGTTTTTTCAAGACTGAGTATTGTAGTTTAGATTTGCATTTCTCCAATGACTGATATCATATCAGTTTCAACACTTTTCTGGCTATTTGTGTGTGTCCTTCTGAAAATGTTCATGTAAACCTCTGGCTCACTTTTTAAAACTGGGCTGTTTGGAATTATACCACTGAACTGAGTTTCTTATTTAGTTTGAATATTGATTCTGCATTATGTATAGTCTGTATTTTCTCTCATTCTATGTGTTTTATCTTTGTGCTATGGATTGTTTCTTTTGTTTTACAGAAGCTTTTTAAGTTCGTTGCAGTCCCATTTACCAATTTTGTTTTTGTTGCTCATACATTTAAAGTCATATGCAAATGAAAAAAGTCATTGTCCAGAACAATATCCTGGAGAATTTTTTGTATATTTCCTTTCGGTAGTTTCGCATTATTGGATCTTACACTTAAATCTTTAGTCAATTTTGGTCTGATTTTGATAATTGATGAGAGACAGGAGTCTAGCTTCATTCTTATGCATGTCAATATCGTTTTTCTAGTTAAAGATACTATCTCTTTTTTTCCTCGTGTGTGTGTGTGTGTGTGTGTGTGTGTGTGTGTGTGTGTGTGTATCAGAGGGCAGTGTGTTCCTGTGGAAGACCAAGGATGTCTTCTGGAATCATCCTGATTGCTTCTACCTTCTTTTTGCTTCACTGTGGAATTTTCCAGACTCTGCCCACTGGAAGAGCAGGCTGCTGCTGTTTCTGCCTTATATTTCCACCTGGCATTTTTTACGTGGGACCTGGTATCTAAACTCAGGACCTTCTGCTTGTGAGGCAGAGTCTTAACCCTTGAATCATCTCTCTAGCCCAATATACTATCTTTTGTACCTTGTATATTCTTGGTTTCTTTATAGAAAATTACTTGATTAAAAATGGATGGATTATTTTGGTTCTCCCTAATTCTGTTTCATTCATATGTGTATCTACTTTATGCTAAACCCCCAGCTTTGTAGTGCATTTAGAGGCATAGCCTCTTCAATTTCTTTTCACCAACTTCTTTTTGAACAAAGTATCACACTAGTTCAGACTGCCTTTAAACTCATGGTAACCCTTCTACTTCAGTCTTCTGAGATTGGGATGACATGAATCACAAAGCCAAGCTTATCAATATTTTATAGTTTTCTTTTTTTTAAAGTTTTATTTATTTATTTATTTATTTATTTATTTATTTATTTATTTATTTATTGAATTTCCACTCATACAAACTTAACAGGTACACCAGTCCCCCTCCCTTCCTCCAACCTCTCACCGCCTTGTGCCTCCCTCCTCTCCTCCCTCCCTCCCCGTCCCCCAGTGCCTCCCCCTCCCCCGGAGCATCCTTTAATGTGCATGCCAAACTCTCCTCTAGGTCCTCTTTTCCGATGAGGTGCAAGGACCCAGTGGCATTTCCCAGAACCCTTTCCTGTTTTCCCCTTAAGCATAGGAACACTACTATGGCTGTCAATCCCTTGCCTCCAAGGATCTTAGTGCCTTTAGCAAATGCTAGACTGTGGGGTCAATAGTGTGTTGGACATTGCGTGGGGCATGCAAAGTCCAATTATGATTGCTTTGGCCCTAACTTATGTGGAGTATCTTGCATATCATTGTTCTTCCCATCCTTCATTAACTCACTGTTCGATTTTTTTTCTTTTTCTGTGGCTATTATAGTAAATAGGATTGTTCTCTTTGTTTGTTAATTTTGAATGCTACAAATTTACAAATTTGTCCATTAGCTCCAAAAGGCACTTTTTCTCTGTGATGTTTCTGGGAGTTTCTATAGACCTGATCACAACATTGAAAACAAAGATAGCTTGACTTTCTCCTTTCCAATTTGGATGTTCTTTCTTTCTGTTGTCTAATTTCTCTAGCTAGGACTTCTAATGCTATGTTGAATAAAAGTGGTCAAAGTAGATATCCTTTTCTGTCTAACTCTTACAAGAAATATTTAAAAATTTCCCCATGCACCTCAGTATCAGCTATGAGTTCATTATTTATACCTTTATAATGTAGAAATATCTTCCTTCTACACATAATTTATTGAGTTTTATCATAAAGATATATTGAATTTTATCAAATAGTTTCTCTGTATCTATCAAGCTGATAATGTGGCATTTATGTTTGACCCTGCTAATGTCACATGTCATAATTACCTAACTCTATTGAATCATCTGCATTGCAGGGTGCATTTGATTGTGCCGCAACAACATGCTGTTGAATGTGCTTTCCTTTTTTTTTCAGGACTTTTGTATTAATGTTCATCAGGGATATTGGCTGTTGGTTTTATTAGTTACTTCTCTTGTTGCTGTGGTGAAATATCCTGAGGAAAACAGCTTAAGAGAGAGAGGGTTTATTTTGGCTCATCGACCATGGATACAGTTTTTCAGGGCTGAGAAATCATGGTGTTGGAAACTTGAGGCAACTGCTCACGCTGCATCTGCAGTCAGGCAGAGTGAGATAAATGCTGATGTTCACCAGGAACCCAGCCCATGAGTTAGTGCGCCCACATTAGGTTTTCTCACTTCAAGTAACCTAATATAGAAACTGTCCTGCAGACATGTCCAGAAATTTGTTTCCATGCTAATTCTAAATCTCATCCAGTGGACAATCAAAATTAACTATTGAAATCCCACCCCCTTGCCAACCTGACACCAAAACACTTCACTCCACACAGCGCTCCACCTGTTACCACAGGGTCACGCTATCTCATAATACAAAATATATTCATTCAGTCCAACTTCAAAAGCCTCCATAATTTTTCACAGTTCTAGCATTGTTCAAAAGTGTAAGTGCAATCTCTTCGAAGACTAAAACAGTCTCTTATATGTGAGCCCTGTGCAATTAAAAACAAAGCAAGCTGCATATTTCCAATGTTAATAGCACCAAGTAAACCATCCTGTTCTGAAAGGGAAGGATGAGGATTAGCAAGAACAAAGCTCAGCAGGGCAAACACCAAACCCCATAGTTCCCTATCCAGTATTTGGGAATCATAATGGAACCATTCTAACTCCAAAGGACTTGGGCATATCCACTCCTCCACCTCTGCCACCAGTGTATATAGCTTCTCTCCTGGGACAGCTATGAACCATGGATGCAGCTTTCTAATGCAGATGTCCCTAGAGTCTCCACGGCAACTTGGGCCTTTCACAGTTCCACTGAATGGCTTCTGAGTATCTCCTAGGAGGAATCCCAACCCCAATCTCCTAGGAGGAATCCCAATTCCAGAGAGTCAGATTCCAGAGTCCAACTCTCTGGAAGCATGGTGCAAGTCTCCATGACCACTCTCAGTCTTGTATGTCTGTTGCCTACAAAACAAAACCGTGTGGACACTGAGAAGTTCTGGTTGGTGCCAGCTCTGAATGGAGTATGACCCCTTTGGATCATGGTGCTATGCACCTTTGTGTGTTGGCTCTGCAAAAACATTTTCCTAGGAGTTTGTTTTTAAGGAGTAGGTCCCCCGTCCAGAGAATTCTCAGTGTAGGCTTTCTCCTTTTGCTAGCTGGAGTCTTGCCTTTGGAACATCTTTCTTCTTGTTCCAGTGAAAAGTACCGGGTTTGTCTTTAATGACACTCATATCTTTTACAGTTATAGCTGCTTTCAAACCTGTTATCTGAAAAATTAAGCTCACTTTTTTCTCACCTAGTATGCATTTGTAATATCTTTATGCCCAAATTTTTAACTCTCTTTCACTGTAGATTTGGATTGGAGAATTAAACAGTAGTCCAAATACTATCCTGTCTTGAAATTTCCCTGTCTACATTGTTCCTATATTTGTCCTCTTTCAAGTTATCAAACATGATCAGAATATAGGCAGATTCTTTGCCAGAATATACCAAACATGTCCTCTAGCCTATTCTCAATAGAGTCCCCTTGAAAACCTCATTCACTGAGTCTCTACTGCCTGTATTTCTATCAGCAATTTTTGTCTTCCAAAATCCCATCAGAATGTATCATCAAGCTCTGTTTATGATATCATCTAGCTCAAAGTTATAGACTCTTCTACATTGCATCTGGAAAATATTCCAAAGACCTAAGAACCATGTAGTGTGTTTATTACAGTAATAGTATCACTTTTTGGTACCAATTTTTTTGTGTTTGTCTATTTTCTTGTTGCTGTGATGAAATATCTTAAACAACTTAAGACTCACAGTTCCAGGATACAATCCACTGTGATGGGGAAGTCATAGAGGCAGGAACGGAAGGCAGCTGGTCATATTTCATCCACAGACAGGAAAGCAGAAGTTGAGTGCTGGTATTCTTTAAGACCCCATTTATAGGACTTGTGCCCTTCACATTTAGGGCCAGCCTTCCTACTTCAGTTACCTAATCAAAAAACCCTCTTGGAGGCATACCAGAGGTATGTTTCTATGATGATTCTAAATACCATCAACTTAACAATCAATATTCACCCACGTGTCAGTTTCTTTTTAAATCTTTTGGTATCAGGCAGTGCTGGTCTTGTAGAAAGAATGAGCTTAAGAAAGATTCCTCCCCCCCCCAAGTTTACTTGGATAGCTCAAGAAGAATTGATATTAGTTTCTTTTTTCTTTTTTAATGTTCAGTAGAAGTCTGTAAAAGAAGCTACCAGATCTTAGCCAACTTTTTTTATGAAAGACATTGTTTTTCTTTTCTACTTTTACAAGCATATTAAGCATTCCTCCCTGCTTCACTCCATCTTCCCTCCTTCCAATACCCTCCCTTTCTTTTGTCAAGCCTCCCACCCTTCTGCCTGTATGCTTCTATGGATTCCAGTCTTCATTCTGGCTTCTCTACTCTTATGGGGGTTGAGGCCTCTGTGGCATATCAAGTTGCCCTTCTTTGGGCCACCCCACTGACAGGGGCATTTCCCTTCATTCATCTAACTTTATTCCCCAAGGTTTCCACTGTATGTTCTTATCTTTCTTGAGTTCCTAGGTAATCTATGGGAGCACGTTGGTATGTCGGTCATTATGCAAGTCTGGGAAAGATAAATCTCACTGCAATGAGTCCCTAGATGCAGCAGTCGTGCTTTGAGTGGAATGTCTTATCCAACAGTGCATCTTCCCATCTTTAGGTTCTTAAAATTTCAACACCCTCTCTCCTGTAAGGTTCCCAAAGATTTAGGATGGGGAGAGATTAGGTTGGCCTGATTCTGAGTGAGCCTTGCTGAGTTGCTGGTATTCTGCATTATGGTTGGCCATTGCTGACCACTTCACTGCTCTTCTGTTGCCCTAGATTGCATCCTGTTAGGGTACTGAGATCCCATACATATGTTGTAGAAAGAGACTTCTAGGCTGAATGTCAAATGCTCTTCCAATCTATTAACAGAGTATCTTGATGTACTGTTTTCCTACCTACAGGTTCATTGGCTGTTTTTCCCTATTTATCTACATCCTTCCCTTTTTTATGTTCTTGTTTTAGTTTTGGTAACAGGGATGTGTACCATTCTGAAATTTGGGTCTTTGAATCCAATAAGAAAGCCATTGGTTGTCACCTTGGTACTCATGCCACTATTACACTGGTATTCACCTGTTAAGACATTGTATTTTTATTTAATTACTGGTCAAATCTCTTTGTGCATTAATTTACCTGTTCACATTTTTGTTTATTCATGATTTACTTTTGGTATTTATGTGCATAAGAATTTATTCACTGCTTCTAGATTTTCCATTTTTTTGGTGTGTAGCTGTTTGGATGGTTTTTAATGATCTTTCATTTTTCTGTGGTATCAGCTGTAATATATCTGTGTTTATCTCAGATTTACTTGAGTTCTTTCTTAGTCTCTGTCTTGTTAATCTATTATTAATCATTGTTTCATTCACTTTGCTCAACCACATTATCTTCTTTGCTTCCTTAAGATATGTCAGGCATACTTCTGTCTTGGGGCTTCTCATTTATTCTTTCCTTTGCTTACAACATTCTCCTTGAAATATTCAAGTGCCTCATTTTCTCAGTCCTTCAAAGTTTTTCTCACTTTCTCCCTTTCAATGAGGCTTTCTCTGTACTTTCCTATTTATCACTCATTAAAATCTAATATATTACATATTTTACTTTTTTGTCCTGTTTACATCCACCCCTCACCACTGGGTAGATATCACATAATCATCAAAATTAGTGCACAGGATTCTTCCAGATATAGAAAGTTTTACATATTCCAGATATTCATTCTTTATTGGGTGTATTATTTAAGAACATTTTCTCCTATTCTGTGGGTTGCTTATTAATGGTATACCTGTAATTTAATGTCATATATAAGAAATTATTGTCAAGTTCCATTTATAAGTTTTTCTGCTATGTTATTTTTTCTGAAACTTTGCTAGTTTTGGCTATTCCATCTAGTCTTTGAAATAGTTGGATTTAATTTTTGTATGGGGTGTTGCTAAGTATCCAATGTCATTCTCTTGCATGTAGACATTCCGTTTTCTTAATACAATTTGTTGAGTCATTCAAATTTGAAGTTGCATATTTTGGCTCATTAGAAACATCAACTACACATTAAGGATGCAAGGTATTTATGTCATAATTTGTGTCATTTGCATATAAATTTGACAAACCTACCCAATCTAGGAATTGATAGGTTCTAGGAACACAAAATTTTATATTTTAATGAGATAATCTTCATCTAGTAAGACAAAAAAAAAAACCTATGTGACAATTTAAAATAGGGCTGTGGATCTAGCTCAGTTGGTAGAGTGTTTGCCTAGTATTTGTAAATCTCCAGATTTGTCCCCAGTACCACATAAAACCAGACGTGATGCTATGCCTCTATAATCCCAACTTTTGAGAGGTGAAGGCAGGAAGATCAGGAGTTAAAGGTCATTTGCAACTACATAACAAGTTTGGGGTCATCTTGGGATAACAGTATAAGAAAAAAATATTAAAGTAAAAAAAATCTAGAGGACAGCGTTGTCATCTTGGCTTGGAGGTGCAGATTCTGAACAGAATGTCATGAACTTCAGACAGATCTTGGTCAGTTCAGAAAGAATGTTGATTTAGAGAGGCAGCTTGAATATGAGAGGGTACTGGTTCCAACTTTTATTTCTGGGTGCTATCCATCTTGGAGAACAGGCCCCTCTCTCTTAAAGTGACTAAGAGACTGGGAGGTAAGGCAGAGAAATACTATGCAAGCATTAAGACGTTGAATATGGCTCAAAGAGTTAAGCTTCTGCCTTCAAAACAGACAGATCTGATTTTGGATCCCAAAGCTACATAAAACCACAGATAGAAAATGGTGATGGCCTGCACTTCTGGCCCTGGAAGGCAGAGCCTGAGAAACCCCACAGCAAAGCAAAAAGGAGGTAGAACAATCCATGATGCTTCCTGAAGTCGTCTTTGGGCCTCCACAGATATACACAGTGCTGTCTGATAGACACACATGCACACATACAGACAAAAGAAGTTGAAGGTGACAAAAGAGAGTATGGAAAGAGTGAAATGGGAAGAACTGAAATAAAAGTGTTTGGTGGCTGGAATCTCAAAAGGAAGAAAGAACTGAGCTGAATGTGAATAGAGAATAGATGGGTGGCTCACAGGAAATGCATGTGGACAGCACTGGGATAAGGAAGAAAGGAAATAAAAAGGGGGCCAAAATCATCAAGATCCGCTTCAGGATTCTTAGTTATTTTTACATCTTGATGTCAAAGTGGCAATAGATGAGTTAAATAATAATAAAATGATTATTTATGAAACAAGTTGCTCAAGTGTTCTATCCTTGTTTAACAAAATGACCAGGCACAACAGTAGAGCTCTCGATGCTGTTTGTATGCTAATGAGTGTGCCAGTGCTTAGGCTCATTAAGCTCTCAGGCTTTCATCAGGGCTGTGTGCTTGCTGGCACATCCCTGTGATCAGTGGAAGACCCTCTAGTGGGATGTCTACACGTAGGTCTAATAACCACACTGATGCTCACGTTCCTCCAAGGTATTTTTCCACTGACGCGGTTCTTTCCGCTTAGGGACACCTCCTGGTTGCATAGCAGCCTGCAGATAGAGAGAAGATCATTAGAAGACATAAAACCACACTTAGGACCGTTTCTCAAATTCGTCTTTAAGATGAGTCAGTTTTCCTCCTTAGGGGGAAGATCAGAAGAATTAACTTAATGGAAATTCCTCTGTGTGAAAATGGAGTGGGAAAACAATATTTCTCTCTAATGAGGGCAAGTCAGCAAAATGAATGTATCATAAAGAATAATAGCATCCAAAGTCCTTTAGGGGTGAATTATCTCTCAACCGAAATAGGCAAAGCAGAGCCGAGAAAGCCAATGAAGGCAAAGCAATGCAGAGGAAGACAGTGGTTCTACTAGTGGTATTTATCAGCCTGAGGTAAGAAAGGTCACCAGGGCTCTGATGACAGAGAGAGCAGAGCTGGGCTTGATGTCACAGCCCCACCATCAGTGCTGGAGCAATGGCGATATGTGCTTCCTGCATGAGGGACTCCCCACTCACCAGTCTATAATCACCGACTGTCCGTGTCAACTTTCCAAGAGAAGAGAGGTTGTGGTGAACAGCTGACTTCCACATGTTCTCAGAGAGGCATTGGTATCTATCTAGTGGCTGTAAATTGTTGGATGCAATCAGTTCTCCCCAAGCCCAATTACCTCTAGGAATCATGCTTCGGTTGTGGGTCTTGAGAAACAGAGGAGCAGATCTGATTTGTGGTTGCCACATCAGATCGTAGGTTTCAGTCAGGCACTTTATCTGCTGAGGCAGATCACACATACAGAGGGATGTGGGAGCAGGAGAGAAACTGGCTAGAAAGGAGAACACGTGGAATAGGAATTAGGAGGGTGGGATAGGTAGTAAGGGATGAAGATGCATAAATTCATTGTATTTATATATGAAAGCTCCAAAGAATACAAAAAAGATTTCTGGTTTCCCTCAAGATAGTCTCTGTTTTTACCTGGACACCTATCTTGTGGCCTAGTGTAGGAAGGGATTCAATAATTGATGGGTTTGTGCCTTCGTATTAATTTTGACAACAGCACAGTACGTTGTGAAATGCAATGACCCATAATTACATTTTTCTAAGGTAGAGCACCTTTATTACACAACTACTCATTAAATACAAATGAAATAAAAGTTGGTATCAGCTAGAATTTTCAAAGCCAGGCTTCTGTAGTTCTAAGCTTCTCTAAAATCAACTTCCTTCTCCTTCTCCCTTTCCTGAACTTTCTTGCTTCTTCCAATCTTTCTCTCAACTGCAATGAACCTTTCTATAACAAATTCTTCAGCATAAGAAATGAAGTTCAGCCCTGAGATACAAAGCATGAATTTCCCGTGTTCTTCCACAGGGAATATTTTAGCTAGTATCTCTTACACACACCACATCCTGAAAAATGAATGTAAAGGTGTCATAGACTAAGACATAATTGGTCAATATGGCAATGATTCTGCATGTAAACACAAAGTTGAAACTTATGAAGCTGAAAATTTCCTGCATTATAATTTTTCAAGTTAGTGTACAAAGTCAGGGGTTCCAGCATGAAGCTGTGCATTTCAAACCATAGAAGCTTTAGATCAGGCAAGGACAGATGAATTCAGTACAACTTGAGAAACTGCTTTAGGGTCTGACTCCAGGTCGGGGTCTGCAGCTCATACACACCTCTTCTGTTAAAGAGCATTTTCCTGCCTCCATGGTTGACTGCTGCTGTATGTTCATGCCAATTGTCCAGCAGGGTTAGTACTTGGGAAGCATTCCTGGACCTATAAGAAGTTCAGGTTGGAGGACTAGCCAGAAACTTGACCAAGAACATCACAGAAAACCCATTAACTCAGTTGGAACAAGCAATTTCTATTTCAGAAAATGATGGTACATCACCATGATCCACATCAAGCCTCAGTGTTTCTGGTGGGATAGGCTAGATCTGTGATGAACAAGAGTCCAGCTGGCCAGAGCTGGTGGGGTCTTCTGCTGGAAGATGGGCTTATCTTATATGTGGGCTTCATTCACATGTACCTTGAACTAAGTAACAACCTTGAATTCAATAACAACTCCTTGTTTTACATGAAATCAGAATGAAAGGAATTTTCAAGATGCAACAAACTAAGTCTGATGAGAGTGTCTACTGAGAGAGCTCTTTTGGGCTTTTAGAAACCATAATAATCATATAGTCCAAGGATGAAGGGATCAGTTCTACAATCAGTTCAGGTACGACTTAAGCAAGTGAGGCATTTCTATAGTCTTAGTCTGAGAAAAGAAGTCAAGAAAACCAGAAACGAACTTGGAGGCAATGGATAGAAATCCAGTACTGATGAAAGAAGCGTGCTGGCCACGTCATGAGACAACTGCCTTGTTACAAAGTGGGCACAGTATCTGGCATCCTGAAGACCTGACTTTGCTATAGCCATATCCAGGAGGATGACTAACCACCACATGAACCTCTGCACACTTCCAAGATAGATGAAGAACTTGTGTGGCGCCTATATGTTATAGCCTGTAGGCCAGAAGTGGACTGAGATGTGTGCCTAAGCTATTCCCACCACAATTATTCTGCACGTTGCTAATAAACTCATGACAAAAGGACCTGTAGGAACAAGGGACTTTACTTTGGTTTACAATTGTCAAGTTACAGTTCTTAAACTGTCTTAGCAGGAGACACTATACCAACACCAGGGATCAAGGGAACTGGCCACACTATAACCACAGGACTGCTGAGAAAGGAGCAAACTTCCCTTGCCAGACAGTATGTCTAAGTATGCTAAAAATGCCAACTCCCTGAATAATTTCCTCTATCTTATCTACTTGCCTAGGACATGGTCCCACCCATTAGGAGCAGGGCTTCCTCATCAAATCAGACAAATCCCTGCAGGCTTGCTCAGGGTTTAACTCAACTAACTACTAATTCTTTACAAATATGCCCAGAGCCTCAGCCTTCAACTGCCAAGTTGACACCAGTAGTTAGCTACTACAGTATCCAAACTACAGACTTCACATATCATACACATACAGAGAGGCCATGGAGACATAAGGTATGATTTATGATTTCTGAAAAAATATTGTTTTTAATAAGCAACTAAAACAGAATGTTTTTTCTACATAGTACCAACTGGCCAGAGTTCTGTGGTATTGCTTCATTTGTGATCAAAAATATTTGGATGATTATAAAGCCAAAGATGTCGAACCAGGAGATAACAAGGTAGAGAATGATTAATTACAGCAAATGAAGAGAGCACTGGACTTATTTCTAGAGCAATTAGTGCCCTGTGTAAAGGCAGTATGAGGATTTTATTCCATACATGTTCACTTAGGAAACATTTTCAAGAATGCAGCCTTCCTAAGTTTGCTTAGTTAAGATATACATGTATTCACAGAATATGTGTTCACAACCTTAAGATGGTAGACACAACTACTTTGGGGTATCAGCATTGCACTTAGCAAGTTTGCCCCATCTATCTCTACCATTTTATTTTTGCATATGCTACAGCCTCATATTTTCCTTCTAGTTCTACCAGTTGAACGAGTGCATGGGTTCAGAATAGCATCTGGCATATAACAAATGACAGTGTATGACAGGTGAGAGGACCGAGTGCAGCTAGACCCTGGGAAATTACGGAACCTTTGGGACTGTGGTCTCTCTAATAGAAGTTAGTTGGTGGGGGTTGGGGAAGGGCTCTCTGTCTCCTTATCAGCCAAGAGATGTACCGTAAATGCTCCCGTCACAATAGATGTAGTCAGGTGGAGCCATAAGTAAATCCGTCCTCCCCTAAAATGATGATAATGCTGCTGCTGCTGATGATGATGATGATGGTGATGATGACAATGATGCTGAATGATGAACCAACTTTACCCTAGGTGCCTGAAAGAATGAGTTGGATTGGCTTGGTGACCTTGGTTTTCTTCAAGTTTTTCCATTTAGTCCTAACTGAAATAGACGAGCAAGCAAGCAAAGAATAAATGAAGGTATCAAGGCACCAGTTTCTCCCTGAAGACACCCGCCTTGCACTGCTAAAACAGTGTGTGGTGATAAGCGTGAGACCCTGGAGCCAGCATGCCTAGGTTCTCTGACAACTCCATCATTTGCTACCTTTGTGAACCTGAGCCTCTTACGTAGCTATTCTATGCCTTGATTTATTTATCAGCGAAATGTGACTGATAACTGTACTAGTTTCATAAATTATCCACACTGAAGAAATTAACACGTATACTGTATTCTTCTTAGTGCCACTTAACACTCACTAGTGATTATAAATTGCCAGTATTTTGTGTTTACCATTATAGTACAATATCATCGCCTAATCTTCTAAAACATCTACATTCTTAATCCTCATGCTAACCATTGAGATAAGTATTGTCATCTTTTTTTTTTTTCTCAGAATGAAGCATTTTTTTGGGGCAGGGAAACAAGGCATGAAGAGATTAGACCTGCCTCACCTTCTCCCAAGCCAGTATGTGATGGAATGTGCCCCAGGGCTGTGATCTCAACCACTGGGCCACAGAATGACTCCTTCCATGTGGGATGCAGTCTCTGTAGTTTCCCACAATGCTCGCCGTTGGCAAGGGGTGTACACATGGTGAACACACTCCTTTCTATCTCCCCACTTCCCATTTTAATCTCCTTCAGATGATTTCCCTGACCCTTGCATGCATTTGAATTTGAGAATCCTAGCAGAATAGAGTACATATGCCAAATAACTGGCTTGAAAGTGCTGTTGGTAAAGCACTCCTCCCAAGGAGACTTTCATGACAAGCCAAGGAACAGAGAAATGTGTTTAGGGGGACATACTTTGGTGTGGTAGGGCAATCTATGACAGTGAAGTGTGATTCCAGACTGCAGTAGTATCAAATCCACTAAAACTTAGAAATGGAAATTTCGGATCTCCTAAAACTGACACACTGAAGACAGAAACCTGATATTAACTAAGCCCCTCAGGCAATTCTGTTATAGGCCAAATTTGGCAAACCCTACCTTAGAAAGCCATGTTCCTTTATGAAAGCAAAGCTAAGACTTTGATGGGAAGGTCTAAGCATATCTTCTCTTCCAAAGCTGTCTGAGAGAAAGATGTGGAAAACATCTCAGAAACACCCTACTGAAAGGATTAGTTGAGGACAACATGGTTTTGTAGTGAAGCCATCAGGATAGAATGGTAGCAATTGCGTGCTTAGGTAATTAATTAATTGCACTTTTAATCCATGCCATAGAAATGGTGTGCCTACTACATGATGAACCAATTAGCATTTGGGGACTGATTGCTCAAAACAATGATCTTAATTTTTAAAAAGTTGTTATTGTCTGGCAATACTTAGGTAAAAGTTCCAATTTCTGCAGAGGACAGCACAAAGGACAACATGTGTCCACGACTCTGTCATGGGCAGCTTGATGGTCGGAGCATCTGAAGGCTGCTTCAAGTAATTAGAATTGGGAGTAGTCTAGTAATTAGTAATTACAATTATTTATTACTATATAATATATAGTGTTAATATATAAATACATATAATTACTAGTAATTACTAATACAAAATAATTAGTTGGGAGTTGGGTTGTAGTTGACAGAAATACAGCTGAAACTAGCTCCAGTGAAATAATAAAGGCCTTACAGAAGTTGGGGCTGGGGAAAGAGCTCAAGGTTTAAAGTCTTTTCCTCTCAAGCAAAAAGACCCAAGTTCATATCTCCAGGTCACACATAAAAATGCTAGGAAGATACGGTGGCAGGCTGCAATTCCATCCCTGGAAGGCAGAGTCTAGGAAAGCCCAGAGCAAAGTAATAAGGAGGCAAAGTGATCCAGGATAATTGCCAATGCCACCCTTGGGTCCCTACTGGCACATGTACTCAAGTGCCCTCTTACACACACACACACACACACACACACACACACACACACACACACACAAACAGAGAAAAAGGAGTCATTTTGACAATTATATTCATAAGTGAATACAATTTGGTTTATGGAATGAATGAGGATATGCAAGCATATGAGAGCTATCTGCCTTCCTAGTAGTTGAGCACATCCTAATTCAACTGTTACTAACTTGCCTTGGATCTTAGGAAGAAAGAAGTTCATGAGAAACAGAAGATAAAGGCCAGGAGAGAACGGTCCAGAGGAAGGAGCAGGGGCGTGGCACAGGGCTAGGACATGTTCACTGGCAAGGCTCCTTGGGTTGGTGTAAATTTATCCTGTCTGGGCTGTGCCCTATGTCAGCCTCCCTGTTCTACTCTCCGACAATGGGCATTTGGAATCCTTGCAGCCTAGTCCATTGCCTAGGAGAACCCATCAGCCAAATTCACTGGGAAGAAAAGAACACCCTGGCGCTGTGGGACAGGAACAAGAGTGACCAAGATGTGTCATGTCGTGTTCTTCATACCACTGAATGAATGGCGTTAAAAGCACAATGTGTGACTGGAGGAGTGTTGTATAATGAGAAGAGTATTCTATCACATGAAGTATATTGCATCATCACAGGAGCCAAGGGATATTTAACTAAGATGTCCCAATTCTCATGTTAAGGAATTTGGACTTTTTCTGTCAATCATGAGAAATTGAGTGGATTTAAGAACAGGGATGATAGAAGTAGACTTGTATTTTACAGAAACCAACTCTGGTTGTTGTATGGAGATCTTAATTATTTCAGTGTTGAAGACCATAGTTGATAATGTCCTGGAAATGTCTTCAATTACTAGTGACAGATTTTTTTTTACTTATAAAACTGATAACTAACACCTATAGTTTTCTAAGGTAAATATTTATGAAACTTGCACTGAAGTATCAGACAAGCTAATGATCTGTGACAGAAGACTAACTTTTTGAATGTGTAAGACTATGTATATGTTGAACAGAGTTGCATTAAAACCCATCGAGCTAATTAAATCTAATGACAAAAATGAGAGCGCTCAGATTAATTCAAAATTTGAGAGAGTGTTGGTGTTAAAATGTATTCCGATTGTTGGTCATACTATTTAATGTTCCATTGTGTGTGTGTTTGTGTACAGTAGACAAGCACTGACATAACATTCATCTGTACAACCATCCTTTTATTTTATCAGTGGCCTATGTATAGAAACATTTTGTGAGTCAAACAAACATCTCTAATAGAACATTAGAGCTGAGAACAATAGGATTCCTAATTTTTTTTTATAAATTTATCTATAATTACACAAACTCAGTCAGAAGAAAGCCTTGGATCATGAACTTAAACTTAATTATTTTTCCCATTTGTATGTATGTGTATATGTGTTTGCATGTGTGTGGACACACATACATGTGTGCATGTGCATGTGAAGAACCAAGATTGATATCAGAATTCATCCTTGATTATTCTTCCCTCTGATTCTTTTGATGTGAATCTTCTAGTTGAACCCAAAGATTATCAATAGAACTAGTGTCCCTAGACAGGTTGTTCTGGAAATCCCTAGTCTCTGCTTTCCCAGACTGGAATTTTAGAGGCAGATGGTCCTCTCATTGTACATTTTACATGGGAGACAAAGATCCAAAATCTGGTTCTTTTGTACCCAAAATCTGGTTCTTTTGTTTATGTGGAAAGTGCTTTAACCAAGAGCCATCTCCTTGGACCCCCTAAATGGATTATAAGTACTGGTTTGCAAAACTAGTTCCAGACTATCTACAATTAATTACTTCACATATATGCTTGTGGGGCAGCGAGACCTTGTGAGAACAGGGAAATGTGCCTGGCTCTTGTGTTATGGAGAAGATACCTTACTTCTTTCTTTTACCAGTCAGTTCAGTTAGGCCAGTTCCCCATCCCCCTCCCGTGCCTCTGGTTTGCTGTTGTTCTTGCCACATCAGGGCAGATTAAGACACATCTGCCCAAGAATGGAAAAGAAAAGATTGCACACTCAATCACTGAAGCTTTGTAAGAGGAAAAAGAGAAGGACTCTTTCAGAGGAAATGGAAAACAACAAATGATTAATGTGTGGGGAAGATGATGGATAAATGTAGTTCTTGAAAATAACATAAAAATGTCACAATGTCCTTAGGAACCAGGCTGTTTTGCCTGCAACATCCCGGTCAGTAGCAGCAGTGAGCAAAAGCAGTTTTCCTGCATATCTTCTATGTTAGACTTCTCTTGAGTTGAGGATCTTGGCTCTAATTAAATTAGTTGCGAGCTTTAGAAATCTCACAGTGACATGTTGTTTTTGCTCTTGCCCCTCATGGGTGGAATCTTCAGGCATTCCCAGTCCTTTCCATTCAGTGCATGCACACTTCTCCTTTCTGGATCTCTGTATTTATGGAAAGGTCTTTCTCCTCCAAGAAATTTGTGTCACCTTTATCCAAGGAGAAAGCCCTTGCCCCTCTCCTCACTTAGGATTGCAAGGATTGCGTGGTTCACAGCAGGTCAACTGGATGATAAGTTATGAAATCCAAAATTGCTAGGTACTCAGACTTCGGCCAGTGGGATACAAAATGTGCTCTCGTGTTTGGCTTTCTATAATTTTCCATGATCATAGAATTCAGATTCTTGTGGAATGGCATCAGTCACAAAAAAGCAGAAGACTTCAAAATCAAAACCAGCTTGGCTTGTTCAAGGCAATCATGTGACAGGAGTGTCGTGGACAGCAGGGCTCTGAGGCATGAGCTCATACATGGTTATCACCTACTGGCAAGCAAATGTCACTCACATGGATGCGGAACTCGATTTATGTTTCTTTCAAAGTCAGCAGTCCTCAGATAAACCAGCTCCGTGGCAAGCCTGCCACTTCCTACCCTAGACCTTGCAGGGCCTTCTTTTCAAACATTTATGAGCTACATAAAACTTCAGCATGCTTTCTCAAGTGAATCATGATGACCCTGGATGAGAAAGATAGGTCCACAAACATGAAAATATTAATTAAAAGGAAATGGACTAGGACATATGTCACTATGGCTAGAAGGAGATTGCATTCCTATTCTTAATATAACTCAGAATACGCCAACTCTCAGTAGGAAGGGGGATTAAATAATGTCCATTAGCACAGGCTGTTATCCAACTTTAGAGAAGAAGACATGGAAGAGCAGAAGCTAAGAGCAGAGTCTCAACTTAGCTGAAGTCAACTAAAGACACCAGAATTCGAGAATGTCCAGTGACAAAGTGAATAAAAAGGAACATAAAATAAAAAGTGTTTCCATCAATTCTTATGATGGGTCCAGTGGGTGTCGCATGTTGCCTTACTGACAAAAGTCAAGTGAAACTAAGGATTGGACAAATATGTGCTAACATAAACCTTCCCCAGCCGGTGGAAGTAACCCAAATGTCCATCAGCAGATGAATAGACAAACAAAATGTGATACATACATATATACATGATGACATTATGTCTGATACCACAAATGAATGAAACTTTGGGTTATTATTACATTGAATGAAGTCCAAATAGTGTACTATTCTATTTACAGGCTATATCTAGAATGGTCAGATTCACAGAAACAGAAAGTAGAATGGTGGTGGCCAGGGCCTGGGGAGCAAGAAATGGAAAGGTATCGATTAAAGGGTGTAGAGCACCTGAGAACTCATGTCATTCTCTCTGGAATATAGATATTATATTTCTATCTAAGAAATTATATATGTGAAATTATATATGTGAAAAAAGAAATTATATATGTGAAAAAATGTGTACTCATTACATATATATGTATCTATATTCTCATTATATATACCTGTTATATATATTTCTTATATGTATAAGTGTAGAGTTAAAATTGCAATTTTTTTGCAAATTTTAAATTTTGACATGAGCTGAGTATCTCTCCAATAAAGACATATGATGATGCCTTACTATTTTTATTTTAAGGATACATGCTAGAATATGTATCATAGTTATTTAATCTTTATAGTATAAATGGAAATACAAAACAATAATAAGTGAAGCCTATTAAATTTTCAGGAAGTAGATCAATTTAGAGAAACTTTTATGAAATGGAAAGTGAATATTCACAAATGTGTCCTATGAGCCAGAATTATTTCAATGCCCAAACCAGGCAAGGATAGTATAGCAAATGCAATTATAATCTAAAACTATTTGCAGACATATATACAAAACATTGAATAAAATATTAACAAACTAAATCTTTGATTTTGTCTTTAAAAAAAGTAAAAAATGATTGCAAAGGAGCATAATGGAATTCTTAAAGAAATAAAAATGATCTGTATATGATCATAATACCACTATTCATGGTAATTTAATGTCAAAATTCATTATGTTCTATACTATGAAGTTTAAACCTTATTGTATGACAAGTACACCACAACAAACCAATTTTTTTAGCAAGTGTGTGTGTGTGTGTGTGTGCGCGCACGTATGTGTGTCCCAGGCCTAAACTAATGTTTTTACCACAGAGGTCTGAACCCCCACTAGAGTAGATAACAGGGGAAAACCTGGTGTCCATAGAAGTGGACAGGAAGGAGGGTGGAAGGGAGTGGGATAGATTGATGAAGTGAGGGGAGGGAGGGAGAGAAAAGAAGAGAAAGAAGGAGGAAGAGAAGGAGGAGGACAAGAATAAATACTTAATCTGCTTGTGAAACTAGGAAAAAATCATTAATAAAAAGGTGTAAACTATGCTTAGAGAATTCTTTATACATTTCAAAATAAATTTATTAACAACTCACATGAACCAAAGAAAGTATTTTACTCAAATAAGGACTATCCACTCCAAACTTATATCAGTCTTCTTTTCTTAGTGAGAAATTATGCTTTTAAAATAAGAAAAAAAAAAGGAAAAGAAGACATTTGATATTTCTAGATAATATATTTGAATATTCAAAATAATAGAATGAGAAGCAATGATAGAATTTAGCAAACTGTCTTGGCAAAAGAGCAAGCTAGAAGACAGATTTGCATGTACACAAGCCAGTAAGAAATAAAAGGAAACAATTTGTAATAGCAATAAAAATGAAATGTTTAAGAATAAATATAAAAAAGATGTTTGAGTCATATGCAGAAATTTTAATTAATTATATTGGAAGAAAAGTGAAAAATAAATGGGTTTCTTCTAGTTCAAGAATAATGAAAAGATTCAAGATCATAAAGTGTCAAGTGTCTCCACGTTAATGTCATTTCCATTACATTTTCAACTGGCTTGCACTCATCAGACTGCTCCTAATATTCTGGATATGTAAGGTCAAGTGAATAATGAACATTAGTGCATCTGAACTCTTCCCTAAGTTATCAGTACTTATGAGGTAATAAACATACATCATTAGATGCAGGATAGAGAACCTAGAAATAAACCTATACGTCTATGTAATTTTTTTTCATTATAGAGTAATATCAAATCAGTCGCAGAGAGCTATTACTAAATGATGCTGGGACAATTGACTATTCACATGGAAAAATGTTAAGTTATATTCTCAAGCACTACTCCACATGTAAAGTTAATTTCAGTTTTGTTATGAATATATTGAAATGTGAAAGGTGAAAAAATTGAAATATGAAATGAAGTAAATATGGATACTCTTTATTTGATCTTGGGATAGGAAAAAAATGATTTAAGTGAGAAAAAACCACACTCATCATAAAAGTCAAGTCGACAGCCTCTTTAAAAGTAATAAAAGGAAAGAAAAACCACACACCACGAAGATGGAATTTAACTTTTATTTCAGCCTAAACACTTCTTTGTCTTGTGGTTGTAACATTCCACTTCTACTAGGGATAGTCTTGCTTTGCGGTGCCACTTGAGAAGGGAAAAGCCGTTCCATACACAGTAGCATTCCTAAGAACAGAAAGGAATGGAGCTGGAATATGATGGAAGAGTTCTTGGGGGTTCTGCCTGGCTCAATAAAAAGAATCCTCAGGAAGTCAGGTCTCCCTTCAGTGAAGAGAAAAGTTTATCAGAAGTAAAACCACCAGTGAGAACTACCTCTGGCCTCATAAGCATGAATCCACACAACTGGAAGTGATCAAGGTGTTCTGAGTGTTACAGGCAGAATTTCCCTCTCCCCCAACAAGGCCACCAATTGTTAAAGTTCAGAGATTCTACATCTACTCTCTTAAAAATGTTCAGGCATGAGTTGGGAGTAAGCTCAAGGTTTAAAGCCTTTGCCACTCAAGCAAAAAGACCTGAAATCAGATCCTACTTAAAAATATTGGGAAGGTATTGGGGTGGGGGAGCCTATAGTTCTGGCCCTGGAAGACAGGACCTGGAAAACCCCAGATACAAACCATAAGGAGGCAGAGCAATTCAGGATGATTTTCAGTATCACTCTTGGGCCGCCACAGGTGTGCACGCGGACACACACACACACACACACACACACACACACCAATAAATAAATAAATAAATAAATAAATAAATATGTGTGCAGACATGCTACTGAGAGGATGCTGGAAATCTCTTATTTGTGTTATCAGTAGACTCCCTGAATCCATCTTAAAAGTACAATTGCTTCTGCTAGAACTCTGGCCTAATTTATCAAATATTGGCAATACGGTATATTAAAAAAATCTGGAATGAAAGAAAAAGAAATAAAAATAATATATTTTATTAACAAAACATGATCATAATAACTGCAAAGGAATTTTTATGACAAGAAAAGTCACCCTTACCCTATTGTCTTAAAACTCATTTGACTTTAGCTTCGCTCCTCAGTGCATTTGACCCTCTGTGTGCTGAAGTTTTTCTGTACAGTAAAATACGGTGGTGGCAAGAAACATTCTCAGTGGTGGAGGTTTGGGAGAAAGGCTGGCTCAGAGTGTGGGTAGAGGATTGCTGAGTGACATCTGTGGCAGAAGATTCCTAAAAAGCGTTGGATGAGAAAGGTTAGGGATGGTGCAGGAGGGAAGGAACTGGCTGAATCGAGGCACAGAGTTGGACAAAATACCTGCTGTGTGCTGGTTTCCTACTGGCCGGGATGCCCTTGGCCTGATGGAACGGACACCTCCTTCTTGAGCAGAACCCCATCTCTTGTCACTTTCTGAGATTTTCCTCTGATGCTCTCACACCCTCCTCACTGCTCTGCCTCCTGGACCTCTTCCCAAGGGAAATCCCGCCAAGTGAGCCTCCTTTTATTGCAGTGGGACCAGACATACTCCCCGCTCCAGATGTTGCTGGCATCAGTTGAACAAACCTCGTGAAAAGCGCAAAGCCAAGCACAAAGCCCAGATTAAGTATTTCAAATGTGTTCTCTCTCTCTCTCTCTTTCTCTCTCTGAGAACTAGGACAGGGGTCTCAGTCTTCTTCATGCCTCTCTCAGTCATAGCTGCATAGGGAGATATTAAAAGTCACAGTCCCCAAGCAGCTGTTCCGCAGGATTGTGGAAGAATACTGTCAGCCCAGCAGAGCCCAGTGAATCCTCCCTAGGGGATAGGCACAGGCCTTGGGAACTGGTGCATTAGAAGCTCAGTATGGTAACTACTGCCTGCTTTTTTTCTAGAAGACACCATGAATCTAGAGAGGTGAAGAAGGGGCTTTGAGATATGCATTCTTACTTTGAGATAACAAAACTCATTAGTATAGTATAGACAAATCTCTTAGCTAATAGAAAGATCTGTCCAGACTGGGAGAGTAAACATCGCCAATGATATCAGGCTCATAGTGCTTCAGATAAACCTACCTATAAGTCAAGATAGCTTCAGTGTCTCACATCTCAATCCCCCAACTCTTGAATGGACATGCTAATCTAACTCTGTGAGGAGTCTTCGCTCGGCTCTCTACCCCATCTTGTCAAACTCATCTTGATGACTCCTCTGGGAAGCCTTCGTGAACCGTCACCCCCAAGTCCAAGTTCCCACAGTTGCCCCAGCTGTGATAAGTGTCTCTGTCTTCCTGCCACCTAGACTTCGGGATCCTCTGAAGTAAGAACTGTGTTTTGTCTACCAGAGGGCTCCAAAGAGCTGACCGGCGTGTTCTCAAAGACTTCAAGATTAATAGTTCCCATCAAAATCAAAGTGGAGAAAGAAAGTTGACAATTATGTGTGCGTGAAAGAGTTAAATACTCTTCTGAGAGCACAATGATGGAGGAGCATGTGGAAGCCGTAACCCCCAGCTCTGGTTCTTGATCAGTGAAGGGCTGTGGGAATTGTGCACTCAGCATTCCTTCCTTCCATGAATGTTTGCGGAGGTTTGTATCAGTGCATTACTGATCCATGTCCACCTCACAGTTGTTTCTATCCCTGAACACCAAGCAGCTCTAGTTGAAGAAATTGAAAGGCTTATCCTACTCCAACCAGCAGATTAGAGGTCCACCCCCTACATCCTCTCTGGTGGTTATTTTTTTAAAGCAAGGTTGTCCCTGTCACCATGAGTTCGACCATATTTTTCCATGTTTCTTCCATAGTGACATGTCTGTTGTGTGTCATTACTAATATTTTTCAAGAACTAGAGCAATTTCTAAAGAATATACATAGAATAGACGATGAGGAGATATTCCAGGATTGGTATTTTTTTCCTGTAAATAACCAGAAGGTTAATGTTTTAGATTTTCTTTTATCACAGTAACTGAACTCAGTGGTCATGGGCATTATATAAATTAATGGATAAGGATGGGTCTCAAGACTATTTTATTGGTTCATAGCTTGCTGACTCCTGAATTAGAGCAACATGAGCCTGTCTTGATTAAAATAGGCTACCAGGGTGCCCTGGGCTGGCTCCTCTGGAGAACAGTCCTGAGGGTAGTTGGTCAGGAGGACAGCAGATCTATAGCAATTCCATAGTTCTTCCCTGACTGATGCTCCACGGACATGCTGGAAGTGAAAAGAGGAGGGAGGGCTGATAAAGGGAGGAGGAGAGGGAAAATAAGATTGCATAATAGAAAGGGAACTCCAGATATGAGAGAATGTCACAGAGGAGGGGGCTGGGAAGAAGAAGGTGGCAGAGGACCTCTGCTTTAGCAAAAACGTCTTAACTAAGGTCTCAGGGGAGGGGGGATCATTGCTCCAAGACCAAGATGTTGTCTTGCAGCAGCTCCTGATCAACGCTTCCAGGACAAAACTTCAACCAAGACAACTCTCCACTGGTCCTGGATCTTAAACGTTAAAGATCTGGTCCATTCTTTGTGTCCTCACAGATTTTTGGCCCCCATCCCCAACTTCATTAAAGCTGAGAACCTTTCAAATGGACGGAGTCAACTAGGCGGCGTGCTAAGGAGTATCACAGATCCTGTTGGCTTTTCTAAGGCTGCCTGAATCCTGAATACATCCAAGTTTGAATGTGTTTGTTAAAGAATTATGCTTCTGGCGAGGCTTTACTCTCTTTGAGAGAAAAAAATCTGTGATCCTGTTTCTTCAAACCTGGCCCTGCTCATCACCGCACCAGAGGCGCGCTCCAGAAGTATTGAATTCTGGGCTTGTCCTACTCTCCGTTCACAGGAAGTAGCACTCAGCGGCTTTTTACTTTCTCTTGGGAGTCTGCATTTCTCCCTGCTGACAATTCTGCTTTATTTGCTGTCGACAGAAACAGCAACCAGCTCAGTGACCATGTCCGCTTAAGGCTATTTATACCATGCAGAGCTTCATCAAGCCTGTGCAAGGACTTCAGGTGAACGGATGCACAGAGCTTGGTCTCCACACCTAGGGATTCTAGGCGACTATTGCTCCCAATGAATCACCTTAGTGACAGAGTGGACTTCCAGGGTCCTTCTCCTCTCTTTTCCAATGGCTATGTCTAAATGCTCGTGATTCCTTAAGACTCGAGTACTGAGCGCGGCGGCATTAGAATAGTAGGACCTTTTGGGTGATCATTAGGGATTAGTGTTGGTATTTAAAGAAGACCTCAGAAAGCTGCCTTGCCCCTTCCAATAAGGCCCAATAGAAACATGCCATCTATAAACCAGAAAGCAAACTCTCCCCAGACATTGAATCCACAGGAACCCCAGTCCTAGACTTTCCAGCCTTCTGAATTAGAAGAATTTCTGCTGTGTCATTTATGGTTACTCAGATCAATCTATTTGCTGGAGTCCAGCCAAATGGACCAAGACGCTTGTCAACACAGTTATTCCACAGACGGCAGAGGATGGCTGAGGGCTTAAGAAGGTTACCCCTGATGACTGAGCTCTATTTCCCTCACCTGACATATTTAACTATCAGTGACTTTAGGCAAAGTACTTAACCTCAATGAACTATAGCTTTCTCCTTTTAAAATTAGCCTATTATATATCTAACTTGAAAGACTGATGTGAGGATTAGTTTGAAATAATCTGTGAACTTCTTAGGATAATAAATGTTTCTTTTTCTTCATTTTTTGGATTAGTGTCACATGGACGTGGGAAAGACAATGCAGGGACAATCCCGCCAGAACCAGAGACCCTCTCTTGCTTTGGCTGTGTGTATTATACCATGAGATTGCCTTCGGCACATGTGTAACATGAAGCTAGAACAAGGTGAAGCTAGAACCAAGGTGGAGAATGGTATCTATCGGTCATTTTTCTCTCAAAGAGAGTAAAGCCTCGCCAGAAGCATAATTCTTTAACAAGCACCTTCGAACTTGGACGTGTTCAGAATTCGGGCAGCCCTAGAAAAGCCAAGCTCAGAAGGGTTTGTTCTCCTCATTCTTCAAAGGGAAGAGATGAGTCACACATGTGAGTCATTTTGTGGAAGCCTGGACAAGGACCGAAGGCTTGAAGTACCAAGGGCCAAGGATGTCGCCACTCCAGAAGCACTTGTGATTTCTCCAGTCACATCCAGCTGAGACCTGCAGACTTGGACTCACTCAAGTTAAAGCCTAGGAATCTCTATTCCTAGCATTTTCTTTATGCACTTCTGATCTAAATCACGGATTTGAAAGTCATCGCTTTTGAGTCTAAACCAGTGGCATCTCACTTACTTGTGAGGAAATGAACAGAAACCTTCTCAAGTCTGTCTGGGTCCCATTCCTTAGATTCTTATTCACTACGGTTAGGCTCATCACTGTGAATCTGACTGAAAGTTTCTGATGTCATCAGCAGTTCTAAACCATGGCTACACATTAAAATTATCAGCACAGCCTGCACTCTAGACACTGAAATCAGAGTCCCCAGAGATGGAACTTGGCACCAGCATTAAAAAAAAAAAAACTATCCCCCATGTGTGATCATTCCTAAGAATGAGTGGTCTACTTAATGACATAGTCAAAGGCACATCTCTCTAATACCTACTGTAATCACAAAGATTATAAACAGGAGGGAAGGGGAAGGAGGACCACCCCCCAGAAAAAAGGAGAGAAGGGATCAGGCTTCAGGAGAGAAAATAGGTCACCATCAAGTATTGCATGTAAATAGCGAGACATCTGGTGAAGCTCACTCTCACTTCTCTTCCTGGTCACCTGTGACTGAAGAGGTTTGATTTCACCAATCAGGGAGGGTATAGGGTCTATCAGATAGATGGTAACCATCCTGCAAATGGGACACTGACCCCCCCCCCACACCCCACTGTGGTCTCCTATTCCTATTCCATCTACCTTTGAGTCTCCTCTTATATTAAGATCTTCACTTAAACAGCTTTTTATCTTTGGTTAGGAGGTGACCTTCAATACTAATCAGGATGGAACCAAGGGCAGTGCAGGAAAAGCAAAACTGAAAACAACAACAAACCATAATTCAGAACACCAAAGACCCTACATTAATCACCTAGAACCAGACCAGCCAAATCTCTCCCCATCCTAAAGCTCAGGGAACCTTGCAGAAGAGGAAGTGGCAAGATTGTAAGAGCCTAAAGATGGGGAGGCCCAACAATATGTAAGATACTCCACACAAGTTAGGGCTACAATAGCCATAATTGGACTTTACATGACCTGCGCAATGGCTGACATGTCAATGACCCCCCAAAGTTTAACATGGATCACTGGAAGTAGGATCTTTAGAGGCAAGGGATTAACAGTCATAATAGAGTTTCCATACTAACAGGCTGAGTCCTTACACCTCACTAAGGTGGAGGACTCAGAGAGAGGTTTGGCATTCACACAAAAGGATGTTCCAGCGGATGGGAGGGAGAGGGGTGGTGAAAGGAAGGAGAAAAGGTGTGGGGAGAATGCAAGGCGGAACTGGGGAGGGGTGGAGAGAGGCAGAGGATGGGGTACCTATTGAGCTTGTATGACTGTGAAAAAATAAAATGAGAGAGAAAAAAAACAATCAGTGGTTTAGTTCTGGGATCGGAAAAATAAAACAAGGTCAAGGTCTAGAAAATATTTTAGACTTTATGGGCCATATGGCCCCTGTCAAACTACTTGTGTAGCCATTGTAGTGCGAAAGCAACCACAGACAACTAAATGAATAGATGCAGCTGTTTTGATAAAAAGCTGAATTATAAAGTTAGGTGTGGTGGAATAATTTATCCACAAGACACATAATATGCCGACTTCTGGTCTAGATTAGTGACCCTCAAACTATCTGTGTTCCATGATCATTTTTAAAAAACTACTGGTATAGACAAAATATAATAAAAATAAACTTGAAAAATGAAATTAAAAAGACAAGTGTAAACCCACTGATTGCACAACTGGATGTTAGCCATATGGGATTGCTGCAAGAGTTTCTAAATGCACTCAATTTCTTTTTTTTAATATTTTTAAAATTTTTTATTATTTAGTCAATTGTGCATGTATGCATATGTGCACGTGTGTGTATGTATGTGTGTGTGAAGAACCACGGATGAATTCAGGAACCACCATGGACCACCTCCACCTCCTCCTTGTTTACTCTGCCCTGGGATTCTAGGAGAGAATGACAGCCAGCTCCCTCACCAGCCAGATGGGTGTGAGTTGTATTACTTGTGAGGCTTTGGGACACCAACTTTGGGGACTCTCCATTTCTTCGTCCACTAAACAAGGACATGTGTGCTTGCCTACTGAGTTAGGAAGAATCACAGGTGAATGAAGACATTAAGTGCCTGGCACAAAAGAAGTGCCCAGCAAGCGGTAAACTATTGCTTTTTTCTCACATAACTTTTATTTGACATGTAATTCACCCATACAATTTATTCTTTTAAAATGAATAATTTGGTAGTTTTTAATTGTACAGCTATAGTCACTGTCTAATTTCAGATTAGCAATATTTCAAAACCATTTGACTCCAAACCCTCTTTTCCTTCACACTCCAAAGGTGACCATAACCAAAACAGGATCGAGATAAGGCAGAGGTCACACCAGGCAATGCTTAGCATCATCTCTTGGGAGTTTCTTTCCAAAGTCTCACCCTGGACAGCAGCTGCTTATTCCGTCTTCTCCAGACCCCAGCCTAGGCAGCTCTCCTCCTTACCCTCCTCAGAGTTTCACATCCAAATGTCTCCTGACTTCCACATTCTTTCCCATGCTGGGAAGAGTAGCACATTCCCTCAGTGTAGACTTTTTGCTAACTCTTACCGCTTCATCATATCAGAGTTGCTTTTTTGAGATCTATACTCAATTCTCATGTGAAGAAAGTCTTGCAGAGGGCTCTCTGGCCACAGCTACATTTCTCACACCCCTTGCTTCTAGAGTCACATAGACTAGATAGAGTAGACTCTGTCACTGGGAAGCGGGCAGAAACAATGTCACTTCCAGGGCAAAGTGATTAAGGAGTATATCTCCTTTACCTTCTTGTTCCTTGTCTGACATCTGAACACAGCGGACTCAGATTCAAGCAAATAGGCAAGCACCACAGGACGTTATTCATTGAGTGCCTGATAGAAATTGACATGAACAAAAGATAAGTGTATTCTGTCTGTGCTGCTGAGAGTTGGAGAATTTGATTGAGTTTTACCTGACATACATTTGAGTTTTACTTGACGTACATTTTATATTCTCAGAAGCATTCAGAAAGAGCATGGCTACATTTTGTCATATGTTCAAATCCTGTTATGATACACCCCATCTCATTTAAACCTAGGACCTGAAAGGAGTCTGCCACCCTTGCCCATACCCTCTGTCATGGTTTGAAATGTGAGTCGTCCCCACAAGTTCATGTGTTTGAATCTTTAGTTGTTTAGGAAGGATGGTCACGGCACTTTTTAGAGGTGGAGCATTTTGGGAAGAAGACAGTCACAGGGGGTGGGCACTGAGGTTGGTTAGGTCCTCCCTGTTTGCGTGAATGAGTCTGCTCTTAAGTTTGCAACAGCTCTCACCCTCCATGATGTCTGCGGTGAAGTAAGCCACCTCCAGCTTTTGCCAGCCAGCCGTGCTTTTCCTGCCATGAAGGGTTGTGTACCCCCTCTGGAGCCGTAAGCTAAGTAAATCTCCCCTTAAGCTGGTTGAGCCCGAGCGGTGTCTCACAGCAACAGAAAACAGTAACTGCTACACCCTCTATTTTAGGATTGGACACTGTGGCTCAATACGTTGATTCAGTATTTCGCAAACATACCTAAACCTATTTATTGATTATTTAAGTAGTGAATCCGTCAGTGAGTGCGCGTGAGCATTCCCGTGTTTGCTCTCCTGCCAGGAGTTAAATCAGCGCCAAACTAGGTGCCATGGACATCGGGAAACGATGAGGTCATGATCCTTGTCCTCGAAGAAGAGAACACGGAGAAAGAGGGGGGAGACGGCCTGCGATGAGGTCAGTGCTAAAGCCAGAGGCAGCAACCCTCTGGCACTCATGCCGGGGAGCGTTGGGGATGTGGTGGCACTAGGGGCAAGAGGCCTTTGGATGCAGTGGGACTGTGGTTAGGAAAGATGAAGCATTTGGCTGCGGATGCTTTGTCTTCAAGAGCTTGGGTGGAGCTGACTGGCAGAGAGTTAAAGCGTAGGGAAGGGGGTGCCAGGGTTCAGCTGGCTGCTTCAAAGCGCTAGGGAGTGGGCTCTGGCTGACTCTAAGCAGGGACAACACCTCTTTCCCAAGGTTGCCCAGAACAGCCCCAGAGAGCCACACAATCCTTGGGAGACAGGCGCAGAGGCTGCGCGTCAGTGGCCAGATCTGGCCCTTGGTTCTTTTGTCCTGTGCTCAGTGGCCTTGGTCCAGCAGTGCGGGTGAAGCATTCGTCAGACCTGCCTGGGCCTGCGCTGTCACAGAAACGTCCCTGGTGGCGCTGGACGGAGCCCGTACATCATTTCTTCAGTGCTGGAGAGTAAGCTTGCTGGTATGTGAGATGGGTACCATGGAGGCGTCTTGCCACTTAGCAAGACTATTCTCGAAGATCTGCTGGGTCTGGGGACCACTCACATGCCTTCCCTTTCTCCTCAGCAGGGAAGTGAAGACAGCCATGTTTCTCACAGCCCAGCTCTAAGGCAAAACAAACCTGAGACCTAATTCTGAGCAGGTCTGGGATTCAGTAGCCCAGTGCTACAACTTGAAGCTCACACCCACACAAGGGAAACAATGGTTCTTTCTTATAAGAAGAGAAAAGCTTAAAATTGGAAACCCAATTGGTGGGACAAAGTCCCAAGTCCTCAGTCACTCAGGTGTCCTTGAAATACTTTGACCTGCTGGAGACCAGAGGCAGTTTTTGAGAGGAATGTTAGGCAACTACAAATTAGTAGGCAAATTTCTCCTAACTGGTCCGGTCTGAGAATGTTCTAGTACCTCCCCTAGTTTGCCATCCAAATATTCATGCCTTAGGTACTCAGATATTCCCCTAGGGAATACCAGCCCAGGGCTCATTGGTCAGATGCCCGTCATCAACCTCCATCCCGCTTATGTGTAGACATCGCTCTTACGTGCCCTGTGACAAAGCAGAGCTTCCCAAACGGCCACCGGTCTCTTTGGTGTGAGAGGCTTCATGGCTCTCCACAGTCCTGGGATTTAACCCTCAGTTCTGCTGGGCTGGGAACTAACTTTTAGTTCCTCAGAGACATGCAGACCAAGTGGAGCTGAAGCTCTAGACGATGGCCTTACTGACAAATACAGCACAGACTTATCCGTGAGGGGCATCGGCCGGCTCATCGGTGCCCCACCCTCTCTCAAAGGCTCATCAGGATGATACCACCCGGGATGCTAAAGAGAATGGAAACAATTTTAATGGAAATGATCAAAGGAGAAGCCAGCTTCAAGAGCGGACACTTTTTTTTATTCAATTGTGCATGTATGTGTGTGTGCATGTATGTGTGTGTATGTATGTGTGTGTGTAGAACCATGGGCGAATTCGGGAACCACCATGGACGCCTCCATCTCCTCCTTGTTTACTCTGCCTCGGGATTCACAGGCTCTGCCCTACCAGGACCAGAAACGCAGGCTGTGCCCGCTTCTGCCCAACAACTATATGTGGGGACTCAGGACCTTCTGCCTGCAAGGCAGAGGCTTAACCCCTGAGCCACCTCTCCAGCCCCAAGAGCAGTCACTTTTTTAAACTTAATTTTTATACATTCATTTTATGTGTGTGTGTGCGCGTGTGTGTGTCCGCGTGCATGTGTGTGTGTGTCAGGGGGCTCTTCTGTCTATGTGGAGGACCAAGGATGACTTTGGGAATCATCCTGGATTGTTTCTACTTCCTTTTTGCTTCACTCTGGCATTTCCCAGGCTCCACCCACCAGGACAGGAACTCAGGCTGCAGCTTTTTCCACCCGGCATTTTTTTTATGTGGGACCTGAGATCTGATCTTAGGACCTTCTGCTTGTGAGGCAGAGTCTTAACCCCTGAGCCCGCTGTCTCGTTTTTAAGGCTGTTTCATGATTCTAGATGGCCTCCTCTTCTTTGCTCAGTCGTCAGTGCTGGAGCTAAAGAGCTGATTCTCAGGAGTGACCATCTCCAGCCCCGCACCGCTCTTGAGAAGCAGCAGCCACTGTTGTGGGTGACGAGGACCAGCTCTCGCTATGATACCGGTAGGGTCTTTGTCCTACTACAGTACGGCTCAGTAGATGACAACATATACACATACATACATATATAAAACACTGTGCATTACGTGCCCACACAGCTCTCCCAGGTATTCTGCGGCCTCGTCTGAAATCTAAAGGAAATAAAAAGTCTCACACATATTGTCATCTCCATGCTGGAGAGCTCATGGTCTTCCCTGGATTTGGGAGGGTTTAGCTGAGTTGGTAAATGGTCATCAGCAATATACTTTTTAAGATTTGATTTTTTGGGGTGTTGTGTTTTGACATTTTTTTGACTTTACTTTCAACAGTAAGATATGTTTAAGTCTGCTCCAAATATTGAGGGTCTTCTTTTGAGAACCCCCTTTTCACAGGACTGGCAAGATAACTCAGTGATAAGGCTCCTGGTTGCAAACCTAGCAATATGGTAGAAGGAGAGAGCTGACTTCTGAAAGTTGGTCTCTGTCCTCCACCAAGACATGCATGCATGCTTTCTCTGCTCTCTCTCTCATAAATATTAGAGAATACTTTCACATTTAGTCCATTGCCCCCCTTCAGGGATGATGCACCCAGCCCTCAATGCTGAGAACTGAGCTATGCACCTTCTCTTGGCAAAGAGTTGCCTGGCAACAGACCAGGTGTCTCCTAAGAACTTGCTCATAAACCACTGATAGCTAATGCAGGATATAAAGGTCAGGGCCTAGGCTTGAGCTGGATAATTCCGAAGTCTCAGATCTAGTGCTTTGCAGAACAGTTGCAGGCCCCAATTGCAACCACACCAGTGGGCACTTTCTTCCTCTCACCGATCCTCATGGAGGAATCTCTGGAACCACAAAAAACAAACCTTCTGCCTCTTATTCCATGTTGACAAGTCTCTCATTTATTTTGTTCTTTTTACTGTGTAAAGAGATCAGATGTATATAACCCTATAGAATACCTTGTCAAACATTAGCAGGCTAGGGAGCGTCTAGGGCTGGGAGGGGCTGTGATTCAAGAGAAAACTCTGGGCTTCCTGTGGGAAGGGGAGAACAGGAGGCTGTTTGTACTCTGTGTCTTCTAGGACTCGTCTTTTCTCGCTGGTCCTTCTTTTATCTGTTATATGGTCATGCGGTCACTCGTTGCTCTACTGAGACATTCTGTGGTTCACAGATTTCTACCTCTTTAAGGCGAAGGTATTTTCAAAGATATTCAAAAAATGTCATTGGTTCACTCTTGGTGTTTCTCCTGGAGTATCTCCCTCTTTCGGCCAGGAGATCTTAGAAATTGCATCTCTATAGCAAGTTCCGGGCGATGCAGACATTGATGCTGTCGTTTAAGCATATGTTAAGAGCCACAGCTGTCACAGCATTCAAGACTGTGGATGAAGGACCATTTCACAGAGTGACAACTGCCAACTTTAGACAGTTCGTTCAGTGTCCTTATTTGCTCTAGTGAGATCTGTTAAGGAAGAGGATGCTCAGTCTTGTTGGGGTCTCTGTCTGATGCTAGATTGTATGGGGAAAAGCAGTTATTTTTTCCAGTAAAGACTGCAAAGATAAACCAGATTTTGACTCATGATAAGTCTGAAGGCAGAAAAGGGAGAGAGAGAGAGAGAGGAAAGAAACTGTCTTTTGGACCTAGTCTTTCTCAGAGGCCCTTGCCACCTGACTATGGTCTGGGATGCCAACAGGGTCTGAGGCTGAGCTTCTCTGTGCCCAAGAGCTCAGATGCCAGCCCCCAGGGTTTATGGGAGAGTGCTGCAGCCTTCCTAGGCATGCTCAGCAACAGCCAGTCCTCTGCAAGGGCTGACCCGCTGGACGCACTCTCCTGTCTTTGGCCCAGGGCCTCGCCACCCAGTGTGTTTTTACTGGACATGGCTGAGGTCTGACAGCCCAGGCGTCACGGCCTTGCCTTCCTACCAGTTCAGTGTCTGGGACTCTGAACCCGGGCCTGCCAATTCCCATGCTCGCCTGCGGGCCATGACACAGCTCTGCTGGCTGGAGGAAGGCAGGCGCTGCTGGTTCTCGCTGAGCCTTGGGAGGGAGAATGCCCCGGGCTGCCCTCTGGAAGCACTTGGGCACCGTGTGGATCAGGAAGACCTTCAAGGAAATCTCAAAGGTCCTTCGCCCACCTTTAAAATACTGGAGGATCTGAATGCTCATAGGGATCCAAAGAGGTCCCCCAGGATAGCTGTCTCTTTGATAATGAGAAAGTCCTATCTAATACCTTACAGTGTGTGACATTTGCAGAGTATTTTTCATACTCTACACTGAGTGTTTCAGAACTGCTGACTTTACTAAAAAAATAAAATCATACGGCATGTCTAGACGTCCATCTTTTCTGCTGCCATCCTAGCCATGATCGTCTCTTACCTGAGTCCACCCTCCAAACACGCTTCTGCTTTGGTCCTCTTGCTCCCATACTCTGGGTTGCTGCAACACAGCATCATCCACGAGAGAAACTGCTTTCTTTGTAGTTGCAGAGGTTGGAAGGTCCGTGGTCACACTGCAGCAGACCCAGGATTCTTGGTCTTGGTCTTCACTTGCTTGCAAGGCAGAAACGTCTGAAAACCTCTCTTATAATAGTGCTAATCTCACTTAAGGGGATTCTTGACTAAAGTACCTCCACCAAAAGCACTTTTAGATAAACCATGTGGAATCTGAAGGCAGTTTGCTTGACAATCCACTCTTGCTTGAGAGTCCGGCTTTTTTGTTCTACTCAGCTTCCAACAGCTTGGCTGAAACTCACACAAATTGTACAGGACAATCTGTTTACTCAGAATTCACAGATTTAAATGTTTACTTCACCCCCCCCTCCAAAAAACCCACCAAATTGACACATAAAATTGCCCATCATAGAAAGTATTCTCTGTTTGTTAATTGAATTATATAATTTCATCTTTGAATATCCCATGAAAAAGGACACTTCAAAGGTATCTTGAACAAGTTAGCTGTCTTCACTTAAAAATATGGAGTTGGGAAATGCAAGATGATATTAAATGCACTTTTTTACTATCGAGTCAAGAGCTTGTTGTTATACTCTGCAATAGCTTTGTATGCACATCATCTCATCTGCTATGCCAAGTGGGCACCCACAGAATCATGAGTCTCAAAACTACTGTCTCTGGAAATACTTGCATGTGACTATTAAGAATTTTACACGAACAGTGAGCAAGAGGAAGTTAAGTGAGGAGAGAAAAAAAAATCACAGTTTTTTTTTTCCTAACAATTTGTAAACCTTTTTTGGGGCGTGTGCTTTTGTGTATGTGTATTATGTTCTGTGTGTGAATTTGTATGTATTGTGTTTTGTGCTCTATATGAATAGATGTATGTATGTGTTGCATTCTACATATGTATATGTGATATGTTGTATATGTGCATATGTGTCCTTTGTCAATGACTGTTTGCCTCAGCAAACCAGCAGACACAAGGGGAAAAATCCACATTTTCACTGTAGCCCACTATCCACTAAACAAAACATCTACTATATGCCAGGCCACCATGAAGAGTGATAACATCAACTCTATTTTTAGTTAAGAAAATAGAGGATCACAGAAAAATTTGCCATGCTTCCAGTTTGTAAGAAGCAAGTCGGTTTCAAATCTGGTCTGATTCCAAAATTATAATCTTCTCTTTGTACTCCAGGAGTTCTTAGCTGAAGGCGAGTCCATGAGTAAAGTGTTTATCCAGCTCACCTGAGCCCCCTCCGTATTCCTTCTCATTTCTTTACCAAACTGAAGCATTATACATAGTGGGCAGATCACAAATACTGGAGACAGAAGGCCCAGACTTTGGGCTTCTAAGCAAGCCATCTGGTCTGTTATTCTTCAGTTTATTCAGACAGAAAATGAAGAAAAGAAAAATGTCCCATGACTCGGTAAAGGAGATGATGTTTGTGACACTTCCTAAGGATTTAAATGTGCTGTGTCAGCTGGTAAAGTTATGGCCCATATGCATCAGTTAGTTCTTCCTAGGTCTGAAGTACAAAACTTTCAAGATACCTTTTATCAATGTATATATACTTGGCTGCTCACTTAATATGCTTGCCTTGAGTATTAGCAAGTAACAAAGAACTCATACCTAAATAAATTCAGTGTTTTATTTATCACCCTAAATGCACTGTGGAGCAAGGAAGGACTGAAATTTGTTTCCTTTGCATTCTTTCCCTACATCCAGTGCAGGGCCTTCATTTAGCAGGCTCTGCATGGTCCAGAATGAAGACTGAGACAACCATGGGAAATTATGGGAGATGTCAAGTCATTTTGCTCATGGGGTGGAAGAGTTTGTTAAGGCTAGCGTGGTGAATCCAGATGCTACACATTAAGATGGGAAGAAGATAGGTCCCTAAGTGGATTAGCAAGAAGAACAAAATCACATCTCAGTTCTCACATATTTTGAGAGAACAGGAATTGGTCAATTTCAGACTGGCACAGTGAAGTGTAAAAAAACTGCTAAAGAAGGATTTTAAAAAAATCCCTGAGCTACACTCTAACATTTGCAAGTCATTAAACACCCTTAGATTAGTTTTTAAACTTGGAACATGATAACACTTAACTAGATTACTGGAAGGTCACTATTTCTAGCTCCAAAAATGTTATGATATCACAGACAAAAAGTAAATTGCTTAACATATAAAGACCTCCTACAAAATCAACTCTAAAAAGTCAGTAACTTAACAGAAATAGTGAAGGGTATAAGCAGACAGTCCATAGGGGAAAAAAACAATTTATAAACAAAAAGAGAAATGCAAGTTAAAACTATGAAGTAATTTGCTGTCTTCACCTACAAAAGTAGAAATGTCTGAGTTCTCCTAATATAATGTGTAGCTGAGTCTGAGGAAACCAAAACTCTGAAAAATTTGTGGAAACATACATTGGATTATCTCCTAGGGAGAATAGTTTAGTAATTATTAATAAAAATGAAATATTACATGCTTGTTGATGTAATACTTCCACATCGAATAGGAAAGCTCATGTACATGAGAACATGACTCATACATAAGGCAATCATTATAGATTTATTTATAGTATCAACACTTTGCCTAAATGTCTATGGATGTATCTCCATACAATGTCATGATAACAACCTTTGAAAGGAATGAGTCATCTCTATGTATTCTGACATGGGCAGAAATACATTGTTTAATAAAAAGAAGGCATTAATATTTTAATTACTAAACAAAAATATGTATTACTTATACATATTCACTTTTACTAAGAAATAATTTAT
Source organism: Typhlomys cinereus (assembly GCA_023101885.1). Classification (NCBI taxonomy): domain Eukaryota; kingdom Metazoa; phylum Chordata; class Mammalia; order Rodentia; family Platacanthomyidae; genus Typhlomys; species Typhlomys cinereus. The sequence goes on along the minus strand of JALPQD010000121.1, from coordinate 280,745 downwards.
AACTTTAAAAATGTTGTCAAATTTTAACAGCTGCAGAACACTTACATTTCCCTTACTCAGACATCCAATATTGACATTCTATTCCATTCACTTTATCTTTTTGACTAAATGTAACTTCGATACCCTTGAAAAGCATTATAAATAAGAAGAAGTCAACTAGCAGGGTGATGTAAGCCTTTCATTTCAGCACTTGGAAGAGATCAGCCTGAGATATATACACGATGAAATCCTGTCTAAAAAAAGAAAAAAGAGAATGGTAACAATGTCTGCCTCTGGAGAGATAACTAAGTCTAGTCAAGAGTCATTTTTTACCCATGCCCTATTGACCATTTATAATTTATAAATATTTGAATTAAAAATTAAATGAATGCCTTTCCTAAAGGAGTTGCCTCTCTTTAGGTAGTTGTCAGAAAGTATTTAAGTTCAAGAATACACAAGATTAGAATAAGAGGTATTAACTGTAAATATAGAAAATTAAATGGTCAAATAGAGTAGAGGACTTCCTACACTTTAGAGAAAGATCACCATTCCAGTGAAAGGAGTCAAGACTTTATCTGTAAACGTCAAAATGTAAGCATAAAAGCTAAAGATGGTCTATGAGGTGGTCCAACAGTCATGAGGGTCAGCTTCTCTGCAGTAGATGTAGTCCAGCTGATAAACAGAGAAAGAACCATAAAATGAGTTTTCAACATTTTCATTCCCCAGTGTATACATGGATTAATGGATCTAGGAAATGACCACAGACAACTATTGACACTCGAAAGGACATTACATTTACATACCCCCATGGACATAGAAAGGCCTGTCTATGAAGGATTCATGCTTAAATCGCTGTTTCCAGATTGGATCAGCTTCTATACCTATTTATCAAAGAATATATAGGATCGAGAGGAACGTGTTTAATGGAGTTGCCTCTCTTTAGGTAGTTGTCAGAAAGTATTTAAGTTCAAGAATACACAAGATTAGAATAAGAGGTATTAACTGTAAATATAGAAAATTAAATGGTCAAATAGAGTAGAGGACTTCATGTAAGCATCAGTAAAATTAGGTGATGTGTTTAAAATTAGCCAAGGGACTATAAGAAAAACTGATGACTAACTCTGAAAAAGGAATATAGACTCAGAAAGGTATCAGTGCTGGTCGCCGACCCCATACCACTCTCTTCCGTTCATCGGCAAGCATTTCTCTTGGGAGATAGGAAGGTAGGCTTTGCTTTTCAATCACCTGTGACAGCTGGCTTCTGGCAGACTTGGGCAGTGGGAAGAACTGTAGGAAGCTGGAGTGAGGAAGGAGAGACACTAACCAGAAGATTTTTACCAACTCTGCTCTACCCCTGGTTTCCAATACCAGCCATCTCTGTTCCATGTTTTGGCTTCTTCTAGCCCCACACCAATATGGCTCCTGCCTTCACCTTATAACTTTGTTCTCTCTCTCTGTCTCTCTCGTCTCTCTCTCTCTGTCTCTCTCTCTCTCTCTCTCTCTCTCTCTCTCTCTCTCTCTCTCTCTCTCTCCCCCCCCTCTGGCATGCTACAGTGTGCTCACTCTGGTGGAGGCCAGAAACCACTATCAGATGTCTTCCTCTCTCATTCTCTACCCTATTTTTTGAGATGTAGGGTCTTCTTGCTGCTGTTTGACCCAGGCTGGGCAATCAGAAGCTCCTGAGATCGGCCTGCTCTGCCTCTCAAGTGCTCTTTCTGCATGGGTGCTGGAGATCTGAACGCAGTTTCTCGGGCTTGAGCAGGAAGCTCTTTCCCTCCACCCACCAAGCCATCTTCCTGGTCTCCGTCTTGTGGCTTGGTCTGGGGCCAAGTAGTACCACTTCCTTCATCCTCTTTAAGGAGTGGGAGCTGTGTCCTGATATTGCTGATTTCATTTCTGATCTTGCCATCATCCAAGCAGTGAATTCTCTGCACTAAAATTCTCTAAACTTAAAATATGCAACATGAAATAGTTTGTGTTTTCTTAACTGGACAACCATGCAGGTGATTATGTCAAACCTAATTTCCAAGTTGTGTGTGGATATGTGCATGCATGTGGTGTGTGTGTGTGTGCATGTATGGTGTGTGTGTGCCTATTTGGGGACCCAGGTACTATTGTGATTAAGTACACAAAAGGTTGGTCTTTTCAATAAATGGTATCCAGTCAATTAGAACCCACTCAAATTTAAAGGAGCATTATCCTCTATTTCACACTCTATCAAACAAAAATGGAAGCAATAAGACTTATAGTAAACATAACCCAGGAGATTTCCATGATTGTAGGTAGATGAGAAAATTGTAAACAAGACATTAAAAAAATCACTAAACAAGAGAGAAGCTTAAAATTTCTTCTTTAAATTTAGAACTATTCGACAAAAGACAATAGTGCAAAAAGGCAGGCGAGAGTGGGAGAAGACTTTTAGAAGGTAAGTAATTTGTATGGAAAAGAACTATCATTCTGAATATAAGCAACAAATCACAAGAACTTTAAGTAAGGAAAACACTTGAGTCAGCCACTTGGCAATAGAGCTACACATATAACTGTTACATAGATTGCAAACGCTGCACTTCCACTTCCCCTTACCTCCTTTTCAGTCTCTTTCTTTCTCTCTCTCTAGACAGTAGGCATGGCTGAAACTGCAACTCTCATAAAACATTGAGTCTTTTCTGCCCCTTGTAGCTGGAAGCGGGTCCAGCAGCTCCCTGTGACGCCCAGACCTAAGATAACCTTGCATCATATTGTCCTGGGGAGACACCTTGCAACTATCTTCCCATTTCAGACAGTAATAATTAGGCCAAGGTCTGACTTGATGAACCAATGAATTTATTGGGCTTGCTTACAGGAGCGGGGTGAGGGTGCCCCGCAGGAGCAGGGACAATTCAAAGGCAGCTCACCACAGCATGGCCGACGGCTTCCCCCTTGTCTGCCTAGACGGAACCCCCTCAAACGATCTTCCTCGTCTTATATACCCTGGCACCCTCCAAACCTCAGGTGTGAGGACACATGGGCAGCATATACACAGGTGCATATATGTGCACAGCATACGTACCCACACAGACATTCTAATCCCTCTCAAACTTCATGTATGCAGGCGCATGGGCAGGCACGTGCATTCCAGCCGCTCTCACCCCCTCTGTCTCCGAGGGAACATCAGCAGTTAATAGGTGAGATCTTTATAGTTTTGGACAAAATGGCGGCCGTTTGTTGGGAGGAACACACCACACAACACATACCTAATGCCATTTTGGTCTTGTGACTCCTCATACATAGGCTGGGTCACACATATCCCTCCCCATTCTCCAGGAATCTGATAGAGCCAGAAACTCCTCACCCTATGTAACAGAAGGGTCAGTAAACTTGTCTAAGTTTTCACAAGGAAACTATTCCTTTGTTAAGAATCGGAGTGCGTCCATCACTGCCTGGAACCCATCCCTTCCTCTCTATTCGTCCTCCCTCAGGGAAACTCTGATCCTCTTCTATCTGTATGGGTTACTTTGCATTTTCTTGGCTTTTGAAAGGATGAAATCGTGCAATATGAACTTGTGTTTCGCTTTTGTCATAGTTAGGCACAGGTGTCAACTTGACAGTTGAGGGTTTGAGCTCTGGGCTCATTTGTGGAGAATTACTGGTTGGGTTGCGCCCAGAGCAAATCTGCAGGAAATTATATAGCTGATGGGGAAGGCCCAGCCTATAGTGGGTGGGACTAGGCCCTGAATAAATGAATAAAATAAAAAGAGCTGGTTGAGGAAGTTGGCATCTTTTTGTGTACACTTGGCCAGACATGCTGGTCTGGCAAGTAAGGATTGTCCCTCTCAGCCATTACATAGAAATGGTATGGCCGGTTCTTTTGGCCTTGGTATTGGTGTGAGCTCTCCTGTCAAGCTGGATTGGGAACTGTAACCAGATAATCATAAGAGACAATAAACCCCTTGTTCCCTTAAGCTATTTGATGGTCATTTATCAGCAACCATGCAGGCGAACTGCAAAGCTTCTTTTACTTGAACAACTATTTTGAGACTCAGTCATGTTGGGTGCATCAGTAGTTAATTTTTGTTGAAGTATTCCACTGTGTGGCTATGCTTCAGAGTCACCTGTTGAACTGTATTTAGAATGTTCCCAGTTCTTTGCTATTACACATAAAGCTATAAGCATTAATATAGTCTTTGTGTGGACATGAGCTTTAGTTTATCTTGGATAATATAAGAGAAATGTGGATATTAGAGATAAATATTAGAGAAATGTGGAGCAATTTGTAATAAATCTAAACATGCTTATTTGACATGACCCAGCAACTCCATCCATGAGCATGTTGCCAAGAGGAATGAATGCACACATCCACACTAATGGATGTGGACACTAATGGCCACATAGTGTCATCATAATAAATTTCTCTCATAATAAGTCAAAATTGGACACACCAATGGCAGCCAAGGATCTCCATCCATTGTGGTATTCCTGAGTTGCCTTGGGCAACCATGGGACATTCTATTATTTAGGAAGTTTGACAGTTCTAATCACTCTATTATTATATACCCTCAATTCCTCCACCTTTTTTTCCTTCCATTGTCCTTGTCTGTCAAATCCCTACATTCATAATTCACATTTCTATGACCTTCCAGTCAGCATCCGAGCAGCTGTATGTGACTGAAGAAAATTATGTGTCCCTGTGACTGGTCTCACTGGTCTTCAGTTGGAATGGGTAAGTTTCCTCGAGGTATTTCACAAATGGTGGAGGGAAAGTTTCTGATCATCACAATGATTGGGGGGCACCAAGGACCATAAATGCTAAGTGCCGACCAGCATGCCTGTCCCAGCAGATCCCCACAGAGAAGATCGGACCACACACCTCAGATGGTCATTTCCGTTCATAATCACACTGATCCCCCTCCATTCTTTTTCTCAGTCCTCTCCATAATTTCTCACTTTCAACTGAAAACTGCAGCTCTTGATTAATAAGTAAAAATAACAGAAAAGTTTAGAAGACACTACCCCGAGCTTTTGATATCTATTAACCTCAGTATCTATGTCCTCGGTCTGCTCAGGCGATTTCCAAGTCTTCCTTCCAGTTGTGTCTGGATTCTACCTCCACCTACTCAGCTTCCTTCCTGTAATCATGTCACCTCAGTTTCCCCCTCTGCTTGTTATTCCAATCAGGATGTGCAGCCCGTACTATTTTGTAGCCTAAGAACATTCTCTGCCAACTGCACATTTCTCTCCACATTTTAGAACGTGGACATTTGCAGGGAGGCAAGTGAACTGGCTTTTGGCCCTTGTTGGCTGGACTCTTCCCATCTCCCTCCTCATGTGAGCAGTGAAAGGTGATGCCCATGTATTCCCGAAGTCCCACCTATAGTTAGCATGACACATCATTTACCATGTACATGCATGGCCCAGAGCCAGAGTGAGTAATATACAAAAGATGTCAGGTTAAGCCAGGGATAAAAGATACATAGTTTTCTACTTATGGGAACAGAGATGATCCAAAGGCAGAACACGGATGGTTTCTCTACAAGAAAGATTGTAGATTAAGCCTCAAATAGGCATCAATTCAGATAGGAGATAGATGAGGGAACAAAGGTTGGGGAAATCTTCATGGAGGACAATATTTATTGTAGGACTTAAGAATACTCAAAGAAAGAACATAAAAGCAGTAGGAAAGTTCTTGGTGAGATTCAATGCAATCTGTTTGAATGTAAGGCAAAAGAAAGTGGGAAGAAAGCAAGGCTGAGAAGTTGCTGAAATCTTGAAGGTCCGGAAAAATATTTTCTACTTTACCTGTAATACAGACATGGACAAACTAAAGATTGACAGAAACAAATATGCTTTGCAATATAGCTTGAGCCCTGGCCTTGCTTTCTCCACATAATTATATGACTGAGGGGTGACTGTCTCTCATGGAGTGAGTGGAGCTGAAATAAAGAGAAAGTTGGCGTTGGCTTTCTGACTTATCCGTTCAAAATCCATCTGGAAACTACTGAGAGAGTAAATAAGTAAATCCGAAGCATTACTTGCTGGATCAAATATTGTTTCTCTGGCTATAATTATGCTCTGAATTTTGAATCCCAGTCTCTTGTTATCAGGAACATTCTTTCCTAAGTTAGCACAGGAGAATGCCTATTTTTTGTTTCATCTAGGGCCATATAGTCATTTGGGTGGTGGCCGTAATAAATTGTGTCATAGGAAGGGAAAATGCTAAATGAAGGAACAAAATACTAGGTTCTAAGATCCAGTATACATTCTTGTATTATTACTTGCACATTCTTGTTTGCTTTGTGTAAGCTTGAACCCTTTAGTGTTTTGTTTTTTCAAAGCAGAGGCCCGTGGTCAGATCTAAAAAAGCTGTTTGTCAGCCAGAAAGCCAGAATCCTCACTGATCTCACCTAAGTCACAGGGTATCCTTTGGGAAATAAGTCTCTATCCCAACAGAATATCTTGAATTGCTCAACTGGACACCTGGAGACTTCAAGTAAGGTTTGATCTTGACCCTGACACTTAGGTAACTCTGATCTCTCTTTGCACTTGCATGTCTTTGCCTATAAAGTGACAGTGAAAGTTCTAAGTTCTCAGGATTGTTGAGACTTGATGTCTGTATATTTAACATGATGTCTAGCATGTGGTAGGGGGTTCTAGACACTCACCACCCTCAGCTTCTTCCTGAGGTTCTTACTGTTTACCAGTGATCTGCTATCCAAAAAGAAAAAAAAATGCAGCATCATGGTTTCAGAAAACTCTAAGACCTACTCAGCCAAATTTAGGATGCTCAGAAATGTGACCTTCTATCTCCACATCACCTAGAAAAACTGGTGTGGTTAGCTTATGATCTCCGGAAAGGAAAAATTCTATTGATGTTTGCCTCTTGAAAGTGTTCTACATTGTCTTCTCTGATTCAGCACTTTCTTCCGGAAGTCTCTCTCCCCTTGTCCACTGTGCAACTCTTTCTGCCTGCTCAGTCTGTCTTCTTAGTTTCTTCACCCTTTGGTTGGTTGACATCAGAGTTTTTTTAAAATCCCATTTTCCTTTTTTTTTTTATATTTATTTATTTTTTATTTTCACTCATACAAACTTAACAGGTACACCAGTCCTTTTCCTCCTCCCCCCCAACCCCCTGTGCCTCCCTCCCCTCCCCCTTCTCTCCCCATCCCCCAGTGCCTCCCCCTCCCATCCCTGGAGCATCCTTTAATGAGCATGCCAAACTCTCCTCTGGGTCCTCCTCTCTGATGACGTACAAGGACCCAGTGGCATTTCCCAGAACTCTTTCCTGTGTTCCCCTTAAGCATAGGAACACTACTGTGGCTGTCAATCCCTTGCCTCCAAGGATCCTAGTGCCTTTAGCAAACGCTAGACTTTGTGGGGTCAATAGTGTGTTGGACATTGCGCAGGGCATGCAAAGTCCAAATATGATTGCTTCGGCCCTAATTTGTGTGGAGTATCTTGCATATCATTACTCCTCCCATCCTTGTGCTCTTACAATCTTACCGCCCCCTCTTCCGCAAATTTCCCTGAGCTTTAGGATGGGGAGAGAAAAAAATCCCATTTTTCAAATTATGTGTACACATAACATACACACACACACACACACACACACACACACACACACACACACACACACATACACACCAGGTCAAATATGCTGGGAAACATAGCCTGAGAACGTGGGAATGTGAATTAGAACATGTTTCTATGGTAAGGGGTTGAGGAAAATGTGCAAAATCTTTTGGCTTATTCAGAGAAAGGGTTTGAGAAAGGATGTAGTTGGCTGACCTCTGATTTCTAATAAAATTTCTTATGGAAAATGTGGGGAACATTCTTTCCTAAGCCCTATGTCTTTTCCTCACCTCTAGAACAAAGGGATTAAAAATCAACTCAGGAGCAACTGTGAATAATGCATAAGAATGGTCTTAGTCATGGTAACAACTCATAAATTCCACAAACTCACAAATCTGAATTTGCTTGGGGGAGGGGACTGAGAGAAGATCTCGTTCTGTAACTTAGGTGGGCCAAGAATTCACTCTGAGGGTCAAGCTGGCCCCTAACTTGAGGGGATGCTCCTGCTTCTGCCTATCCCAAATGTGAATTCTTTCTGAAAACTTTTTGCAAAGTCACACTAGACTTCACTAGATCCATGACCAAAACAGGACATCATATGCACAGTGATTACCATATATAATCTCCTTGGAATACATTCAAATACAAATAAAAGTTCCAAAATCTTAAATTCTCACCGACAACCATCATACACTGAATATAAAAGCTTTTGATGAAAAGTGCTGTAACACAAGAAAATGTAACATTCCACTCCATAGATCACTGAGAATATTATGCACTGAACAAAGGCCAGAGTTAACAATTCTCTGCTGGAATGTGTTTATTTCAATACTTCAGAGCAAGATGAAATTCACTGAATAGGAAAGCAATATCGGTAAAATGGTCCAATCTCCTGGCTTCTGCACTGAACACAATGTCCTAGTTTAGTCGAACTCATCCCATAACATATCTGCTTGAGGAATCTTGACTTCATTGTGTTTGTCTCCATCTCCCACAACCAAAGCCTGTTGCCAATCCTTGTTAACACTGCAACAGGATGGAAGCATCAACCAAGACTCTCAGGACTCCATGAACTGCTTCTGTAGCACTGTGTTCTTCTTAGGAATTTGCTTTGGCAACATCCCTGCATTATATTAGATTTGGGCTGACAGAGGCCATTCCAAAGTGATACAATTCTGGTAAATCCTGAAAATATCCAGGACCAAGGGGCTGGTCTTGATTTATAAAAGATATGACAGTATTTTACTAGTTGAAGATAGTGTTTTATAGTTTATAATCTTTATAGGTCGGGACAGGCATGCTCTCATTGAATAATGCATTTTAGTAAAAATTTATCCACCCTTTATATTTTCTTTAAAATAACTCATTCAATATGGAGATTCCTACCCTTGTATTCAGATATTTAGGTGAAAGCAAAGCACTTGCCTTTGTTCCTTCCCACATTTCCATCCTTCAGTTGTAATGCATAGCTTACATGTCTTTTTCACAATAAATTGAAAAATGACACTAAAATATGTAGTATAAATGAGAAAAATATAAAATATGTGTGAACAGTTTTAAGAAGGCCATTTCGATTTATATTTTATTTAAAAAATTTTAGGTTGTACATTTATGTATCATGTGTGCATGCGTGTGTGTGTGAATATGCAAAGGTGTACACGTAGAATTCACAGGACAACTTGCAGGAGTTGGTTCCTTCTACCACGTGGGATCCAGGGATTGAACCCAGGCTGTCAGGCCTGATGACAAGTGCCATTACTCACTGAGTCTCACCAGCCCCAGGAGGCCATTTCTTAAAAGTACTTTAATGAAGAACTACACATTCATAATGTCTTATTAGAAGTGATTACAGAAGACAAGTCTTCCAGTTAATGTGTAAATCCAAGGCAGAGTGTAGCCCATTCTGTTAATGAAAAATATGTACTGAGTTCCAGTATAATGCTCAGCATCAGAATTAGTGTTTAAAGAGACAGCATACCCTGCCTTCCTGGAGTATACAGTCCTGCTCAGAAGTTGCCTTTAACCATAACTCACATGGAAGTTTAAGAATACTCCTCTTACTACAGTGATGCAAAGAAAACATTTTGTGACATAACCCAGAGGTCTACTTGCAGAGTAGAGAATATTGGTAAATATGGTAACTGTAAAAATTGCTTAAAATTTGTTGGGAAATGATTATGACAATACAAATAATGTTATAAAGATTCTATGTTTTGGGGCTGGAAGATGTTTCAATGTTTAAAGCACTTAGCATACCAGCAGGAGGAGTAGAGTTTGGATCGCTAAATCCTACGTAAAACGTTAAGTGCCTATCTGCAATTCCAGAAACCTCTGGTGAGACTAGTCTTATCAGTGAGCTCTTGATTTGATTAGCGACCTCCTCAAAAGATGGAAAATGCAATTAAGGGTGATTCCTAATATCAAACTCAGGCCTCCACCTGCCCTCCCACACGTGTACATATACAACTGAATATGCATGTGTTCTCTACATATGTGAATATGCATGCACACTTACACTCCTATAACATACACATGAAAAGAGGAGAAAGGATTCTCTACTTAGAAGACTTCACTACATTAACTACTACAGTGACAAGAAGTTGTGTGTTAGGAGTTACCAGTCTCCAGCACACCAACTTGGATTACACGAGTAAGTGAACTGAGTGACACAGATCAACATGAGATGGAGAGAATCTAAGAAAAGTCCAGACCAGGACAGCCACAAATACAAGTGGGTATCTGTGCCACTACCACCCCTTCTGAGGATGAGTAAGCAATCCTCCGACAAGTTCAAGAGGCAAATGTCAGTGTTAAGACTGCTGGGTACACTGTAGGAAGTTCTGGATAAGGATGGCCCTGGATCACTGGAAAGACAGTTACATACTCAAGATTCATGCCTTCGGCGGCTCTGAGCATATCGGCTCCACATCATTTTTGGCATCAAGTTTACGATGACTAGTATCTACTAGTCATTGTATGACTAGTAGTTGGTTACTAATAAGGCAGTTCAAGACTTGAAACCCAATGATGGCTTTATGGCATCTTCCTTAGAAAAATTAACAGTTAATGCTCTGTACTAAGGCTGCTCACTGGAGAAGAAATTGTTGGGGTCTGTGTGAAAAACTGAAGACTGTTCCCAAGGACAGAAAAGGAAAACACTTCCAGAATGTTAACTTTCTTGGGTGATGTAGTGAGAGGGAAAGGGAGATTATGAGAACAAGTCCATGTTTTCCAAGCAACAGATTGTTTTTATGAAGTCTGGTGGACACCAAACACCCAGGATCCCACTTGCTTAGGATGAATCATGATCTCAAGGTCCTGATGTAAGTGATAAAGACACAGAAACAGCACACACTTAATAGGAGAAAATGACGACAATGTTTGAACAGCCATGTCTGGATATGAACAACTCTCACTGACTTAGCCAGAGGCTGTGGGAGAAAGTGAAGTTTTGACTGATAGCAGCAGAAGCAGGTCTCTTCAGAGTAGCACACTGGATTCACAGTCAGTCTTTAAATAATGAAGAGTGGGCGTTCCCTCACTGTTGAACTTCTGAAGACAAATCGCTGCTTGTTAGTTTTAATAGGCTGAGGTTTCTCATTTTTCATTTCAGAGCAGCTTGTGTCCAATAAACGTCAGGTTTTAAGTAAGAATTTTTGAGGAAGTGATTTTTAACAGAGCTTGGACTTTTAAAAGGATGTTCAGGAACTAGGGAAACCCAGCAAAGGAATGAAGCAAATCTGCAAGCCTGTCTCCAGGATTCAGTGAAGAGTCTAAGGGAGGCTGATGCTCAGAGGTGGGTACAGCACATCACCTTCTAGTGATAATCTAGTGATGGTCTGTGACCTTAACCTGCTTGCTTAAAGGCATTCCTGATCAAAGAGCAACATCCACCGGCATGAGGGGAAAATGAATTGAGTCACTTATTCAACAAGTATTGAATGTTTATTACTAGTAGTAGTCTGGGTGCTTGTGGCCCAGCTGAGCATCTTACCTTAGAGTTCAGACGTCGAGTCCAGCCTGCTCTTCCTCTTTGCTCTGAAGGGTACCAGAAACCAAGACACTTCTTTTCTTCTTCTTTGACTTTCTCTTTTTTCTCATGCCACTCATCTCTCCTGGACTTCTCTTCAAAGATTTAATAAAGATTAAGGATTCATTTTTGAGTCAGGATGTGTTATTTGCTAGGAACTAAGGGCAGGCGAATCATACAGGAGTTTCCCAAGCATCTGAGGCGAGGCTGTGCCCAGGGCTGCCTGAGGACATGAAGTCCTTGGTGGGAAGCATTGCATCTTAGGGCCTTCTCTTTGGGGAACAGAATGAACCCAATGAGATTTCTACTTATTTGGCTTACATTCTGTTGAGAGGATATAGGGAGGGCTTATGCAATTTTAAATCCAATACACTTGAGTTTTCACCTTGGTATTACAGTCTTGAGTAGTCTTTCCCCCTCATTTTTCTGCCTGGCTAAGCTTCCATTTCTTCATCTATAAAGTGGAAATAACAGGATAATCATAACACAAATGATTCTAATATCTAGGATAAAGGTAGATACATAACTGATTATTGATCATATCTCTTCTGCTGACTTTCAAGGAAATGACTCGTTATACTTCCTTCATCAGAAAGAAACGATTTATGACTACACTACCTTCATATATGTCCAAAAGAGTCACATGAATTGTGGCATACGTTGATAAATACAGTTGTATCTGCTCCAGATAGCTAACAGATTGCCTGGCTCTTGATTTTTTTCTCATCACAAGTCTGTTGACTTCAGTGGCTTTAGGGAACCAGAGTTATTTTAACCAGGGCTTATCAAACTAGGCCCACTGGATTTATTTATTTTTGGCATGGCCTTTGAACCAAATGTGACTTTTAATATCTTAAAATGGTTGAAAACAAAAAAAATTTGTTATAGATTATTTGAAATTTAAATTCTCATCTCTATAAATGAAGTTTTGTTAGAATGCACTCATTTGTTTGGGCTGTAGTTGCCTTCTGGCTACAGCAATAGGTTGAAAGTTGTGACTAGAAACCATATGGGTTACAAAGATTTAAAGCATTTATTCTGGCCATTATTAAAGTTTGTTAACCCCTGATTTAAAATGTAATTGTTTTCGTAAAGAAATGCCAAATATACCATATGCCTTCCTAATTGATAATATGATATACTTTAAAATCAAAGAATCAAGTATGCCTGGTAGTAGGTAATTTTAGCAACCAGTGTATTTTTCTTTGTGTGTGTGTGTGTGTGGTATGTGCATAGGTAATCAACCAGTCAAAAAATAAGACTTTGAAAAGTAATCAGGGGTAACACGTAATAGAATAATCCTGTTTGTACAAATCTTACTTAAATGTCCTCTAGTCACTGAAAAGGCCTAGTGATCAATCCTAGTATGTCAGTTGCTTAACTATAGCAGCTCAGGCTCCTGCAGGGACACCAAAGAGCAGAGACTGCACAGAGCTCAATCTGGAGCAATACTGCAGTTTACAAAAGAGTCAAGTGGGAACCAAGTTCTGTTATGGGTGTAAATTCCACTGGGATTTCCAAGTTCTCATGTGCATGAACAAAACTTTGAACAAAGACATGATGATAACAAAAGATATAGAGTTTATTAAGGAAGGAAAGCACTTATGAGAATGGAAGTGGACCAGAGCTGAAGAAAGGTCAGGGCCTCAGGGGCACTGGGGTGTGACAATCATGATTCTGACTTTTGAATTTGAGAAATCTCTTGCATACTCTGACCTTTACACAAAGCCACAGTATGGAGGAGTTTCCAGTCTTCCTGCCAAATGGCTTCTTTCAAATGCTAAACTTAATGCCTCTCTCTCTGCCCCACTCTCCTGCCAGTCTCTCTGCCCTTTCACCTATTCTTTAGATGCCACCATAGCCTGCTCAGATATTCTGTCTATGAGGGCCATGTGAAGTGTCTCACGTTAGCACACAGTGCAACTCAACCCGGATATGGAGGGGAGGGCAGAGACAGGGGGAAATCAACCAGAAAGGATTGCTAATGGGCATACAAATGGGCAAGAAGTTTTTCTTCAGGATACTGAAAATGTTGTTACAGTAGCTTGTGATAAAGGCTGTATGACTCAGTATAATAAAAACTACCCAACTGCACATTTTAAGTGGATGAACATCTTTATGAACTGGGATGCAAAGTCTGAATGTACAGGTATATACAATATTGATTTAGATGGTCACAGGCAAGAGTTCCCTCTTCCTTCTGATTCCACTGATTCATCATTCCAAGCAATCTAGAATAAACCAAATGCCTTATTCCTATTGGTAAAGAAATGTGAATGGCCCTGAATTTACTACTCTCCTTGAGTGAATGCACTAAGTATTAAGCCCTTTCAATTTATTCCTTAGTTTAAATATATTTGATGAGCCTAAGGTAAATCATTCCATAGTAAAAGTGAACACATCTTAACTAAAGTGTATTTTTTTTTTTTAAAGGTGAGACTCCAGTAACCAAGAAACTTCTATTAAAGATGCTCCAAAGATCCAAGACAGTACAGGTTGAATGATGATACTTGCCATGTAGGATAAAAAGGAAAAGGATGGAAAGGATGAGCCTGAGGCACCGGGAGAGCTAAAGCATCAAGTAAAATAGAAATAAGTCCCCTAAGTGGTTGGCATTCCACAAGGTTCAGCAAATTAGGTTGCTTCTGTGTTATCTTTTAAAGTTTATAACCTTTAAAGTTATGATACTGTCTGTATCAGGGATTATTCGGAGAAACACCACTTGCTGATTTTGGAAAAGCTTACTTTTCCTGCGCTTACTCAACTCCACAGGAAAAAAAAAATCATAAATTAAAATCTTCCCCACAGGCTAAAACCCTCAATGTGACATGCATGAGTGTAAGTTAACAAAGGATGAGTTCAAATAGCTCAAAAGCTGCTTCTCTTGATTGTTATCTTTAAGTGTATTTAGCATGTGGAAAACTCCAGTGTCAGGTGTAATTTAGCATCTGTGTGTGTTACCTCAACTCCCATAACTAGCTACATGACTGTCTCAACCCCACTTCACTGATAAAGTACAGACAGAGATATTAAGCAATCTCACATCACAGTGCTTATAAACAACAAAGAACTTTCAAACTCTGATAAGGAAGCATGGAATATTAGGGTAATACTGAGGTGGGGAAGTTCTCCCACTAAAGTTACTTTACAATTCAGAATCTTATGATACTGGTTACTAATCATAAAAGAATGCAGAAAATATATGTACACATAAAGACTCTGCTCTTCATAGTCCTTTATTGTACTATAGCCCAAAATAATAACCTTTAAATGAAACTTCTAGTACTCGATTGCTTGAATATCACTTCATCACAAAATCCTTTAACCACTTCTCTCTATATAGAAACATTTATTTCCTGGTAAATTTTTGAAAAAACAAAAACAAAAATGTTCTTTTTTTTTTTTTTTTTTTTTTAGGAAATCAATTTCATGTTAAAGCCCAGTTCTGTTTTAGCTGTGGAAGACTTACGAAAAACAGAGACTGGCTTAATAGGGAAATGGCAGATCTCGACTAGACAGAGGCCAAAAGGCATTACTATGTGCTCAGCAAATGAAAGGAACAGTCTAAAAAGAGAAAAATGGAGAGAATTGAGTTGCCACGTGACCCACAGAGGGGGCTGCAGTCAAAAGACCCTGCGCTGCCATGATCACATTGCAAGAGAGGATTTCATTAACATCACCACTCATGGGGATTTGTTAATATTATTTGATACTTTATTAGCTTTTATATAAAGTTTTGCCTCTGTTTTGGGTTTATCCTTATGCTAGAAATATTATAGATCTGGTTTTATGTTTATGCATATAATTTAGATAACATAATGATTAAAAACTGAGGAGCTGAGTGATTTTCCTCATTTAAAGGAAATTGTGTTATTAAGTTTGAAAAACACCGTTTTGTTCTGTACTGTGTGTGATGAAGGGAAAAAAGAGGGAGGAAGAAAGTGGGAGGTGGAGAGAGGGAGAAGGGATTCTAACTGGAAATTTACCTTACTTCAATTTTAGAGAACTTGTAAATTACCTTGTAGAACATCTGGTCTTTAATACAATTAACATATTGTTTTAGAGCCACGTAATTTTCTTTAATTGTACTTTAAATTTTAAGTTCTATTTATATAAATAATGATTAGGGAAAGTATGAAAATATAAAGAATGATTTTTAGTTAGTTTTGAGCACTCTATTTTACCACTTTTCTATTCAATGCTCCAAAGAGAAGGAACGAAACCATGACCTTTGGTTTGGTCGCTAATCTGCGCTTCCTGCGACTCTGGAGTGGGCCAAGCGCGCTCCCAGGGAACTACTGCCAGGCCCTGCCGTTTCACAGCGAAGTAACACCTGAGCAAATAAAAGTCAGAGAAACAGGCAAGGTAAGTTCTTCCACTGGAGTGATTATACTCAACTTTCTCTAGAAAGGGAAGATATTTTAGTCCTTCAAGACTTTCAGAATTTTGATAAAAAATCTGTATCTACTTTTTCTATCAAAAATTCTTGAAAAATCCCAGCAATAATTCTCAATTCTCTTGAGAAAGGAAATATAATGAAGTTCACTCGGGGAGATGAGATATAAAGA
This sequence comes from Typhlomys cinereus, assembly GCA_023101885.1. Lineage (NCBI taxonomy): Eukaryota > Metazoa > Chordata > Mammalia > Rodentia > Platacanthomyidae > Typhlomys > Typhlomys cinereus. Next base: position 264,623 of record JALPQD010000121.1, on the reverse strand, counting down.
AAAGACTTGCCGTGATGAGTCTAATAAATATTGATCTTTCCTCAATAGGTGATTTTCACCATCTAGAAACTGGGATATGTGTGACTTTATGTGCTGAAGCCATAAATGGACTTATCTTACTATTAGTAGAGTGTAAGCTGTCTCCACAATTCAACTAGCATTGACATGATTAAGGTTTAACTGGATTAAGGGCTTGGTGGTGCTTTGAGAGTAACAGCAGGTCTTAGTGGCCATCTCAACTCAGCTTATGCTTTATCCTCTAGCAGTTCTTGAAGACTGCATTGGCGATACAACCTTTTGACAGAGGACATATATATTAACTGTTACCTTTCAATATCAAGGTTACTACGTTTTCCTTCAAGGAAAGATTATGTAACACTTTAGATATCTATAAAAGCATAAGCTGTCCCACAGCAATGACTTTCACTAAGAAGTGTGGCCCTGACCTATCTTTAGTCACCAGTGCATTATGCAACAGCTGAGAAGTACATGACGTTATACCACCTTTGTACCCTAGTGCACCCATCAGGCTAAAATATCAGCATATGTAGATTCTTGCTGGCGTGGATAAAGAAAGGGAATTTCCTCTTGGAAAACTGCATAGAAGCTGGGTGTGGTAGCACGTTCTTTTAACCCTGACACTCTGGAGGTTGAGGCAGGAGACTACAAGTTCAGAGATGATTTTGTTCCAATGCAATTCCTTCTTTCAAACAGCAAAGTAGCTTGCAGTCTCCATTATTTACAATAGCAATGGCAGTGGCTGAGGCCAGATGTCAGCTCACGGTAGCCAAGTCCAGCATTAACAAAGAAATGGTCTAGTTTTATGGCTGCCCCTGGTGAAAAAAATGTGTCAAATATGATACAATAGTTGACTGTGGAAGATGAAGCTAAATCTCTAGAGATGTTACGGCTTCAGGGGTTAAAGGAGCACTGTTTTGAGAGTAAATTTAACACCTGACTTCTGACTGGCTGTTAGAGCAGATGACCTAAGAAACATACCAAGAAGCCCTTAACACAGGCACACAAAGCAAATGAGCTGTCTGAAGAGAGTGCAAATGTGTCTAGTACATACAAAAGATAAGAGCATATATTTGAGAAATAGGGAGCCTTTGCTTACATGGAAAAGTAACAAATGGTCTAACTACAACTACAGGGGTCATCTCCATCACAGATGAGCTCAAATGTGCTTCTTCTCGTCTATTCAAGAGTTACTTTGGGCAAAGGGGAACGGGATCCTTGGAAGCACTGACTGGCTCCTTCACAATCCTTTGGATTCTCACAGGAGCAGAGAAGGACACTACTTTTCTTCTCTGACTGCAAATGTACATGATGGGTGGGGAAGATGGAGGTGGGTGGCTACAGGCATCGAAAGGCTGTAAAGACAATCACATGGAAATGATGATGCTTTGACCTTAATTCAAAAAGAAATCATTCAAATGAGTAACAGATGTCTCTCGTTAAAGTGCAACACTGTGGAGAAGGCCAGAGGATAGTCTGGCAAAGCAGGAAGGAGGTGATCACGGGCTCAGGGATGGGATGTGCCCTAACAGCTCTTCAACACTCATCCCCCATCTCCTCAAAACAGAACAGAACAGAGACAATCACTGAAAAGATGCCCAGGTCCAGAGGCGTGTCCTGCAGAGTTCCCTTGTGCATATTCACTCCCATTTAAGAACTAACTGAAGACACCCCAAATGCCTTTGGACTTTTGCATCCACAGACAGCCAAGTTCTTTCGACCTGCTACTTCATGATACCTCTGTGAGGTACACAGTGTAATTCCAACTTTTACACATAAACAAGCTAAGGCACCAACAGTCTGAGTGGCAAAATGAACCATCAGATGCTTGGATCTGTGCACCGTCACACTCCCTGTGCTGATGTAGGCAAGGAGACACTGAACCAATACAATCATTTAGGACTCTGAGAAGATAACAGTCTCTAAGGCTCAGGCTGGGAAGTCCTCTTTAGCATGTGTATTCTTTTGAAGAACAACAACTCACTCATGATTATGGGAGAGAGTTGAAGATGCATCTTCTTGTTTCTTCACACTGTTGTCATGAGTACATTGGAAATCTTAACAAATTTTATAATCAACTCAAGGAACATTAATACTAAATCTTAGCCCTAACTTGTGAAGCAAAATTGCAAGTCCTATGTCTAGCGACTGATTTTTCTATTTTTTATCTGACACATTTCTACATTATTGATTCTGGAAAAGTCTCTTCTATCATAATCAGATCATCTGTATAAAGTATAAATGGTAGCAACACTGGGGTCTGAAGCAAACAAGGCATCTGGTCAGCATACATGGGTTCTGTATATTTTGGGAAATACTTAAATACACAAAGGAAGCGTGCAATAATTAACAGATAACATGAACAATGATGGTGGCCATATAATGGAGAATCCAGTGTCCTTCAGGAAACTGAAGATACTCAAAAGTTGATCCCCAATTTCTATTAACACTCTAAAAATGAACATTTCCATTTGATACAAATATACAAATTTAAAATATGTGCAGTTCAGAATGGCCTACCATTTTCAGATTGCTTATGTGCCAAAAAATATAGTCAATAAAAAAATACCAGAGAGGTGGGGACAAAAGGCTCTCTGGGTCTGTACAGCAAATGAACATCACTTCAATAGGTAGCGACTTCTGATGAAAATGGCGTCCTTGTAATCAAGAAGCACGGAATGATGATGGGTCACAAATCTGGTGACGGGGGATAAGATGCATAGTAAGGTCCATTTTCCTGCAGAATAAAAAAAGAGAAAAACATTAAATAAAAGACCAGTTAAAAAGGTACGTGTAAGACAGACTTACAGGCCATGAAACTGTGTATGTAAGTGTCTGGCACCTTTGTGGTTCTGAGCAAATGCATGGCATTAGTGTCCTTGCCTGAACTATACCAGAGTTGAGTAAGAAAGAAGTACTAAGATGGTAACACTCTTTTAATAGCAATTCCAGTTGCTGATTATCCTATATGCTAGACATTGTATAGCTGCCTTTATACTTCCCTTATAGATTCCCACACAATGCCATGAAGTAGGTAATATTCGTTTCACTGAGGAAGAAAATGAAGAGTGCACAGACTGGCAAAGCTTGAATTTAACACATATCTGCCTTAATATAGCACTTGGATTCTTGTTGGACTGCGTGGCCTTCCTATGTACTAAATCTTAATGTAGTTATGGACAAGCAACAAAAATTATATCTGAAGAATTTAATAATTAAAATCATTTTGGCAGAAATGAGATTTCATAACACGCCTGAATAGCAGGACTTGCAGCAATCATAGTTCTTAGGGAATTCAGATCCAGATCAGGATGGAGAACTAAATACCAGAATTTTAATGTCAAAGAAAGCAACAAACTAGTATATGGGGAAATTCTTTGGCTCTCGCTTTGCATAAACTTACAAAAACCAAGACAGTTAACTTTATGGTAGGAGGATCCTAGATGAGTCTTATGAGACTTAGATTAGATTCTCATTTTTTAAGAAAAGTATCTCTTTAGCCAAGGACTTGTTTTTCAATAAATCAGATTAATGCAAGACAATAGTCAGGAGTGAAGAGTTAGAAAAAGGGAAATGGATTACTTCAAGGCATATTTACCTTAGAGTTTGTCTGGGACATTGAACCTAGCCAGGTGATTTGATATGATCTAAGAACCTAAATGTGCTGGAGTTTAGCCTTCTTCAGAACAGACGTTTCTTAGAGAGTGATCCTGGTACCGTAATCAGGAACACAGAAGGACATCTAAGAAAACTTACTTTCTGATAATAAGTGAATGCCACCAGGTATCTGGAGGATTGTGGGAGGGGGAAAACAGAGAAAGAAATCTCTGAATTAGTTACATTTCTGGAATCTTGGAAAAATAGTATTTTTTGCATATTGGCTTGCATATCGAGATCTGTGACACTAAGAAATCCTGCATCTCTAATATGCATGAGCAGGGCGTAGCAAAGAAATACCTCACCATCTATCTTTACCAGTCCTCTGCTATGTTTAACTGTGATGCTGTCTAAAGTTTCTCGTATCTGTGCTGAAAACTAAGAAAAGTACATGTGTGCTGAAAACTAAGAAAAGTACATGTAGCAGAGTCTCTCACACACTAACACCGCCCTTGTACAGGAGACTGCTGAACAATCAGTCACTTTCTCTTATTTCTGAAAACAATCATAGAAATTCAAAAAACCCTTGTTAAATAAAATTGCATGATCGCCTTGGATTTTATTTATAAGAATTCTGACTTCTGGAAGTGACCTCAGTATTATTTTTTATCAATTAGAGACAAATGATCTTTCAGCTACTTTTCAAAGGTCCTTTTTAATCTTATAAAAAACTGCTGATTTTTCAAATGACATAAATCCTAGACATGGGATTTTTCTAAGCCCACTGAAGCTTGTTATCAGTCAACACCAATCTAGTCCTTCACCAAACAAAAAAAACCTACTGCATGCAGGGTGCAATTAAACATGAAAATAAAATATGCCAATTCTACCCTCATTTCTTTCCTACAATCACATTTTAAATTCTTCCCAGTACAAGTACATTAAATGTTTCCTTGAAAAATGGCATCCAACCACTTCCTGGAATCTCAGTTCAGTGTCCCACAAACTGACGTATCACAAGCTGAACTATACCTTTTCTGAGGTGCTCAAGGCTTTTCTTCATAATGCTTTCTGATAACGGTATCACCACTTATCGAAAACATTTTCTGCTTTACCTCTAATGGATACCTTCTCCCCAAATGCTGCAGACTGCATATCCTACAGACACATCCTAACCTTTGTCCCCACTGGGAGCACAGACCTAGAGCTAATCCCAGCTTTCCTGCCTTCACTAACCTACAGATGTGTCTCCTGCCACTCTCTATGCACAGAAATGCAAGGTCAGCTCTTCCTTGCAGGACGATCTCCATCAACTGCAAAGCCAAAGGCCCTGCAGCACTGCATGCGTAGCTGCACTGTCTGGTAATCCGCCTTCTGCTTGCCCTGCACATTGTCTTCTCATAACCTCACTTTCTTTCTCACTTAAACTTCATATACAGATAGTTTAGGATGGGGTAATCATTAGCATAGAAGCTATATGTCCCTTTGATTATGTTATTATGTCTGTATTTGATATAAAAATAATGGAAAGCTAAACCAAATACTCTAAACAAAACCAAGTTCAAGTGTGGTAGAGCTATATATTTTGATATTTCCAGAAAATAAATTCTAAATCCATTTGGGTATCCAAATGTTCTTGAGTGCCTTTCATATTTTTGCAGTTTCATTCAAGCATTAAAGAATGGCTCAAAAGCCTAACAATAAGGTCATTTTCACTATAGCAATCTACAGTAAACACAAGTTGATGGAGCTCTTCCCATCCTATATATTCAACGATCTTTGTTCCATGATCCAGCTGCTCCAATTACAAATACTTTCTGTGCAACAGCCAAATGTGAAACTTCATTAGACACTAGAACACAATAAACACTTTGCTTTTCACATAAGGGGAATAGAAATCATAGTTGAAATTAGGGAATGCTGAGAAAATGGGTTGCATGATTTTTATTTGACTGCATACAACATGCTGTACAATAATTAGGGGAAGTATATGTCAACTTAAACTTTTTAATTACTTTAAAACATGCCCCCTGGTCATGCATAAAGATATGTAATCAGCAATGGCTTACAATGTGCTTGATGAGCTTCTGGTCAAATATTTCACTTTATTTTTTAAGTTACTAAGGCAATACTGTGAACACTCCCAGGACAACATAATTCAGATGAAATTAAATAGTCACTTGATGAGTACTGAAGTAAGAACTATAGATATGGCTGAAATAACAATACTAACAATGGCAAATCGTCTTAAAAACACTATCAAAGCTCTAAAAGTAAAATTTTAGCAATGTAAAGACTTACATTAAAATAGGCTACCAGACTTCTGATTTACATTATTGCTGGAAGTAGAAACCAATCAATTCTTTTGGCTACTCCTATGGCTGAAAAGGTATTTGGCTTTGAGACAACTAGGCTATCTCAAGTGTAGTAGAAATGACCATACAACTAAGGACTGGTTTTAAATTTACAAAACAAAGAAAATCCCCTGGTGAAATGTCTATCTGGGGAAAAAACTCTTGGAATAAAAATACTAAGATTACTGTGGGAAAAATGGCAAGTGGTTAGCAGGAAGCTTTTTAAAATCCATTAATGTACATCAGCAGTATCTTGCAAGGATAGGATGCTGTGCTCAAAGGTGCCACTTTAAAGTATACCAACACACTAACAAGAGGAAAAGAGAGCTGGGCCTTACCCTGGCATCATATTCGAGGACAAAAGGAGGAAAGTCGATCTGCTCTGGGGATATGGCAGAAAATAGCTGGTGCAGACTGTCCACATGGTGGATCTTATCCTTCAGTCCTGAGACAGAAAAGGTGGTGAAAAACCACGTTGAGACCTGATTAATAGAAAAGAACAGTAATTTAAGTCAGTGACTACAATGAAAAAAACAGGCACGATTTTGAAAAATTATACCAAGTAAAAACTATATGCTGTAATCTTAAATTAACAAGCTTTTTTTTTTTTTAACTTCAAAATACAGCCTGTAGCTCACTAGTGAGCTGGGCAATCAGCTTGACAGACCAGGAAAAAAACATTTAAAAGAAGAAAGAGCAACTATTATGATGGACTATAGTAAAGATGTCTTTTGCTTACAGGTAAATGCTCCAATGTGTGCAATGTGGGATATCATAATATCTACTTCTTATTATTGACTGTAATCAACATGATCACTTTATTTGGTACAATAGTCTGGAACAGAACATCGATATCTTTAAATCTCGCCAGGAAATCTTTTTGAATTTTCAAATGAGATTGAAGTTTTTTCCATTTCACTTGGTAATCACTATGTGGTGTCTCTCTCTCTCTCTCTCTTTTTTTAACTTTATTTTGCTCATATGTGTGTGTGTGTGTGTGTGTGTGTGTGTGTGTGTATGAGTGTGTGTATCAGAGGGCACTGTATGTCCCTGTGGACAATGAAGGGTGACTTCGGGACTCATCCTGTATTGCTTTTACCTCCTTTCTGGTTTGCTTTGGGATTTCCCAGGCTCTGCCCACTAGGGCCAGAAGTGCAGGCCCCCCCTGTTTCTGCCTGGTGATTTTTATGTGGGATCTGTGATCCGAACTCAAAAACTTTTGCTTGCAAGGCAGAGTCTTAACCCCTGAGCCATCTCTCCAGCCCATGGGGTCTCTTAAAATCAATCAAAGTGACATATATACACAAGAGGTTTTCTTTAACCATAAAGAATGAAATTGTATCACTTACAAGAATACGGATAGAACTGAAGATTATGATGTGAAACAAAATAAGCTAGCCTCAAAAAGATAGATATTATGATATCTCTCATTCCATATATAAAAAAAGTTCTTGGGCAGGGGTGCCAGGTGGAAACAGCAGCAGTCTGCACTTCTGGCCCTGGTAGGAAATCCCCAGAGCGAAGCAAGGAGGTAGAAACGACCTGAGATGATTCCTGAAGTCACCCTTGGTCCTTCACAGGGACATACAATGCCCTCTGATACACACGCACACACACACACACACACACACACACACACACTAGCACCTATACATATGTTGAAAAATGGGCAACTACAAAGGGGAACTCAACAATGTGTATGGGGAAGAATTAAGACATAATGATGTGGTGGATACTATCAAGGTACATTATATATGTATGAAAATATAATAAAAGCCACTTTTAAAGACCTAATATGCTTTGATTTAAAAAAGAGATAAGAAAAAAATCACGAATTAGCTCATTTCTACTGATAGGTTATATGGAGTCCTATGAGGCGTGTATGACATTGTTGCAATCTGGTAACATACACATATGAGCTCTCAATGTACTGGCATGATACACTCCAAAAGTGTTAAAAAAAATAGGGAGATGATACACACAGACTTTCTATTTTCCATTGATGGTATTCATTTGATTAATTTTTCTTTGGCAACTATATGCATCTTTGCATGGAATATATTTGCTGTTTTTCCTATTTACTTATGAAAAAAGACACAGAACAGAAATGATGCTGAACTGCATTACTGTAAACTGAATCCTATTCAAATCTTCTGACTCAAAATAGGTGTCATCTCTCTACTATTTTTATTACTACTTCACATTATTCCTTCTGTGGTTTCTTATGAATCTACAGAGATGTGAGACTTATTCTTTCTTCCTAGTATTTAGGTTATTTAGAATCATTTCTGTAATCTCCCTGGATCCCAGTACACAATCCTAGAAGTTTTATAAGCTACAGACAAAGTTGAAGTTCTCAAGTATTTGTTAAGAAAAGAATGAATGAAGAAAAGGCCTATTCTATGATGATTTTGTGGCTTGAGTCACTATTTTATGCCAGCTATACTACTGACAACTGACACAAGTCCTCAACTTTACACTTTATTCTCTGCACTCTCAACCCTTCCACTTTACAAGTTTATTTGGAGGAAGTAATAGAGGGAAACGGAAACACTATACACATATCAGAATCAAGTGAGTTAAGCAGTCAATGCTGCTATACACCTACTTCATTGTAAAGGAGTAAAAATTCCAGATTAGGAGCAGTAAAACAAATTACAGATGCAGTTGACAAACTAGCAATAGCTATGAAGAGACCACGGAAATTTGTAAGATATGTAGGCAGAACTAGAAAACCAGAAATATCACAGCAGCACAACACAGTAAAAACGTTTGTTGGGAGATATATTGGTGGAAGGTACTAAACATACACTCTGAACTGTGGACTACTGCATTGGACAGTAGGTGACGCAGGATAACCAGCAGGCTCAGGCTCCAAACAACAAATAACAACTATCTAAAGAAAAGTTCTACATGCACTGAATGTCCTGAAGGCAATGTGAACACCTATTATACACAAGTAGTTCTACTTGCTAAGAGGCAATGTAGGTCAGGGGGACACAGAGAGGGGGAAAAAAAGAGATAACAGAAACTTCCCTGAGATGAACCTACTAGAAGCTACAAGTGATTAAACAAAATCCCTAGTACCAGATATATGACACTTCCTAATGAGCTGTTGGTCAGAGAGCTCTCAACAACCCCTCTCCTCCATTGTTCTTGGTTGCTCACCAGGACCTGGTAATAAAGACCCTACTGCTGAAGACACTACACATACAGATGACAGAACATAGAGAAAACAAGCTCACACTCATTTGGAAGCTTCCTACTTGCTGGACAGTTTCGCATAACAATCAACATTCTGTATTAACTGAATCTTTAATCTGTTCTATAATGAAGAATTGTGTCAAATTCATAGTCTAACTAATGCCCTAACAACTATCATGTGTTTGCTGGAAGAATTAACAAATGGATAAATAGAAGTTTGAGGACTTACTTTAACACTTTTTAGAGAGGTACAATAATCCTTTATAATTGTACTCCTTTCTAAATCTCAGTTTCTCCATTTATAAAACAAAGAAGCAACACCTGTTATTATTTTGAAGGTCTTCTTCCATTATCCAATTCTCTAACAGGAGTCTTAAACAGGTCACAATGACATGGGGTGGTGGGGTGAAGTGGAGAGGCTCACTGGGGAAGAACAGGCAGTCATCTTAATCATACATTCTCTGCTGCAGTTTCTCCCATCACAACTTTCTTTTAGATCCTACAAACTTTGGTGGTAGAAAATTACTCAAGGTAAACGCAGGTGGGAAGTCAGTTAAAAGAGTTTCCCAACTGGGAAGATCCAAAATACTATCATCATTTTTATTTTTCATTTTGATCTATATGGCTTAGCTTTGAAATGTCAATAATTTAATAGCATAAGCTAAAAACATACACTACGGTAAGCTTTCATTCATTATTTAATATCTACCATACTAAAAAAACTTCTGAAGGAAATTAAAGACTTTTGCAAAGGACAATTGGGTATTCATGAATGCTAGAAATTCTTCACCCAATTATTCAAAACTGGAAAGTTAAGAATATAGGATCATAGGATGATACAAACTAAGAAAGACAGTTTCCATGGCTGCGCTCGAGTAATCTACTGAGTCAAATCTAGCAGTGAGTTTATGTTCTATCAGTTTGCACTCCATTAGCAATCTTCAAAGAAGAAACAGTAATTTATACAGGCAATTAACTTAATACCATTTGGGGTGGGGTGGCCTGGAAAAGATCTGAGCAACATGGCAATCAGAACAGTGTGATTTGATTGTTTTATTGTCCCTTTATTTTATTTCCTAATTAGAAACATTCCATTTAGTTTTGATTTACTTAAAAATTAGTTTTTTAAAAAATACATATAAGCCTTATTTTATTTCCCAATGTAATACAATGTAGTACAAAGGCATCTGGTCTGCAGCCCTGTGGCAGCCCCGTATTGGAACTGCCTCCAGAGAAACAATTCCAGCACTGTGATGGCCCAATCTAGTGCTCTGGCTCTCAAGTTTTTGGCAATATCTTTTCACTGACGTCACAGGAAGGACAGCTATTTACTGACTTTCTAGTATGGTGGTGGAGTTGGAATTGGGTATTAGTAAATAGTGGCTGCACATATTCTTAAATCTGGCACAGAGGAACATTCTTTGGGCTTGGGTGTGGTTTAATTGTAGTGTTTCCTAGTAAGTGTAAGACAAGTTGGATCCTCATAACTAGAGTGTGTTTGGAAGAACAAGGAGGACATTCCCTGACAAGTTTGAATTTGTGACACAGGTAAGAAAATTAGCATTTTTTTTCTCTAAAAAAATTAAAAAGTCTGAAGGCAGATACCCCATTTATCTAAATAATGCTAGTCCTAGAAGGAACAAGTCACTAAACAAAAACTCCAAAGCTGGGTGTGAGATACTGCCACAGGGGCTGCTGGCTAGAGAGATTCCAAAGGCCCCCCTTCCCCCAATGATGCAGCCTCTTGCCATTCCTCTTGGCTGCTCGCCAGGACTAGTCGATAATACCCTACTGCTGAAGACGGTACCTACCCTGGATACAAGATTAAGAAAAATCAGGTTGAAAACAGAGCTAAAAACTTCTAGAGCTGAATGGCACTATGGAGGCTACTGGAGTGAAAAAGGCATCTGCAGTCCTATCCAGCTGTGAATTTATGAATGACAATACCAATCTGCCAGATGCTACTGGTGCAATAGTGGTACCACTGTAATAGAGGCACAGTTATGAAGGTAACCGATCACTCTGATTAGCTCTAACACCTGCTCCACAAGACGGGATTCTTGCTCAGTAGTGTAAACCCGAGCCAAAACTAAAAAGGTTTTAGGACTGAGGGGAGAGCCCATTTCTGCTGCTTAGCTAAGATGGCCCAGCATTAAACTGCCTGCTAAACATCTATGTTTATACCCACAAAGGCTTTTCTTTTTTTTTTTTTTTTTAAACTTTGTGTGTGTGTGAGTGTTGTGTGAGAGAAAGAGAGAGAGAGAGGGCATTGTGTGTCCCTGTGAAGGACTAAGGGTGACTTCAGGTCATCCTGCATTGCTTCTACCTCCTTTTTGCTTCACTCTGGGATTCCCCACTAGGGCCAGAAGTGCAGGCCACTGCAGTTTCCACCTGGCATTTTTACATAGGACCTGGGATCTGAACTAGGCCTTTTGCTTGCAAAACAGGCTTAACCCTGTACCTCTCTAGCCTGAATCTTTTCTTATTCTTTTTTTTTTTTTAATGTGATATAGAGTTTTTAAAAGAATTTTTATTATTTATTATTTATTCAATTGTGCGTGTATGTGTGTGTGTGTATGTATGTGTGTGTGTGTGTGTGTGTGTGTGTGTGTGTGTGTTTGTATGTGTAGAACCCCAGATGAATTCGGGAACCACCATGGACGCTTCCACCTCCTCCTTGTTTACTCTGCCTGGAGATTCACAGGCTCCGCCCTACCAGCACTAGAAAGGCAGGCCGCCCACACTTCCGCAGGGAGTCTATATGTGGGGTCTAGGATCCGAACTTAGGACCTACCGCCTGCAAGGCAGAGGCTTAACCCCTGAGCCACCTCTCCAGCCCTCTTATTCTTAATTAGAGAAGCCTCTCTTTATAATGCACAGACATGAATCCAGAGACCTAGGACTGCATGAGATGCTGTTAGTGATAGACGGGAGGGGGGGGCCCAATCTTTCATATGACATTTAAACTACTTCCTCAAGGCTCAGGGATCATTGTGGGAAGAGGGAGTGGAAAGAATGTAAGAGGCAGGGAAATGGAGATGATATGCCATCTTCTGAGCATGACACAGCCACTACCATTCTGAACTCACAGCAGCTGTGATTATCAACACTGGGCCTATAGGAGACTGGCCCAAACAACAGACAACTATGGTCCAGGAGCTCATAAAGACCTACTTCTTACTGCTGAGCAACAGCAACAGTTCTTAGGAAGAAAAACACAGTGTTCAGTTTGTACCCACCAGTGAATGGCTCAAAAATTAGTTCTAAGTTCACAATCACACAATCTTTGTTAAGCACAGTTGACACAAAACTAAACTCCTTAATATAGGGAAGAGAACCATAGGGAAGGGGGCTAACAAGAGGAAGGTAGAAAACTGGAATAGATTATACACATATATAAAACTGTGAACAAACAAAATTTACACACACACACACACACACACACTCTCTCTCTCTTACTTTTCATGAAACAATGTCTCATATAACCAAGGCTGACCACCTTTGTCTCAGCCTCACTAGTGCTGGAATTACAAACATGAGCCACAATGCCTGGTTATTTTTCTGACTGCATATTTATTTATCCCTTCATCCATTTATAAATCTATCTCACTTTCCTGCTACACTTCAAAGTACAATGTAGATGCCAGTAGACTTCACTGATTTTGTTTCATTTCCTTGCTGTACATTTACATTTAATGAAGTCCATATATTCTAAATGTGTATCTGTTGTTAGAAGAATGCAAACAGCTATATAAGCAAAGCTCTAAGAGGTCAAAAACATTTTTATCACCAGAAAGTTCCTTCATGCCCTTCTTCCATCATGTTCTAGTCCTTAAAAGCAAACACAGTTTTGAATGCTTTTTTCTATAATGGCTTAGTTTTATTTGCACCTAGAACCTTATCTAAATGGAATCACATAGTACAACATTTATGTAGGGATTCTTTTAATAATGCTTCTAAGATTCATCTTTTTTTGTGTTCTTTGAATAAACTTTAAAGGGAAATCCCATTTACCATCTTATTTATACATAAATGGGTGTGCATACAACTGAAAATCAGAGGCATCGTAAGAACACATGTAAAAGAACACATATAACTTCCTTGTCAATCAAAATAGAGACCATCGCTTGTCAATCAAAACTGAGACCATCCCCCAAGATGCAACCAATTCTTCCTTGGATCCCATAAAAAGAAGATCTGAATAATACCCTGCTGGTCCTGGGCACTCTGGCTCCAGCAACCCACTGTTCCCTTGCAGTGTTTGTTGTACCACGTCTTTAAATAAAACTCCTTACCGTTCTTTGATTTGTGTTTTTTGAATTATTTGAATAAAAATACCAAGAAACTGGAAACACCTGGTTCAGACTGTGACCACTACAATAATTACATTTTATTTGTGAAACCAGCAAGATTGGCACTATCATCCTGAGAGCAAATACTGTGTTTATGTTTAATGAGATCAGAGATATAATAAAAGTATATATTTAAAATACACAATTTAGGGCTGGAGAAATGGCTCAGGGATTAAGACTCTGCCTCATGAGCAGAAGGTCCTGAGTTCGGATCCCAAGTCTCACATAAAAATGACAGACTGAAACAGCAGCAGCCTGTACTTCCGGCTTTGGAGGCAGAGCCTGGAAAATCCCAGAGCAAATCAAGGAGGTAGATCCAGGACGATTCCTGAAGTTACCTTTGGTCCTCCACAGGGACACACAACAGTGCTCTCCGAGCCTTTTTTCTCTCTTTACACATACAAAGTAAATAAATATACAGTTTAAATTTTGATGTGACTATATATGCATATACATACATACAAACACACACATTAAACCATCTTCACTGTCAAAAAAACAAATGTACCTATTACTTCCACAATTTCTCAGGATCCTTTGTAACCTTCCTTCTGTCTGCTCAGGGGCAACCACTGTTGTGCTTTCTGTAATTATGCATTACTGTGAACCTCTTAGAACTTTTTACACAAAGAATGAAAAATCTGCACTCTTTTTGGTCTAGCTTATTTTACCAAACATTACTATTATTGCTATTCACGGGAGAAAGGGCGTCAATACAAAGCCTGGGTGCCTTGCACTCATTTTCCTGCCTTAGCCCGTCAGAGCTGGCATTGCAGGAGTGCTGTGCCACGCCCCACTCACAACAGCAGAGGGTTCCAGACCCCTCGATATTATCGCATATATTACAGTTCATCCTTTTTATTGGTATTATTGTATTTTCTGAGTACACCACAACTTGTAAGCAGTTCTACCAGGAACAGGCATTTGGATTGTTTCTGTTTTTTTCATATCACACAGATGCTGCACACTGCTTATTTGTGCTTTTAGTGTGAACTGCTTTAGGAAGCACACAGGATTAGAAGCGGCCTGGAGTAATCTAAGGAGTATGAGAAATGCAAGTCTTGTTGTAAGATAGGGAAGAGAAGTATATTTAGGAGTTGGTAGGTGTATTTAAACTGGATGTGGTGGCACATGGTACCTTTCAGCTACCAGGAAGCTGAGGTAGGAGGATCATGAGCTGAAGCTTTGTAAGAGTAAAATTCTATCTTGAAAAAAAAGTTGGCTATTAACATTCAGCAAAATGGGAAGAAAGATGTTAATTTGTGAAGACAGGCTTGAGGAAACAAATATATCCTGAAGTAGGATCTGGGATTAAGGTATTTTGGTTTAAATCTGGCCTTTGCTATTCATGCTGGTTATCTTGAGAAAGCACCTTACTTTAATCATCAATTCCCTTTCTTGTAATATGGGAATGATACTCTCTGCACAGGCATATTACGAACGTTAAAGGAGATAATGTATGGGAAGAACTGCATAGAGTAAGGGCTCAAAATGACAAAGAAATGGAAAAGGGAAGGTCACCAAAGTCCATGGAGAACCTGAAACCCCAAGCTTGAGTTCTCCACCAAGACTCTTAAAAGTGAAGAAGGTATATGATGGATTACCTCTAGTTTAGATTTTATGGGCAGGTGTGATGAAAGCATAAAAGGTCAGAGGTTATTTTAGGCATTTACCAGAGTGGCTGAAGTGATGGAATACAGTTAGACTGAATGTATAAGAAGAAGGATGACTGGGGCAGGAGACATGGCCCAGGGATTAAGCCTCTGCCTCCCAAGTACAAGGTCCTGAGTTCAGATCCTGGTTCCCATGTAAAAACACTTGACAGAAATGGTGGCAGTCTGTACTTCTGGCCCTGGAAGGCAGAGCCTGAGAAACTTCAGAGCAAAAGCAAAGAGGAGATAGCACAATCCAGGGTGATTTCCAAAGTCACCCTTGGGCCTTCATAGGCATACACAGTGTCCTCTGATACAGACACACATACACACATGCAAAACTAAAGTAAAAAAAGAATGACATTTTTAGATAATGTAAGAACTAAATGCCTTGAAGAAGTGAAGTAAGAGGTTAGATACTAAGGATACAATCATGAGCAAAACAGCTACTTATTTACGCGCTCACAGAAAATTGACACAGAAAATTAAATAAGCAATTAGAGTAAAATCAATGCAATGATCAAAAATTACAAAATCTTTAGCAACACAATGTAAGAGTATTTAAGAGTATCTATTAGCTCCAAGTTTGTCCAGGGAAGGTTTCCTACAGAAAGTAATTATTGGACTGCAATCAGGATGACCAAGAGTCAGGCATAAGCAGAGGGAGGGAGTGGAAACTGCTAACACTGTCAGTAAGGAACAGCAAATGAAACAAAACAGGCGAAGACTCAGAAGCCAAACGGTTGACAAAGACACCAGAGAGTCAGAACAACCAAAACACAAGGAACACAATTCACAATCAACAAGTAAAGACAAGTGAAAGTATTAACAATCACAATGGTGACAGGAACTAATACAATGCTGAAATTTATCGTGATATTCTGACATGCAGTAAACTTTAAAGATTTTGCTCTAAAAGATAAATACAGTACCTTTGAACGAAATGTTGGATGAACAAAATAAACAGCCTTTAAATTCCTCTTGTACCTAATCAAAACAAATAAACTGATCAATAGAAGTCATCATTATAGACAATCCATTTTTTGCTTTGGTACATACATGTATTAACAGAGGAACACATGTTTTAAAAGCAGTGTTAGTTTATGCACTGACTTCTGAGTAAAATGTCAAAAAGGAATAAGAGAACATTTATGTTTTTTAAACTGCCTGTTTTCTAGAAGACATGGAGAAGACTCTTGATTATGATAAAGCCACTTCGAGGTAGGAAACACTAAGTAAATTTGCATTTTAAGAGACTCTTTGATCAAATCTATGAATTAAATCCCATGGAAATCACTTAAAAGTAAAGCAAGAATGAGACACTAATCAGCACAGAGTCACATGCAGTCAATTAGAAAGGACTTTAGATAAACACAACTTTTCCTATCATAGTCAAAGGCTATTCCAGTTGAAGTGTGTTAAGTACAGTGTAGCTTCTTATATGTATAAAACACAAAGAAAGCTAAACCGGTACCTACTGGATAATGAAAGCACTATTAGTGCCAATTACGATGAGATTTAAGGAAGGGGATAAAACGATTGTAAATTTATGAGAATTTGCCCTCTTTGTACCCTCAATTATATAATGGGATTTTCCACCTAAATATAAAGACACAAATAACAAAATGCCAACAGGATAGCATGCCATTTTTATTTAGAAAATAAATCTTTTTAAAAAAATTTAAAGCATTATGTTTACTGTTGCTCTGGAGTATCATACATTTCTTCGGTTAAGATTTCCATTATCTACTTCAAAAGAAATATAGTCTAGAGAAATGATTTTCTAGCCAAATATTTATTATGTCCAAATATTATTGTGAGAGGCCTTATTATTTTTTTAACCTTCAAATTTTGAGTATTAAAATAGTAAGGAACACTTACAAAAACAAAATACACAAGTTCTAGAGTCAACAATCCACACAGCCATTTACTATCTCAGTTCTTCTCCTTGCAAACAACGTGTGGAATGTCCTTTATTTTGTCTTGGTATAGGCTAAAGCTAGAATGGCTCCAGAGACAAACTGGCCACTGGTCTGTCTTAAACTACAGGGAGATTTCCAAAATAATAAAAGTATAATCAATCTTCGTGAACATTAGCTTAAATTTCCCCAAACCAATGTTGTTCCCTTTTCCTTAACCTTCTTTTCAATTAAAATTTTTACCTCAGAACTTGTACTCAGTCTTCATTTCTATTTCTATAACCACTGGGATAAGTTCTCTCATATCCATTACCAGTCTGTCTAAATGAACTCAACGGTTACTGGATCAAATTAATAATATTTAAAACTATACTTTGATATGTCAACACACCATAGGCAGTAGTCTCATTATTTTTATATAAGGAATGAGCCCAGATCTTTCTGAAGGGTTTAAAAGTAGGAGAGGATTACCTGATTTTGTTTAGTGCAAAAAATAAGTTTGAAGTAAGGAAGGCCTACTATGATTAAAACATTTAATCTATATATAATAAAAACTTTTAACAAAAAATCCTTTCATAAGGTATTTAAGAAAGTTCATCACTGCTTAATATTAGAAAATAGAAAAGATATGTCCCCTTCATAACATAAAAAATGACTAACTTGACATCAACAATATCATAGAGTTTCTTCAGGAAGTCAGAGTCCAGGTGATTGTACTCGCTGGTCAATGTGTGAAAATATACTAATACATATTCCTTCACAGCAATGTGATCCATGACATGGATAAAATACAGGAGTGCCTAAAAGATAAAGAGGAGTAAAGATTGTTTGGCATGGTAGTTTATTTCACGGAGGTCAAAACAGAACTCAACTTCTCATACAAAATTACTCTAACCTTTGCCCAATCATTGCAGATGGACATTTCAGACTGGCCAGTATCAATTCTCTTCAAAACTATCTTCGGGAAGTAAAGCATCCTCATGTTTAGCAAGGTCAAAAAATCTATAGCATAATCCCTTTTTGTTGTGTTCTTAGCGATGGAAGAGATACCCTGTGAAGTAACTCTTCAGATCCCGGGAAGAGTACTTAGACCAGCTACCAAGCTTCTTTCTCAGATAATCATGTTGAAACCTTCAGAAGTAGAATTTTGAAAATTCTTGAATTTTTTCCTTGAATTCAAGTCAAAATCTTTGCAGATGTTACTCAGATAAAAATTCATGGCTGTAATTTTCTTCACATTTTTAATGTTTATTTGAATGAAGAAACTGCAGTGAGTTTTGTGAGTAGCTGGTGACAAGCTACTCACAAACATTTCTAGAATTCAGAAAGACTCTACTGTGACCCACGCTGATTTGAGAACTATTCTACTACAAGAAGTTTAAGAGAAATACTAAAAAGAAAGCAAGAGATGCAACACACACTGAGCCAGTCTGACCCAGTGACTTAGCTGCAGATAATTACAAAGGAAATCAAGCAGCACTAGCTGAAGGATTACCACAGCTCAGGCTGATTGCCAGCTCCTCCTCAGGTGAGTCCTTGCACCAACCTGGATTGGGACCCACCGGCTGTCAGCATTAAGAAAAGAGTCTCCTTGAGGATGTTTTCTGGTTTGGACCTTACAACACTTCTCACACATTATTAAAAAATGACTTATCACACTGCCAGGAGTGTTATGCAAAATGAACCAAAATCATATGCAGGAAATTTTATTGTACCAGTCACATTACCGACGATGAAAACGAAAGTTTCGCTGGTTATGAAGAACACAAGTGACTGCAAACAAACAATGATAGATTCTTATTCGGTGAGTTATTTTTCTGTGTGTGACTAGGTTTATTCCTAATATTCATGTTCTCCTTTTATTAGATTAACTACTTCTTTCTATTCATTCTCTACCCTCACAACTGGGAAAATTAGGATGCCCTTTTGGCTTAAAATTCCCTACCTGTAACTTATTCTATTATAGTAAAAAGTAATAGCAACATGAGAAAAAACTGGGGAAAACAAACTCTCCTCAAAACAAAGAAATCCATTTGAGATATTTACTTCAAGTTTTACAACTTTGTACTTAAAAAAATAATAAAAAGTAAATAAATAAAACCAACAAAAATGAAATTAAGTCATGTTTCTCTCTCTCTCTCTCTCTGTCTCTCTCTCTTTCAGTGCTAGGCATTGAATCCAGGACTTTGTATGTACTAGACTCATTGCACTACTGAGCTAAAGCCCAGTCTCTTTAACCATAATTTGTAAGAGCCATGGAACATGCCATTTATGCGTATATCCCACTATTATTATTAGAAATTTAAGCTATGGTACTTTGCTATAAAGGACTCTAAGTGAGATGTCAGGCTCACAGTTTTCCCATTTATATCCCAAAACAGCAGTCACCAAAAGTCTGAAGGCCCAGCCAGAGCACTTGTGAGCTTCTGCACAACTGTAATCTCGTGTTGTTTAATATGTGATGTTCACTGTGGTCAACATACCCATGTCGGTTACAAGTTACTCTGGATCACTTTCTAGTCAGCTGATGTTCCAGGAAGACCTGTATCTTGGAGACTCTTGTCTCCGAGAGCATATTCCACTTTTAGCAGTTCTGGATTTTATAGTTACTTTCATCCCTTGGGTTATTTTAGTATAACTTCTCAGGAATGTAATTATAGAGTCAATGAGAATGATCACTTTTATTTATTTATTTCGTGTATGTTGCAGTGTGAGTGTCTGTGTATATACAAGAGGGCAATTGAGTGTGTATTTCCATGGAGGCCCAAGGGTGATACCTGAAGTCGTACTGAATTGCTCTATCTCCTTATTGTTTTGCTCTGGGTTTCCCAGGCTCTGCCTTCCAGGGCTGGAACGGCAGGCCACCACCATTTCCACCTGGTGTTTTTATGTGGGATCAGGGGATTCAAACTCAGTATTTTCTTGTGAGGCAAAGGCTTTAACTTTCAGCTATCTCCCCAGAAAAAGAATGATCACTTTTTTTTTTTAACTTTTTTTTTTATTATTATTTATTCAATTGTGCGTGTGTGCGTATGTATGTGTGCGCGCATGGGTGTGTGTGTGTAGAACCACGGACGAATTCGGGAACCACCATGGACGCCTCCACCTCCTTCTGCCCCGGGATTCACAGGCTCCGCCCTATCAGGACCAGAAGCGCAGGCCGCCCCCGCTTCCGTCTGGCGTCTATACGTGGGATCCGGGATCCAAACTCAGGACCTTCCGCCTGCAAGGCAGAGGCGTAACCCCTGAGCCACCTCTCCAGCCCCAAGAATGATCACTTTTATAGTGTCACCCTTGCTGAGAATGATTACTACTTACAGTATATGGCTAAAGCTGAGCATTAAAAAACACATGTTGATTCACTCTTTATATATCATTTGTCAGATCAAATGACTTAATTTTTACTTACCAGTTGTAATTATTTTTTCTCTTGTAGGAATCATCTACTTCTGTTCTTTGTTCCCTAACGAAGGGATTATAGACTAACTGTGTAAACTATACTTCTGGTTTCTTCTCTTCTGACAGAGACCAAGTATTACTTTTTTTCAAAGATGCTCACATTTAATTATAGTTATTACACAGGATGCTCTAGCCACATGCTTGCCAGTTATATCACACGACACAAAACAGATGAGCTTTAGAGAGAGAATCTCATAGCCCTTTGGAATTCGTTTCCCTTTGCAAAAGATCAAATCCCTAAGTTCCCTGGAATAACACATGGTGCTGTTCAGAACCTGGCATGCTAGTTCACTAGAGAGACAAACAGACCTATCCCAGGTTGGAGGCCCTGATTCCCCAGCTGATATTTTTCCTATTCTCTGAATTGCCCTTATTTGTCAAACAAACCTTTTTATGGCTTACCTTGTCCATATCTATTAATGTTACAGGTATGTTTCTCCCAACTACCACCATCACTGTACGGCCACAGTTATCCACACCTACAAACAGGAAATGTAATTGGAACTGTTATTCCAAGATTACTGTTTTGTACAAATTAGAAATTGGAAAGCATAATTTTCTTTATTAGTTTTTCTTTATTGTCTATAAAGCATTTTTCTTTCCTTTTTGGTTCTAAAGCTTTATCAGATTCTGATTGTTGTCCTGACTTCAAAGCATGCTTAAAGATTTTTAATTCAGGAACAATCCTTGGTTTTCTTAAAGATTAACTTTTTTTGTAAAGCTCAGCACTTCTCATAACATTAGTCCAGTAAAAACTTCAGGGCACTCAAATCTGAAAATTAAGATTACTGCCTGAAAAAGAAATAATTAGACAATTAAGAAAGTGGGAGAGTGGGAGCTTCACTGTTGTCATTACTTATTTGTGTAAGGCTTCAATTCTGAAATCGGAACTTCGTAGTACTCTGTAGAAGCAGAAAAAGTTCTAACAGAAAAGGGATACCTGGAATAAACGACACTGGCGATGTTAAGACCATCAGAAATACAGAAGACTGTATTACTTTTAGGGTAAAAATTCACGTTTAACGTAAGAATATTTTATTCAGAAATAAAAGGGAGAAATCAAAGAAAACTGAAATTACATACAGCACACTGGGCCGGAGCCTTAATAAGTAAAAGAACAAGTTACTATACATTTGGGCTCACCTGTTTGGTACAGGGCTTTCAGAGAAGCAATATCGGACAGATCCTCAGATCTTGCTTGGCATAACCAGCGATTATAACTAGATGAATAAAGGATATAATCATCAGAGTGTACCCTCATGTGTATATGTTTTCTATAGCTTCACAAGGTCATTTCTTTGGTTACTTACACTGAGTCTACAATTCCCATTTCTTTTTAAAATAAAAGTGTGTTTTAACTGACAGTAAAGTGTATATATTATGTTGTACATCATGCTTTAACATACACACACATGCAAACATGCATGGCCCCCCACACACACGTAGAATGGCTAAATCAAGCTTAAAAATGCCTGAAAGTAGACTTTAAAAGAATTATTACCATATTAAAAAAAGGACAAACATGTAAGATAAGGCATTTTTAAAGTATAAGTAATGCTGCTAATGGATAGCCAAGGGCCACAAAGTCACTCTTAAAAATGCTGGAGTGACTTTAAAGAATTATTACCATATTAAAAAAAGGACAAACATGTAAGATAAGGCATTTTTAAGTATAAAGTATGCTGCTATGGATAGCACAAAGTGCAACAAAGTCACTCAATTCATTTCGCCTCAACTGAAATTTTGTAACTTTGATCAACATCTTTCTCCATCCCTATGTCCCACCTGGCCCCTGCAAATCATGTTTTGCTCTCTGCTTTTTGAGTTCAACTTTTTAGAACTGACATATAAATGAGATCAAATTCATCATCCTATACTAGGTTTATGTTCCTTAATTCTCCATCTTTAATATGAAGATTAAATGATAAAACTACTAATAGCTACATTTAAGGGACGCACAGTATAAAAACATATCAATTACAACAGCACAAGCGAAATGTGGGAAGACATTGAATTTATTTTTTACATAGTTCTGATGTTTTATAGTCATTTTATGTTGTTATCAACTACAGAAAACTATGCCTACATATAATACCTAATGAATACTATAGGTCTAGTATAAAGCATATACCAAATCACTTGGTATCAGTGAGAACCAAAATTGGGGGATGCTCTAGTCCCGTGTTTAGAACAGCAGAATACAATCTACATACATCCTTTCGTATGTGAAAAATTATTTCTGGATAACTTAAAATATAATGAAAACCTTAAAGAGTTACTGTACTATATTTTTATTTATACTGTTTGTGTTGTACAGTTACTTAAAATCTATTTGTTATTATTCTCTGAGTATTTGGCAGTAATAGGAATTTTGTAAACACTTGTCAATTTCTAAGCTACTGGTATATCCATTAGCTTGTTTTTCAAAGATTTATTACATAATACTTGGTCACTGAGGGGCTGAAATCACTGTTGGATAAAATAAGAGGTATCAGTCTTATGTGAAGTATTTTAGGGGAATCTTGGATCTGTACTTTCAGTTAGCTGTATATAGCCTTAGTCCACCTAAAGCTAATATTAGTCCTTAGTGCAAACTTTGGAATAGTATGAATTTAAATATTGCTAACCTGGATCAGTGATTAATAATTTTAGATCATCTAAGGATTTTGAATGGCAAATCTACACATAGTTTGAGAAGTAGATAGTTTATATTCATGACTTTGAAAGGGTTTGAATCTTGATGAACTCCTGCTGCTATTCTGGTATGTAAGGACAAGGAGCATTTCAATGCAGTAGTCTGCAACTGAAGCCATCGTGTTTCTTCTTTATCCCAGGGAGGCCCACCCCATCAATCATCATTAGCAATTGTGCAAATCTGATTACTGGGTCATATTGTTTTTCTTTAAATCTAGTAGCCAGGAAGAGGAAGTAGAAGCAAATATTACTCGCATCTTCTTGCTCCATAGACAGCGCTTTCCTTGTTCTCGATACTTGATTATTCAAAGATTATTACATCTTTAAAAAAAAAAAAACTTCAACCTGTTGTTGCCCCAGTTTCTGTGTAGTTTTTCAATAAAGACAAGCAATCCTTTGTCCTAATCCCAGAGAAACAAGACTAAGGGCTGGCGAGATGGCTCAGTGTGTAAGGATCTGTGTGAAAGCTGAATGACTTTAGCTTGATCCCTGAAACCCATTAGGTGGTAGGAGAGAACTGACCCCTCCTGAAAAGTAGTCTCCTGACCTCTACATGGCTATACCCGTGTGTATACACATGTACACAAACACACGCACACACAAACACACACATACTTTTTAAAAAAGCTCAAAAGGGAAAATAGCAAGTCAAAACAGTTTCTAGTTTTTCCACAGCTTATTCTAATGTACACATTCATCTAGTATGTATTGGATGAAATAAAATGATCATGGATAAATAATCCCATATGAAAACATGTCAAAATGGCAGCATCAGTAACCACTATCTACTACAAAAGTAGAAATACCAAATAATTTTTCAATGGGTTTGGAATCAATTTGAGGTTGGATGCTGACTTCACAAAGCTAACATAATGCGATTTCTTCCAATTAATCAATTATCACCCACTTGCACAATCAAAGGTTGAATGATGAAGAAAATTTAAACTAAGTGACTCTTAAAAGATCAATAACTAACCCATTTGTGTAAAGCCAAGGAAAATTTTAATCTTTAACAAACATGTCCCTAGACCTTGTAAATTCTGCACCCTTTTCTCTTCTCCCTTTCACCCTGAACCTATACAGGAAGTTGCATTTCCTTTTGTACAAGATTCAAAGCTTTACAAGGGTGAAGGCTGCATCCATCCTGCTTACTGCCTAATTGCTATAAGTACTCTAACAGCACTTGGCACATTAGCGAAGGCCTAATAATATTTAATAATTAACTGAGATCATGGTTTTGGTGTGAGAAATGATGTAAGAACCAGGCAAATGGATCTTAAGCCAAACGAGGAACACCAATGAAAAAAATCTTTCTAAAATAATCTTCATACTTTCAAAAGCTGTATGTTGGAAAAACAGATAGCTGCTTTCTAAACCAACTTCTTTCATCTTTTGGTATATCTCAGTCAGTCACAGTGGACAAGAGATTTAGAAATGTTGGCAGTTTTTCTTATTTTAAAAAAGAAGACACAGCCGTGGCACAGCAATGCCATGACAGGGATGTCAATGGTCACGTGACTCTGCTTTGATAATGATGGAGGGCTGGAGGCTGGAGAAAAAAAAAAAAAACCCTTATCATTTGTTCAGTTTGATTAACAAGGAGGAAACCAGACTCAATATGTGAAAAAATTTCTAAATTTCTAAAATATGGTTTAGAAAAATCAAGAAAAATAAAATTTTCAAATTAAACTCTGTATCTCAGGGTGTGCAAACAGATGACCTACAGCTCAGTTATAACATAAACTCAACAGTCAGCAAGTACAAAACTTTTTGAGCCTCAGGCCCCTCTGTGTTTATATTTACCAATAATTACCATACTAGAAATAGCAGAAACTTTAAGAAGTATTTACTTACTAAACTTAGCAACAAAAATCCTATTATGTGACCATAACTTTTTAATCAGACAAAACGCTGAATTTAGGGAGGAGAGTGATCCTCTTAACTCTTGCAATTTTCCTTAGTTTCTGCTAAGATTCTTATGTTTGTTTCTACATTGGGTCTTCTGCACTACTCCGGGTGAAGCAGCCTCTAGAAAACAGGACTGAACACTGAGAGGATGAGAAAAAGAAGAGAAAACAAGTCTCAGCAACATAAGGAAACAGCTTGAGCTCACCAGGCTGCTGAAAGGCATCAGCCCCCTGGAGCACACTTTTAAGAAGCGCCCTTTCAGCACATGAATAGGAAGACTTGGGGTGTTCCTCTAGCAGGAACCCTCACCGGCTACAGCCACACTCAGCCACAACGGCATTCCTTTAATCCATCAATTTTGAAAGAAAAAAATATCAAACTAAGCCCCAAGCCAATCTTCCACATTTAGCCTCTAAAAGTCACCTGGAGCAGACACAGGGGAAATATCACAAAGTTAAAGAATCTTGATTCAGGGACAGGTTTACTGAATGCCAGAGCACTGGACCTTGGTTTTCTGCCCCAGGCTTTGGGAGGTATAGGCTATGCTGCTGGTAAGTGGTAACTGGATGTGCACTACACCTGTCTGCTGTCCAGAACTTCTACCCCCATGAGCCTCAATCCTTAGGATACCCAAGGGCATGTGGCTCCAAATTCCCATCAAATAGGGATCACTTTACCTATGCTTTCATCTACAATCCATCTTGTAGAGTAAGTGTCCAATGTGCAACACTACACTCCCAATCAAGGCCTTCCACAAGTACAAAGGATATTGCTTTATGCACTGTATTTGTATTTCTCCTAGAATCTACTGTTTTCTAGGGTCTCCTTTCCAGAAAGTTTGGGCTCAAAAAATACATATTCACTTTAATAGTAGTTTAAACTCATAGTCATTAAGTGAAACCATCTACTTATTTAGAAAAAAAGAAAGATAAGCAAACGAGAGTAGAGAAAAAAAATGTTGCTTCTCTGTGTTATTTCATGGAGAAATACAAAGATATGTGATGTACTCTGTGTGTATGTGTATGTGTGAAAGAGAGAGATAGAGAATATTGTATAATTAGAGAAATACGATAACCGTGCAGCCATTTTTGAACAATAAAAACTTTTCTGAGCCTCTCTGGTGGTGATCCGTGTAGTGGGCTGAAGATGCAGCAATGTTTATTCAGGCATCCTTCTCAATTAGCTGGACACGTATCAAACACCCTGTGTATCAGCTTTCCCAGTAAACAGTCACACTGGATGGGTAATTCAGAGCACAAAGGATTGCGTCAGAAACCTAAGAAAGAAGGTTCCTGAGTCATTTCATAGTCTATCATGCTTCTTCCAACTATAAAGTTTCAGTGAGGCCACAGACTGGGGTTTTTAGGTATAGTGGAAGACCCCCCCAAAGAGGTCTGGAACAGTAGGAAGTATGCAAAGTTAAAATAACTGTCATTACAATATCGAGCAATATCTGTATTTCCATTGGGCAGACATATGTGCTAATGGTGCAAAAGCAACTGTTGCAAAATGCTCGGTCACACTCTTAGCACAAATCAAGGCAGTGAACCCACATTTATAGCAATCCTTGCATTATTCACTGCCAAATGCTCACAAGAATAACGATAAGAAACAGATGTCTTTTATGAAGAGGTAAAAACTATCAATTTTAATAAACCAATCTTCAAGACCATGTATTCTTAATAATGTTCACCAAAATGGGAAGAACACATAAGTACTTTGTAGTTTCTAAGTACGAAAGTATCTTCCTACTCCACAGTTATCTGAACTACAAGTTGAACTAGTTTTTTTTTCTTTTTATGGAGAACCACTTTTGCTTCAAATTTGTTAGACAAATTATGGTTATAGAACAAAGTTATTTTCTTGTTTTCTCAAAAAGATTCTGTCATCTCAAGAAAAATAATCAGCAAAATTAATTTTCTACTAATGGAAATCTTGAGCCTAATATACAAAACATGTACAGACACAAGGTTTTAAACTTTTTATCTTCTGCAGAAGCTTGACCTTTACTAAAGACTTTTCTAGTGAGATTTGTGCTACTATTAACAGACATTTTGATACTATATAATGAAATCTGTCAATATAATAATTTCAGTGAATCAATATTTTCCAAAAGACCTATGTATTATATTGCAAAGTCATCTTCAAATTGCAGGATAAGACAACATGTTTAAATACAAAACACACAAAAAAATTGTGGATATGGTTGATAGTCTACATTACAACCTATTTAAAAAAAACTGTTAAATAAAGTTTATACGATGTCAAAGAAAGATGCCTCTAATTATTTAAAAATTCTTTAAAATACTTCATTATTCTAAATATGTATCTGAGTCAGATTTTTCTCCATAGGCTACATCCTAAACAACTCAATGAAGCAGTTTAATTCTGATAAGACTCAGTTGATTTCAACTACATCAAACATTCGCTGATTTTGCAAAATTAAAAAAAGACGAAATTAGTTATTTTGAAAAAAAGATTTAAATGAATTAGTAATTTTTTATCTGACAAATAGAGATACATTCAAGCAATAAAGAAACAAGCTTCCTGTGATTTTCAACTCTTTGTAAGAATATAAGATGGATCTGAGACTAGGTAATCATATATAAACCCTGATGTGAACATGTATTTTTTTTAAACACACACACACATGCATGCACACACACACACACACACACACACTTTGTACTCATATTGGAGGGGCATTCACTGTACTTAAAGAAAAATGTTTGCCATGATTCTACACATACAAGTTTCTAAACTACTGAAACAGTCATCTGATAGTGCTAAATCCGTTGGAAAACCTGTGCATTGGTTCCCCCTAGTGGTAAATTTGCTTTTGTTTTCACAAATAAAATCAGAGTAAAGACCTGGAACTGAAGGGGCAGGAAATTTTAATTCTGTAAAGACTCCAGTGATTACCTAGTCCAACTCCCATTTTATGACTGGAGACTGACAACATCCAGACGTCATTAGGAAACAGTACAGTGTGTTACATTTCAAGTAAGTACAGCATATGACAAGGCACATGGGAGGAGCATGCACTCTAGACCTAACAGGCAAGTTTTGTGAGGCAACTGCATCTTAGCGGGAACCTGGACTATGAAGGACAGAAAGAAGAGATTCTAGTCAAAAGGAACAGGAGGTGCCAAAGCGCAAGAGCAAACCAGATGATGGGGCTCGCTCAGCCCCAGAAACAGCAGTGCCCAACCTCAGAGCATGTCAGGCACCAGGAACTCTCCACAGTACTACCTAACGCTTAACAATCATATACAACAACACCATTTACCAATTCCGTGAAGTGATAGACAGCTATTTCCAGTAGACTTTTTCCCTTTAAAGTTGTTTGAAATGCAACTGCTTTACTATTGAGCTTTGGAAAACCATAATCAAAAGCACGGAAGTTTCGTGTATGTTTTTAAAAACTCTTTAGAACTGACTTAGAAACACTTAAAAAAAATAAAAGCAAAGAGGTTCTGAGGTCCTCAGGATAAGTTGGGAAGAAATAAAAGTCTTTCAATTGAACCAAACTTTAATTGCTTTAGCTATGAACAAAGTGTAAAAATCTTGATACTGCCTTTCATTGTTTTATAATACAATCTAATCTCACTGTAATTAGAATGCAAACGGTATGAACTCTGGAATTAGGTTTCATCACATGCAAACCAATAAATTACTCAAATGTCAGCTCTGTTCTTGCTCAGTGGGTTGTCAGGAAGGATAAAAGAAAACATTCTCTATCTATATTAAGCCATTCAGGAGCCACCAAATCTCTTCCTTGTTCTTATCTCGTCACATATCCAATTGTCCAAGGAAGTCTGCCTTACTTTCTCTGATGCTGCTTCTGCAGGGCAGCTTCAGACAACTGTCCCTGAAGAATGAGTCTTCTTTGTTTATCAATATCTCCTTCCATTCGAGCAAAAGCATGAGATCCAATGAAAGACAAATCCACCCCTAAGCCTTCATCCTCATCCTCTTCTTGGTTATCTGCAACAAAAAAGTACTATCAATAGAAAGTTATACAAGTAGATTGTAAATGAAACTGACTTTGAATGTTATAGTAAGAATGACTGTGTAATAACAAACAAAAACCACCCCTGGAGTCAAGATCACAGAGCTTCAAAAAGACTTAGGCAGCAGAAAACCTAAAATAATGAAAGAAAGTGCCTACTGATGTGCAATGGAAGTTTCAGGAACATATGAAATAAAGTCCAGGTGATTTGGGAGCAAACTTAGGAAGGAAAAATGACAGAATGATATAGTAAGTAAATAGACCAAGTTGTTACAAAAGTATAAGGAACAAATGCTTGGGCACATTCCATAGCACTTAAGGAAAGAGCATCTGGCTGATGAACACGGAAACTCTGGTCTTCTTGTCAGATGATAACAGACAGAGTCACAGGGCATGGCCCACTTTCACTAAGAAATATCACCACTGAAATCTGGCAAATTTTCAAAGGTTCAAAGGAGTTATAGATCTCACTAAAAATGAACTAGAAAACATTCTGATCCATCTATAAGGTTGGGTACCAGAAGCCCCTCAGTAAGAAAGAAATTATCCTTTAGTATGTCCTTAGCTGCCTTTGCAAACCTATTAACAGAAAAATCTTAGACCCAAAACAAATCTTGGATCTGTGGAACGTCCTGAAGCAAGGCCACCACGTCAAGCTCAGCTTAGTGAATGCCAATTTGGATCTCATGTCTACTCCATTGCTACTCAGACTATGATGACCAGAAGCTTAATCTACTTTGAAAGAATATGGCTAGACACATACACACACATTTAAAATTCTCTTTTTTCTTCACTAATATCAAGTGGGATTTATTGCAGGCACACAAGATTGGTTCAACATATGTAAATCAATAAATGTAATCCATTATATAAACAAATCCAAGGACCAAAATCATATCATTCTGATAGCTGCAGAAAAAGCTTTTAACAAGATCCAACATCCTTTTAACACATTTAACATTCTAATTGAAACACCTATGAATGCTTAAATTTCTATCTGTAAGGTAACAATATTTTGTGAGTTTATAAATCAAGCCTCTTTGAGAAAGTGTCCTTTGGGCTGATGGGCTAGACTTATCTACTGCCAATGCATGTCACTTGAAATCTAATTCTTATCAAGCCAAATACGTTTTATGGAGGAAAAATGATATGCTGTAGCAGTGTTCCCAAGCACAATGCTGTCCAAGTGATTCTGGCTTTATCACATTCAAGATTTACTATGCTGGAGACTTCCTGAGGAGCAGCAAAGCTTTCCTCACAAACATTCGAGCCCGTTACAGTCCTCTCTAGAAGACAGTGTCAAAGAGCAGTCAAGATGCTTTCTATGGCGACATGCTCATAGTAAGGATTTCACAGCAATTCTGAAGCTGATTTCAAGATCAGGTCTCTCCGCACTGAAGTGTGTGAGGCAGGTCTCCAATCTGGGCAAAAGCTTCATAAAGACTGGATTGAGAAGAACTCCCACCCTTATAACCTGTGCATATTACTCCTGCTTACACATGAAATCTAGGAAACAACACAGGTGGTTACATGTTGTTCTCATACTACTTAATGCTATCTGTGGCTATAGAGGACACCACTAAAGCCACTTAAAATTTTAATTTTAAGGCGGTAATATACTCTGCTACTGTTTTTAAAGAGTGTCCCCATATGACACTCTAAACTTTAATAAGCTGAGAATGTTGTTACACCCACCTATAGCACTTATCATTGCTTAACAGAATTCACCTGTTTACTTATTTATATACCTATACATCAATACTTTTTAATTTGAAGAGTAAATCTCAGTAAGACTAAAAACTTCCAAACTGCTCTTGATCTTAGTGTCACGCTAAAGGAGAACATTCCAAAGGTTAAGATGAACTTCCTAATTCTTTGGTAACTGGTATTTCATCAGTACACTTAACTTCCTTCCTTAAGAGGAAAATTAAGAAAAGTAAACTCCAAACTGTTATACACTGCTAGTGGTAAAGTCACTATGGAAAGTACTATGAAGGTTCTCAAAAAGCTAAGAATAGAACTACCATATGGCCAAACTACTTCACTTCTGGGTATAAACGTAATAGAATTAAGCCGGCACATCACAGAGACATCTGCTCACTTATGTTTGCTACTGCACTATTCACAATGGCCAAGTTGTGGAATCAGCCTAGATGTCCATCAAGAAAAGAATGGATAAAAAGTGGTACACAGACACAACAGAGTTTTCTTCTTCCATAAAGGATGATGAACACCATTATATTAAGCAAAATAAGTTAGACAAACACATAGTTTTTTTCATATATGGAATCTAGATTTTATATACATAATTATAAAAGCAGGAGGAGGACTTCGGCGGGGGAGGGAACAAAAAGGGAATGGGGTATGAATATGAGTAAAGTAATGATGTATGTGTATATCACCCGTTATTTGTATGCTAATTAAAGAAAATACAGAAAGGCAATATTCTGGCACTTACCCTCAGAAGCACCTGGTTTCTCGCTGATTCTAATCTGCCGCTCAGGCACCACGGGCTCTCCTTCTGCATTTCCAATATCTGCAGGCAGGTGTGGCAAGGATCGACTCTCCTCCTTTAATGACCTTGGGAAGTACAGAGGTAGCAGCTTTTGGTAGGTCGCCTGTATCAGAAAAGCAAGGCATTCTGTGAAAACTCATGAAGTGAGTGAGCAGCCTGAGAGTGTCTGGTGTGGGTCACATACTGTGAAGGCAGTTTCCATGGCTACACTTAGACTACATGCTTCTGGGAGCACCAATCACTTCTTAGTTGGGTGGTCAAATGAGATGGGATACTCATCCTGATCCAGGTGTGCCAATGTGGAATGCCTCAGTGCCACCACTCCTGCCCTTCCCAGGACATCCAGTTCCTATGACAGGATGGATTTACTGGGGAACAGGCCTTGCCTGCAAGCCAACCAATCTCAATCCTGTTCCTATACTTCCTTATCTATCTTACCAGAGGGCCAAAACGTTAGGTAATTTGCCTACAGACATTTAACAAAGTACTACAAAGTGAGTGGGAAATAAAGCAAATGAAACTAACATTAAAAATCAGACTTTCTAAAATAGCTCTGAGCTTGAGCTAAACCTACCACCCACAAGGAAATATTAAAAACTTCCCACCTTGGTGTTAGTCACTGGGCTAGGTCAGGTAGACAGAGAAGTCTCCAGCATAGCAGTGTCCCAGGAAGCAGGTTATAAGGTGACACCGTGAGGGCTAGCATGGGCAGAGGCAAAGCAACTCCACTTGCAAGATGCCATTTACATTTACAATGACAACAGTCCAGCAGAAAGACCATGAATAAAATTACCCTCCTTAGCCAAGCCTAGTTTTGCCTCACTGTAGTCTCAGCACTTGAGAACAGAACTGCTGCAAATTTGAGTACAGCCTGGCATATACAGTGAGACACTGTCGGAAAAAAAAGGAAGAAGAAAAAGTTCCTTCTTGACTTATTTTTAGTTTCCAATATACTTTTTTTTTCTTTAAGGAATGGATGCAAGTTCTGCTGCCAAAAATATACACAGAAAATTTGGGATTTGTCTGCCAGAGACTCAGTGAATGACTAGAGATTTAAACTAAGCAAAATAATTAGCAAAATACCTCTTCAAGTTCAGAGACAGCAAATACTACTTTTTCAATGGTTTCCCCATGAATTTCTAGGAATCGCCTTACAGTACCTAAGGAAGAGAAAGAAGTGAAGTCAGTCAAGTAAGATGTCACTGACGTGTTCAGAAAAAGCAACCATGGTAGGGTCCATGGTAGTAAAGGACTATCCTTTCCCCACTCAGGTCACTGCTTGGTAACCCCATCACAAGAGCTGCCCAGGCTGCCCTCTCTGAAGGTCCTGCAGAGGGCCCTGCTCACTCACATTATCCTTTTTGCCCTCAGTCCTCCAACAGCTCAAGTTCCCAATGGCAGAAACTCTACTGCACTTGGAGCCCTATTTCCAGCTTTCTAACAGCACCCAGCCACAGAACATGCTGACTCCAGGCAATTCTCCCTTAAGCAGCATGTTCCGTTTATTCCCTGGGGCTTCTCTGTTTGGCCAGAATGATCTAGCACAAATGGAAAGCATAAGCATCTTTCCACTCATTCCATTACAGCATTAGAAGTCCTCCTCAGCCTGTTTTTCCTTTCACAAAGGAAAAACTGACAAACCAAAGCTGACAAACCTAAATTTCTATGTAACCCTGATTCTTCTCTATCGAGAACAAAAACCGCCTCTTAAATATGCCTGGCTTTGGTCCTCTCTGCCCATGCCACTGCCTTGTAAATATGTGCACAACACTTTCTCTTTCAAGATATATATTTCTTCCAAGCTCCTGATTTGCTACCTAGGTTTTACTTCAAATGCTGATAGCTCCCAACTCTACTATCTGTGTTCTAAACAAAAGGCCTGACTGGTTATGAGATCAAGTTCAATATGTCCAAATCTGATCTGATCAGGTCTAAATCCTGACCTCCATCTTCCTCAACTCATACATCTCACCTGTCACCCAGGCTAGCATCCTCCCAACTTGCTCACTCTTTAATCCTTCCTGCATTCCACATTTTAAAATGATTTCCAAAACCTTTTAATTCTATTAACTAACATTTCTAACATCTATTTCTTTCAGGTTCTCAATGCCCATATACTTAACTCTTCTGTTTCTTTCACTTCCAAGTACACATGATGTTGATGTCCAAGTTACCTTCTTATATTACTTATTAAGTACTTATAATGGTTGTATACTGCTTATAAGATCCAAAGATTATGAGTCACTACACATTATCTACAACTAACCATTTCTTTAGTCCTAATTCAAATCATTCCATATTTTATACTGTGGTCAAATCTAATTTTTTTGGTATATTCAAAATACGTCACTTGAGTATTATGATGAACTATCAGCAAGGTTACTTTTTACCACAGTACACTGATCCATCATATTCATGGTGAGGTTATTTTATACTTCTTCTGGAGAACTTAATTGCTCGTGAACTAAAGGGCAAATAGATAAAAAGTCCTACTATGTTTATCAAGAAGAGTACTCAAAATACATCATTATCTCTGTGTATGTCTGTCTTAAACAGGATACTATACAGTTTTATTACTATTTTAATGTATAAGTCCAATGAATCCTACACAACTTAACTTGTCTACTTTATAAGCTCTACTTCCTTTTTGCCAATTAAATTCCTGGAAATTGCTTCATTAAAGACCTTTATTTCCACTATTGATCTTTATCTGCTTTTAAGAGTTAGGAGGCAGTGGAGTATCATTACCCAATGAGTCAATGCTACAAATCAGTTGTCCTGAAAAATCCAATAGTAGAGAATTTACATGCTATTTAAGAAGGTCACACACACTCTGTATCAATATTTTTAGTGACAAAAAGATGCACTAAAATGCTTTGGCTACACAGTTCTACCTCAAATAGGAAATATTCCCAAAACACTACTACTTGCCTAGATCTCTTTTCTACACGAAGATCTGTAAACTTTCTGAAATAGCATATGACTTCTGTATTTATGAACACTGTTTTCACTAAAAGGTCCACAGCACACATTTATTGGCACACAATGTAATTTATGACACCCCACCCAAGAATCACTATTCAGAACAAGGTCACATTGAGATTCCTTCCAGGCACTGGAAGATGGGTATCATTTTTGCAAAGAGCATGGTCTTTAGGAGAATACTGCTGATATTTCAAGTCATTTTGTTTGTGTGAGTCTTGTAAAGTAACATCCAGATTATGGACAAAATGTGAACAGTGTCCTACAATACAGATCATGGATTCTTCAGCTGTATGCTAATTTGCTTATGATGTTGGGACTGAACCTGGAGACTCATATACCCTATGTTGAACTATACCCCTATTCTAACACTCTACTTTTATATCACATGTGACATTTTCAATCATACAGATTGGGCTCAGTCTTTTTTTTCTGTGTTGTGTGAGTATACATGTACAAGACGGTACTTGAGTGTACTTTCCTGTGGAAGCTCAACAATGAAATTGGGAATCATGGTAGATTGCTCTACCCCCTAATTGCTTTGCTGTAGGTTTTCCCGGGCTCCACTTTTCAAGGCTGGAAGTGCAGTGGTCATATGTGCTCAGCATTTTTTATGTGGGATCTGGGAATTGTAACTCAGGTCCTTTTGTTTGCAAGGCAAAGATTTTAACCTCTTAGTGAAGTCCCTAGCCCAGGCTCAGTCTTTATTCTAAACAAAAATGCAGGTTTTTATATTGTAGGAACACATGCAAAAACTGCTGTCAAAGTTACAAAACATTCTGCAAATATGTATTATGAAATTTGTTTTGATTGCATTGTTACAACTTGTTAAGTTTATTCTAAATTCTAATTCAAGTACCCAGGCCATTTTTCTAATTTAGTACCATTTTTCAAATTTAATGAGGGAAGTCTTCTAAGTCTTTATTCAAATAGGTAAAAACAGCCTGAGGAAGTACTTTGAGAGCTCTGTAACCTATCAATCCCCCCTCTCTCTCCAGAATGCAATCATTCAATAATGGATCTTTCTGGTTGTAACTTCATTCATATACTGTACCTCCAATGCTACTTACGAAGTGCAATGTGTGTTGCATCTTCTAAAGGATAACCTCGTTTTGCTGAATTGATGACACAGAATCCAACAGAAGACATTGACTGTTCTCTGCAACCAATGAAAACAATCACTGTACTAAAATAATCATAATGTATATACAAAACTTAGCTAATCTCAAGACACAAGTCAATTTTTCCTACTTCCTCAATAAATTTACTACAATAGTACTACTGATAGCTATAATAATTAACAATTTAATCATACTTTTGGAGGGATATATACTTAAAGACTGAGAGAAGTGAATATTTCCAAAAAAAATAATTCCGCCTTCACAGTCTTCTTAAATTATCTGAGCCCCTTTGACTTCCCCAGGACACTGTTCAGGAAGAAGCAGGTCCTACTTGGCTAGCTGAAGTACATTTCTGTAGCAGCTGTACAGAGAGCTCTCGGCTGCAGTGCGATAGCGGTTCTTGTACTTGGGTCCCACTGTATGGATGATGAACCGGGCAGCTAGGTTAAACCCTTTGGTCAATTTTGCTTCACCTGTTCGGCAACCTGGGAACAATGGAAACAGGAAATTCTCTTAAGTATTAGGAAAATACATGCAGTCAAAGTATAAAAAAGCATGAGCAGCAAGCATTTGGAGAAATTCCATTTAAAAATATGGTTTGAATATACATATTCATTTCTGCTCCTTCTGTTCTCAGGAGGCACAACGGGAACCCAACAGGCATATGCACAAGAATGGGAAAGACACAAAGCACAGAAATCACAATCAATAAAACTGAAGGATAGGGGCTGGAGAAGTGGCTCAGGGGTTAAGCCTCTGCCTTGCAGGCAGAAGGTCCCGAGTTCAGATCCCAGACCCCACATATAGACACAGGGCGGAATCGGGGGCAGCCTGCGCTTCTGGTCCTGGTAGGGCGGAGCCTGTGAATCCCGGGGCAGAGTAAACAAGGAGGTAGAGGCGGTCCATGGGGGTTCCCGAATTCACCTGTGGTTCTACACACACACACAATTGAATAAATAATAATAAAAAATGAAAAAAAAACTGAAGGATAAACAACAGTTAATTAAGACTATCTCAAAGAAAAGAATACAGAAGAAATTATTAAAGAAATACACCAAGAAATTTCCCAGAACCGAAAGACATGTGTTTCTAGAATCAATACCACAGAATACATAAATCATATGAAAGCATGTCATTATGAGACATTAGCATATCAAAAATCAGAATAAGATCATAAAACTTCCATGAAGAAAACGGGTGACACGAAGACTCAGATAGAAAAGCATTAAAGCAGTGGTCAGAAAACCATGGAGCCATGTTTTCAAAACTTGTGCGCCTGCATGTATGTGTGGCAATGTGTGCCAGTATGTGTTGAGTGAGTGTGCAGGTCAGAGGACACTGCTGGTGCCACTCCTAGGTACCATTCACATTTGCATTTTTTAAGATAACAACTCACAGTAAGCAAGGCTAGCAGGCTAACAAGCCTGAGCTCTGCCACTTTTCATCTCCCTAGGGCTAAGATTACAAGCAGGTTCCACCATATCTGCTCATTTTTATGTGGGTTCTGGGAATCAACTTAGGTCTTAATGTTTGTGAGGAAAGCTCTTCCCTAACTTAACTATCTCCTTGGCTCACCTTCAAAGTTTTTGAAAAGTGATTTCTAAACCAGAATTATACTTCCAACCAAATTTCTAATTAAGAATGAAAGTAAAATTAAGATCTCAATAATTTTGCTCCATATCATCTGTCTCAGAAATCTGGTAAACATGCCACAAAAATGCAAAAAAATGGTAAATATGCAGATGAAGGAGGGCATGAGCTCTCAAAAACAGAGGATCTAATCCATCAGACAGATAAAAGACTTCACAGGATGATGTAACTTGAACCCTAGACAATAAACAGGGGAAAGCAAAGAGGAGTTCAGAAAGAAAGGGGAAGAGTGGAAAGGTCTGAAGGAGACATTGTCAAGAGAAAACTGGATTAAAAAAAATCTTAAGTGTCTGCTTCCACTCAGAGGAGCTTTATACTCACTAAACATTTTCATGTTGAATCACTGACAGGCAGAGATAAAAATTTTACATAAGAAGCAAATCAATTAATAACCTAGAAGATAAAAGTTGTGTGTAAAGAGTAGGAATCTATCTGCTAATCAGTTGAGAATGTTATATAGTTATAATTAATATTGAGAACTAAATTATATCAGAGCAATTTGAGAAGGCAACAAAGAGAAAACATGTAGGTGTTCCACACGTATGCAAAAGGGAGAGTGGAAGAACATTTCATCTCCACAGCAAGAAATCAACAGACAAGGGAAAACAATCAGACAATAATTGCAGTAAATTACTTGGAAACAAGGTAAATAGCATGAAGTACTGCAGCATGGGAAGCATTTGCCCCTAGGGAGGAGGAATTGAGGCAGGGAAGGGAAGAGTGCATGATTGATGTTGTTCTCCAAAAACTATGATAGAAAAATCTTTGACTTTTAAAACTAATATACTGATCAATACAAAGCTATAACGCAAAATTCTGAAGAGAAATCCTGGGGCTGGGGAAGGAGGAGCACTCATTTATCAACCATGTGAGGTAGCTATTAAACCAATTCTTTATTTTGAAAAGTGGTAGGTACAGAATTAAGCATCTGTCTTTCTCCCCAACAGAAACTATAACCCAGAGTAACTGACTAGCAATTAACAAGGAAAAGTTCTACCTTAAAGAATACCAACTAGCAAACATGGATGAAATTGACAGGTAGAAAACTCTTTACTTTGGCATTAAATTACCAAGGAAATATGTAGAATATGTGGAAGAAAGATGGATACTTAGAGTCTAGGTAACACTACACAGCTAACCTTTCTGTCCGAAAGGGTGAAAGATAACTAAAGAAATAAAATATCAAACTCTAATCCTGAGAACATCTTAGCATCAGTAGACCAGTCAGGATTTGCATGTCTTCTAATGTAGTCCAACACATTATAGCATACACCATATCACCATCTATGAAATGCTTTAGCAAACTTGATTCCATCAGATGTAACTTCCCATTTCTGGGAGGTATGAACTATATATACATCGGACAAATACTGAAGTCATGAAATCTTGGAAGACAACTGATTCACTTCACTAAAAACGTAAGTGTTGCTAAAAAGGCAACTATGCTAGATTAAACACAGACTAGTGGGCACAAAAACAAAGTTCTCAGTATGTGTTCTCAGACTGAATGTTACATTTGGAAAAAATAGCTATAATGGCTATTATATATGTCTTCATATGTATATATGTATAATATCTATAAAGGCAACAGGAAATTTTTCACTAAGGTCCAGATATTAGATGTAATTTATTTTCTAGAGAAACAAATTTTAGCATAATATGTGTACAACTGCCCTGAGAACACTATACATGGAATGTTCTAGAAAAATATGCTCTGAAGTGTTAGATACTATGATCTTTGATTTTACAGGTTTAGTTATTTTTACTGCATACAAGCTATAATTCACATACACACTTACATAACTAAAAAGTTTTAAGTTAAAAGAAACAAAATACATGTATCACCATTACTTAATAAACAGGTAGCAAACATACACTGATTTAGACAGAGTAAACCATGGGGCTCTCAAAAGAGATAAATCACTGCCTTTTTGATATTTATATTCCCAATGAAGTAGTCTGATATGTAGCTTTTTCAGCAGAATTAACACCAACACTGAATCTACATAATACAGATCCTTGGGAATTTCATTCATCAGCTGCTGCTCACATGAAGTTTACAGTGCAATCAGGGCAGAGTCCTCACATTAATACGGCACAGGAACTACGTGAGAAGGTGCCACAGAGAGGCCCCGTGCCACAGCTGAGTGCACGTTCTAAGGACAATGCTCTCTTCTGAACCAACAGCTGAGAGAAAGAACAGCAAGCCCTGAGCTGGCAAGAAGCTCCTTGATTACCAGGCAGTGAGCAACGATCTGTTTGCCTGAGTACTGGAGGCAAAGGGAAAGGCGGATGAGACCAGAGACAAATGAAAAAAAAAAAAGAGTTCTGGGTTTTAACTGGAAGAGAAAAATCACTAAATGGATAGAATTTGGGGTTTATAATTTACTGTGTGTAGCAGTTACCCCTAACTATTGCTATGAGAGAACACCCAAAGTCAATCAACTTAAGGGAGAAAGGAAGGTTATTCAGCTTACTGTTCTAGAGTGGAGGCAGTTTCTCAAAGCAGAGGTGGTATGGCCAAAGCTGGAGGAGGCTAAGTCACTGCAGACATCTTGGAAGCTAAGACCTGTAAGACTGCTTGCTGCAAAGGCAGCTCCTGGAGGTAGGGTGGGACTAATCCACCTCAAGGCCCACCCCTTGTGACTGCCTTCCTCCAGCAAAGCTCCACCTCTCAAGGTACCATAACCTTGCCAAACACATGAGACTGTGGGGGACACATTTCAAACCATGACACTGTGTGAAAACGGATTTGAAAGAAAATCAATGTAGGGAGACCAGCTGGAAGGAGGCTGTGGCTGTACTGCAGGGGATGACAGCAGCACGTCAGCTCAAGGTGGTGATGGGAGAAAAGATCCATAATATGAACAAATGAGAACACTTCATAGGAAGGATAAGGAACGGGAAAAGTTAACCCTAAGGTCTTTGGAATAAAACAATTGAGAAGACAAAGCTACTGTATTAGACTGTAAATCCTCTTCACACAAGGAAAGATAAAGTATCTCTATTTGCAGATGATATGATTTTATACTTCAGAGATTCATGTTTTTACTAGCAAACTACTTGAATTAATTAATAATTTCAGTACAGTGGCAGGCTACAAAATCAATACAAAAATCAGTAGCATTTCTATATACCACAAACAAGCTGAGAAAGAAATGAGGGAATTAATCTCATTCACTACAGCTTTAAGAAAAATAAAATTCTTGGAATACACTTAACAAGGAAGTGAAAGATCTGCATAAAGACTATAAAATACCACTGAAAGAAACTAAAGAGGATACCAGAAGGTAGAAAGATCTTCCATGTTCAAGGATTGACAGGATCAATATTATGAAAATAATCATCCTACCAAAGGCCAGATACAGATTCAATGCAATTCCAATTAAAATCCCAACATAATTCTTCACGGAAATGGAAAAAACAATCTCAAAATTCATATGGAGAGATAAAAGGCCCCAAACCGGGGGCTGGAGAGGTGGCTCAGAGATTAAGCCTCTGCCTTGCAGGTGGAAGGTCCTGAGTTTGGTCGGATCCTAGACCCCACGTATAGACAGCGGGCGGAAGCGGGGGCGGCCTAGGTATTCTGGTCCTGGTAGGGCGGAGCAAACAAGGAGGAAGTGGAGGCAGTCCATGGTGGTTCCCAAATTTGTCCATGGTTCTACACACACACACACATATACACATGTGCACAAGTGAATAAAAATGAATAAAAAAAATTTAAAAAAAAAGGCCCCAAATCGCCAAAATCATCTTGAACAACGAAAGCTGTGGCAATAAAAACAGCATGGTATTGACACAAGAACAGATACACTGAGCACTGGATTAGAACACACGACCCTGAGGACTCACTCAGAGCCAAACTGACTTTTGACAAAGGTGCCAAACATATGTACTGGGGAAATGAGAGCAACTTCAAGTGGTGTTGGGAAAATTACATATCCACATATAGAAGGAAAGCTAACTATTATCTCTCATCTTGCACAAAAATCTGCTCCAAGTGTACTGGGACCTGAAACTTTGAAACTTTTAGAAGAGTGGGGTAAAGATTTTCTGAACAGAACCTCAAACACCCAAGAACTAACAATATCAGTAATCAACTAGTGTGACTTCATGAAATTAAAAAGGTTTTGTTACATAAAAGAAATTCTCAATTGTGCAAAAAGACAACCCAGAAAGCTAAAAATGGAGCTATGGAACTTCTACGTGACTCAGCTATACCCTACTTATTGGGAATATTCCCAAGGGACTCTATTTCTTAGTACAAAAACACCTGCTGTTCAGTGTTCATTGCAGCTCTCTTTACATATGGCAAAAAATGGAATCAACCAACATGCTCATCAACTGAGGAATGGCTAAAACTGTGGTATATGGAATGGTACAATGGGATACTAGCTGTCAAGGACGGGACTGTAAAATTTGCTGGCAAATGGCTGGATCTAGAAAATATAATGTTGGCGAGTTATCATTGCCATAGAAAGATAAACAACTCATATTTTCCCTTATATAATACAGATCTTAGCATTAAACTCTTGGCTTGGAATTCCGATAAGCTTATGTAGCTTGCTGTACAGGCTAAGTTCATTTCCGCTCCTTAAGAGCCTGAGATGCTTGGATCAGCTGGAAAGTTCTATGATGTGGGATTCAGATGCA
Organism: Typhlomys cinereus; assembly: GCA_023101885.1. Classification (NCBI taxonomy): domain Eukaryota; kingdom Metazoa; phylum Chordata; class Mammalia; order Rodentia; family Platacanthomyidae; genus Typhlomys; species Typhlomys cinereus. The sequence continues at coordinate 222,533 of JALPQD010000121.1, read as the reverse complement.
GTGTTGGGTATGTTGGTGCGGTCGCAGCAGAGAAGGCCAAGGGGTTTGATGGAGGCTGATATTATGCATAGTTGGATGGTAAGTTCTGCTTACTGGGATAGAAGATTTGTGTGGTGTTCAATCCTCATAGCTGGGAACTATAAATTTGTATGGGTTTTTGGTTGGAGTGTCTTTTCTAATTTCCACATGCTGTTTGTGGTATTTTAGTGTGTACTTTTAGAGCTTTTTATTTTCTATCTCTGCTCTCATAGTAAAAATTCAGTGTCTTGATTAAGCAATGCAATTGCTCATTTTCTTTCACATCTTTCCTTCTTTCAAGAAGTGAGAACAAGAATTTCTATTCAAATTCAATCTCTATCAGATTAAAAACCCAGTTTTTAAATGGTAAAGTGAAGGGAAGGAAGATTCTATACAGGTGGAATTATATGTTCATTCTTAAAGAACAACATTATAAAAAAAAAACAAAAATAAACAAAAAAAAGCAGCTAGGGACTTTCTAGAAGAACATGATGATGAACATATGTTCAGAGATATAAACAAGTAGATTTTTACTGTTGTATGAATTGACCCTGACTGTTTGGTTTCTAGCTTAGAGGGTCATTTGGATGGTTCAGAAATAGTTTCTTCATGGACTGGAGAGATGGCAGCAGGAGGTCAGCCTCTGCCTCACAAACATAAGGACCTGAGTTCAAATCTCACATCCCACAGAAACATGCCAAGTGGGAAGGGCAGTAGCCTGCATTTCTGGCCCTGGAAAGTGGAGCCTGAGAAACCCCAGAGTGAAGCAAAAAGGAGGTAGAGGAATCCAGGATGATTCCTGAAATCATCCTTGGGACTCCATAGACACACACAAATACTTACACACACACTCACAATAAATAAATTTAAAAAATTAAAAATAAATAGCTTCTTCATTATATATGTTGATGAAGTTAATCTTCAAAATATACCTAAGATAGTTCAGGGCGATTGCTTTTTAAAAGCCTTTTACTTTTGTTTTTTTTTTTATATTTCAAAAAATATCAATAAATTTAAGTATATGTTCCAAAAAAAACCCCCAAAAAACAACATTATATACACATGCTACACAGGTGGGATTAGCTATTCGCATTCTCAAAAGAAATAGTTGCATTTCATAAGTTCTTCTAATAAGATGACAAGACTGAATTTTATAGTAGTCTACTTGGATTTTCAGTTTAAAAAAATAATGCAAGCAAAGGTGAGCAAGAAGAAATGCTCACAGAAATTAATAAATACATACATATATACATGAATAAATAAATAGGAGCAAGTACAAATTGAGACTATATTTGCTTTTGCAAAACACTCTGTTTTTACTGGTAAGTCAATTTCCTATTTCAGAAACTGATGTCTAGGAGGTATACAAAAAGTTCTATCAAAATAAAAGTTTTCAGTTCAGAAGTACAACTGTTTTATAAGGTAAGGCTTATCGATACAAGAAAACAGAGTCTATGTTACCAAGATCTGGTTGGCTACAGTGCCTATCATTTTAAAATTCAGCAGCTTGAGATAGGAGTTGCACTAGTAGGAAAACTTAAGTGGCCACAAGGTGGGGATTGCAACATTGTTTTTATTTAGTTTCAACATCATTTTCTCATATAAACACAAAATATGCTTCTTTAAGCTACAAAATGTTTCCCAGGCAGCAACATACCTATGACATTCCCTCACCTTTAAGCTTCTGTAGGTCCTCCTTCAAATCTGGCCCTGCAAGCATGAATATGCTTTCTGACACAGGGTTCTTATCAGTGAGACTTTCGTTGCTGGTGTTTACAATGGCTGTACAGTTCAGTAATGCCACATCTCCTTTCCTGAGGGACCAAGAGAGAAAGAAGAGGAAGACAAGAAAATTAGAAACCCATTTTCTAATTCCTTCAAAACTCTCTGTCTTTATAACATTAATTTTGCTAATTCACAAGCCAAGTTGAAGTAGAAAAGTAGAATAGTAGAAAATTACAGATTCAAATTAATATGCCATCTCTGAGCATTTCAAAGCTGGAATTCACAAGACCATCATGTCATGTATTTATCTCTTGCCTTCTTTCTTTTATTATAGTAGAATGTTTACAGAGTAAAATATCTTAAACAGTTTAGAAACATCAGTATTAGTTACAATTGCTAAAAAAAAGACACAACCTAACTGTCCATTAGTGAGCTAATAAGTGTGGTATATCCATAAAATATATTAACTCATAAAAAGAAACAAAGGAGTGACTTGTACTACACTGAAAACACTATACTAAATCACATTAAAAACCTTACATATTTTACTGTAGTCATTCCATGTGTATGGAATGCAAAAAAAGAAAGAAAAAAAGGCAAGCCAATAGAGACAAGAATAAACTCATGGATGTCCAAAACTGGGAGAGAGGTTTGGGCTGATGAAAATGTTATAAAAATCAACTGTGATCACAGTTATAGAATTCTACTGAAAACTACAAGATTGCACAATTTTTATGGCTATTGTTTGTTTGTTTTTGAGACATAATCTCATGTAACTCAGGAAGGTCTCAAATTAACTACTCGAACTCAAGATGCTCTTGTTCCTACAGTCATATGCCACCACTCCTGGCAACTGCGTAAATTACACTAGTGGTTATATGGCACATGAATTATATTTAAGTGAAGTCTTAAGTAAGTAGTTAATTACTACTAATATGCAACACATCTGAACTTAAGTCATTAAGTTGAAAGGCTCTGGATAAAAAACAGCACAATTTAATTTATACAAAACTCTAGAAAAATGAACTCTAATGTATAATGACAAGAAGATCACCAGGGATGTCAGGTAAAAAAAGGGCAGGAGGAAAGGATTCCAAAGTCACAAAAACAACTCTGAATTCATGTCTTATTTCTGGTGATGGCTTCATGGATGCAAATATACACCTAAACTCAAGTTGTACAATTTTAATTTGTAGAGTTCATTGTACTTCAGTTATGGCCACGATAAGGCTGAGTGTGTGCATATGTAAATACATACATACATATATACAAAAGCTATATATAAAAATATATATAAAATAAAATGCTACCATGCAAAAAGACTTTAGAAATTAAGTGCAATGACATCATGATATGATATATTAAAAAAATTATCACTCCCCAAAGTCTAGCATGGGTCACAGGGGAGAAGGATCCAGGCAGTAGGACCCTTAGAAGCAACGGATTAAATAGTCATAATAGAGTTCCCATGCTAATGGGAAGCCTAAAAAGGGGCTCCTGGCCACACAGTGAGTCCTGAACCCTCATTAGGGTGGAGGACTCAGAGGGAGGTTTGGCATTCACACAAAAGGATACCCCAGGAGATGGGAGGGAGGTGAAAGGAAGAGAGGAAGGAGGAAGTGAAAGGGGGGACAACTGGGGAGGGGAGGAAAGAGGGAGAGGATGGGGGTATCTATGAGCTTGTACAATTAGGAAAAAAATAAAATGTGAGAGAAAAAATTACCAAAGAACCACTTTTGCATTGATATCCTTATTATAAAGGAAAGGCGATCTTATAACTTCTTCCTGAAATGTTTTAGCTGTAGTGTCTGAAGAATTTACTTCATCTTCATACGAATCACCCCAGCTTAGCAGCGTATCCACATCCACAAACTGGGAAGGAGCACCCAAAGGATCCATGGAATGGGAACTTCAGCTGGTCTCTTACAAATTCTTCTGCAATTCAATATTCCCCAGAAATTTTTCCTTAAAAGAAAAATAAGAAACAACTAATACTTTTAGTAAAAGGTGCTAAATACTTTAACTAAAACTGCTAAGGAATAATATAATAGCATTCTGTGATATCTTTAATGGACAACAAACTTTCACAATATTCTTAAAAACAGGAAGCTGGTAACTTTGTTTAGGAAGGTAAAGGGACTTTAGGAGGAGTCTTGCTGAAGGAAGAATGTCACTGTGGGTGGGCTTTGGGGTTTGATAACCAGGTCCATTTATTGTCTCCTCTGTCTCTGCTTCTAGAGTTGACTCCAGAGTAATAACAGGCCTTTCTGCTTTTGCTGCTATGCCTGCAACTATACATTCCCACTGGGATGGGTTCTATTCCCTCTGGAACCAAAAAGCAAAATAATAAATTCTTTCTCCCTTTTCTTGTGGTAATAAAAGAATTGCAGGAAAGGGTGATTATTTAATCATAAATTCTTTTCAAGGAATTTCAGCCATTAAAATAATCACAAGGCACACCAGTTCTGCTTTCCAGAAAGAACTATTCATTCAACATTTTCTGAATGCTTACCACTGGAAAAAAATGCTATATACTGCAGGAGATGTAATGATACACGATGTGTACAACTGAAGAGTTTAGACTAATAATAATGTAGATGACACATTAAGTAAGACTAAGTAAGACATATGAAGGTTATTATAATCAATTAGTAAAAGGTGCTAAAGGACCTAACTAAGGAGCAAAGAAGGTAGATGAGGCATAGATTTAGAAGGCAATATACAGAGGAAGAATGAACAGGATTTGGTGATTTGTAGGATATGGTATATTGATCGTGGTGTAGTAGGCAGTTGGTTGTACAGAAGCTGGAAAAGAAGATGATAAAAAGACCCAGTGTCAAGAGCTGGAGCTAGGTCATGGAAAATTCCACGAAAGAAAAGGATGCTCAACTTACACCAAGTCAGGCAGTTGTCTCACTCATCCAGTGATCCTTTGCAAGCATCTAGTATTGTCAGATACTGCTCTGGATATTGGGGTACACTGGTATTAAAAGGCATATTCCTGCCTTAGGGAGCCAGTGCTTCCGTGGAGAAGAAAGATGATGGTAACAGAATTAACTGGAGCCAATGACTAATAAGAAAGAAGGGTGACATCTGGGAAGGGAGTTAAGGTGAGAGAACTGGAGAGTGTGACAGGCAAATTAAATGCCAGTGCAAAATCCAAAAGAAAAGTAAAGGAAAGCTATAGCCCAGGAAGAGCAAGGAGTCAGTTTGGTTAAAGTAGAATAAGCTAGGTAACCAATAGTCGTGAGATTGGTGAGAGAGCAAGGCCAGATGATGCAGTTTTAAGCCACACTAAAAACTTTAGCTCTAATTCCAAAGATAAGCAGCAATACTAAATACAACATATGAAGACAATGATTTTGAGAAAGTGGAATATAACTTAAAAATAAAATCATATAAATACAGAGGGCAGGAGGGCATGAATCAGAAAATAACTGTGTTGATCACATGTTGAGCAACTGAGTGGAGAGTAATGCTACTTACGGAGAAAAGGGATTTGATTAAGCTGTGCAGTCCTAAATGTCTTTTTGAATGTGCTGACTTTGAAATGTTCATTACTAGACAAGTGTCTATGTGGAATCTACAACTGGATATATGTCATCAGAGATCAGAACAGGGTTCTGCCTATAAATCTTGAAGTCACAGCATATGGACAATATCTAAAGCCGTAGGAACTGGATAAAATTGTCTATAGAGCAAAATACAAATGGGGGAAAGCTCTCAGGGCTGATTCCTACAGCAAAATTTAGAATTTGGTAAAAGACAAATTAGAAAGTGAGATACAGAACTGGTAGGAAAAGGATATCCAGCAAAAAATGATAACCTAAGATCAATGGAAGAAAGTATTTCAGGGAGTATCTGAGATCAACCTGAGTTAAACGCTACTCAATAGTCCTAGAACTGATTAGTGAATTCACTAGGTTGGAGGTTTTTGATATAATGCTAAAACTTGTCACAATAAAGGAGAGTATGTGCACACTTTTCAAACTAATGTATTCATGCTTCTTATTGAGGAACATAGACATTAACTAGAAAGAAGTAAGGGTCTATAGCAAAATATGCCAATTCTTTTAATTTTGTTGTGATCATTTCTTTAGTAATTTCAGAAAGACTTTGTAAACAATACCAGGGTAATTTGTAGGAATGTGTGATCCTTATGCTTATACACTAGGTACTTCTTTGAAGTTATTAATGATTAAGGAAACTAATTTTATCTAGATGTTGGTGTTTAGTTCATCCAATCAGCCTCTGATACTGTAGACAACTACAGTTCTGGGTTCTTAAGAACTCACACTTGGGCTGGAGAGGTGGCTCAGGGGTTAAGCCTCTGCCTTGCAGGCCAAAGGTCCTGAGTTCGGATCCTAGACCCCAGGTATAGATGCCAGGCGGAAGCGGGGGCGGCCTGCTTTCTGGTCCTGGTAGGGCGGAGCCTGTGAATCCCGGGGCAGAGTAAACAAGGAGGAGGTGGAGGCGTCCATGGTGGTTCCCGAATTCACTCGTGGTTCTACACACGCATACACGCACACACACACACACACACACATACATACATGCACACACACACATACATGCGCACAATTGAATAAAAAAAATACCACACTTGCTCTGGACAAAGGTGAACATTCTACATTCAATTACACAGTAAGGCAAGACATACAGCACAATGTGTGGATTAGGTTCCATTCGAGTAGGCTCAAGTTTGGTTCTGTGATCTACCACCTGATAGCTGTGACCCTGACCTTAACTTGGAGTTCCGTCTACAACAGAGATAATTAGCTCCCCTATTGTGAGGATTAGATGCAATAATCTGCGCCAAAGTTTCGTAGCAGAGCACGTGGCACGATACAAGGCATATTCTAAGTTGCCTTTTATACTTTTCTTAAAGCCAATGGAAATCATCTGTGCTGAAATCAAGTTATATCTCTGTGAGTACTGGCAAGCACCACATAAACCAAACATTAATTGCTGAATTAAGTTTTACTTTTATAGATCCCAAAGTCACAATTTCCCTTATAAGGTTTTATTAATTGCTATAATTGTTAGTATTGCCAATCTGATACCTAGGATACAGGCCTGTAGAGATGCCTGTATAGGAGTATCTTGATTGCATTAAGTGATGTAGAAGATCCAGCTCACTGTGGGTGAGACCATTCCTCATGCAGGTGGCCTGGGACTGCATAAAGATGGAGTAAACAAGCATGTGCTGGTTCATCACGCTCTGTTCTTACTGTGAATGGCAGTGATAAACTGTAACCTGGAATTGTTAGTCAAGTCAAGCCCCTTTTCCCCTATATTGCTTGAAGAGGATATTTTGTTGTGGCAATGTATAATGAAACAAAAACAATCTTAAATAAACCCAACATCTGTTTCTATGCCACTAGGAAAAAAAGTCACATAATCAGCAATCCTGACTACTGTCAAAATAAATATGTTTTCCTACATTAACTGGACTCTTCATAAATACTACTGGGCGACTGTTTTAATCATTTGTGGCTGACTCCAAATAGCATCTGTGATGGACAATTTCTAAAAAGTCCTTAAAAGGCATCTACTTCCTGGTACTTCTTGGGCAGTTTCTCCTAAGATAAAGGCAGCTAGCCTGTGTAGCTTAGAGAACATTGTAGCACCAATGATGTGTAACTCCCATGGATGAATTACAACAGACACTGTAGCTTCTGCCTTACTCTCTTTCCAACTGTGCTGAGAAGTTGTCTCCAGTCCTGAAGATATTTGTGCAATCCACTGTTAGGAAGACACTCCTCCCATCAGTTAACACTACCTATTAGGTATGTGAATAAATCACTGTGGTGGTGAAACCTTCAGCTGGGATGAAATGTTTAAATGAAAACAACTTGGCTGGTTTAAGCATGTAGAATGTACCCTCAAATGGCTCAAAGTTAGAAGACATGAATGAAGAGATGTGAACTACAAAAGTTAAGAGGACTCAAACTGTGGCGTTTCTCTTCAGAGCAGCAGGAGGAGAAAAGAAATAAGGAAATGGCATGGGTTTCAGTACCAGTGCATTCTTGACATGGAGCGTGGGGTCTCCTTGGACTAAGCTGCTTACTGAGCCACAGTAAGTCTTACGATGATGACATCAGCTGCAGCTGGTATTTTGATTGTAACCTCATGAAAGAACTTGAATTGGACCTATCTATAACAAAATCATTTTTGAATTCCTGACCTATAAAATCTGTGAGAAAATAAATGCTTCTTGACTAATTACATCCTGAGCATTTATTCATTCATACATGTTAAATGCTGAATGTCTACTGAAAGAGACAAGTCAACAAAAAACACAATAACCACGGAAATAAATACAGTTAAAGTCTGGTCTAAATGTGTTATAAAGAACACATTAACATACATTATAAACACACAATCTAAATGCGTTATAAAGAACAGGAACAGCTAGTCTAGACTGGAGAAGCACAGAACATCCAGAATGTGGCAGTTAGAATTCAGAAAACTAAAGAAACTCCAAAAGGTGACTGTAACGAGTAGAGACCATATTACTCTCTAATCCTCATCTCAAAACATCCCATAAAATAGGTGCTAGAATTTTTATTTCACAATAAAGTAATAAAAAACCAGGGGCTCAATAACCAGCGCAGGGGAACATCACTGGCAAGTGGACTTGGAGATCCATATGAAGGACGCACTGGGACTAAACCCATGCCACTCCCACTACTCGCCTTTTCCTGCTGTTCTGAAAGAAACATCAAGGTTCAAGCCATCTTGACTTCCCTGCAGCTAACATCTCCCATCATTCATGCTTTCCAGTGTTTCAGCAACGTTAGAGCACGTTCTACATTATCAAGCCAAACTGTCTGAAGCCCTTAAGCTTTCTATTCCATCTACTTCAGAACCTCTCCTTTAAGAGAATGGAACAACATCAACTCTCTCTTAACAACATCTTGATCTCTCTGCTTCGTCCTATTACTTAACATTTTTCCTGAAAAATAGTAACACACAAACATCTTCACCACTTCACTTTTTTTTTTTTTTTTTTTGATGGTGATACCCCATGCATGACAGGCAAACACTGTCTCATGGAGCTACATCCTTATCTGTTTATCTATTTACAGAGTGTGGGGATCAGAACTCAGGTTCATGCTTGCATGACAAGCACTTTACAGACTGGGCCATTCACTTTCCAAGGGCAATCTGCTTTAGAGTTCTGTTTCCTTTTCTTCTATTTATTCGACTTCCTATATTTTTGCCTCTGTTCTACATCAATGATAAACCTGTATATCAAGGTCAAAGAACCTTTTCAAATCCAAAAGTTAGCAAACCCTTAGCTACACTTACAATTGATCATTCATTCCTCTTTGAAATTCTATTACCTTTTGATATTTGTTATACCCAGTTATACTTGGCCGAGTCACTGTGATCCACAAGACAGGGAGTATTAAATGAGTAATAAGTAACACTCATAGCTCTTATCATATTTAATGGCATTTTTGGGTAAGTGTCATAGTATTTTATCTAACATTGTGTGTGTGTCTGTCTGTGTTCCCGGGGGGAATCTGAAATGTGTGTGCCTGAGGAGGCCCAAGAGTTACTTCGGGAATCATCCTGGAATGCTCTACTTCCTTATTGCTTTACTCTGAGGTTTCCCAAGTTCCACCTTCTAGGGCAGGAAGTACATGCAGGCTGCTGCAAAACCCAATACACAATAGGCTTTTTATATGGGATCTGAACTCAGGTCCTTTTGATTATGAAGCAAAGGCTTTAACCCTTGAGCCATCTCCCTGATCTACCATAGCATTTTAAAGTTAAATTCTTTTGCAGCTCCACCTCTACAGAGAAACTGATTTTTCTTACCCACCCCTGAAAGAGAGAGAGAGAGAGCGAGAGAGAGGAAAGATTTCAAACTCCTGTCTCCCAATATGTACTCGGCCATTGGCAACACATCAAATGAGCAACAAACCCAAAGCAAGCAGGAAACCGGATTCCCAGAAGGAACAGGGGCTCATAGCAGACATGAGGGTCATAGGTCCCTTTCAGAGCCACATGAAAAAAAGACCTTTCACTCCACAAAACACATTTATACGAGTTCAGAAAAGCACAGGTTTGCAAATAAATTTGAAGGCTTTCCAGACTCAGACTCCAAACAAGAATGCTCAAGTAAGGGAGGGAGAGAGGAGACTGTGGTAATCTACAGTCTCAACCAAAATTTGGGTAATATTAAAAGGAGCAAGACTTTCCACTGAAAATCAGTTGACAGTTCTGAACTTTGAACAAGTTCGTCAACAAACACTAAACTTTAACAAAACCAACTCCTTAATTAGAAAATCAACATGGGATTCTAGAATGGATTGAATCTATTCATTTTACAATATACTTTCTATGATGAAAAAAGAGAAATGATCCAATCAAAGAGAACTTACTATATATTCTTTGTCATTCAAAAGATATATTATAAAACAGGTCTATGTAGTTTTTGTACTTCCCCCAAATCTGGTCATCTTTTAGTTTTAAAAGTCCTCCAGTGCTTTATGTGAAAAACGGGATTAGCTAGAAGGAGCAGATTTTACCAGACTGGGCAGCAGTGAAAGAATACTTTGGATCCCTGTCTTAGAACCTCTGATAAAAAGAAAATGGTATCATTTAAGGAAGGAAAATGTGAGCTTTTAACATGTCTATCCATTCCTCAACATGCTTACATGGGCCTAGAAAAAAAGTATGAAGAGCTGGACTATGCGTCTGCCCTTCAGTGATGACCACCTTTGCCCACTATTTTTCAACAAATTGTTTGTCATTCCTTAAGTCTTTCTGTTTCAATATTTAAAGGCTCAGGGTATATAGGGATATTATGTGCACACCACCCCATTCCAATAACAAATCTATTATACCTAAGAATTATTTCAGGCAGAATGGCATTTGTTAAGAGTTGCTCAGATGAAAACTGAAGTGAAGTGCTCAATCACACCAGCAACGAATATGGTGCAACCAAAAATTAAACCAACTGTGGAGTGTGCTTCAAGTGAAAGTTTTAATACAACGACCAATTTGAAACTTAAATTAAAAAACTAGGGCCCTGTCCTTGAAGTAGCATATAATAACTTTTAAACAATTTTTACTAGGTGTGTTATCTTAGCACTCAGTACAGTATTTTGATACCAATTTCTACTAAAACTTTTTTTTAATTTTTAAAACCTATTATTTCTTTTTTATTTATTCAATTGTACTTGTGTGTGTGTGTGTATGTGTGTGTGTGTATTCGTGTGTGTGCATGTGTGTATGTATGTATGTATGTATGTGTGTGTGTAGAACCACAGACGAATTCGGAAACCACCATGGACGCCTCCACCTCCTCCTTGTTTATTCTGCCCTGGGATTCACAGACTCTGCCCTACCGGGACCAGAAACGCAGGCCGCCCCCGCTTCCGCCTGGCATCTATACCTGGGGTCTAGGATCCGAACTCAGGACCTTCTGCCTGCAAGGCAGAGACTTAACCCCTGAGCCACCTCTCCAGCCCCTACTAAAACTCTTTCATTCCATCTGCAGTTGGGCTTTCTCACAATTCGTAATAATGTTAAATTCTTTAAAAATGTAACTTGAATGGAAAAAGGAATGTGTGTTGGAGATTTTATTTACTTCAAAAGACAACTAGTCAGGTGAGTGATAAAGGAAATCCTAGAATTAGATACATTAACAGACTAGAAATACCAAAGTGAATGTATGAAAAAGGACAAAAAATTACATTAGACCTCTAGGAAATAGGAGAGAACTTGCAATGCTACAAAATGATTTATGACTGATGTTAGTGATACATGGTTTCTGCAGCTGTAAAGTAGCTACCTCGGAACTAGGTAATCCAAAAGGTTGTAATTCAGGCTCTTGTCCAACCCCACACCAACCTTACTTCAAACATTAGGAAATTTTTCTTGTGGGTTTTTTTTTTTTTTTTGTAATTTACTTGCATGATTCTCAAGAATGTGTAAATGATAAAACTGAGTCAATCACAATGTCAAAAGGTTGTATACACCCGATCGACTCTAAACTATTCAGCTTTCCATCAAAGCACATTTCACACTTCTAACAAGGCAAGCCACAGAATCTCCAGAAGAAATTAAGTGCACACTCCTAACTCCTCACTTCTTGAAATGAAAGTCGGTTGCCCCTACTCCTTGCTTTTTTAGATCCATTCCACGGTAATCTTGTTTCAAAAAAACCTATGCTTGCGCAATCCCTGGGAATTAAGCAAGTAGACAAGTCGTGGTCCAGCTGCTGAATTGCTAGGCTGGCCACAGATGTCAAAGAGACGGCACAGCTGTTAGACATCACGACACTTTTTCTAAAACTTGCACTCAGCACAAGGACAGAAAGAAGGAGAACTGTGAGCAGAGAAGCTCATCTGCACCTGGCAGCAAGGATCCTCAGCGCGCCGGGTCAGAAGTCCAGGCGGGGCGGCCCGGGCACTTCCCTCCCCCAGGCTGACAGCGGAAACATAAAGCGATGTCACTCCCGGGACCGCAGGGGCGCGGGACCTCGCGGCAGCCGCGCTCCGCCGTCCCCACCCAGCGCCCCGCTCCGCAGAGCCGCGGCCGCGCGCCCCGCAGCGGCAGCCCCGGATCTGGACCCGTCCTATCCTCGCTCTCGTGCAGCCCACCCCGGGTGCGACCCCGACCAGAGGCTCGCGCACTCCTCCAGGAGACGGAGCCGGCCTTCCCTGCCCACATCGCTGCTGCCCCAGCCGAGTCCCGTGCAGCCCGCCGCACCGCCCGCCTCCCTCCCGGCCTCGGCCCGCCTCTCACGGCGCTCCGGCGGGCCCATCCGGGCGGCAGCGGCGCACGTTAAACTCGTCGTCGAAGGCGGCTGAGCGGCATCGCCACAAGGTTGTCGCCGGTAACTCGGTGGCTAAGGCGAGTCAGTCTCCAGAGGCAGGAATGACCAGCTATAAAGCTCCAGGTGGCGGGACGCCCACTTCCGCTCGCGACCACCACTGTCCAATCAGCGAGCGGTTTGCATCACTTCCTCCTTGAAGGCAAAGAAACGTCGGGCGGAAGAACTCCCGGGCCGGACCGGAAGAGGCGGGACCTGCGGGACATACCGGAGGTGCTAGCCGCGTGGAGGCTCAGGTGAGTGCTCTAGTTTTACGGCGATGCTCAGAGCCATCGCCCGGTTGTGTGGCGCTCGGGGTGCGCAGACCCTGGCCAGGGCCTTCCGGGTGTTAGCCACAGGGAGGCCGGGGTGCGTGCCGCGGGTTCCTAAGGCGGAGGGAATCCGGGTGAGGGCGGGCATCCACGCCGCGGAGGTCGCTGGGCTGCACCCGGGCCCGCGCGTGCACGACTTGCCAGAGGGTGCCGGGGGGGGGGGTGCGGGGCCCCCACACTTTCCCCTGACAAACTTTGGCGATGACGATCGGGATAGCTGTGTTACCACGGTCCTATACTGACTTGCATCCAGGAAGCCTGTTGGCGGGAATGGGGGTCTTGAGTTAGGCTACAGCGGTGATGGTGAAATCTTGCAAGAGTAGGTCTGAATTCTCCGGAAGGAGGCGGAATCTGTAGCACCGTGAAACCAGAGCCAGTCCCAGTTTGTGCGGAGGGCAGTTTAAATATTGAGTCCGTGACAGAGGCTGAAAGATTTGGGCTTAACGGTAACACTAAAATGGGATGGGAGAATACGTGTTATAGGTGGGAGGACAAATCGAAAACCACCAAATCGCGGGAAAAAAAGCAGCCCTGAAAAAGATTATTTTAAAAATAGAGGTATAAGACAAAGTTGCTGAGTTCTCCTGGGTTACAACAGTGGCAAAGAGTCTTTCAAAGGCTTTGAAGTAGGGACAGTGAGTTTGAACGAGGTGAGTTGGGTGTTACTATGACTTATAAATGAAAAAAATGAAAGCCGTGACGGTGGAGCTGCTAGGTAGAAAACTAGTGAGTCACTCAGTTTTTCTGTCACTCAGTTTTTCTTTCTCTGCGAAGAGAAAGAAAAAGGATAGTATTTAGAAGAACAGAGGAGTTGGTAGACGGAAGAGAATGGCTTAGCACAGTGTTTTAAGTAGAAACTCAGAATGACAGGATTATAGTCTGTCTTTGGGGCTAATCTACTTTGAGTTGACTGTGTAGTGTCTATCCTGATCTGTAAAATGGAGAGAAGATTAATATATTTACAGTGCATGGCATATTTTTCTAGCATTCTGCCAATGTTAATTCATGTAATTGCTACATAATTAGCACATTTAATAAGTATATCATTTACTCTATGTTAAGCATTCTCTAAGGCTTCTGCTACAGTATTTTTGTCAATGAGCAGAGGTTGCTACAAAGCTTTAAGTCTGAATCTCTTGGGAGACTGCTCAGAGTCAGAAACAATGAGAGGAGTTGAGGAAGTAAGGTTTTTGCCTAAGCCTGTTAAATGTGGTACGTACTGTGAGATGTTCAAGTGAGGATCTCTAGTAAGTGTGGAGCTCTTCATGTAAACAAATTTGGAAATAGAGTCATGGGGGCCCTTGAACCTCAGCATTCTATGAGAATTCTCCACAGAAAATGTTACAGAAGGATGTACTATTATGAGGAACAATTACATTTAAGAGGCTGGAAGAATAAGAATTAGGGAAGAATGAGATGATTTAGGATTAAAAGCATCCTAATTTTTCCTTGACATTTAAAATTTTATTTATGTTTTTACTTGAGACAGGGTGGCCTTGAACTCCCTATGTAGCTGAGTGCAGTCTTGAACTTCTGATCCTCTTCTCTCCCCAGTGCTGAGATCACAGGAGGTGCAGGCACGCCTGGTTTATGTAGCCATGGGGTTCCAGCCCAGGGCCTCCTGCATGCTAAGTAAGCAAGCACTCTCCCAGCTGAGCTATGCGTGTCTCCATCCCTTTCCTTGAATTTTTATTGATTTTATGTTGGTTCCTATGAGAAAAGAACATTGAAACCAGTAACAATATTATTCTGCTGAAAAATACTGAAAAGTTGACCAAAACATTAGATTTTAATCAGAAAGGGACCCTGTAGAGTTCATTGGAAAAGCCAACAAAAAGAGAGGGCCTCCAAAAGGTGGTGGCTTCTGTGCTTTTCTATTAAGATCTGTATATTTGGGGGGACACTTTTCAGTCTTCATTGTAGAAAAATCCAGATTGACCTAATCTCTTTCTTTTATCTCATTAGTCTGTATGGAGCATTTTCACTGAAATTGATACAATGTATATATTTCAAAAGTTGCTTTAACACTTTGTATGACAGGCATGTGGGTACTTGAATTTTTGTTTTCAAGGACAGACTTGTTTGAGCTAAAACAGTAGTTTGAAAAGTGTAGTAAGTCTTCCAACTGACTGGGACAAACTAGAAGTTATGTGAGTGTACATCTGTCCAGAGACCAGAAGTTGACATTGTGTATCTTGCTTAATTACTTCCCTCCTTATTTTTTTTTTTTATTTATTCAGTTGTGCATGTGTGCGTATGTATGTGTGCGTGCGCGTGTGTCTGTGTGTGTGTAGAACCACGGACGAATTTGGGAACCACCATGGACACCTCCACTTCCTCCGCCCTGGGATTCACAGGCTCCGCCCTACCAGGATCAGAAATGCAGGCCGCCCCTGCTTCCACCTGGCATCTATACATGGGATCTGGGATCCGAACTGGGGACCCTCCGCCTGCAAGGCAGGGGCTTAACCCCTGAGCCACCTCTCCAGCCCACCCTCCTTATTTTTTGAGACCAGGACTTTTCATTAAACCTAGCTTATATTCTGCTAGGCTGGGTGGCCAGGCATCCACATGTTTTAGCCTTCTCAGTACTGGATTACAGAAATGTATCACTTCATTTTGCTTTTTTAGTAGGTGGTGGAATTCCAGACAAAGGTCCTCAGACTTGCAGAGCAAGCTAAATTTTAACCGAGTTGAAACTTACATGTTTTTAACCACATAAAAAGAGTTGTGTGTATTAACTTTAGAACCAAGGTGCTCAAAAAACTGAACTTTATTTATATGGACAGATTGCCTCGTCTGTGGCTGACGTAATATGGGTCTCACCAAGCAGTACCTACGCTATGTTGCCAGTGCTGTCTTTGGCTTGATTGGCAGCCAAAAAGGAAACATTGTTTTTGTGACACTTCGTGGTGAGAAAGGACGCTATGTGGCAGTACCAGCCTGCGAGCATGTTTTTGTCTGGGACCTAAGGAAAAGCGAAAAGGTAAGTCAGAAATCAAGTAAGTTGATTCTGATTCATGGGAAGACATAAGTGGAAGAGTTTGGACTTGTTGCATGTTAAGTGTGTGTGTGTGTGTGTGTGTGTGTGTGTGTGTTTGTATGTGTTTGTGCCCCCTCAAGAGCCTTCCTTTGGATTCACACAGCCTTGCACCACATTTATTAGATTCTTCAACAAATTCTGGAAAAACGGAACCAGATGAAAGCTTATACCTTAGATAGATGTGTGTTTGTATTAATTTTTGTAAGTCATTATTCTCTACCAATTCTACTTTGCAGGTTCTGCTTGTTTTCATAGCCAGTTGTGTAATAGTAGGCATTTAGAAGGAGTGCTCTGCTGCCTCAGTGGAGTCTTTTCCTGTATATGCAAATGACACCCAAGGATTGTGAAACTGCAATGTGCATGTGACTGAATTCTCTAAGCCCGTCCCTATTGCCACACACGTTCAGTCTTGCCCATTCACTATATGACTTCCAAGAGGCTACTATTTTGCTACTTGGTCTACCTAGGGCCTCTTAGGATAAAAAACCAGGAGGCTGAGTTCTCAGCTTTGCTTAAAAATCACGTGATGAGGCCAAGGATAATAAAGTCTGATCGTTCACTTATGCATTAGGCCAGTGTAAAGCTTTGGAGGAAATGTTTTTATCTGTTGAGTAATTCATTCAAGCAATAATCCACATATTAAGTTATTCGAGGAGATCTCTTAGAGAGGTCTATTGTTATTCATCGAAGTGATTTAAAATTATTATCAATACTCTCAGATTTACTGTTTCTGGTCTCCCTACTTGTAGCTTGATTACATACCTTTATGTTGGTTCTGATTTGTATGATTTCAGATCCTCATCCTCCAGGGGCTTAAACAAGAAGTCACTTGTTTGTGCCCCTCTCCAGACGGGCTGCATTTAGCTGTGGGTTATGAGGATGGGTCCATCCGAATCTTCAGTCTTCTCAGTGGGGAAGGAAATGTGACCTTCAATGGACACAAAGCGGCCATCACTACCTTGAAGTATGATCAGCTAGGTGGCCGATTGGCTTCGGGGTCCAAGGTGAGACTTGAAGACAGGTGTCCAGACATTTTTGTTTTACTCGTGCAGAAGAAGGTTATTTGCAAGAACTGTTGGTTGAAACTGTGGGTTGTAATATTCAGGTCAGTATGCAAATGGGAGAAATGAAGCGGGGGAGTGGGAGGAGAAATGGGCCTACACTAGGGGGTCAGTTGGTTTCCTGTTACACTTTCTGACCAAATACTATAAAATAAAGACAAAGATGTTCATAGAGAAGATTGACAGATTTGGAATATAAGTTGAGCAATTAAAAATAAGTTAAAATACAATGAAAAAGGGTGAGTAGTTAATACATTTAATAGATAAAGAAAGTTATTTATCTACTAATAACACAGTCAAATAAAATACAACACTCAAAGAAAAAAACATGAATCAGCAATTCTAAAGGAATGCAAATGGCCACTAACCACAAAGAGCATTATCATAAGATGGAAGATGTAGCCCAGTTGGTAGATTGCTTGTGTACCCTTCATGAAGCCCTGGGTTTGATCACAAGTTCTGCATAAATTGGACATGGTGGCACAGCCCTGTAAGTCCTAGCACTTGGCAGGCAAGAGGATCATTGACTAAATAGTTTGAAGCTGGCCGGGAATATAGGGGAGCCTGGGGGTTTTGTTTGTTTGTTTTTAAAGAGTCACTAGTGTTCAGAAATAAATATTAAATTTTTTAAATGGATATTAAATTAAAATGGATTTTAAGACTGAGCACTTCTTACCAAATGAAATTGACAATGGTCAATGGTTTTTTGGTAAAATTGATTATTCCCAGAATGTGCACATGGGACAACTAGCCATGTCGTATATATCTCTGGAAGTTCAATGGATTGACACAATCCGAGGGTCATTTTAATAGTGTGAATCTAAGATTAAAAATATATCTTTTAACCAAGATTATCAGGTTTTTAGTATTTGTATGTGCTAAGCTATAAATATAAATATTTATATATAGGAATATTCATCTTGCAAATTTAAAGTAGCAGAAAACTGGAAAGTGCCTAAATGTGTAAAACATAAAACTTGTTAATTGTGGTATATGAGAAGCAAGAATACTATAGAGTGAAATATTAAAATATAGTAAATTAACAGATGGTCATTATCTGATAGAGATAGCATGATCCGTGTTGTTGTTTGTTTTCTTTTATGCTTTTGAGGCTGGGTCTCTGCCAGCTGGCCACCCAAATAGCTGGGACGATGGACGCTTGAACCACACCTAGAGGTGTGTGTGCATGTATGTGTTTATGTGCTCACATGTGCGGGGATGGCACATGTGTCTATGTGTGGAGGCCAGAGATTGATGTTAAGTGTCTTTCTTAATCTTCTTTTCATTGGCTGAGGCAGGTTCCTTCGCTGAACCAGAGTTTTCCAGGGGCATTCTAGGTGCTCTGCTTCCTGAATGCCCTTCCTGTTTTTACATGAGTTCTGGGAATCCAGACTCTTGTCCTCGTGCTTTTATGGCAAGCATTTTCCACTGAACCATGCCACCAGCTTCCTAAGAAGAAAATAGCCTGGATTTATAAAATCTGTGTATATAACTGGAACAGCATTAGGCAAAATACCTGCTTATTATTCGTGGATGAAAGGATTAATATTGATTAATACTGCTTTTGTATACCTTCCAAGTTATATGGGGACTTTATTGTCTTTGTAATAATTAGGTGCTTATTTTGTTCTGTGTTACTTGATGCCTTAGGATACAGATGTTATTGTATGGGATGTGATCAATGAAAGTGGTCTCTACCGACTGAAGGGGCACAAAGATGCAGTCACACAAGCACTATTCCTTCGAGAAAAGAATCTGCTAGTTACAAGGTAAAGACAAGTAGGTTTTTAGAGTTTAGAAGAGGAGTTGACTTCATTCTTTATTGTACTGTACTTACTCGTGTCCACATGCCAGCTAGCCCCCCTTTTTGTCTTTTTCCATTTTTATTTACGTCCTGCATCTCTCTTGCATTTCTGCCTCTTTCAAAAACTCTTAGAATTATGGCAAATTTAGGCATAGCATTTTTAAATTCCCATTTTGATATTTCTTCTAAGACCAGCTTTTCCATGTACTACTCTAAACTTTTAGCACCATCTGTGGAATGAGTATTATCTGCCTGCTGAAAGCAGAATGTGGAGTAGTAGATGATGTGAATACCCACTGTTCGACGCAGCCTGCTCTTTGAGGACAGGTGTACTTTGTAGGCCTTCTGAACACTGTTAGGTCCAGTCATTTGGTATTTCTATTTTCATTAAGTCAAAATGTCATCAGCATTTTACAGTTCAACTCAATACAATTAATGTTCTTAACGTTCACTCAGCAAAGGCTAAGATCTTAAAGTTTGCCCAGCAGTAATTAGAAGAACCATGGTAGGGTTGTGAAGAGGCCCTAAATGTTGCCTGCAGTGAATTTGTTTCTGTGGATTAGGGGAGAGAAGGAGGTGAGAGCTTACTGAAAAGGAAGTCCTCTATTAGGATTAAGAACTGTCTGAGAGTGTCCAAGAAAAGTATGATACTGATTTTATGTTGTGTTTTAAATCTCAGTGTTGGAAGGGTCCAACAATAGGGAGATCAGCTGAGCAGCTGTTAAAATCATTCAGCTAGGGGGCCTGAAGTTCAAGTTGTGTACACAAGTAGAAGGGAAAGTGTCTAGATTGAGAGACCTCACAAAGATGTTTCCAGTACATAGAAGCTAAATGGACGTGGGGGACGAGGGAGCTGCAACATGTTTTGTGTTATCTGGTCTGAGAGACTGTCAGTGCCGTGCTGGCAGGTGATGGGAAGAGGGCATGCTGGGTTGCCTTGTATTGAGTTAGCCTGCGTAGTTGCTGACGATCATGACAGCGCTGCTTAACAAGGAGCAAGGGGTTTATTCTCTTAGGATAGTCCAGTTACAGTTCTTCAGTCCAGCTTGATGGGAGAACTCACACCAACACCAGGGCCGAGGGACTGGCCACACCATCTTCACACAATGGCTGAGAGAGGGACGATCCTTACTTGCCCACCAGTATGTCTGGCCAAGTGTACAAAAGGATGCCAACTTTCTCAAGCAGTTCCCTTCATTTTATTCACCTGCCCAGGGAATAGTCCCGCTCACCATGGCCTGGGCCTTCCCATCCACTGAACAATCTCCTGCAGGTTTACTCTGGGCTTAACTCACTCACCAATTCTCTACAAATGTGCCCAGAGCTCAAACCCTCAACCGTCAAGATGACACCTGTATCTAACTCTGACATCTTGGGTATGTAGTCTTTGCATAAGAGTACCCTCCTGGAGAGTTAGAGGTCTCTGCTTGTCAGAAGAAAAATCAGGTAGAAAAGAATATTAAATATTATTGCTGTCAATCATCTTAAAAATATAAATTAATCTTGTCTCTGATAGCTTAATAATTTCTTCCTAGTAAGATTTTCTTTTTTTCTTCTTTTAGTGGTAAAGACACCATGGTAAAATGGTGGGACCTTGATAACCAGCACTGCTTCAAAACAATGATCGGTCATCGAACTGAGGTACGTGCTGAGTCGTGGGTGCACAAAAAGAATGACAAGTGAAAAGGAAGTGACAGTTTCTCCTCCAGCCCTTTCCAGCTCTGTTTCTACTGCTGTACCAAACCTGCTGTGCCATCTTGAGAAACAGTGAGGTTGGCGTGGTGGATCAGTGGCAGCCATTAGAAGAAGTAAGCTGCCCTGTGTCCAATACAAATTAGCCTTGTGTGGCTTTTAATCTTTGCATTTGACTGTTTTTGCTCCGTGACCACCTGTGGTTGTGGAGAGAGTAATATGTATAAAATGCTTGTCCCAGAAACATGTAAAGAGCAAAATCTTAGCTTTATGATTACCTGCACATTGTTTTTTTTCATCTGAGTTTATAAACTCTTTGCCTCCTCCTTAGTACTTTGTTTAGAGCACACTTTTCCAAAAAGTATTTAGTGAAGAAGAGGGGAAGATCGCCTGACCACTGGTGGTCAGCAGCCTCCTTTACTACCTGAGTCTTAGAAGCTGAGAATTGTGCTGTAAACATCAATAGAGGCAGCACCTTGTAGTGACCCCACACTGCTGACAGCAGAGAGATGGCAGACTGAGAATCCATCCTGTGAGAGGATTGCAGTTGGCATTCATAATGAACAGCTGAACGTTAGGGAAACTCCTAGAATAACATAATTATTTTGCCATAGGCCATTTTGCTCCTCTGGAAAAGTGACATTTCAGTTAGTGTATATTGAAAGAATCACTTCAATGTACTCTTCTGTGGCTTTAAAATGTCCGGAGGCATTGTTGAAGTGTACTTACATATTCGGAATGTTATATTATACAACTTAGAGTCTTTAAAATGATACCATGTGAATCTTTTTGTATTCTGTAGGTGTGGGGGTTGGTTCTGGTATCTGAAGAAAAGCGACTTATCACTGGCTCTTCAGACAGTGAACTGAGAGCGTGGGACATAACTTATCTGCAAGAGGTAATTGTTTTTGTTTAGATCATGGGAGTAGCATATTTTCACATCTCCTAGGCTTATCAAATTTGGAATCAGATGTAATTATCTATAGAATTCTTCACATAGTAGTAGGAGTTCTTACCATATTGATAACCTGTAATTTTTAAGCCAAGACTTTTCTTCATTGTATCCTCATTGCCCTAGTTTTTTCGAATTGAGAAAAGGATTAGATTTAGCTGTATAACGCTTAGTAGTATTAGTGTTTAGATTGTGGCATTCTTACCCATGTATTTCTGGGTATTTGCTTCATGAATAGAGTTCAGATTATCTGATAACCTTTCATACAAAAATCTATGTAGAATGTATTTTTATACTGTGTATGTTTGAGCATGGGGGAGTTACAGACTATGTAGTATTAGCTGGGGTTAGGCATATGGTTTTGTATTTAGTAGTCATTTTGATGAGTTCGGTGTATCTGAGATAGGGTTTGCTTGTCTACACTGCCTTTGCAGCACTGCATACCACAGAGAATCTTTCCCTCTAGAACATGACAGATCTTTTACCTAAAAACAGAAGCATTTGAAGTCAGTGAGGAGTGTTCTCTTTTTGTCTCAAAAGTAGTCCTAACACTATTATAGAAAGCTACTGGAAGTAAAGTAGTGTGATACCCTGTGTATGATGTGATAAAGTCCTGTCATAAGAGAGGTGTGTCAGTGATCACTAATCAAGCTGTAAGTGGTCGTAGGGAAGGTTGCTAAGTCGTCAGGGCTAAAAACCAATCCCTTGGAATGTATCATTCAACTTCCTTTTCCTATATTGATAAAACAGGTTGGTGACCCAGAGGAGCCTGAGCCGAAGAAAATCAAAGTGGTTTCTCCTACAGCACAGGACCCAGCAGAGACAGAGGACGGCACCCTTGAGGAGGACGAGACGCCCCAGGATGTAACTTATTTCTGTCTCTTTCCAAAGGTTGGGTTGAGCAGTAGGGAAAGTAGCAGCTGCAGGTTTGGGGATGTATAGTTCCCGTTGTCGTTTGGTACTTTTTTGGGGGGGGGTTCTCCTGCATTTATTACAAGCCGCACTTTTCAAAGACTTAGCAGAACTATGTTTAACCCACCACGTTTTTTTGCTTCCTCTGTAGCGCATCTTATCATGCAAGAAAGCTGGTTCCATCATGCGGGAAGGAAGGGACCGAGTTGTGAACCTTGCCATTGACAAGACGGGCAGGATTCTTGCTTGCCATGTGAGTACCAGGCATGGGAGCCAACAGTGGGACAAGATCCTCTCAGGTGCTTTCATGTTCAATGTGGGGATGTTCAGTATGTAATTCCTATATGGATTATGATTTCAGACTTACATTAGCTTTACTATCATGACAGTAATCACATTTATTATTGTAATTAGTCTTCAGAAAAATGTTGTGAGTAGAAAGTAGTATCCCTCCATTTTATAGACGAGCCCACAAACTCAGAGGGATAAATATGACTGGTTAGTTCTTGCAGAATCTCCTGGACTCCTGGACTCATTAACCTTTTGCCTTCTAGGGGACTGATTCTGTTCTAGAAGTGTTCAGTATCCTCTCCAAAGAGGAAGTTCAGAAGAAAATGGATAAGAAGTTGAAGAAAGCTAGAAAGAAAGCAAAGTATGTTTTTTTAATATTGGTTAACAATGTTCTGGGTATCTACAAATTGCTGAGGAACCTGTAGCTTCAAAGAAATAATCTACTTGATTGCTTATTACTATTAAAAATGAGAGAATTTCTGGCATACCAGTACTACAAGTTTTGAATTTCCAGTTAGTGCATTATTGTAGCTAACATTTATGAGTCTAGGATGCATTTGTAAGTAGAAAGACTACAGATTTTTAAAAGTAGTTTGTAAGCTGAATAACACTCAAACTAGCAGCATACCTTCAATGGCAAAAGCCTATGAGAAAGGAAACTGAGTTAGATAGCTGGACATTTACATAAATCAAATTTAAGGAATCTTGAAATTCATTCTTTAGGCACTGGGATGACATCAAGCACGAGTACTAGAGTTTGGATTCCCACCTTAAAAACCCAGTGTGGTGGCATGTGCTTGTATCTCAACACTGGCAGGGTGGGGACAGGAAGGTCCCTAGGACTTGCTGGCCAGTCTGTCCAAGTCAGCAGAGGAAGGTGCTGTCCCCTCAGTGGTTACCCACTGATCTATGATACTTGCTGAGTAAGAATCTCAACAGGCATGTGTCATCCAAGACAGACTAGACGGAGCACAGCAGGCCGAACAAACGAGAAGACTTGAAAATAGGAGGAAGTATAACAGATGAAAGGGGTCAGGAGAAAAGAAGGAGGAATGGGAATGGGGATAGGGGTTAAAAGGAGAGAAAAAAGAAAAAGCTTAAAATAATTTATGTAATAAATAAAATTTGTACTTTAAAAATATGGTAAGTTGCAGAATGATAGACATTGACCTGTGGTCAGGACACATGTGCACATATGCATGCATGCACACAGACACATGCACTACACATACAGATGTGCACATTCACCAAGAAAGGAAGGAGAGAAGAAAGGGAAATTAAATGTCTTCTGACTTAACAAATTTTTTGAGATCTATTTTGGCTCATATAATATAATGTAGTCAGGTTACATGCAGTTTAAAGACAGTCCTGAAGTTTGTAAAGTTTACCTGAAACATTTCATTGGTATGAAGTACAAAAATGTATTGCAGGAAATTTTGTTGGCTACTGCCTTAGGAACTCATTGAGGGAAACTCCGTCAGTGAAAGTACCGTTAGCCTGATTAATCCTCAGGTTGGTTCTGCTGGACTGTTGCCTGTAGAACCTATTGAGGCATCTTAACTGGGAGAACAGTCTTCTTGATGAACCTGCAAGGGAGTCCTGGTGGCTGAATCTTCCCCAGAATCACTCAGATGGTTGTTTTGTGGCAAGATTTTGGAATTCAGTAAGAGCAGTGCTGTCATTAGGCAAGTGATAGCTTGACACTCTAGTTCATCATTTATTTTTTTCCCTCCCTAGATTAAATTCTGATAAAGAGGAGGAGGAAGATCTTGAAATTAGTGTTGCTATGACCCTGCAAGATGAAATTCAGCGAGTGGCTAATATCAGGACTTCTGCCAAGATCAAGTGAGTAGCAATAGCATCAAGCTGTTGTAGGGTTTAAGCACCTGGGTGAGTGTTGGAATAATAAGATACTAGAGCAGTACCGACGCAGGGTGTTGATAAGCACCATTATCAGCTGTATTCGAAGAGGATCGTCATGAGTCACATTCACATGAACCGCTCATCTTGTAACTGAATTATTATAATTTTCAGTGTCCTTTAGGTGAATTCTTTCCTGCTGCCAATTAGGGAAAATACATATCTCTTGTTCAGAAAGTATCTTCATAAATCACACAAATCATAGCACAAAATATGTGTTAGAACTAAGATCTGGGCTCAGGTCTCTTGACTTCAAGGCCTGTGTTCAGATCAGTATCTAAAACAGTGTTTCTAAAGTTCATTGTGCTTGGTTCAACTTCGTGTAGATGGAGGACATCACAGAGCCTTTTCCTTAGAAAAAAATGGATGTCGTGAGCTAAGGCAAAGCTGGTAACGTCTGCGTATTTTCTCATGCAGATCCTTTGACTTGATTCATTCACCTCAGGGAGAGCTGAAGGCAGTCTTCCTGCTGCAAAACAACCTGGTGGAATTATATTCACTCAGTGCCTCCTTGCCGGCCCCCCAGCCTGTCAGGACAAGCAGAATCACCATCGGGGGACATCGCAGTGATGTGCGGACTTTGTCGTTCAGCTCGGACAATATTGCCATTCTCTCAGCAGCCGCTGATTCCATTAAGATATGGAACAGGTTTGTTCAGTGTTGTTTCCTATGGTTTTATCCAGTTCCTTTTCTTGGAAATACTTTGTGCACCCTTGATGGTTGGCTGTTATCTCAAGAGCTTCATACAGTTTTCCTAAAGTGTACATTCAGTGTGCTTTGGCCATTGACCTACAGAAGGTTTCCTTTTTAAAATTTGGTATAAAATAACCAATCTAGGCTGGAGAGATGGCTCAGGGGTTAAGACTCTGCCTCGCAAGATCGAGAGTTGAGATCCCAGATCCCATGTGAAAACACCAGGTGGAAGTGGTGGTGGCCTGCACTTCTGGCATGGTGAGCGGAGCCTGGGAAATCCCAGAGTGAAGCAAAAAAGGAAGTAGAAGCAATCCAGGATGATTCCTGAAGTCACCCTTGGTCCTCCACAGGAACACTGGCTAAAACACACACACACACACACGTGCACACTTGTATGCAAAATAAAAAAAAATAAATTTATTTTAAAAAAATTACCTTTTCTCCCAACTGGAGCTGTTGGCTGTACTTGGCAGGAAGAAATACATACCATAGAGCCTTCTTTTCCAGCTTATAGAGTCTGAGTACCACCCCAAAATTTTGCCATACTTTCTTACTGTTCTGCACCTTTCCTCACTGGCTGCTTACCAACTCCTTGTACCTCGTAGTCTTCAAATGATGGTTTTGCTTCTGAGCTCACTGAAAACCTGGAAACATGTAGAAGGACATTTTATGTACTCTGGTTCTCACTGGTAATTTAGCTGTGACTACAGCTATGTCTGGTAAGCAGAAGGATATATGAGACTGTTGCCAATGTAGTGCTACTTCGCAGGAAACTTTCAAGTATATAATAGTGATAGCATGTTACCTATAAAGGTCAGTGTAATTGTTATCAAGTGTTTTGCACTGTGGAATATCCTATGCACTGTACTTATGGGGTTTGCTTACACCAGCAGCACTCAAAATGTGAGTGCAGTGCTACAAGGCTCAGGTCATAGGCAATAGGAATTGTTCATTCCATTGTAGTCTTACGTGACTGTTCTATACATGGTCTGTCATTGTGAAGTGCATGCGATTGGATTTGCTGAATGTGTGAATTTTTTTTTTTTTTATTCAATTGTGTGTATGTGCTTTGTGTCGTGTGTGTGTGTGTGTGTGTGTGTGTGTGTGTGTGTGTAGAACCACGGGTGAATTCGGAAACCACTATGGACACCTCCACCTCCTCCTTGTTTACTCTGCCTTGGGATTCACAGGCTCCGCCCTACCAGGACCAAAAATACAGGCCGCCCCCGCTTCCGCCTGATGTCTACATACGTGGGGTCTAGGATCCGAACTCAGGACCTTTGGCCTGCAAGGCAGAGGCTTAACCCCTGAGCCAGCTCTCCAGCTCCTGAATGTATGAATTCTATGGTCCTATAACATGGATTTTGTAGGGCTTGATAATGATGTTATTCAGCCAGCTGTCCTTCATACCTACCCTCTGGAGTTTAGTAGTTATTTTGTTTTCACTCTGTTTTTAGGGATTTCTTTCCTCTACAAAGAAATAAAAAGTTGGTGCAGTGTAATAATTTCTTTCTTGATTATAACTGAGTCTGAACCAAGAGTTAGTAGATTTTGTCTTCTGTCATGTGGATCTCACTGTTGCTGTTTGTGTGTTGAAACATGCACACTGATTTGTAAGATGAGAAAGTAAATTCCTTAACATGCTTTCTATATGTCTTCCTTAGGTCTACACTGCAGTGCATTCGTACGATGACATGTGAATATGCACTTTGCTCATTCTTTGTTCCTGGTGATAGACAGGTGGTCATAGGAACGAAGGTAAAGTGTAGACTTCTTGGGGTTTCTGGGCTTTTCCACTCGAAATCTCAAATGTTTGGAGACTGGTTCTTTGGAAATATATGAGAGGATGTTAGCTCATCACCCTCTTTTGGTGATTTTAGAAGTCCTGTTATAAAAAACTGTCACAATACAAAGAACATTAAATCATAACACTGATAACTGGAATAATGCCTTTCATTTATCTTCTTATGAATACCATATATTGTGTTTAATTGGTAATTAGATATATTAAGATTAAATAGTAAAATATATTATGCAGTATCTTGTTTGAAAGAACATTCTAATAAACCTGAGTTGACCAGGTTTTCATTCTTATGTGCTTGTCAATTTGGGGGACAACATAAGCAGCTTTGGATTCAGGTTCTCTCTTCACAAGTGGATAAGCTGAAGCAAGTTTCTTAACTTCACCCGTAGAGCAGGATGCTGAGACTTGCACACCCACACCTGAATACTGGTGCTGCCACTTAACTCTGTCACCTTGGGCAGTGCTTTTAGCCTTGCTCTTTGATGAAGCAAGCATGACAAGCATTGTGCCTATAGCTTGGCCAGAGCAAAAGCAGGTGGTGAAAATAAGATGGTAGAAGATCTATGGGATGGGTGCTTGCTTGTTTTACACAGGGTTTCCATGTGTAATCCAGACTGGTCTCAGACTTACTGCACACCCCAGGCTGCTTCAAACATGCAGTTCTCCTGTCCCAACCTTCAAATGCTGTGACTATAGGACACATGCCACTGCACGCTGTGAAAAGTGCTTTGCAAGTATGTGTCATTGTTATCTACATAGAACTTGTGCCATAAGTGTGTGGATTTTTATTAGAAAACCCTTGTATTGTGAGAATTGTTTCATGCTCTTGAAGAAGTGCATGTCGGAAAGATTTTATGTCTGCATCAGGGAGAGTTTCATTTTTCATCATCTTTCAACAAATGTCAGGGTGCTGTTTGCCGTTGAGAAAGCATTTTGAGAATTGCCTTAGGGCTACCTGTATGATGAGCATGCAGTCCCTCACCTCGATTGAGCTAAGCAGTAACAACTATAGTTCTCCCACCTGAAGCCATCGTAGGGATATTGGTGACACACTCATTCTACAGATTTAGCAGCAGTTTTCTTGAGGTGAGTTCAGCAGCAGTGGTTATGGCGTTGGAAAGAGGCTGACTTGGAACTCAGCAGTTGTGATTTGCACTGTCTCAACCACATTATACAGAAGCTGATCATGTCAGTACATTTTCTTGTGTGTTGCATGCTTGCCTAATAGCACAGCATACACAAATCTCTAGCTAGGAATCATGGTAGCTCTCCAGTACTATCAATGCATTGTAGAGGAAGAAATCAAAGCAAGATGGAGAATAGTTAGTTAAGCCAATTACCGTAGACCTCGCTACTCTTTATCTTAAGCACCAATTAAACTTTAAAGGTTGTTAAGTTTCCTTTTTTTTTTCCGTGATTACTTCCCATTTGAAGTTGTGGCACCAAAGAAAATGTTCAGAGCCCAGTTATATAGCAAATTATATAGCATGCCAGACAACTAAGGTTAGCTAAATGTGTCAGCAGGAAATAGCATTTCTTCAGGTAAGGAGTACAGTTGGAGTTGAGGTACAATCCATTTCTTTGGGCAGCTGACCACACTTGTGGTTATGAACTCTTGGAGTTTATAGGTATGCTCATTAGAGTGGTGCTGCTTTGTGTCTTTTCAGACGGGAAAACTGCAGCTTTATGACTTAGCCTCAGGAAATCTGCTGGAGACAGTAGATGCGCATGACGGAGCCCTGTGGTCCATGACTCTCTCTCCAGATCAGGTAACTGAACTGGGATTTAAGACTGACAGCTTCCTAGTAGCTTTCTCTAAGAGTTTCTTGCAAGCAAGCTCTTCTGCGTGTCGCATCCCTGCACTTCGCGTGTGCCGTCTCCCGTACTAGGGAGCGTTACTAGGTGCCACGGGGAAAGTCTGGCTTGGTTGTTCTCAGTCATCATCAGTGTGCCCTCACATGGTACCCTTGTGACTTTTATCAGTGGTTTGTGGTTTTTCTCAAAGCAAAAAGTTTTCTTGAGCATCATCGTGCAGAGGATAAAGTAGAATTTTCTGTTTCCCTTTTAACCCAACGACTGAAAAAGTCCTACATCCAATGTGTCAGCCCTTAAAACTAGTAAGTCTAGTAAGTGCCCGTCCCTTCATGAGAGTCAGCTTGGAGAGCTGCGAATCCAGTGGAAGCGCTGCTGCTATGAGCATGTTGACATATATCCTGGCAATGCCGTAAGGGACTTGGGTCCATTTATTCTAATATTCTCAGCAGCAAGGCCTTCATCCACAGAAAGGATAAGTTGCTTTTTTGAAAACTAAACAGTTTCCAATAAATGTTGCAGATTTACATGCTATGAGATAGCAGATAAGGCAAAGGATTGTTTTGTGGTCCTGGAAAATCATCAGACATGTTTTAAGCAGGCACATTGCAGAATACATTTATATCCTTCCAAGATGGGTATTTGAAACAAACTTACTCATTGGCTGTGTGTTTATGGAGGTAGTCTTATTGCTTTGTAACAGATTCATGTGACTTCTTTCTACCTTCTTATGTGAAGTTTAAAAAGAAAAACAGTAGTCTTTAAAACTTTTAATCATACTAACAAAGGTATAACCAGAACTTTTCTCTAGCTGTCACCTGAGTTCATTAGTACTAGAACTTTGAGAAGTGGTCTGTGGTAGCACAGAAGAATGGTGGGAGAGATGGAGTTAGGGAGTCAAACGTTTCCCATAATTCTTGTCATATGCCATTAAGTAGAAAGAGAATTTTAGACGTCCTATGTGTGTTGTTAGAGTTTCTGGGGTGAAGAAGTCTTTAATTGAAATGTCACTTGATTTTCAGCGTGGCTTCGTGACAGGTGGTGCTGATAAGTCTGTCAAGTTCTGGGATTTTGAGTTGGTGAAAGATGAAAACAGTTCCCAAAAGAGGTGAGCGAGCACGGCTATGTGCAGGATGTAGCGTGAGAGTGGAGAGCCTCCCATGCTTCCATGCCTCGTCTCTGTTGCTCATCGAGGACTTGGGCTTTTCTCTGGAGTTCTCGTGGCCTGACTTTCTCTGATGCCAGTCTGTGTGCTAGGCTTTCTGTGAGGCAGAGCCGGACCTTGCAGCTGGACGAAGATGTCCTGTGTGTCAGTTACTCTCCCAATCAAAAGCTCTTGGCCGTGTCTTTGCTGGACTGCACTGTGAAAATATTCTATGTCGACACTTTAAAGGTACAGTGCTTAGGCTGGGGGGTATTCTCTCTCTTGATTTGTGGTCAAATTTGTGCCCTATGGCCCCCAAGCACTAATTAGTGCAGATATTCTGGAGGGATAACCAGTTGCACATGAAGGGAGAACAGAAAAGGTGGAAAGGGATGCTGGCGGAAGGAGATTATGGGTGATGAAAATACATAAATTCGTGATTAAAACAAATTAAAAATAAAGTTAATACATATTGATAAAAAGATTGGGTCAGGACAATAACAAATTGGCCTTCCTTGACCATAACAGCAGTCATACAAAACTAAACTCGTTGTGCAACTCAAAACACTGCGAGTGTACTAGAGAAAATAAGAATGTTCAAGGACTCCATGGCTCCTCAATTTTGAGACAAATTCTAGTGCATGTGTTAAGAAAAATTTGTGGACAGAAAGCCCTGTCAAGGTATTTAATTGATAGGTGTTTCAGGCTGTGTTCACATACTTGACCTTACAACACGATGACATGAGTTGCTTTAAAACAAATGGCTGGGCTCTGTCCCCAGAGTGTCAACGGGACTGGACTGGGCCTGGAATATGTTTGTGCACAAGTGTGCCAGACGCTGTTCAGCTTAGAATCCAGAGAAGCCGGTGCTGTGTTCTGGCCCTGGCCCAAGTGCACAGGGGCTGTGTAGTGCACACGGTCACCCTTGACAGGTACACGGAGCTCAGTGCACACGGTTACCCTCGATAGGTACACGGGGTCTGTAGTGCACCCGGGCATCCTTGATGGGTACACAGACGCTGCATAGTGCCCAGGGGCACCCTTGTCAAGTAGATGGAGGCTGTGGGATAGGGAGAGACCCTTGTCAAGCTGTGTTCGCTAGTAAAGCAAGCCAGAAATGTCTATTATAAATTTATATTTTTGAACCACATATAGCATTAGAATTTTGTAGGCAAACATGAATTTTTTAATTTTTTTATGCTTAGTTTTTTCTCTCGCTGTATGGACACAAGCTACCTGTTATCTGCATGGACATCTCTTATGTAAGTAAATTTGACAAGTTGTCTTTTGTGGTGGCCGGACTTCTCAGTTCTCAGCTTGACTCTTCATTTAAGGCTGTTTGTATCATTCTGTTATGCATATTACTTTCTTTTTTTTTTTTTTAATTTTTTTTTTTATTTATTCAATTGTGCATGTGTGCATATGTATGTGCGTGCGCGTGTGTGTCTCTGTGTGTGTGTAGAACCACGGACGAATTCGGGAACCACCATGGACGCCTCCACTTCCTCTGCCCCGGGATTCACAGGCCCTGCCCTACCAGGACCAGAAACGCAGGCCGCCCCCGCTTCCGCCTGGCGTCTATACGTGGGATCTGGGATCCGAACTCAGGACCTTCCGCCTGCAAGGCGGAGGCTAACCCCTGAGCCACCTCTCCAGCCCGCATATTACTTTCTTAAAAAATGAGCAAGTCTATACTCTAATCCTAGCATACATATATTAATGTTTTAAAAATAATTTCACAAATACCTGAATTCTTCTAATCTCTGTGGTGACTCTATCAGTTGTTCAAAATTCTGTAATTAGATGATTACCTTAAAGAATGAATATCTTTTTAAAAAGAGATATTCCTTAGCTCTATAGGATGACATTGTTGAGGAAGAAGGAATTTGATTTTATATTTGGGTATTTGGTGATTTTCAAAAAAAACCCATATTTTCATATGTCTAGCTATGATGAAGAATGAGAATATGTATTTGACAAGTTGTCACTCTGCATAAAAGGAAAAGGAGTTGACCCGCAGGTGTGTGGTCAGTGTATTACACAGCCATTTGACCGAGGTGTTGAAACAGACAAGCTTTGAGGGACAGTGCGTGGCTGCTGGGCCACAAGCTGAGGCCGCCCACCTTCTAGCCACGTTTCCTCTTGTTTTTGACCTTCCCAGAAGTCCCATTCTAGAGATTAGAGCCATTTTTTCATGGATAGCAAAGTAAATGGGTCACCTTAGATGAATGCACAGTGCTGTGCTATAGTCGCAGTTAACTATGAAGGTGTTGGGGTTCAGGTCTTCACTTGCCGAGCTTTCTAAGTAGCTCTGTAGTAAAAGCAGAGGTGTTCCTGGTGCAGACACGGTTCCCCTTATTTGTTTATTGTTTCTGAAAGAAATGGTTTAGATGTTCTGGCAGGTACATCTAATGGTGCAGGTAGAGAATTCAAATACTCAGCGCTGTTTTGTCTCCCTCACAGGATGGAATGCTCATTGCCACAGGCTCTGCTGATCGGAATGTGAAAATCTGGGGCATGGACTTTGGGGACTGCCATAAGTCGCTCTTTGCCCATGACGACAGGTAGGTGTCACCATCTCAGAGCTTCCTTTGAGTCCATGTCCCCCGACCATCTGTTCTGTGAATGGTCATTGTGAGAAGTTAAAGTTCTAAAAAACAGACTCCAGATGAGCGAGTCAGAGGCTGTTTTCTGTGTTTAAGACCCTGGCATTGCCTTACATGTGGCTGCTTGTCCACTTTTCAGTGTGATGTACCTAAGGTTTGTGCCCAAGTCCCACCTCTTCTTCACCGCTGGAAAGGACCGCAGGATCAAGCAGTGGGATGCAGACAAGTTCGAGCACATACAGACCCTGGAGGTAGTAATCTCTTGCTCGCCTGCTCCTGGGGCCTCAGCAGTCGCTTCTGTATCATCCAGCAGTGGCACAAGCAGTGGTTCTTACCTGGATTTGGGGTTTTTGTTTTGTTTTTGTTTTTCCACATCCAGGGGCACCATCAGGAAGTGTGGTGTTTGGCCGTAAGCCCCAGTGGAGACTATGTTGTCTCATCATCTCACGACAAATCCCTGAGGCTTTGGGAGAGAACGAGGGAGCCTCTGATTCTTGAGGAAGAGAGAGAGATGGTAAGAGCTTCCTGCTGGTCTCAAATGTGCTCGGGATAGCTGGTGGGCTGTCTCCGCTGACGAGTCCTATTCAGGGAAAGTACACACCACCCAGGAGATGTTTCTAAAACCATTTCAGAAGCCAGGCTGACGAGATCCCACTGGGGTTAGATTTCAAAAGCAGCTTTTTGCTGCCTGATTTCACTTAACTAAGAACTGCGCTCTTCCTCTGGTATTAACTTCCTTCTCTCCTGGCAGCAAAGGGAGGCAGAATATGAGGAGAGTGTGGCCAAAGAAGATCAGCCAGCCGTAAGTAAATCTTATGGGATGTTGAGACGCACTGGAATTTTAAGAATTTTTAATGGATTTGGAAATGGAGCTACCACCTAATAGGAGAATCTGTAGGGCTTTATTTACCTGTGTAGCATAATTGTATGACATGATTACATTTGGTATTGGGTAATTGCTAGGACTTTTATTTTTTAAGTGAAGCTTTAAAGAATTGTTGAGTTCACTGCTGAACAAAAATATTAAGGGAAAATATCAAAGTTGGATACTTTAAACATTTGTAAATTAATGCTACTGACACGTAAGATAGTGTCTGGCACTTACTAAGTATTCAGTGATAGAGGATAACTGTTTTTTCACAAAATAAGTGTTGTTCAAAGATGGCTTTGTTTCTCACAGGTTCCCGGAGAGACTCAGGGTGATAATTACTTTACTGGAAAGAAAACGATTGAAACAGTCAAAGCGGTGAGTCAATATGGAATGTTTAGCCTATTTTTTTTTTTAACTAGGATTCCCAGCTTTACAGTAAAAGTCTTTATATCATTGCTATAGCCCTTTGGGGGCAGGGATGTTGATGAACTTCAAGTGGAGGAGCATGTTTGTTTCCGTTGCAGTCAAGGGCAGGCATAGTCCAGCCTCTGACCAGCAAGCCAGGCTGATCTGAAAGTGCACATTTTCACATTTAGGTGTTCTCTTGGGTGTTCTGCGAAACTGCCCTGATCCTGTCCACATACTGTTTCATAGGAATCCATGACCCTTACTCTCTTCCCCACGAATTAAAAAAGAAAAAAGACCAGAGACAACTGTGAATGCTGCTTCACACTCTAGCTGGCTTGACTTTATTAAACCGATTCAGCCTGTTCCCTAGGCAGGCTTCCAGTGCAGTGTCTTGTGATGTTGGGAGGATGCCATGATGATTTCTGTCCTTTGCCGTCACTGTAGGCCGAGCGCATCATGGAGGCCGTCGAACTATACCGAGAGGAAACTGCGAAAATGAAAGAACACAGAGCCATTTGTAAAGCTGCAGGAAAAGAGGTGAGTAACCATTACGACAGGCACTGGGGAAGCTCAATATTGGAGTTCCTAGGGAGAAAACCAGTATTTCAGAATTTATTTTAATTTAGATCAGGATATAATAGCAAAAACGTTTTCTAATTCAAATATTAAAAGAAATAGGAATTACGGAGAAAGGAAAGGTAGAAAACTATAAATTGAAGTACTGTATTGACTAGAAGAAACCTGTGCTCCTAAAGAGGGTTGTAAACAGGCTGCCAGTTTCAGACATTTAGATAAAATGTGTGGCCTTAACTCAACCATTAGAATTGTAGGAGTGGAAGGTGTGAGTCTTTTACCTCCTTTCTGGTTTGGGAGCCTTTTTTTTCCCAAAGTGTAGAATAATTAACATCCTGTGTGAACAGCTTCATCAGACTCTTTTCAAGGACTTGGTTCAATAATTTCTTCATAGGTTCCTCTTCCCATCAACCCCATCCTGATGGCTTATGGCAATATTTCGGTGAGTAGAGGGTGTTTCGCTTGGTAAATCAGAGGTTTCTTTAGGGACAGAGGAAGTGAGGAGACATGGGCACATTGGGAGTCCTTATCTTCGGGTACTTTGAATGTTGGCATCAGAATGTTCTGTGTTTCAAAGAAGTGCTCTAATGCAACTTGTTAAGTTAGCTTTTTGGGGTAGATCACACTACCATCCTTCTGGTTAGTGCTATTTACGTTCTGAAGAGTATCTTCATTAAATGAATTTTGGTAAAATTCTTTGCAGGAAAAGTTGACAACTCCATCAAGTAATAAAGGGAGGGGAAGTAAAGAGAGCATGTGTCTCTTCAGCAGTTACTAGTTACGTTCCACTTCCTTGTCTCATTCGTTGCAATCTTTATTCTTTATATCTTTATTGTGTACATAAAGAATCTGGCCCGATTTATTCAGCTTAGGCATCATAGTTGGTGAGGGGCAGAACTCGATGTCACTCCATCTGCCACCCCCTAAGCCCAGACTATTTAGAGAACTGCTCTTGAAGTGAGGTGGGATTGTAGAGCCTTGGTGGGAACCCAGAAGAACTCCACTAACTGTGTCCTCCTTCTCCTATAGCCTTCAGCCTACGTGTTAGAGATTTTTAAAGGGATCAAGTCAAGGTGAGTCCAAATGTGCAATCTACTTTGCCAGGACATTTATTCAATGTTATCTGAGCATAAAGTAAATAGAAATTATAATTGATAGTTTTCCTTCTTTTAAACTGTCAAAATTTTGATGGAAAATAATTCATGATAATATTCTCTTTGAAATTTAAGCACCAGGAGACTCCCAAAATATGAAGGATGTTTTTGAGGACAGCTAAGGGGTGGCACACATACATACATCCACTGAATGAAATGTAAACTTCAGCATCTTCCACTGTTAAGAAGAAAACAAGTTTCCAAAAGTTGTCCTCTGACTTCCACATATGTGCCATGGTACATATACCCATACACCTGTGATGTCCACATACAAATAAGAATAAATAAAAGTTTTTCAGAATCTCCCACTGTACAGACAGTTACCTAGTGCTCATTCTCATATCTTGCTGTTGTCAGTAATGCTTCAGTGAATGCTTTTATATACATACATACATATCTATTGGCATAGTGGAATACTTCTGTGAACAGTTCTAATTGCTGATAGGCATGAGTTTTTAAAGCTCATTGCTGAGTTGCTTCCCAGAATGTTTATGCTGCTTTTCACCAAGCAATCAATGGTGGTATTAAAATATAGTCATTTCTTTTCATTATCAATGAAGTCAAAATTGCATCATACTTCTTAATTGTTTGTATTTTTCCTGGAAAGTTTCACGTACTGATCTTTGTGTTCTGGCTTTTAGATTTTTTATTTTGTCATATATTATGGAGGTTTTTTAATAAGCAACCTTTTAATTTTTTTGTATTCACATTTGACAAGCTATAGTTTATTTTTCTAATAACCATAATACGTATAAGTAGCCTTTGGGAAACAAAACAAAACAAACCCAAAAACAACTGTACAAGGATAGCAACGAATTTTTACTAGGGATATTAATTAACAGAGGCACAGTTCATCCAAGAAGGGGGATGTTTTCTAGATTTAATTTTCTTAATTAATTAAAAGATTTCTGATCTCAGTTGGAATTCTTGAGATTTCTACTTGGAATTGATAAAGTATTATGGGAATTAACTTTAGAAGAAGCTAGCCTCCTAGGTTAAAAAGCTTTAAGGAAAATTACCTGCCTCCTCAGCACAGTGCACAATACATCGGTCTCATAAAATAAGCAAAATTAAAATGGTGAGGGGCTGACATGGACTTAGAAGCCCTGAAATACACATAGTAATCTGTGCGCACACATATGACATGTTTGCATACTTACATGCACACACATGCATGTGTGTGGTAAAAAGTATCAGATAAGGGTAGAATTGGATGGAATATTCAACAAAGCACATTGGTAGACATGGATTGTACAGAAGTAAAAAACTCAAATTTTCCCCACTGTCCCATGGGCTGAAATGCATTCTGAGCTAAGTCTCAACAACTCTGCAAAGCATTGCTCTAAGTGTGGTGAACCTGCAGCGCTGGGTCCACTCGTAGCTAAGAGCAGCCGGGCATCTGGGGAAGGACGAGGGAAGCGGGTGCTCAGCCCAGCGCAGCCTCACTGCCCACTTGTCTTCCACAGTGAGCTGGAAGAGGCCCTTCTCGTGCTGCCTTTCTCTTACGTCCCAGACGTTCTAGAGCTCTTCAACGAGTTCATCCAGGCAGGCTCTGACGTGGAGCTGCTGTGTCGCTGCCTCTTCTTCCTTCTCAGGTAATCGACCAATTACAGGGAGCATCTGACCAGCCACCAGAGGAAGCTGTTGGCACTGCTGGCATTAAAACTCCTGCGGGTTACTGTCAGAGACTGCTATAAAACCTCAAATGTCTCTTCCCCTTCAGGCAATTGTTTTTGGCCTTAAAATGAAAGCCATGTCAGCTGGAGTGTGGGGATGTTTTGAGATGGACTCTTAAAATGATGACAGCCAGTTTGCTGGCCAGCCACTTGGTTCCATTTGTTTGAGCTTTAAACTATTTAGTTTAAACTCATTGCTTTTACTTTTTTCTCATAGTAGCATAATACTGTTTACAATAAAAAATCATCGGTTGCTATTTCTAGGTCTCTATAAGTACAAATGGGAACATAGGTGTATATGCAAAGAAAATATGCCTCATATGTTCCTTAAGCCATGTTTTCTATTTCCTGAAAGTTACAATTGCACACGTGTGTGTGCCATGCACAGATGCTTTGGTTTTTTGAGGTGTTTTCATTATAGCCTGTCTATCCTGGGACTCACCATGCTGTCTAGGCTGGACTTGAACTAATGGCAATCCTCCTGCCTCAGCTTCCCCAGTGCTGGGACCATAGGCAAGAGCCACCATGCTGGCTGATGTCATAGATCGTCAGCCTCTATTGCTTGTATTTTGTCAGTGGCATGTGCACTAGTCCACTACTTGATGTGTAATTTGGGGCATGTTGGGAAGATGGAGATTCTTACTCTGCATCATTGCTAGGAATCTCCCAGAGCTGAGGCATATGTGTTACTGAATCAGGAGCAAGAATTCTGTGAGAAACCAGAATTCTCAGCATCTCAGAGCATTGTAGACAGTCCCTACCTGAGAGCTGGATGTCACAGGACAGCCAGGGTGCCTTCTCCTCTGGTCAGTGTTTGAGTGTGACTAGTGACTTTCCTTTTCCTTGGGGTCTTGTTGCAAATGTTAGCATCCCTTGGCATGTGTTTGGGAGGTGAGAGTAATGCGCATGTGTAGATGAGAGAACAACTTTGGTGGTTCCTCCTGAGTCTTTTACTTTGGTTTTTGAAACTGGGTCTCTCAGTGTCCTAATGCTCATTGATGGAGCTAGACTGAACCAGCGAGCCCCAGGTACCACTTGTCTGCCTTGCCAATGCTGGAATTACACGTGTGTGCTGCCATGGCCAGCTCTGTTCATGGATACAAGGGATCGAACTGGAATTTCATGATGGCTTCACTGCAGAGAAGCACTTTAACTAGCTGAGCTATCTCCCCAGCTCCCTCGTTAGCATTTCTTAAAGGGCTGATCAAGTAGCACATTGCTGGGAAAAGATGTGGCTTTGCAAATGAGCTGAGTATGTCATCAGCTATAGTATTTTTAAAGTTTCCTTTGTAGCAGTTAGTTACAGGTGCTAACTGGACAATTGAGGCTAAGCTTTAGGCATAATTGTGGAGAGTTAGTTTAATTAAGGCAAGGCCTGAGCAAGTCTGTGGGTGATTATTGAATTGATTTGGGAGGACCAGTAAGTACATAATGGGTAGGAGCATTTATTCCCCTGGCGGGTGAATTAGATGGAGAGAACTGGTTCAGAATTAAGACAGACTGACAAGGCAAACATATGCCTCTCTCATTTGTTTCTGTGGCTGTTATGATGTGGCCAGTTTCCCTGGCTCTTGATGCTGGTCTGAACTCTTTTGCCATGTTGATGAATCATAAAAGTTGTAAGCTGGAATAAACTCCTCGTTCTCCTACATTATTGGTTATGTATTTATATCAACAAAAGAAGAGAAACTGAAACAATTGTGACATTGTATTGAATGGCAGGGAGAGAAATGCAGGAGTTTATCTAGCTAGGAGCATTTGTTCTGCCATGATGATTGTGAACTAGATGCTCCTGTTCTTGCAGTTGATACTTTGGCACTGTGTCTGCTGACTCTGGGAAGGGTCAGAAGGGCCAGCGCCTCTCTCTTCATCATGACCGTTTCCTTTTTCTTGTAGGATTCACTTTGGCCAGATCACTAGCAACCAGATGCTTGTGCCAGTGATAGAAAAACTAAAAGAAACCACTATTTCAAAAGTCAGGCAAGTCCAGGTAAGTATCTCTGTTTGGACAACAAATAGACAAAATCATAAGCTGTATGTTACCTAAAGGTAGCATGTGTTGTGTTTTTTCATTTTTAGAATCAAAGAGATAGAAGTCTGTCTTCAGATAAATTTTGGTGGCATTGGTAGGAATAGATTTTTTTTTTTAAGATTTTATGCATTTATTTGTTAGAGAAGAGAGGAAGTGAGAATGCTCTCTTTGGGTATAGGTCAGAGGTCAGCTCTTGCAAGTCCTTTCCCTCCTTCCGCATTGCAGGCTCTGGAAATGCACTGGGGTCACTAGGTTTGTGTGCAGCTCCTTTACCAGCTGAGCTAGCTGAGCCCCTAGGGGAAATAAGGCTTTCAAAAGAACAAAAACCCTTTGCAGGGGAAAGGCAGATGGCTGCCTTGAAAGTGCAGAGGTTGGATTGATCTTCCTTGTTTTCCTCTAGGATGTTATTGGCTTCAATATGGCGGGCCTCGACTTCCTCAGGAGGGAGTGCGAGGCAAAAAGTGAAGTTATGTTTTTTGCCGATGCTACTCATCACTTGGAAGAGAAGAAGCGGAAGAGGAAAAACAAGAGGAAGATGATTTTAGCTTTGACTTAGAACCCAGCTGCTGGGCCTTTTTCTACCCGTTCTCAAAGGAACCGAGCTGTGGCGAAGCTGGCTTCGTCTTGAAAATTCCAAATTAAAGATCATATCCTGGAAGATCTCAGGCTCCAGCCCTGACTGGCAAGGGAATCTCTGCGTGCCTCTGCCGCCTGCCTCCATGTGCTCTGTGGAGCTGAGCCTGCAGCGGTGGTTCCTCTGCAGTCTAGCAAGGAGCAACACTATTTTGTGAATCAGGTGTTTGATTGACAAGAGTCAAAATGAACATTTCAGAAGCTCTTTGAGTATATGGAAGATGTTTGATATGGATTCTTTGCATTGGGTTTTCTCTTCTGAGGTAATCACATGTATAATTTATTGTCTTCTGCCCCTGAATATAGTATCATGGACTCGGAGCTAAAAAAGATTATAAATTTTCTGGAATGTCCCCCCACAACCTCTTGTAGGTTGTTACATGTATATAAGATCTTAATTGCTATTTTTACTTCTTGCAGTAAAGTAACACTTTCTAATTAAAGATGCCTTGCTGGGTATCTGACTGTGTGTGTGTCTATGTCTTGTCTACTTGGAAAGACTTGAGGAAGTAGGAGCGGAAAAGAAATTGACCGCAGTACTTCTAGGCCTAGGCTTTTCTTTGTGAGACATTTCTCAA
This sequence comes from Typhlomys cinereus, assembly GCA_023101885.1. Lineage (NCBI taxonomy): Eukaryota > Metazoa > Chordata > Mammalia > Rodentia > Platacanthomyidae > Typhlomys > Typhlomys cinereus. The sequence continues at coordinate 181,965 of JALPQD010000121.1, read as the reverse complement.
CTGCCAAGTTAGAATCCTTGTTACATATCTATTCAGACATCCTGTATCTTAACATAGTTTCATTTTTTTTTTATGTTGCTGTGAATTGCCTATTCATCTGAGTCATTGGTTGGTAGTATTGACATTTCCCCAGACTTGGAACTACAGGCTTTGTGGATAAGAGACTTGTGCCCCAAACTGCAGGTCTGTTAAGTATAACGCATTCAGTGCAGTGAGGAATACAGTAGAATTCCCTAGGCAGGAGGCAGGCTCAGGTGGGGGGCCAGTGGAGACTGGAGATTCAGGCTGCACGGTGGGGCTCCAGGTGATTTTCTACCCTGCCTTGCTGCCTTGCTGACTCATCTCTGTACCTCACTGGTTGTTTATGTGACAGTAGATGGCAGAAATATAGACCTGTCAGGTAGCAGGAATGTAGATGTGTTAAGTCTGACACTAAAAATGTAAAGTTATGCTAGTCCTTAAAATACTAATTTTTTTCATTATGTTAGTTATTTTAGTATATTGGGTTCATTATTTGTTTTGGTAAAATTTTAAGTTTTCCTTACTTCATTTCTTATTTGGTAAGTGATAATGGATTCTTGGTCTCATAAGCAAAGCTTGGGACCCTCAGAAGTTTGCAGTTATTAAAGGAGTCCTGTTTCCAAAAAGTTTACAAACCACTGGTTTAATAATAAATGCTTCTTTTAAATTTATTTGCAAGACGGTGAGGCAGGCAGAACAGGATGTACAAGTCAATGGAAGTCAAAGGACAACTTCCAGAAGTCAGTTCTCTCTGTGGACCATATGGACCCTGGGACAGAATCCAGGTCACCAGGTTTGTGTGGGTGTCTATACTACTGACCTATCTCATGGGTCCATGAGGGGCACTTTGCGCGTGCGCGTGTATGTATGGGGTAGGATGGTCCGTGCACATGTACACACACACGACCTATTACTTCGACTATGATAACCTAAAAATGAACTTGAGAATCACAAAAAAATCAGTTAGATTTTTACTCTTTCTCTTAAGCTTGGCTCCTGGATTCTTATAAAGTAGGAGATGCCAGCCCTGTCTTACAGGAAGCCTGAGGACTACATTTGTTAATGTATATGGAAAGGGGTAACTTGGTGAGAAAATATTCCCATTCACTCAAGTTACATTGTTAGTTTCTGGCTGTAAGAAAGGGAAAAACACCCAAGGCCTGAGGTTCACGCGCCAGTGTGACGAAGTGGTGTTTGGTACTTACAGAACCTAATGCTGAGGAACCTTGCGAGATGTGAAGACTCCAAGTGCAGAGGAAGAAATCGTGGAAGTTCTCTGGACCATGGGATTCTCCTTTCCCTGGGGAAAATCTTTTGGTCGGTTGTCATAGTTACTTCTGGTTAAAACTAGTGAGAAACTCATTAAGGAATGTGGTTTTCAGGACTCGTTGATTCCTACTGACAATCACAGACACTCCGGTGACATTAGCTTATGTTAGGTGCTCTTCCACACAAGGCAGATTCTGCCCGTACAGGCTTAGGGGATAGAGGATGAATACTCAGTCGATGTGTCTTCTGTACACCCTACTACATGTGTCCTAACAGCCTGACCTTTCTGCAAACAGCCATCACCATACCAGTCCCAGGCCACATCAACAAGCCTGTGTCATGCTGTTCCTATAGGGATAGGGTGAGACTGGGGAATTGCCCATGAGCCTCCAAGGCTGACTCTGGAAGGGGACAGATGATCTAATAAACCGTTTTCCTTCTCTGTGTATATATATAACTGATAAATGGTGAAACCTATGAGCGGTGATATCATTCATTAGCATAAATGTAAAATCACATTCTTACTGTGATGGACTACAATAACTTGGGAACTGTAGGAGAAGATATAACCTATGGAGAGAGTAAGAGAGCTTCATTTAATTCTCGGAAGGGAAAACAAAGCCCTCTGTTACTTCCCTTTTATCACAATGGAAGAACTTTGCCATTATTACTCCCAAAAAACTCAGTGTGGTGATTAATCCCAGGACTCAGAAAATCGAGGCAGGAGATCTGTGAGATCAAGGCCATTGTGGGCTATGTCAAACCTTGTCTCAAAAAATGCAAGGCCACCTTATTTTGAATTTAACTCTGTAAACGCTCCCTCACTCCTTTTCCTTAGGTTTGCCCCATGTTTTACTTGGCATTTTGTTTGTTCTGTCGCTGGAGGGTGAGGCAGGCAAGGGTAAGGATTGTTGTCTTGTACACTACTGTACTCCTGGTGCGACAGCCAACACTTGGCAGACAAGACATGCCATCTTTGAAAGGTTGATGAACAGTGAACGCAAGTCCAGGTCTATTGAAATCAGTTCATCCTAGTACCCCCAAATCAGTGCCCCTAATACCCAGTACTGCAGGTTGGAAGGAGGAACTGACTTGGAAAAACTGTCCTTCTACCTCCGTCCAACTTCTCTCTCAAATAAATAATAAATTGACTGTGTGTGTCTATGGAAGCACAAGGCTTACACTGAGAACCATCTCGGATTGCTCTGTTTCTTTATTGTTTTGCTCTGGGGTTTCCTAGGCTGTCTTCCAGGGCCAGACGTGCAGGTCAACACCACTTCTGCCAGGCATGTTCGCATGGGATCTGGGAATCTGAACTTGGCTGCTTTTGCTTGTGAGGCAAAGGCTTAACCCCTAAGCCATCTCTCAAACCCCAGTAATAGAATTTAAAAAAAAAATGAAATCAGCTCATCTGTGCCAGCTGCCCTGGTGAGATTCTCCCTCAACTGTATGTGAGTCCTCTGTCATCTCTACCCTCCTTCTCCTGGAGACTAAAGGCTACCCCTGAGGCGCCCTTCATGGTCATTCTGCAGTCTGCTGAACTCTGCTGTTCCAAGAGCTTCTACTTGCTCATCATATTTGAAATGTTTCTCTTCTCCACTCTGTAATGTAGAAATGCACTTGGGTCACACTAAACTGAAGGTCTGTCCTTTTCTCTATTGTATCATTACGGCACATCCTATTCTCTGATTCTTTCCTTTGATAAACTTCCTTGAAATTACATACACTTAATATTTCTGCTTTCTTAACAGTTTTTTTACAATGTAGATTTTGAACCAACCAAATCGAATGGTCTCAATTTGCTTTAATACTTTCTATACATCTCTCGACTTTGTATATTTTCTTTGAAATCCTGTGGCTGTTGAGCTAGTGCATAGTTGGTTGTTTTATTTCCTGTTTACTTGTTTTGTCTCTATTGACCCCTCTTCTTGCTGGATCCTAAACAAACACCAAATTTCTCTCCTCACTAACCTTAACCTTCAGCTCTGTGTAGAGGACACTTCCAATTATTCTATCTCTTGCTCTGACTGCTAAGGTCTGTATTTCAGTGAGTCATTATCTAACTATGAAACCTTGGACTTGGGGCCATTTCCTTATGTTCTTCTGTAAGTAGCTCCCACCTACTTTTGCAGTTTCCTCCCTACCCTACATCATTCATTCATGCCTCTCATGTTTTTCGTTGCTACTCCATGTCTGGTTTTTGCCCGCACACTTGGCCTGGTGAAGCAGACTAAGGAAGAGGTGGAGATGCGCTTTGCCTTCCGTGTTTTCCTCTTGCACCATATGTGGTCACTCAGATAGAGCGTTAAAGGATATTGGCTTCCACAGGTAAGAACAGCACGTCATGCTCAGTCATAATCTCAATGTTGTGAGAGATGTGTGCCACTCCCTTGGCACCATCTTCTCCGACAGCCATGGCAAATAACTCCACCTTCAACTCTGAGTGCAAACCAGCCGCCACCTGGGGGACACATCCACAAAACAATTGTCAGGACTGCAAGTAAGTAATGAGACATCTGGTTAAGTTCACAGACTTTCCTTCCTGATCATATGCAACTGATGGGGTATGATCTCACCAGAAGGGGAGGGCATATAGGCTGCCTGATAGAAAGTAACCATTTTGCAAATGGGTGATTGACCCCTCTCTTACCGCGGTTTCCTACTTTTATTCCATCTACCTTTGAATATACTCTTATAACAAGACTTTAGTTTAACAGGTTTTTATCTCTGGTCAAGGGGTGAATTCCAATACCCATCAGGATGGAGCTAAGGGCATTGCAGGAGCAGCAAAACCGAAAAAAAAAATCAATAAACCATAATTCAGAACATCAGAGACTCTATATCAACCACCTGGAACTAGGCCAGCCTAATCTCTCCCCATCCTGAAGCTCAGGGAAATTTGCGGAAGAGGGGGCGGTAAGATTGTAAGAGCACAAGGATGGGAAGAGTAATGATATGCAAGATACTCCACACAAGTTAGGGCTGAAGCAATCATAATAGGACTTTGCATGACCTGCGCTATGTCCAACACATTATTGACCTCACAAAGTTTAGCATGGACTAAAGGCACTAGGATCCTTGGAGGCTAGGGACTGACAGTCATAGTAGTGTTCCTAAGCTTAAGAGGAACACAGGAAAGGGTTCTGGGATATGCCCCTGGGTCCTTGCACCTCATTGAGAGGAGGACCCAGAGGAGAGTTTGGCATGCACAGTAAAGGATGCTCTGGGGATTGGGAGGGGAGGCACTGGGGGATGGGGATGGACGGGAGAGGGGAGGGGGGAACACAGAGGTTGGGGGGAGGTGGAGGGAGGGAGGGGACCGGTGTACCTGTTAAGTTTGTATGAGTGGAAATAATAATAATAATAATAATAATAATAATAATAATAATAATAATAATGAAATCTGAACAGGAAAAAAAAAAAAAAACAATTGTCAGGGATGCTTGCTCAGGGTTCCTAAACTCTACAACCTTCAGTTCCCTCATCCATAAAGTTGTCACGAAGACATGAGAGGTGGTGTAAGCAGTTACCAGAACTACTTCACAGAATTAGTTATGTAAAATTCCATGAAATAAATAGGATCTGAAATGAAGTTTTAAAGGGTGTTAGGGTTTATATCTGAAAAGTCCCCCAAAGACCATCGACTGAAAGTTTGATTGCCACACTGTGGCAAGTTTGGCAGAAGGAGGGGACAAGGTCATTGGGAGTGAATCTTGAGGGAAGATCTTGGCCTCTTCCATTTTGTGCAGGTGTCGCTTGGGATAAAGAGCAGAGACTAATCAATCCCAGCACCCATGATGGTGCCAGTTCTTGAGTGTCAGTATTGACAGTACATTGAAAGCCAGTGGATTTCTGGCAGCTGGCATCCCTGAAGATCAAGATCCATTGCATGTGTTAAGTTAATGTCAGAGATAGATGGATCCGGTCAGTGGTGTCCTCATGCAGGATGCAGAAAGGAGAAAAGCCAACAGAGGGAGACATGAGTAGTGTAGATAGCAAACTGCTCAGGTCTGGAAGTGTGGAAGAGGCTCATGTCAACAGAAAAGAAACCCCAATATATAAGGAAAAGGAAATGCAGCAAGGCTGGGCCTGCCTGCCCTGTTCCCTGAGAAGAATGCTGGCCTGCAAAGAGAGCTGTTCATGTTTCTAAACTGCCTCGCCAAGAAGAGGATTAAAAAGCAGACTTGGGAACAGTTATCTGGGGAGGAAAAAAAAATCAGTGAGCAACGACCACATGGAAAGAAATTAGATATAAATGAAATGTTTTTCAATAGTTTCATGAATAATTGAATTTAAAAGCGTTTTGCTTTTTTTTTTTTATTTTTTGCAGTGTACAGGGATGCATCCTGGAGCGTTGCAGCAGCTGTTTCTGAGAACGGCAGCCCTGGTTTTCCAAGCCCAGCTATCAGACAGGGCAGGGGGAGGGGCGGTTAATGCCGAAAGTTGGTTTGAGCAGAGCTGGAGTGGAACCCGCGCAGCTTTGGCGGGACTCAGGACACATTCTTTCAGAGCTGGCAGCTAACCAAAATGAACAGTGGTTAGATTTACATATGGAGAAGACCATAGTTTATATCTTTTATCAGAGCCAAAACCTACTGTCAAAAGGGGGAAAAATAAAACCTCTTACAGTCTAGGGTGAGCTTCAAAGAGGATATGCTGAATATTTTGTACTTACAAAGGTCAATTCAATAGTCATTTCACTCTTGGCGTAATTCCTACTTTCGATTAAAATGAGATTTACTAACTTCCCAGAACAGTGGAAGAAGGACTTGCTTTAATTTTTTTTTTCCTGTCTTTTTATGTTGTAAAGATTTCAAAGTCTTGGCATAGTACAGAGATGAGTTATTTCAGCCAGGTATTCATGAATTAGTGGGCTTAATCTCAACATGAATTTTCATTTGGAGTTTCAGCCTGTGTACTACTGTGTCGCTGTAGATCATGAGATATTCAAACCAGAAGTGGGCCAAGAACATCTGGCCTAAAGGCCCTCCTTTAGCAATGAGGAAAGCAAGACTCCGGGCATTAGCTATCAAGTAGTCTCGCCGCTCACTGGCATAGTCCTGGCAGGAAGCCAGTGGTCTTTGCCGTACACTACACTGACTCTTCAAGACCTGGGAAGCACTGTGTGTGTGCTGGCCAGACATCCTTGCCAACTGCTCTCATGGACCTATACACGGTGCTTGACCCATCCATAGACCCACAGACCTCTTAGGTCATCCTGAAAACACATATCTCAAGCATCTGTCACTTGCCCAACTTCCTTAGCTCCCTGGGTGAACTATTCATCCTTTTTTTCCCCCATTTTCATGTTTTTTTTTCCGTGTTTGTATGTGGACAGGTACATATGAGTGTGTCTGTGAGCGCAGGAGCATGTAGGGTCCCCAGGGGACCATCAGGAACCATACTTGGATGCTCTTTTTGTTCTGCAAGCTGGGTCTCTCATTAAGTCCAGAATTCACAGATGGGGTTAGCCTGGCTAACCAGCCTGTTCTGGGGATTCCCAGGCTCCTCCCTCTTTACTGGAATTACAGATGGGCCACCATGTCTGCTCTGCATTTAATCTGAGAGCTGGGGATAAAACTCTAGTCCTTTTCCTTGTAAGGCAAACGGTTTGACTGCTGAGCCGTCTCCCCAGCCCCTGTCTTTCTACCTTAACATCCCGGTTCCTGGCACTATCCATGGTACAACAGAGGGATGCAGTTTGCTCAGAGAGCTGTAGGGGGTGGTAAGACAGCCAATGATGTGCCCACAAGTGACATCAATTTATGTTTACATCTTGCCTTACTTCAAAAATTATAAAGCAAGTAACAGTATAGAGTAAGAATGCTAATTTTTTGCTATTCTCTATCTTTGAGAGTATATCATAAAACAGGCTGACATTTTCAAGTTTCAGTTCTCTTTAACTGAAACTTAAAATTGATATTTACAGAGCACAGGGTGATATTTTGATATGCATAATTAGCATATTGATCACCTCAGACATTTGGGCCTTGTGCTGACAGAACATTTGGAGGCCTCTCTTCTAGTCTCATAGAAAAAGTCCAATACATTTTCCTTGTAATAGAGTGTGACAGTTCCTTGATTGAGTTTTAAATCTCACGTTTTTATAGTTTGACATTTTAAAATTGCTGCTTCCAGAGCTCTTTGGAGAAACTAAACAGCTGACAACTTTAATAGACACTCTATTGTTTCTCGGTTTGGAATTAAATAATTTTTTCTGGCAAATATGAGAGAGCAGACCAGGTTTATATAAAATAAAAAAGAGATAATTACTTTTTTTTGAAAAAGTTCATTTTTCATGGAAGAATTTAATTTTGAAAAGGCGACTAGTGAAGTGACTCGGAAGTACTCCAGCCTGACTTCTGGCACATAACAGCTTTATGGTTCTTAAATGAAGTGAGTTGATGTGGGGAAGCACATACTACAACCACTACTTGGAATCTTTTACTTATACTACTAGAAAAATTAGCTGTGTCTATGATTTAAACTGAGTGACAGAGTGATTTAAAAGCCTGCTTTGGTGAAAAGATAATTAGATGCATGGATGTGTAGCAAACTGCACACACGTGTGTGCACGCACGCACACACACACATACACACACACACCATAATGCCTAGGACTTACAGGTCCAGGCTGGTATGTCACCTTCAGTCCTGTGCTGGGTGGGGGTTGCTTCACTCTAAACCTACCAGGGAGAAAAATGCAAATAAATTTATGGCATAATAAAAAAACATAAGCAATGGAAAAAAAACAGTGTTATAACATCCAGAAGGTGTTAATTAATTCATTCACAGGAGCTGGGAATCCATATTACTGACAAAACCACACACACACACACACACACACACACACATACACACACACACACGCACGCACACACACACACACACACACACAATCTTAATATCCAACTGGAAGAATTTGAAACCCATTTCACAACTGTCTGTCCACTAGTTTTCATCAGCAGAAAACTGACTCCTATCTGTGTTTCAGTCCTTTGTTATCGGTTGCTGGTGGCCCAAGTGTGTTCAGCTGGTGTGCGCGCTCCAGCCGAGTCACCAGCTTGAGTGCAAACGCGGCAGCCAGAGCATCAGACTGAGGAATAAAGACTCCTGGAAGGCACCAGAGCGTGAAAGCCAGGCTTGCTCTGGCTTGGTATGGGGTACGCCTGTTTGGGGAGTGGAGAAACAGAAAGGGTTCAGAAAGCACTGCAGAACCTGAACAAGCTGTGTTGCTCACACATGGTGCTGCAGAATTCCTTTCCCTTCCGTTGGCTTGTGGGTTCTGCCCAAGGGTGAAGACCTGGAATGAATTAAAATGCTGAGGAGAGCCTACCTCCATATTGACCCCTAAGCAATGACTCCTTCCTCCATAAACCTTGCTGTTTGCCCCATCAAAGCCAAATTTAACAAGTGTGGTATGAAATCTCTAAAACTGGAAATCTAGACTGGAGAGATGCAATCTGCATGGATATTTTTTATTAGTTTGAGGTTAACTGTCTAATTCTACCCACCCACTTGGTTGGTAACAACCTGGAAAGAAAGTTTCTGGTGGCCTGATAACCCCCCCCCCCCGAGTGTTTCTTAGGGAATAAACCTTATTTCTGAAGTTGGGGGTTTCCTCAACTAAAGGGGATCTATGATCTTTCTAATGAAATGCCTCTGTCATTTTGAGACATCTGCTTTAGAAAAAAATCAAACTACTATATGACCTAGAAATCTCTTTTTTCGGAAGTATAGCTGAGGAAACAAAAATTCCAACTTGCAAGCCACTGGGGAGAGAAAAAAAGACATTGATGGTCTTGACCCTGCATGCTGCTGCAGTGGCTTGCCAGACAAGGTGTGCCCACTGGTACAACAATGGTGTGCTTGTGGTGGGAGTAACTCTCTGCTTTCATATTAGATTTGAAGCCTGATCCACAGGACAGAAATCATTCCTGGTATTGTAAATGCGGTCAGAAAGTCCACAGCTGAGGAGGGCTTTAGTGGGAACCTACTACCAACATGTTCAAAGTGCTGAGAATAAGTGACTGCTGCATACCTGTCCCTAAGCGGGACATTGATATCAACCCTCCCACCAATGTTCAGGGGACATCACGGTAGAAGGGGTGGAAAGGATGTAAGAGTCAGAGGATAGGGCGGAGTGTTGCCAAGGCACCGTCTTCTGGCCATGACATGACTATCACACTCATAAACACAGAGCAGTTGCAGTTACCTGCACAAGACCTGCAAGAAATCCAGTCAGCATTCCAGTATGGATGGGTAAGGGCCTACAAGGACCTGTCTCTAACTAGGGAACTATTGTAGTTGACAGCTGTTCGGGGAAGGAGGACCATTTTTTATTGGGGGTATGAATGGTGGTGAGTTGCTCATGCTCCAGCAGATACCCACTCTCTATGTATGCAGGCAGAACTAATAGGACTCAGTGAGTTATTTTAAAAAAAGGCTATAAAGATGGAATTGACAGTGGTTTTTAGAGCAGAAGCAAGGAAGAATGAGGAGATCTGTGCCAAAATCTTTAAAGTAGAATGTAGGGCCAATAAATCTACAAATCTAGAGATCTAATGTTAACGTGAGCATAATGTATCTCTGGTTTAAAACCAAGACTAAAATACATTTTTTGCAAGAGGGTTGTAAGCATTACATGTTACCACACATAACAAAACTTATACTATGTGCAGGAGACATGCTAAGTGATAAGATCTTGGCTGCTCTTACCAAAAAAACATGATGTAGGATGACAGCAGCTATGTGGTCACCTTTTACTACCTATATTTCCTATGACATCATGTTGCATTTTTTTACACATAGCATCTGTGTATGGTGTGTCTATACATGTGTGCTCATGTATGAGAGAGCATGGGCATAGGGATCATAGGACAACCTCAGGAATCAGTGATGATTCAGAATTTAAGGAATAGTTACAATAAAATAAAATAGTCGCTGATGTAAGCAAGATCTATGACAGAGTCCAGGAACCTGGGAAGACACTCAGCACCCCGGCCTTACCTGCAGAAGTCCACTCCAACATTCCTAAGCTTTACAACGGCTGCATAGGTGTGTCCTTCTTTCAGCACCCCAAACTTCAGTGTTGGAGGGAGAAGATGGAAGCCGAAAGGGGATGCATTTGCATTATATATAGCAGCAGATGCGACGGAAGATGTATTCACCTTTCCTCCAACAGAGTCTTCCACCTTTGCAGTGCAGAAAAATTAACAAAATGAGGATGGCTCTCTTTATCTTTGATTTAAGAAAAAAAGCTGTGACACCAGAGAAAAACACCTACACAGCTGCATAAAGGCTTACGGTCTCATGTAAAGCTTACAATATTCTTGCAAAAAAAAGTATTTTAGTCTTTGCTTTAAAGACAAGAAACCTTGAGACTTATTCAGAGACTTGAAAGAGATTATTTGCTCAAGTGCTAAGTAGCAAAGTGTTAACCCCAGGTTTGATTCTGAAGTTCACGCTCTTTCTTTGGGGACATCGGAAATTGAGAGTACGTTTCCCTCAGAACTTTCTGGAGGTCTCAAGACTGAAACTACTGTTTCTATTATTAGAATTTTACACAATGTATGTCTGGGGATGGAGAGGGAGTTACATTTTACAACAAGATCTTGGGTGCTGCTAATGCAATTGGTCAAAAATCACATGAGGAACTCTGTTCTGTTCTCTTATTGGTCCCCAGATCCCTAGCACTGATGTCATAGGGAGCTAGAAAGGCAGGGTCTCAGGTCACACAGAAGACCTAGTGAGTTAGGATCTCGATCTCTGCCAAAAGCCCTGGGTTATTCACATGTACATGGAAGCTTGCAAACATTCCTGTCAGTTACAGGCACTGTAGTGCCCTTCCGACCAGGGCAGGTCATGGAAGCAAAGGGAAAGTAATTACCGAGACTTAACTAGGGAACTAAAGGAAGACTTCCTCTCTGAGCTGAGTGGAAATGTTATTTTAAAGGATCTGAGAATGGAAGGGGCTTGGGACTTTTAAGGAAAGGAGAGAAGTACATAAAGGCTGAAGGAAAGGGAGATGGAGGTAGAGTGCGGTGATAAGGCAAATAAATGGGGTCATGATCTTGTATTGGATTATGTCGTAAAGATCCTGCATCCTGAGATGGAAGGTTAGTAATTCCTTTTTGCCAATAGTGAACAGTTAAACTGGATCTCCCCTAAAGAGAGAATTCCCAGCAGGACTTACAGCAGCCCTCAAGTGTATAGCAGCTGATTCATGAAATTCACTACCTTCCTTCATGCCTGTGACTAATGACCTTCATGGATACATCAGGACCCAGGGGCTGCAGCTAACCCCAGAATGGCACAAAATTTGGATTGGCTCTGGGAAATTTGTTCCCATGCCTCTCTTACCCTTGCAAGAGGTTGGGACTTGGGCTTGGAACTCATCAAATAATGAGGCAGTTTCACTTTTTCTTTCCTTGCTTGTCCGGTAACATCCTGCAGCAATGACTGGATTGGAATTTTGATGGGCACAAAGGATTCTTGTTCTGTTAGAGAGAAGCTTAAGTTAGATTTTTCTAGGATACCTGCATCACTTCCATAGATTATAAGATCATAAATCAGTTTGCAAACAGTTCTTTCTTACATTAAAGAGCTTATTTAAAGGAATAAAAGTATTTCACTAATTCTTATTGACTGGGCAGTTCTACAAACACAATTTAATGCTGGTCTTCACAATTGCCTTGTGAGACAGGCAAAGACAGATGCTGTTATCATCACTCAAAAAGACTCTAAGAAATTCACTGAATTGATTATGATGAACTCGGCTTAGACTTTAGTTTTCAGGGTCCTTTCCATTAAACCAGCAAGGGGTAATACCATCAAATATTAACATTGGCATTTAAGAAGGATTTCTCAAAACTAATGAGTATGACATTTAAGCGTTAGTCATAGCCATGCACCTGGCTGGAAGGTGATGATTCCTGGTAGAGAGGACACATGCTATATCCTTGATCTCTCTACCCTAATGGTCTTGAGAGAAGCCTGGATTTTGCATGATATTTTTTACTACTCACCCCACTTCCCTATTTCCCTAGCAATGTCTGTAGGCTATAATAAGCCCTTTGCATGTGTGTGTGTGTGTGTGTGTGTATGTGTGTGTGTGTGTGTGTGTAGGGGTACTTTTCTTCAAGACTTCCCCTTATGACACTGTCCACAACAGCTATCTTTCTTTTCTGTCAGACTTTAAACTATCACTTTTGTTCTAAAGCTCTCCCACCTTAAGGCTAAACTATGGCTCCCTTAGTTATTGGGCCCTCAACTCTAACAGACCAGTGTATCTTAGCTTCTTTTTGTAATGTATGTCCATGTCGACCTTACACATCCCTTTCTTCTATGACCTAACTGTAGGAATTTCTTTGATTCTGCTCAAATACTTCACCAACTGAAGCACTCATCACTTGAGTCTTCTCTTCACTACTTTTGACATGTGAGTGTGGGTCTTCGACAACCACCTAGGTTACCTTCATTGTTTCCTACTGCCCCTATCATTCCCCACCTCTTCTTTGCTTTGACAATAGCTCCTACTGTCAAGCTATCATAGTTATATGTTATTGTTGGTGGCTTATTTTTCTTTGAGACAGTTCTGGAATATTCTTCAGGCTGACCTTAACTTGCAACGCTACTGCCTTGGCCTCTCGGGCAGCTGGAATTACAGGCATGCACCACCAACCTTGGCTTTCACAATAGTCTCTTAAAAATAGAAATTCAGGGGCTGGAGAGAAGGCTCGGTTTTGCAAGAGAAGGTCCTGAGTTTGGATCCCAGGTCCCACATAAAAAGTGCCAGGCGGAAACGGTGGCAGCCAGCACTTCTAGCCCTGGTGAGCAGAGCCTGGGAAATCCCAGAGCAAAGCAAGAAGGAGGTAGAAGCAATCCAGGATGATTCCTGAAGTCACTCTTGGTCCTCCACAGGGACACACAGTGTCCTCTGATACACACACACACACACACACACACACACACACACACACACACTAGATAAGCAAAATATTTAAAAATATAGAAATTTAGCAGGGATTGAGAGATAGCTTAATCAGTAAAGTTTTGCCATTCAAGCATGAGGACCCGTGTTCATATTCCCCGTAATAAACAATGTTGGAGACAGAGACAAGAGGATCTTCAGGCTTGCTGGGCAGCTAGGAGAGTAGATTGATGAGCTCTAGGATTAGTAAAAGATAATGTCTCAAAGACACAAAGTGGGGAGAGATTGAGGAAGACAACTGATGTCAACCTCTAGCCTCATATTCGAGTGCATCCCCCAGCACAAAATAGTGGAGATCCATCACACACACACACACACAGACACACACACGCACACACACAGTAATTGAGACCCATTAATAAGTCTCACATTCAAAGAGATTTAGAGAGAAATAGCACAACAATTAATCATAGATTAAATTACACTTGTTCCTTGGCAGTTAAATGAACATTAGTGAAATCGGTGAAATGTGCATCATATATTATTTTGTGCTGTTTTATATTTCAATTCTTAGTAGTATAGTAACATTATGCCTTATGTAAAATGGAGACTATAGTTTATATTTCTCCAAGATTAAGCAGGCATTGATATAATAAGTGCACCTAAGTTCAATCAACAAACTGTTGGTCAAGCAAAGCCATGAGGCATCTGTCTTTACTGAAACCTTTACAAGGTTTCAGAACCTCAGGGACACGAGAAAAAAAATGATGAAATAAAATAAACTGATATAAGAGGCATTAATTTCTTGATTTCTCAAATTTTTTTCTAGAATCTGTGATGTTCTAAGAAGTCTTATAAATCTCCATAGCTCCAGGATCTGAGATCCTCTGGAACTATTTCTATCACTACCAGCTGTTGTCCTAGACCAGCATTGGTTCTCACATTCCAAAGAGAGCCCATGTTCAGACTGAGAAACAGTGGGGTAAAGTAAATGACTATTGTACCTTCAAGAGATGGTGTCAAATCTCTAGACTTGGTTCCCACTAGGAGGCTTTTCTGTAGACTGCATTGCATCCTCTATATTTTGGCTTTGGCTAGCAGACTCCCTGGAAGGTTTTTCTGTTGGCTTTTCAATGCCAGGCTCTTCGCTGTTCTCAAACATCACAAATTTTGGACGAAAAGGCATACTTGTGGGCTCTTGTTTTAAGCATGCAGGCAGTTTTAATTCTAAAAGTCCCAAAATAAACAATATGAGGTCATGTCTTTGAAAATGATGCAATAACTACTAGCGGTCACATGACTAACACTGTTCATTGCTTTTCATTAAACAGTTATGTGTGCCTCCCCCATTCTTGTGAGAAAAACTTACTATAAGAAATAATTAAAAGACAGAGGACTTACAATATGACTCCATGTTGGCCCACTAGGGCTGAGTGCAAAAGTTCATTCGTTTGCAAAGCTCATACTCCCTAGGAGCAAGCTGGATATCGTGGGCATTACAACTGGACAGAGTTGTCACCACATAGCACAGACAAGAGGTCAAGTAATTTGTCTCTACTTTTGCCTGCTAACATTGACTGAGATACAACTGTAAAAGACATCTAGTCTTGCATTCCCGTGAAAAGCATAGTTCTCTCTTCAAGTACATGTCTTCAGGAAATAGGTGAAATATGAAACTGATTTTTAAAGCAATACATTTATGATTTAGGGAAGTAAATATATTTCAGCACATGTGTGTGCATGCCATCCCTGAATGAGCAGTTGTAGCTTCCATGACTTCTATACTGGAAGACTTCCCCAGCCTGCATCCTTTCAGGAAGATCAGGCTGTGATCGATTACTCTTGTCTGTCCAGGGTATAGTAGACCTGACTGGCAGCACCAGATCCACCAACTTAAGGTGCTCTGATATCGCCTCACCATAATTACAGGTGCGTTTCAACCCTTCATCTTTGCTTGGAAAGCTCTGTTTGAAATTATGTTTTCTTGGGCCATGTTCATTGTAAGCAGCTTAACATCAGCAATTGAACTATGCAGCAGGAAATTCTTCAACCTGAAAATTTTAAACTACTCAGTTTATTAAGGAGAAGAATTCACTTCATTGCTAAATATTTCCACATACTGAGAATGTAGATATTCTTCAAATGTTCATAGCACCATCACTGTGAATACCTACAGAGCCTTCTAATATAGTGTCCTAGTAAAAGCTTATTCTTCTTTTCAATTTAGTATGTGTACTTTTGTGTTATTTAGTCTCTGTTAAGCTAGAACAATTGCCTCAGCTATTTTAATAATATTCTCTGTGTGTCTCTGTATGTGAGTGGAGGTAATGACTGAACCTGGACCACATGTCTGCTAAGCCACAATCCAAGCCTAATAGTGACCATTTTGATGAGGTCAAACTAAAGGCCTTCTGTAATCTCTGGATGCTGATACACTTTGCTGATTGTTGTCAGTTAGATTCAGAATAAGGACTTCTCACACTAATTTTGTGAGATAAAGACGAAGTTTACACTGTACTTAATGTGAAAGCACTCAGTGGTGGTTACTTTTGTTCTGAAAGTTTGTCTACTACATTAAAGTGGATATGCCATGTCTCCATTGTGCGTACATATTTATTTTACTCTCTCCAAGTGATAAGAATGTGAGTTATTTTGAGACAAATGGCAGTGCCCTGCTCTCCAGCAGCCTTTCATTATTCATTTCACTTTTGAATGTCAGGTCTTCAAAATGCTTTTAAGACATGGGGAAAGAAAATCAAAATTCAAATTTATATCTTGTTTTCCTGACATAACCGAGACAAATCTGCAACATGCAGTCACTGTGAGCTCTGATGCTAGACAAGAGATGGTATGAATAGGTTATTCTAGGGGGCAGCTACTGGCTAGTAAAAACGAGAACTACATTAACATATTTTTTTTTTACCTTGATGAAGATTAGATTCATCTTGGTCAACCTCTATGCCGATGTCTCCATCTTTCTTTGTGAAAGGAGGCAGGTGTTTGGAAAGGTTGTCCAGATAATTATACTTAAAGGGAAAACCAAAAGACTCAACATTAGATTCACACTTAAGGCAACTACCACAATTATGTTAAGCAGATTATCAATGACAGTGACACCTTGAAATGAGCTGCAGACTAACATTGCGTGTAAGAGAATGACTACTAGTCTACGCTAGCTGGTCCGTTTCTGATAGAGTCTCAGGCAGCCTCTGGTTACTAACAGTTTCCTGGGTTTTCGAGAAGGCACCAAAGTGTTTGTTGTGCTGTGTTGAGATTTCAGTGGGCTCCTGGGCTTCGAAGGGACATGCTGGGCCTGCAGCTTAGGTGAGGACTTACAGTGTCTGTGGGTCTCTAAAAGACTCACAGGAAGAGAATGCTGTCTTCGTGGCTGATAGGTGAGAGCATGCTAATGGCATAAGAACTTCAAACAGTGATTTATCACAGGTGAATCACCGGCAGAAAGGAGTCAGTCCAAAGAAGAACTTAAAACGATGTGAAAGGACAGCTAGTGGTCACACTGCTGAAGATCTGGGGACGGGGTGGGCATGTTGGTGATAAACCAGCAGAGAGCTTCAACACTGAAGTTGAAGATCTGAAGTTGACCTTCCCTGCCCCATTTTCATGAGACCTGAAGTTAAACTTCTTATCCTGTGGTGTGAGAATATGGATTTGAAGAGTGCATATACTCAGTCAAATTGATGTGAAGAGAGCTAAACTCTACTAGAAAAGACAGTTTACATAATAACATTCAGTATGTCAAGTGTTATAAAGACTCTATTCCAATTATTACAAATTAGGCTTCATTACCTGTGACTTAAAGAATTGGCTCAGCTCAGATTTGAAATAAGGCACTACTGTTTTATTCTTAAGCTCCAGTAGATAATTCTGGGTGCGTCCAATCTCGTCCCTGGTTGATATTCCCGTTTTGATGCAACAAAAGGACACAAAACATTTAAATAAACATTTGCTTCTACTTTAGCTCTAAATTCCACAGCAGATAGACACAGTCACTGTCAGTAAAACTAACAGTTATGAACTCTCTGTATAGTCCCCCCCGACCTTGGTCAATTTTTTTTGGTTCATTTCTCACTCATGCAGTCACATTCTTACTTTGGAAACCAGACTTTTGTTTAAGAAAGAGAATAATATTACCACTTGATCTGAGAAAGAAATTGAGAACATAAACTGTTAAGTTACTGCTAAGCAAGGAGTAAACATAAGTTAGGAAGTTACTGCTAAGTATGCGTTAAAAGAAAAAAAAAATCCCTGAGTCTAGGAGACCCTGTCCCGCTCCCTCAGCCTGCACCTGTGTTATTTAGTAACCAACAGGAGTCAGTGGAGTTCTGAAGTCTGTGGTCAACCTGCCTTACTATTGCTAAGTAACCACTGTGTCTGCTTCTGAAAATTTTGCTTTGCTTGCTTTGCCTGCTTTATTGAATATAGAACGGAAATGCAAGCTGAGCTGTCTGCTGGAGTTTTTGGAGAATGATCTCAGCGACAAACTACCAGTGAAATGAAAATCTCCTCTCTTCCACATTAAATGATGTTGGAGAAATTATTCCACAGTAATTTCCGCTATACACAATAACTAAAACTATGGGAGACAATGGTTGAATTTCTCTTCTTATGTGTGTATGGGGTGTGTGTACTTGCATATGTATAGGTATACACATATATTTATATGTGGAAGGATGTACACATGTGTGCAACTACATGTGCACTCGGGTATCTGTGCATGTAGGGGCCTGAGAGTGATACTGTGAATTGTCATCCGTTGTTCTTCCATCTTCTTATTTGAGCCCGGGTCTCTAATTAACCCAGAATGCACAATTAGGGCAGTCTGGGTCAACAGTTTTTTCTGGGGATTTCCAGGCTCCGTCTTCTGGTATTGGAATTACTGGTAGACGGCCACGTCCACCTGGCATTTTGCCTGGGATCTGGGGATGGCATCTCCAGTTCTTTTTCTTGCTCGAAGAGTGCTTTAACTGCCAAGTGATCTCCCTAGCAAAACCCAAGGGATGATCACAAAGTACAGTAAGGGGCAGTGTGATACTGCTGCTAGCTGCCTTTTTCCATATTAGAACCAGACTAATTGGGGACTCTAAACACAGGAAAGGGCCAAGCAGTCATAAAACAGAGCTATCAGTTAAGATTTTTTACCCTCGCTTTATAACAAAATAAAAATCAAAGGTGCAGAGAGGCTAAATGACAGTTTCAAATCACATAAATAATACAAGATCGAGTCTGAATTAAAACTCAGACTGCACACCTCTAAGTCTATGATCATGACAACTCCACCTTTGGTTGCTCAATGGGAAAGCCCCCCCCCCCCGAAAAAAAAAGCCATGTCATCCACATATTTTATGGATAAGCAAATTAAGTTCCTGAAGCGCAGAGACATGTCGGCCCAACAGAGCCTGCAAGAAATGCCTGCAAGTCCTGGGAAAGTGTGATCAATAAACCATCTGATCTAAACAACTTTCTTATTAAAACCTCTCCTCTTGCCTGCTTCATGCCTCCTCTTCACGAGGGGCCCGTCTGGATGCTGCTAGTGTTTCTGATAAAATTATTCTTACAAAACACTCGAGGAAGCTTCTGATCGGTTCATATTCTTTCATTTCCTCCTCATTTTTTGATTCTTCCATAGCACCTGACTCGGTTTCATAGAGCCTTCTCCATCCTAGCTGGAATGTGACCATTCCTGAAATAAACTACATATCCCAGATCCCTCAAGGCCTTTTGCAGGACCTTCCTTCACTCCCAACCTTATCCCTATTGACTCCCAAGCAACATCGAAGGTCATAAAAGAAAGTTGCCCTGCCAGGGGCTCTCTCTTTACACTCCCATCCCCTCATGCTGTCCACAGTGAATGGCGACTCTCTCCTTATCCTCTTAGACCTTAAGCTTTCTCTTCTATTCTAATGCTCTCCCACCTTAAGGCTAAACTATGGTTCCCTTGGGGACTAGACCCTCAGCTCTAAAACTGTATTTCTGAAGTCTCTTCTCCGTGTTAGTATTTCTTTATTAGTGGACCTCTACATTGCCATTAGACACCGACAAAGTTGCTCTGTCCCCCCCCCACCCCCTACCTAACACTGACATTGTATCCTAAAGTGTTTTTTCTTCCTATACCTAGCCTGTTTTTCATGTTGCCAACATTTTCCTTTCTGTGCCACACATCTACTTATGTGTTTTCCTTTCCCTGGCTATCATCAACTACTTGCAAACTAAAATTTAAAATTATGGGATCTGAGGAGATAACTTGCTATCAAAGCAAGAAAAAGAACCAGAATTTGTATCCTCAGATTCCATGTAAAAATGCTAGGTTTGTGTAGAAGCTCTGCCTGAAATTCCAGCTCTGGAAGGTGGAGTCTGAGAATCACCAGAACAAACCAGCTAGACAAGACACGTCCTGGGTTTAATTAGAGACTCGCGCTCAAAACAATAAGGGGGAAGAGCAATTGAGCACGCGTCTCAATATCACTGTTGGGCCCCTAAATGCATGTACACCAATGTGTGCAGATGCACCTGCATATACTTGTCTATCCACATACAAAAGACACACACACACACACACACACACACACACACACACACGAGCCTGCATTCCCACCAGCAATGTAGGAGAGTTCCCCTCTCTCCACATCCTCTCCTGCATTTGTTGTTTGTATTGTGGATTTTTGCCATCCTGACCAGGGTGAGATGATATCTCAGGGAAGTTTTGATTTGCATTTCCCTGATGGCTAAGGAAGTGGAGCATTTTTTAAGATATTTGTTAGACATTTTAATTTCATCCCTGGTAAAGCTTCTTTTAAGTTCCAGGGCCCATTTTTTAATTGGGCCATTAACTTCCTTGGTGTTTAGTTTCCTAAGTTCTTTGTGCACTCTGGATAGTAGAGCTCTATCAGATATGTGGTTAGTGAAGATTTTCTCCCATTCTGTGGGTTGCCTTTGAGCTTGTGTTACAATCTCTTTATCTGAACAGAAGCTCTTTAATTTCACAAGATCCCAATTGTTGAGAGTTGGTAGCAGTGACTGTGCCATTGGATGTCTGTTTAGGAACTGTTGGCCTAGCCCAATCAGCTCGAGGGAGTTCCCTATTCTTTCAACTATGGTTTTTATAGTCTCTGGCCTTATATCAAGGTCCTTGATCCATTTAGAATTAAGTCTTGTACATGGTGACAAGTATGGGTCCAGTTTTAATTTTCTGCATGTGGAGATCTGGAGATTCTTAAAGAGATTAAACATTGAAATGCCATATGACCCTGCTATTCCACTTTTGGGAATAACCCCCCATACAGCAGAGGTTCACCTCGATAGCACAAGCACGACCATGTTCATAGCAGCACTGTTTACAATAGCAAAGTCATGGAATCAACCCAAATGTCCAACAGTTGACGAGTGGATAAGGAAACTGTGGTACATTTATACAATGGTGTACTACTCAGCCATCAAAAATGATGAATTACTGGAATTTGCCGGGAAATGGATGTCATTAGAAACAATTATATTAAGTGAAGTATCCCAGACCCAGAAAATTAAGCGCGGTATGTATTCCCTAATAGGTGGTTCCTAGTACCAAACCCACCCAGCCCACCTAGAGGCACTCAAAGATAAATCTCTGTAACACCTACAGTAATTGCAAGAATTATGAACAGGAGGGATGGGGTAGGAGGGCCATACCAGAAACAAGGAGAGAGGGGACCATGTTACAGCAGAGAAAATAGGCCTCCATCAAGGACTGCAAGTAAGTAATGAGACACCTGGTTAAGTTCACAAACTTTCGTTCCTGATCATTTACAACTGAGGGGGTATGATCTCACCAGAAGAGGAGGGCATATAGTCTGGCAGATAAAAAGTAACCATTTTGCAAATGGGTGATTGACCCCTCCCTCACTGTGGTTTCCTACTTTTATTACATCTACCTTTGAATGTGCTCTTATAACAAGACTCCAGTTTAACAGCTTTTTGTCTCTGGCCAGGGGGTGACATACAGTGCCCATCAGTATGGAGTGAAGGGCATTGCAGGAGCAGCAAAACTGCAAAAGAAAATCAACAAACCACAATCCAGAACTTCAGAGACTCTATATCAACCACCTAGAACTAGGCCAGACTAATCTCTCTCCATCCTGAAGTTCAGGGAAATTTGCGGAAGAGGGGGCGGTAAGAGTGTAAAAGCACAAGGATGGGAGGAGCAATGATATGCAAGATACTCCACACAAGTTAAGGTCGAAGCAATCATAATAGGACTTTGCATGCCTTGCGCAATGTCCAACACACTATTGACCCCACAAAGTCTAGCATTTGCTAAAGGCACTAGGATCCTTGGAGGCAAGGGATTGACAGCCACAGTAATGTTCCTATGCTTAAGGGGAACACGGGAAAGGGTTCAGGGAAATGCCACTGGGTCCTTGTACGTCATCGGAGAGAAGGGCCCAGAGGAGAGTCTGGCATGCACATTAAAGGATTCTCTGGGGATTGGGGGGGAGGCACTGGGGGATGGGGAAGGAGGGGTGAGGGGAGGGGGAGCAGGGGGGTCGGGGGGAGGAGGAAGGAGGGAGGGAACTGGTGTACCTACTAAGTTTGTATGAGCGGAAATAATAATAAAAAATGTTAAAAAAATTCTTAACTCTAATTTTTAAAATTCTAAACTCTTTCAAATTTCTAAAATAATGAAATTTAAATGATGTTAGGAGAGCATATAACCAAAAGCAAATCTCCATCTCATACTGTCCCCTGAGCTCTCAAGTCTCTTTTCCCACAGACATAGTCTTGGTGTCCAGTGTTTTAGATATGGTTTCTGGACCCCAAAACCTAGGAAGGATTTTCTGGCCTTTCCTTGCAGTAAGTCATCAGATCCCCACTTGAGAGTCACTCCCCCCTATACCAAGTGGGAGAGAGCATCCTTATCTCTGAAGATGGAGGGACACCAGACTATCCAAACACTTAGACCTTGCAAATTTTTCTCCATTTACTAATTTTACTTATGACATGAAATTCTTGGTTCTATCATATTGAAGCCTAGCTCTCCACTCTTCATCAAACCTGGTGCACAACTACTCAGATTTAATCTTTCCTTCACACCTTCATTTCTTTATGGCACTTCCCAGTTCATGTAGAAAAGAAATTCATATTCTTCTCACTCTCTCTCTCTCTTCAGAGATTTCAGACATAGACTGAAGGCAGGTAGAACAAAAGATAGTTGGCTTCTACCATAGTATATACCTTCTACTTTGACCTTATAAGTGGGCATAAGACACTCAAGTATGTGCATACTTGTGATAGTTAATCCTGGGTGTCAACTTGACCACACCTGGCATTAACTAAGATCAGCTGTCACTACCTGAAGAGATTATTCACATCAATACATTTACAATACAAAGACCAGCCCTTGATCTGATTGGAACCTCCCAGTAGCAGACCAGATAAAAGGAACCACAGAATAGAAGACTTGGAAGAGAGACTCCCTGAAGCTGTGCTAGAAAACTCTTCCTGCATCCCGGCTTCTTCTTCTTCTCTTCTTTGACTCTCCAGGAATCTTCCAGCCTTCAGCAGTCACCTACTGGCTTACTGGACTGAGCAGCTCTGAGCCTCCAGGATGTTTGCAGTGACTTAGCTGCCTCCAGCTTCAGCCACCAGCCAGGTTACCTCTACCATGAAAGACTGTTTCTTCCCTCCAGAACCATAGGCTGAATAAATCTCCCTTTCTCCCTTAAATTGTTTGACTTGGGGTGGTGCCTCACAGCAATACAAAAGAGTAACCATTATAATACTATTGTATATTCAACAAATATGTCTTGTTTCCTCTGTGGAAAATGGAGCTCAGCACTCCTCTCTCAAGTGAATGACAAGATGTTTGAATGTTACAGTATATCACAATCAACAAAACCACAGACCGTGACTAGAACATTTCATTGCTCAGAGAGAGGAGCCCTAATAGCCCAACGGACTTTGTCAAAGAGATGGTGACATCATCCCATAGACCATGAGTGGCACCAGCGCTTACAGAAAAGTGGCAAATAACAGTTGGGAGTTTGAAAAATGCTTCCATACAGCCCGCACAGCTTCAAAACACTTGTGACTAGGGCCTTTTCACATGCTCACATCACAAACCAGGATAGAATTACCTCTGCTTTTCCAGTTTTTCTTTCCAGCGCTTTCCTGACACCGTGTGCCTATATGAAAAAGAAACGGAAGTGCGGTGAAGGAGGAGGTGCCCTCAGCTTACATGCATCACAAGGAGATACTGGGAGATGGAGGCCTGGGAACTCAGCGCTGCAGCCAGTCTCAGACCTGACTCCCACACCCGCATGGCCCCACAACATGCCCCGCACCAAGGGGAATGCACAATCACTCGAGCTTACCTCCATTTCTTTTCAAAGAAATCCTTAGTAAATGTTTCGGGTGGACTTTTTGGAGAAGAAGTCACAGATTGCATGAATAAATCAGCTAGATGGGCTGCAACTTCAAAAATACATGTGTTTAGCATTTCCTTTCACTTCTTTAATACACAACACTCAATCAGTAAGTGATTATTCATTTGAGGTCTTTTTAAGAACCTACATATAATCTAGCAATTGTTTATCAGGCTGCTTTCTGTGATGTGTTCTGCTGGTGAACACGCATCTCTCTCACTGACAAATGCATCATGCAGTGACAACACCTTTATTTCACATCATAAGTGAAGCTGTGATACACTGAAGTATATCTCCTTGTATTTGAGGCAACAATTCTTGCAATTTCACCATGGACTATGTACTTACTCCCTGAATCTAAGCATCTGAATACAATACAATATTTATTGGTCTATTTTTATTTATTTGTCTTTATTTTTAAAATATTTTTATTTAGTGTGTGGTGTGTGTGTGTGTGTGTGTGTGTGTGTATCAGAGGGCACCGTGTCCCTGTGGAGGATCAAGGTTGACTTCAGGAATCATCCTGGATTGCTTCTACCTCCTTTTTGCTTCACTCTGGGATTCCCAGACTTCACCCACCAGGACCAGGAGTGCAGGCCAATGTTGTTTCCTCCTGACATTTTTACGTGGGCCTCAGGATCCAAACTCAGGACCTTCTACTTGGGAAACAGAGTCTTAAACCCTGAGACAACTTTCTAGCCCTATTTGTCTATTTTTTTAAAAAAATGTTAGAGTTATTTAGTTATTTAGAGTTCGTTAACAAAACCTGATTTCAAAAGAATATTACCTTGCAAGATCAAGTTAAGGGCACCTAAGTTTAAGAAAGAAAATGTTCCCACATTCCATAATATTAATACAACAAGGTCAGAAAGTCTTTCCTTGTTATAATGTTTTCTATACTCTTAATTAGTAAATGTACACTGTATCTCTGAAAAATAAGACAATACTAAATATTACTCAAAATTATTTTATCATATAATTCGATTTTTGATGGCATCACCTTATAGAATAACATTTCAGGAACTACTTCAGTAGAATGTTGACTTAGGATCACCTTAGGGTTACTACTATTTTATCTGACAGAGAGAAAATGAGACAGAAAGAGAGAAAGAGAGAGAGAGAAAGAGAGAGAGAGAAAGAGAGAGAGAGAGAGAGAGAGAGAGAGAGAGAGAGAGAGAATATATGTGGATACCATGGCACACGAATGAAAGTTAAGGACAATTTAAAGATTCAATTCACTCCTTTCAAATCATATGTGGGGAGAGGTTGGGGAGACTGTTCAGAGTTAAGTCTGCTTTTCAACTAAAAACCCCTGAGTTCGGTTCTCCAGATCACACATAAACTATGTGGGTGTGACAGACTACCTGTAATTCTAGCTCTGGAAAGCAGAGTCTGAGACTCCCCAGAGCAAGGTAGCTAACCAGACTAGCTCTAATGGCACATTCTGGGTCTAGTTAGAAATCCAAGCTCACAACAATAGAGACGATTCCTGATTTCACCCACAGGCTTCCACAAGCACACACACTCAAGTGCACTTGAGTGCATATACCTGCACACACACATATATACCACTCACATACATACATACACACACACACACACACACACACACACACACACACACATCATATACACATACATTAAAGAAAAATATGGACATACGTGCTTTCTGGGATATAACTAGGCTTGGGAGTACCTGTCTTACCTATTGAGCTATTTTTCTTTCGGATGAGTTTAAAACATATGTTTAGCTTAACTTTCAATATTGGGTAGCCTATGTGTTTGCCTCTGTCATGCATGTCTATTTGCTTGTGACAAAAATTACAAATTCAAGCAGCATGGGTTAAATTTGTAAGATCAAGTGTAGGGCAAATTAATCAAATGCAATTTTCAAGTAAATTTTCTTAGTCTAAGTATGTACCATACTATGGTTTGGATGCATTTATAATAAACTGTAATATGAAGGAGCAGCTGCTAATCATTGTTGGCCAAATGCCACTCTGTGGTAATGTGAAACTTCAGGAAGAGAAAAATATAAATGAACAACCAAAAGGAGTTAATTAACCAACACTGTGGAAGATATAGGAAACATGTCTGAAGACTCAGTGAGGCCGTAGTTGCCAGTTATACTTTTTCAAAGTAGCTTAAAAAAAAAAAGGAAACAAAATTTCACAGATTTTCCCACTAATTACTTTCTGTGAACTCTGAAATCATATGACTAAGTTTGTCGATGGTCAAATAACACTTTCAATAAAGATCTCTTTAAGAAGCAAGCTCTCTGTGCTACATATAGAGTAGAACAGTGTACCACTGCTTTGGTGCGGACTATACAATGACTTAAAGAGTTATGTGCATTGGGGGGTGGAGAGGTGGCTCAGGGGTTAAGCCTCTGCCTTGCAGGCGGAAGGTCCTGAGTTCGGATCCTAGACCCCACGTATAGACACCGGGCGGAAGGGCGGGCGGCCTGCGTTTCTGGTCCTGGTAGGGCGGAGCCTGTGAATCCCGGGGCAGAGTAAACAAGGAGGAGGTGGAGGCGTCCATGGTGGTTCCTGAATTCGTCCGTGGTTCTACACACACACACACACACACACACACACACACACACAACATACACACACACACACACTCACACTCACACTCACATACATACACACACGCACAGTTGAATAAATTTAAAAAAAAGAGTTATGTGTATGGAGGTGGGGTGGTGGTCAGTTGGCTGTGTTTAACTGTGTTCTAAGTATTTGAGGTCAAGCTGAGAGTCAAAGGCCAGTGTTTTTAATTACAAGTGGAAGTTAACTGAGTTAGAGAGAGAATCAGTTCTCTAGGATCTTTTCATCCAGGCAGAACGAAAGCTGTGAAACATTACAGCACCACATGACCAGAGAATGGGCAGAGGCCACTGCAGGAGCTCTGCTATGGGGTAGAGAATGATAAGTGCTAAACATTTAACACTGTGCTTCTGAAATCTGTACATGCAATGCAGAAAACAAAGTTAAAATTCTGGTTACCTTCAGTAACGTGACTTTTCGTAGTTTCCTCCATTTTAGGAAAAGACTGAAATAGAGACAGAATTATTTGATGATAATTATATTACACAGAGCATATGCTTCATATAGAAGCCTTCTTTAATGTGCTCAATTTGACTCTTTATAGAAAAAATGCAAACAGATTTTTTAATACCAATAGATTACTTGAATATTTTGCCATTCCTTTTGGATAGCAAATTCCTAAAAATGGGAATCATTTTAAGTAACAGATATTCCTCTTTCTTTTTTCTTTTCACTACTTGTTCAATATTTTGTTAAGTATTAATTTATTAAAAATATAATAGATCTTGTATTTGAGGATTTTCAGAATTATCTATGATTAAAAGAAGATCCACAGTAACCTGTATATGGGAAATTCAAAGAAAACGTCTGATTCAACAGAAAGAAAGGCCTCACAAAGAGGAATCAGATGCTTCAAGGAGTGGCAGAAGCACCATATGGCTACTCTCTGTGATATTTGTCTGGAAGCCTCGAATGCTGAAACACTGGAACACTGGTCCAATCGATGGACATTGTCTCACCATGACTAGCTTGAGGAGGTCTGCGGCATTTCCCCTCTCCTCCTCCGTCCTGGAATCCTTGACTGTCATTTCCTGCTGCTCATCTTCTTTCTTTAGAATATGGTTTATATAGTCCTAGATCAATAGAATAAAAGAAATATAGTCAAGGTCAGCTTGAAATATCCCCAAAGACTAAAGGGGAAATAAATTCATACCTCTCAGCAAATAGTTCATTAGTCAAGTCATCTGGAAAAACTTTTACTAAACAGGTTAATAAAGTTGTCCTCTGATGTCCACACATGTCCCATGGTGTGCGTGTGCACACATGCACAAATAATAATAATAATAATAATAAATAACAAAATGGGCAGACTGAAATGATCTCTAGATCGTTTAGGCAGAGTCTTTATGATTCCATCCATGGATATAAGTTACTTATTCTACATCTTTTGTCTGTGTTTTTCCCATGAACATTTGATTTATGCCTGTAAATATGAATCTCTCCCCTATGCAGGTGCTGGGTATATAACCATAAACAAAAATGCATATCTGTCCTGCAGAAGTTAAACATGGACAGATGTTCTAAATATAATTATATAATTGACACATTTATAAAATCTTGACCCTATCCAAAGCAACAATCCTTTTCATCCATGGACAAGCATCAGGTTAATAGATGGTTCGGCATTTTTCATGCAATAGGAAAGGAAGGCTGTCTAGCAAGCACTTACAGAAGTTTTCTTTTTATCTCAACATCCTTGGGAACTCCTAATGCTGCCTACATATTAATACAGGAATCGTTAGCTATTTTCTGTCCCTTGATCTGTTCTTGTGGGGACTGGCAGTCACTCATGTACTACAATAAATAGTGTAGAATTAGATAATTTCAGGTTCCAAGTGGCAAGAATAATTTGTCTTATTCCTAATTCTACTAGGGTCATATTACCAGAGCTCTATTACCTTAAGGGAAATCTGCAGCCGAAGTTTCACCTCATTCTGTATGACCTCATGCTGGATGAACTGTCGCATCTGTAGCACCTTGGGACCCTTCAGTATAGGGGCTGGAGCATTTGTCAGCTGTTTAGCCCCAATGCAGAGGCCCTTCCAAATCTGAGTGCCAAACGGAGGCCCTGGGGTTTTTTTCTGTCAACAAAGCAAAGCAAAAGATTCATCAAAGATGTTAGAATTTTTTAACAATGGATTTTAAAAGGAACAGTACAAATTATGCAAGTAGTGCACTAAGAAGAGTTAAGGGGACCCTAAGCCAGGGGGCTTGAGCTTGAGGGATCCAAACAGATTAGGTAGATCACATGCCACCAAAATCTAAATGGAAAATGTAATGGTGAAGTAGGAAAAGGGTTTATTACCCAGTGAAACCACCCTGGATGAAAGGGGACTAGCATCCTTAACTTTTTCTTCAAGGAACTAAGGAGATCTTTGGAGCTGCACAAGGGAGGGAACCAAAGGGAGAGAGGAAGAGGTGTGCATTGTCAGGCGGTCTTGGACAAAGTGTGGTCTGGAAAATCTGAGTCAACGTTAATCAAGCAAAGCTTCCTGGATACTTTCAACCTATCACAAGCTGTTCACGAGTTGTCCACCATGGTGTTCCTGGAATCCGTTAAGACTGTAGGAGAAAATGACTAAGAGGAAAGGACCCGGCAGACAGAGGATGGAGTCATTTTCTGCAAGTTTAGGGCAGTGACTGCAGACTTGCAGTTGCGCTGTGCTGGTCTGGGACTGACAATGTGCAGGGCGATATGTCTGTACATCCTAGATAGATCTTATCTACTCTTATCTTGGTGACTGTGATCTTGGAGGTG
Source organism: Typhlomys cinereus (assembly GCA_023101885.1). Taxonomy (NCBI): domain Eukaryota; kingdom Metazoa; phylum Chordata; class Mammalia; order Rodentia; family Platacanthomyidae; genus Typhlomys; species Typhlomys cinereus. Next base: position 152,958 of record JALPQD010000121.1, on the reverse strand, counting down.
GAGCAGTGTCAGTTTTAGATAAGAGCTCCTTAAATGATTACCATGTCTACATGTGGAGTTGAGCAGGATTCTGACCCAGCTGAAGGAAACAAAAGAGAAAGACACAAAATGAAGGCAGAGACCTCAGGCTTCTTTCTAGTTTTCGTTTGTCTATTACAGAATTGGCAACAAACGCAACCTTTGAGTCCTTATTACAGAAACACTTTTAGTAATGAAATGATGTTAAAAAAGATTCTTGCTGTCAGCCTGGCAAGATTCTTAGATAAGGCGCCTGCTTGCACGCCTGGGACCTGAGTTAGATCCCCAGAAGCCCACATAGAGGAAGAACTGATTTTTGAAAATTGTCCTCTGACTTCTACTCTTGAACGTGAACCATAACTCCTCTCTCTCTTTCTCTCTCTCTCTCTCTCTCTCTCTCTCTCTTCCCCCTCTCCTCTCTCAAATGAAATATTAAAAAAGATTCTTGCCCTCATGAAACTGAGCAAAGTTTCCTCTTCATGTGTACTTCTACGAATCTGAGTATTTTAAACTCCTTTTGCAGGGTGTCCCATTGAGTGTCATTTAGGGGTGAGCTTAGCAACTCTGCACAAGGTTCAACAGTAGACTAGTTTATGATACATGTATATGACTACTCTTTAACATCCCAAGGTTTCCTATGACCTTTAGAATTAACAGTCTTTAACTTTCTGGTTTCGTGTTACTTTTGTAAAGAAAGTTTTAGAGAGGGAAATCATTCCAGGAGCATTTTGAGCTCACTCTGAGCCTCCTCTCAGGGTTACTTTCTGATGGTGCAAGTTTGGCTTATTCCTCTAAGCTTAGTTGGTGCATTTTTCACGTATGAGAAAAAACCGAGGGAACGAAAGACCGAAGATTCTATTTCAAAATTAGCAAGGAAGAATTGGTGGGAGGGAATAGCATTGTATCAGTAATTCTGTGATAGGAGAGATGTAGCACATCTCCACATACATATATAGGAATATATTAAAGTTTGAAATTTCAGATTAAAAAAAAAACACTGGAATTAGGCATCTTCCTCTATAGTTCTATCGATAACGTAAAACTGTTAAGCAATCTTTAAGCATAGGACTCATTGAATCACTCATTAAAAATTTACAGAAGGATATAAATATAGGAAGATATGGAAGAAGGCCCAAGCCCTGATCTGTCTGGATGGGTGGCTGAGCGAATGAAGGGGCAGTGGAGCAGCAAATGTATACCTCAATAGGAGGAAACGGTTCCCATGGCCTCGACTGGAGATTAGGAGGAACAATTGTGTCTAACTCCTTCTTGATGAGCCATGGCGATGATTCATGAAAAGGGCGAAGGACTGTGATGCTCAGGGCACCTGGATCAAAGAGAGTTATCAGAAGGTCATTTCTTCATCTAGACTATCTCCAGAAGTTTGACAGTCACTGACTAAAGTCAACAAACTGCTTAAAAAACAAAAAAACGAAAAAACCAGGAAAGGTTAGTCTGAAACAGTGATCATGTGTAAAGACCTTACAGTCTAACATGATCAGATCCAGTCACTGCAACACTTAGAAACTTGATTTCAGGGCAGGAAAGATGGCGCAAGGGTTAAGCCGTCACCTTGCAAGCAACAGGACCTGAGTTTGGGTTCCAGATCCTTCGTAAAACCAGGCAGAAATGGCTGCAACCTGTACTTCTGGCCCTAGAGGGAGGAGCCTGACAAACCCCAGAGCAAATAAAAAGGAGCTACAACAATCCAGGATGAGTCCTAATGTCGCCTTGGGCCTCCACAGCACATACAATGCTGTATTCTACATACCCCCCCCATACACACGCATGAACACATACACATGCGCGCGCGCACACACACACACATGCAAAAACAAAAAAGAAGAAAGAAACTGGATTTCAATCACCAAGAAAGTGATTCTTGGTGCTCAGTGACACCTCACTGTCCCTTGCAACCTCATCCCAGCCCTGTCTGGTCCAGTAGCAAACTCTTGAGTCTGTCCACTTCTTCCATCTCCACGGACCCTACCATGCTGCTCCTCAGAGGTGTCCTGTTTGGGACTAGAGCAACATTGAGCTTTTCTACCCATTTGTCCCCTGGAATGGATCTCTCCCCACAGCTAGGCTGACTAGGTGATATTCATTGATGGTCAAGAACTCTTCTTTGGCTTCCCAGTGCCCAAGATTCAAACAGCCTTCTTTTCTCACCCTGTCTCAGCTTCAGCCATTCCCCCTGTCTTTGTTTTGACTATACTGTCTGCTTCCTCCCCAATCTTCAATGCACTGGATTCTTTCTTTATGTTCTGTTTTCCAAGACAGCTCTGGATCCTATCCCGTGCTTTCGCCACATACTCGCATGCTCTTGGATCAAATGTCTCCAGAGTTGCTTTCTAGACTTGATCAAATTTCTGCTAGATGCTGTCATTGACCATATTTCTTTCCTCCATATGCCTTGTTCCAATTTATTATTACCCAGTTATTTTACCTTATTCCATACTCCAAAAACCCAGGCAGTATTTGACAAAGGTTGGGTTGCCAAGTAGATGTTAGTTAAATAATCAAAACCGTAATCCAAGGAGGACTCTTGTCCTTTCAGAATTTATTTTTCTGTTTGTTTATTTATTTAATCAGAGTGTGTACGTGAGGTGTACGAGTGTGTACAAACGTGTAGGCACATCTATGCAGCTGTGTACATACATGGAAGCTAGAGAAGTGCAATGGGTGTTTTTCTACTATCACTTTCTATCTATTTCCTTGAGAAAGGCTCTCTTGCTGAACTTGGTTACGTTAGGACAAGCTGATTCAGCAGCAAGCCCCAGCAGTCCCGCTGTCTCAGCATTCACACCCAGCACTGGGACTACAGGCTAATGTGGCCATGTCTGTGTCTTTCTGTGGGTCCTGGGGGCCTGAACTCCGACCATCGTGCTCAAATAGCAGCGTTCTTACTCACTGAGCCATCTCCAAAGCACTTTCTTTCTGCTTTGCTTTTTTTTTTTTTTTTCTTGCTATACATCTCAGACTGATCTCAAACCCACAGTAACCTCCAGAGTGCTAGGGTTACAGGTATGCGCCACCATACCGGGCTTCCTCACACAGCTCTCTACACACTGCAACTCAGTCACAGTCCCTCCCAGTCTCAACACAAAGAGCAAGGTATATACTATTGTGCATATGTACACTAATACACTAAAATGTAAAAAAATAAAGTTAAACATACAAATACCCACAAATATACACTCCCATACAAAAGATAAAAAGAAGTACAAACACATGCCTATATACTACTCATCAAGGTTTATGTGCCTTTGATCTTGTCATATACTGATTTCCTTGAAACAGATGAAAATGATATAAATATAGCCAATAAATACAGTGTATCTAGCATACATCTCATACATAAAACCTGTTTTCTTATTGTATTCTACCTAACCATGCCATCACCTCCAAAATTAAGAGATCCTTACTGTTAATAAAGAGGATGAAATGCACTCATATAAAAGAAACTAGGTACCGATATGCTTACGGTAGGAGAGGAATCCAGCCTCAGTCTACAGGAGTAGATGCCCAGATAGCATAAGGTAAGTTCCAGCAACTATAAACCCCTATGCTGATGTGGGCAGGTGGAACACAAAATGCTAAAATCAATAAAGGGGGGTGGCTGAGACAGTGGTTGGATGTGAGGATCTATGTGGCATTGCTCTGTTGAGATGATGCAAAAATGAAGAAAAAGACAAATAATATAGAAAAAAGGATCTGGGTGTCTGCACAGATGCTGATGGGGATGGGCAGCAGCCACATTCCTAAGCATTTATTGCTTAGAGACAAACTAAGTAAATATTGCATTAGCAGGTGATGAGAGCATGGGAAAATAGGAGGCTGTGGATTTCTATGTCGTTTACAATGTACTCAGAAGAGAAGACAAAGCTAAACAAAAGTATCTTATCTGGAAGAGACGAGGCAGATAGGGCTCTGCCCAAGCCACGTCTCTCTCCAGCTGTGAAACAAGCTCTTGCCAAGGCCACACTTCTCAACCACAGTTCTGAGGCAGGTTGGCTTTGCCAGGTCACAACTCCCTTGCCTTAGCTTTTGGGACAGGCTGATTCTCCAAGGCCGCAGCTCCCCGACAGCAGCTTTGCTGGTCCAGAATCTACTTTACAATGTGGCTTTGCCTTCCGTGTTGTAGCCTCTTGTCTACAATGGGATGTGGGCTAGACAGGAAGGAGGTGAGAATTGGACATCAGGGGCTGTCTACCTGGATGTTCCTGCACTGGTTCTTGGAGAACCACAGTGGTCGATTCTCCATAGGCCAAGGATAAGTACTCTTCTATGTCACTGTCTCGGAGAAGCTCCACTCCTGACCCATCGGCATAGATAACAAAAAACCTATTTGGAGAAATGAAGAGAGAAGAAAACTGAATATTTGCAATATTCAGTTGAAATGCTTCTTAATATTTGCAATATTCAGTTGAAATGCTTCTTAACTTGAAATAGAAAAGTCATAATGTTATTGCTGTACCTGGGAACGTGTTCGCCGTAGATTTGCATGTGGTTCTTCTCAAGGTGAATGGTTGACAAGTTATCATAGCCTTCGGTTTCAGCTTCTATCTTTGCCTCATCTTCCTTTTTTTTTTTAGGAGGCGTAGTTGACGTAGTGCCATCAGCCATGACCTAAGAGACAGGACACTTCCTACATTTCTGCTGCTCCATTGTGAGAACGCAGGTTCAGCATACTGAGAAAGTGAGGAATGCTTATTTGCTGCTTAAGTATAAGCTGCTTAAGTATAGATTTCATTCATACGAGTGGAAGCATTCTAGTGACATAGTTCTATTCCTGAGTTTGAAGACAAATTGGAACATTCTTGGAAGCAAAGTGACTAGAAAGGTAGTAGGGGCCCAAAATCTGGTCTGATTTGGAGTTATTCAGAGAAAGGGGTTTTAAACACGAGGGAAAGGGTGCTCTTGAAGTGTCCTGAAACAGCGACAGGGCCGTCTCATGGACAAAGCTGAGAACTGAGGGGAGGGATCAGGCCCACGGGCCTCTGGTAGACCACAGAGGGAAACTGACTGAGAATATGTGTGAGCAACACTGTGGTAATTACACCTGGTGTCCACATCTCTCCAGAAGGCGTGTGGTTGCAGGCTACCATCCACTGAAGGCAATGTGGCCTGAGAGGGGTTGTCATTGCTTGGGAGCAAACCCCCTGGTGAAGGGATTTGGGATGTACCATTTCCATTTGGTAACTGAAATTTGTCAGTTCAAACACTTGCTGTGGAGTTTTAGTTACTTAGCAAGACAAAACATGAGCTGGGTCAGGCCTTATCTGCATCTCAGAACAAAGTGGACCTGTTCAGATCTGAAAAATAACTTCACATCCAGTAGCCAAAGAAGGACATTTCATTCAAAGGAGGACATCTCATTGCTGGGTGAGGAGTGAAATACAAAAGGCTTGGCAATGCTTTTTTGTTCAAAGGTTGGAAGTAAATATATCAGGATCTGGTGCAACTACATAGCTGCCAGTGAAGAAAAGCAGTAAAGGCTTAGATAAGCACATAGAAGAGTCTCATCATGCTCCAGAAATATTTTTTTTAGCTTTATTTAGCTTCATATGTATATGAGTATGCAAGTGTGTGTGTGTGTGTGTGTGTGTGTGTGTGTGTGTGTGTGTGTGTGTGTGTGAGAGGGCATAGTGTGACCAAGGGTGACTTGGTGAACCATCCTGAATTGCTTCTACCTCCTTTTTGTTTTGCTCTGGCATTTCCCAGGCTCCATCCACCAGCATTGGAAGCGCAGGCCACCACAGTTTCCCTCTGCCGTTTTCATGTGGGACCTGGGATCCGAACTCAGGACCTTCTGCTTGTGAGGCAGGGTATAACCCCTGAGCCATCCCCCTAGTCTTCCAGGAGTATTTTATGTAACAATGCTAGGATTTGAATTCCTGTGACTTTCATGTGTTCTGGAATAGTCTTAGATCAAACTTTCAAACTATTTAAGATGTAAGCCAAGATATTTCTGGTCGGAATCTATAAAGAACAGGTTGTCATAGTTTGCCAGTACTTGGCCTTGAGGTGGGAGTGAAGATGGAAGCAGAGAAGAGAACAGTGCCACAGAACATTAGAATCCCTCCCCCGAAACCCTCTTCCTCATCATTAACTCTGCTGAGCATTTCTCACAGAAACTCTGTCTCATCCTCCACCGTTGCTGGATGCTTGCAAGTCTTCACTTTAACCTGGCTGCAGACTATGCCTGCATCATTCTCTGCAGTGGCATTATCTTTAGATGTCTGCTAATGTTTCTTTCTTTGCCCTCCTTTCTATTCCTTTTTTCACTATCCCTTCCATTGTGGTTGTTGTTCTTGTGAAGTCACTCCTGAGAACTTAGGAATAGATACTCATGATTACTTGGTAGAAGCTGGGCAAGGGACTCTATGGCAACAAAATTAAAGAATTCTATAGGGAACCTGTCTAGTGTGATGTGTCTCACATTGAAGCCCAGACTCTCCCTCCACATCTCTTCCTCATCTGAAGAGTAGAGATGGTCCATCTCCCATAAGATCATTTTAGTTAGTGTGATATGGCATTTGTTGTTGGTTTGTTGTGTGTCTCCCTAGTGACTAATGGTGCTGAGCATCTTCTCAGAGTCTGTTTCTTGTGGTTTTGTTGTTGTTGTAGCTATTGTGGTGGAAGAATTGAAATCCGTTGCCCATTTTTGAATTTCAGTACTTGCCTTCTCTTTGCTAAGTGGTGGTTCTTTACCTGGAAGGTGTTTCCTTCAGGATCTTGAACCTCACAGATCACCTCTGACGTGTGCTTCATGATGTACCTGCTGGCTCTCAGTTGTTCACGTTTTTGGAAGGGATGGTATATATTACTGCTCGATTCATGGCAGTAGGTAGCTGAACAGTCCCGATCGATATAAAGACAGCCTGTATTGGGAGGTAATACCTGGAATGAGAGAGAAAAATATTAAAATTCTTATGCACTTTGAAGGACCTGGAAAAAAATCACTGATACTAGTCAGTCAGAAACCATATTTCAGGATGAAAATATTAGCTAAGAGAGAACTTAGAGTTTGGGAAGGACTCTTTGACAAGGAGGCAAACTGAACAATGAAGATGATTTCTTGGGCATGTCTTCATATCTTACCTACTCACATGTTGTCTGAGTAACTGTCCTGTTCCTTCTTATTTCTGACTTGCTACGTTTTACCTGTTTATCGAAGTTCACCTGCATGGTTGCTGATAAAATCACATCAGAGCGTTTAGGGAACATGGGATTTTATTTTTGGCTTAGGATTTCTGGGTACAATTGTTTCTCCAGCTTAGCAGGAGAACACACACCAACAGCAAGAGTGTGGGGAACTGGTCACATAATATCCACTTAACAGCTGAGAGAGGGACAATTCCTTGTGTCAGACCAGCATATCTAGCCAAGTATACAGAAGGATGTTAACTTTCTCAACAAGTTCTCTGTATTTTATCCTCCTGCCTAGGGACTAAGCCCACCCACCATGGGTTAGTCCTTCCCTATCAGCTAGAAAATCTCCTGCAGGTTCGCTTTGGGCTCAACAACTAAGTATCTGCATATGTGCCCAGAGCTCGAACCCACACCATCAAGTTGACACCTGTATCCAACTGACACTGAGGTAAACGTACTAGGTTCTATGCAAAATGCTTGGCATCCCTTGTGCTTTGGCACTAGATGCATCTCTAAAAAGGGTTAAGTGTTCTAGAAGCTTTTATTCATCCTCACCCCTCTGTTGGCTGGCACAGTCCTCAAGCAATAGTTTTTATGCAATGATTTTAATTTGCTTATAAATTAACCCCTCAGAGGTGTCTCTTTTGGTAATCTTTCAGTATACTCAAAAACTTGTGCAACCATTATACATAATTCCAGAATAGTTATGTACTGATTCCTATAGTGAAACTCCAACCTCATTAACAGTTGTCTGCCCTTCTACTAACCCTGGGTGACCATTGTCGTATCCACCATGTTTATAGACTTACTGCTTTCTCTGGATTTTCCTGTTCCTTGCATTGAAACGGAAGAAGCACTGCGTTTCTTCTTACCCTCAGCCTAAGATTTTTCAAGATTCAGCAGTTGGTAGCATGTATCAGCAAGCCATTCTATTTTGGAGATGAATTCTATTCTATTCTATCATTATAGTAGATTTATCCACTTGTGAGTTTGTCTACATTTGGGTTAAGTCTGGAGATTATTAAAAATACTGCTGCAAACACCTAAGTGGTAAGTTTCTTGCTGATCTGGGTTTTGATTTCTCTTGCATATGTTTATATCTAGAGTTAGAATTGCCAGGTCAAAGACAATTACTTTTGCTTCTTGAGGTATCATCAAATTGCATTCCTATGCATTCCCATCAATAACATACAAGGGTCCCAATTTCTCTGCATTGTAACACTTGAGATTGTCAATCATTTTAGTTGATATGAAGTGGTATCTGATGGTGATTTGGTGTGTATCTCCTTAATGTGTATCTCCATGAGCATCTTGTTATGGTTTTATTACTACTTGTTTATTTTATTTTATTTTATTATTATTTTTTTATTTCCGCTCATACAAACTTAATAGGGACCCCGGTCTCCTCCCTCCCTCTACCCCTTCCTGGACCCCCTTGGTCCCTCCCCCTTTTTCCCTTCCTTCCCCCCCATCTCCCAGTGCCTCCTCCCCCCCATCTCTGGAGCATTCTTTAATGTGTATGTTTCTGGGTCCTCCTCTCTGATGATGTGTAAGGACTCAGTGGCATTTCCTAGAACTCTTTCTTGTGTTCCCCTTAAGTATAGGAACACTATTGTGGCTGTTAATCCCTTGCTTCTAAGGATCCTAGTGCCTTTAATACATGCTAGACTTTGAGGAGTTATTACTTGTATTTTTTTAGGGATTAAAATCCATTTCCCATTTTTAAATCGGCGTATTAACCTTCCTATTGCTAGTGGTAAAGACTCTTTATTTCATATGATAGACCACTATCAGTAAGTAATATGTTCTGGAGTTTATTTTTTACTTTCTTGGTATTCTTTGGAGCACTAATTTATCTTTTTTCTTTTTTAAACGTTGGTGAAGTTTATGCTTTTGGTACTGTTGCTCCAGTTAAGAGCGAGAATATTCATATCACTTTTTCCCCTCATTCCTTGTTCCCCCAAGCTGTTTGATTGTGAATTTATTGGTAACATGAAGACAAATGCGACCCACAGCTATGCTTCTCTGGAATGGACCGGAAAGATGAATAAACAGTCTTCACTGCAGAACGTGTCCCTTCTAGAGCAGAGTGGATTGGCTTAGCAGCATGGACGCTTAGACTTGGTACTCATTTTCCAGCAGGACCCACCTGGTATGTTCCCTGGGGCTTTGCAATAATGGACGTTCCGTCCCCAAAGGTGGCACAGCAGCTACTGTCCTCGCAGTTGGTGATCACGGTGGCGTAGTGTGAGCTTTCGATGCGCATGCACTTCACCTGTCTTGTCACGGTGATTGGACCTTCAGCTACAAGCAAACCCAAGGGAAGCAGAATCGATAAGATCCATCCACCGGGAGACAGGCCTCAGGCTAAGGATTTGCCTGCTGCCTCCTGATGTGTGTGCTAAGAACGCTACAAGCCTAGTCTATTCTCTTTGTCAGTTCAGTATAGTTTTCCCAGAGTACAAATTCATAATTTATTATATTGTTTTATTCCTGATGTTATTTTTAATTTGAGAAATTGAAAACATCCAATCTCTCAGGCTAGAAAAGCATTTTACTTCTTTTCTCTTTAGATTATTTTGAGGCTTTTTTCCCTTGAGATAGAGTCTCACCTTATAATAAAAACTGGTCTTGAACTCTTGGTCCTCCTGCCTCTGTCTCCTTCATGTTGGGATTACAGGCATGTGTTACCACACCTGGAGTCTTCAGCAATCTGTGTATTCTGTGCATGTGTGTGTGTGTGTGTGTGTGTGTGTGTGTGTGTGTGTGTGTGTGTGAGAGAGAGAGAGAGAGAGAGAGAGAGAGAGAGAGAGAGAGAGGAGAGAGAGAGATATTGCATAGTATTCTTTTTAGGACTATCCTACACTTTGTTTTGCTGCTAATGGACATTCATGTAAAAGTATAAAAGCACAATCTGACCTCACCCATGTGTTCATTGATGAAAGTTAATACTTGCTATAATTTTTGACACTTGTTTCATTTGTACTGTGTACACAAAGAGGATAAATACAGGCTGGTAAGACAACTCAGTAGACTAAGGCACCCGTTGGTAAACCGAGCACCCTTAGTTTAATCCCAGAAATCCACATGGTAAAAGGGAAAAACTGACTTCTGAACATTGTCTTCTGAAGTTTACCCATATGTCATGCATGAAGTCTCTCTCTCTTAAGTAAACACAAATAAGATACAAAAGAGAAACATTACTGACAAAGTTGAATTTATTATTGAATAATAAATTATTATAATAATTATATTATTATTATTGAATTTTTTTCTTCAACTCATTTGTATACCTTTGTGAAGACAACGTATGATTTTGATGTGGTTTAAACTTACATAAATTATATATATATATATCTGTGTAATGATATGAATATATAATTATCTATCATTTTACTCCTTTTCTCTTTAGGATTATTTTGAGGCACCTTTTTTCCCTTGAGATAGAGTCTCACTTTATAGTAAAAACTGGCCTTGAACTCTTGGTCCTCTTGCCTCTGTCTCCTTCATGTTGGGATTACAGGCACGTGTTACCACGCCCGGAGTCTTCAGCAGTCTGTGCATTCTGTGCGTGCATGCGCGCACGTGTGTGTGTGTGTGTGTGTGTGTGTGTGTGTGAGAGAGAGAGAGAGAGAGAGAGAGAGAGAGAGAGAGAGAGAGAGATTCTTTATCATCATTGCATAGTATTCTTTTTAGGACTATCCTACACTTTGTTTTGCCACTGATGGACATTCATGTTTTTCCAATATTTCAACAAGATTCAGTGTTGAAAGTTGCAACACTTGCTACCTGTTTCTTAGGGCAAGTTTGCAAGGATACTTTTCTTCATACAAAAGCAATGGAAGTTAGCACATCATATAATATGTATTATGTTCCAGAGCAAGGATGGGCAGATGATAGGATGGCTAAGGGTGCAAAAGTACACTTATGCAACATGACAAAGCCTGAAATTTAGTGTACAGCAAGGGGGCTATCGCCAATGGAAACAGTCTAAGGAAGATACATACCATGCTCCTACAAGGTAACATTGACAAAGATGGGAATATTAATCTGCTTGATTGGAGTGATAATTTCATTATCTGTGCAGATTTTAACACATTGTGCTGCATACCTTAAACACATGCAATAAAGGAAAACCAAACTGTGGCAATACAGGAAAAGATGTGAGGAAATCACTTGGCTTTATAAATGCTATTTAAGTGTAGGTTAGACTGGGGAGTCTGTTCTCTGATCCCTTGAACAGGTGCCAGTTCAGTAGTAGTGGCAACTTCCTTTTTCTTCCACTACCCTTCTGAAGAGGAGAGAAAGGCTCCAATATGAAGGAAGACCTGCCTGAGGTCACCTGCTTATGCAAATTGTTAAGAATCAAAAAAGAGACAGATCTTAGTAGTAGGTGGCCAGGATGACTGGGTTGTGATCATTAGCTTTTGGTGGCCAACAATTTGTAAAAGTGGAAAAGAGTATTGCTATTCATCAGCCAACTACAGCTGTTATCATGCCTGTCTCTGTTGAGGATAAAGAGTGCAATAAAAGGCACTAAAGTGCTCCCTGCTTCATTGCCACTGTGATTCACAATAGCTGAGACGTATAATCTATCTGAATGCCCATCATGGGGAGTGGATGAAGAAAACATGATGGAATATTACTTCACTTTAAAAACAGGACGTCCTATCACCTATTATAGAACGTTATGCCAAGAGAATGAGCAGGAACAGGCAGCTCAATGCATAATCTCAAAGTCACGCTCAGATACAGTTCAACTGGTCAAAAACTATGTAATATTTCAATTACAGAGGAGGAATAGCTCTAAGAGATCTTGCCTGGTATGGTCATTATAGGAAATACAATATCATTGTATTTTGAAAATTGCAAAAAGTAGATTTTTAGAGTTCTTAACTCAATGAATGATGTGCATAAGGTAGCATCACTGACCATTCTACAATATAAACATACTTAAAAACATGTTGCATGAGAGATATATACAATTTCATTTGTCAGATAAAAGTACACTTAAATTAAGACACCAAGACAAATGGCATAATAATAATAGTTAATAATAATAATAATAATAATAATAATAATAATAATGCAAGACTCACATCGGCCTTGCTTTGGACTGCATGGATATCTGCTGGTTGTCTGATTCATCAAAGAATTACTTGGGGGGGCTAGAGGGATTGCACAGAGATCAGAGCACTTTCTGTGCAAGCATGAGAACCGTAGCTTGAGTTTTTAGCACTCCCCTAAATGCCATGTGGATGTGGCAGCACAGAGACAGAGACAAAGGATCCTTGAGACAAACTGACTCCTTACAATAGCCACATTGGAAAACCCCAGGCTGAACAAGACACCTTGCCTCAGTATATAAAGTAGAGAGTGACCAAGGAAGACACCAGCGGTTAGTCTTTCATCTCCATATGCATGTACACATGTGTGTCCATGCACAGATGCATGCACACACACCAAACACACACACACACACACACACACACACTTTTTAAGTTGTTTTTCTTATGTGTGTGTTCAATAGTGAGGATACTTTTTGTTGGATGCTAAGGAGATAAAAAAATCTTACTATTAAATTTCGAGAAATAAAACATACTTATTTCTTCATCATCTGGAGGATCAATGTGATCTTCATACACTTGATAGAAGGTTGTGATTCTGGTACCATCAGCATGATCCACGATCCGGGTACCATCCTTCTTCTCAACAATGATCACCTTGTCTTCCCGAGTTGTCATGACCTGAATGTGCAAAGACAGAACATGACCGTCTGGCCAGGTGGCTGAGCCCTGCTCCGCTCATCTCGGTCCTTTACTGAGTATGAAGGCGGCAGCATCGCAACCCAGGGTATTTCGATTTGCAAGGAAATGTTTTATCTTCCCTGACCTACTGCTTTCACCAATATTTAAGGCAAGATATTTCCTCTGGGTTATAGATGAAGAAATTTAGGGTGAGAGAAGCTAAGAACTGTATTCGGAGTCACTCAGAAAATGAAGCGCCAGGCACATTTGTGAATAAAAGGCATTAGGATTGGGGCGACTCAAGTCAGTCTGAGATAAACACCACAGGCCCTGTCCTTGGAAACCACTGAGCTGAGCTAAGCTGGCTGAATGTGCAGCTCTGTATACAGTCAACTCAATATAGTTATAAGCGAAGGTCTCTTCTGCTGTTTTTGCTGGCTGCCAGTTGCAGCCTCAAACCCCTTTGGTTCAAGTAGCGGGTCTTATTATATGTAGGAGAGGGGAAGAAGGTCTGAGAAAGTTATTCTTTTTGATACTGTGACCAAAATCCTAACAAGAAAGCAACATGAGGGAGCAGGCTTCTTTTGACTTCCATCTCAGCAGGCCTGGCAGTGGAATGTGAGGCTGGTGGCATGGAGCCCCAAGAGGCCTCAGGAGGCCTCAGCAGGCTGCAGCTGGCTGTAGCAGGCCACAGTTCATCGGGCTACTTTGATCCTGTTTCCTCTGGATAAGTCAGCTTGTGAGCCTAGCTCATGCTCTAGGGAAGGTCTTCCCCTCCTCAGTTAAACACTTCTGAAAACTTGATGACTTTTCTTTTTAAAATTTTTAAATTGTGTGTGTGTGTGTGTGTGTGTGTGTGTGTGTGTGTGTGTACCAGAGGGCACTTGAGTGTGTGTGCCTGTGGAGGCTCAAAGGCGACTTTCGGGGATCATCCTTGATTATTCTACCTCCTTACTTCCTGCTCTGGGGTAGCTCTGCTTACAGCTCAGCTTTGCCTTCCAGGGCTGGAAGTACAGGGTGCTGTCATTTCTGCCAGGCATTTTTATGTAGGATCTGGAGATCTGAACTCAGGTCCTTTTGCTTGGAAGGCAAAGGATTTAATCTCTGAGACCCATCCTGTTGTTGGTTATACTACTGTGCCCAGCCCAATTCTGTTATTTTTTATACCATTATTTTTAAGACACACATGATATATTTTGTACAGTTGTTCTTTAGTGCTGAATCTTAAGATAATATGAGCAAGGCTTGTCTCCCTAAATGTGGTTCAGGTTCTTCGAAAGCATAGATCTTGAATAAATTTTGAACATTCATTATAAAAGGACACAGGAAAGTGGGAAGAGACACATCATGGCTTGCTTGTAGGGGTAAGACATTCACACGAGTATTAAAAATAAAGGAGATATCTGATACAATTAATTACATCTATTTTAAGTAATATTAAAATAATTCATGATGTAGTCAAGTGTGCATACTTATAATTCTAGAACTCCAGAAGCTGAGGTATGGGGATCTCCAAGTTCAAAGCCTGGGCTACACAGCAAGACTCTGTCTTCACAGCTCCACTTCAGAAACTAGATTTTCGTTTTTATTCAGTTATTCAGTTGTAACTCTCCTCCTTACACCCACAATGTTTTTCCATTGGGTAGAGAAGTCTATCCATCTATTCCCTCACCCACTCCACTGTCTAACAAACATCTAAAATTTATGATTGCACAGACATTCTTCTCTAGGTTGCCTCAGGACTATTTAGACCCTTTTGCCATACCGTTCCATTGACAGGATCTGTGGCTTGGAAGGATAACAATGGAGTCAGGCCTCCTATTTTCTCTTGTCCCTTGGTACCAATCCGATTTCCTGCAGGTGTGGTTGTGAACCAAGTGCCTGTAGGAGGAGTCTCCACAGGCATTGGTGTTTGAACTATCTCCGTGAGAGGTTCATGGGCTTCGTTCTTATGTGCTGTAGAAGACTGATTTTTGTGACCTTTTCCTGTGGAAATAAAATCAGACATAGCAACACAGTTAGAGTAGTCATTTAAATGCAATTTTCATTAAGTTTTGAAACAGTTCAGACTACCTTGGACACTGCGGCACAGACAATCCTAGACAGTATTTATCAATGATATTTCTCAGTGGGAACAAAGAGATTTGGAATTGAACCTTAGTGTACTTGCCATAGCCTTCCCCAAGCATATGCACGTGAACGCAAATCATTGTCTGTGGCTCGGAAGTCATCTGTAAATTTCTATACTGTTTGGAGTCTTTCCATTCTTCCTTGAGTCTTAGGTTTGGGGATCTGTATCGTACTTTTTTAATGCTTATGTTTTCCTGGCATATCTGTAAGTTTTTAAGACTTCATCTCCACACTCATTGAGGTCTACCCTTCCCTGGTTTTGGACTCTTCATTTCCCTTACTCTGCTATTTTGTCTGTTACATAGAGGAGGCAGCTCTCTTCAATCCAGAATCTGGGGAAACTCATTCCCAAGCATGTTCTTGGCTTCTCCTGAGTGGAAAGGATTTTGTACATTGACTAAGCATCTGATGAAGCTGTCTGCTCTGGAGCTTCTCAGTGAAAGTGGGAAGCGTGAACGGAAGTCTTCATGGGATTCTGAGACAAGTCTCTCAATCCTTCCATTAGAGTAGAATTTTTTTTCAAAGCTTCTAAAAGTATGGCTAAAGAAGAGTTGCCAGAATTATCAGGCCTCAAGGTGAGATAAGTCCAGACTTAGAAACACCTTGCAAGCAAAGACAGCAAAGCATTGGTGACCCCAAGAAGATTCTCTGGATTCAGAACATAAAATGTGCACCAGGGCACAAATCTCAACCTAAATCACCGGGACTCAATGAACGGGGAAAAGTGAAGAAGAAAAAGGTACATCAAGCTAAGTCTCGATTTAAAGTTTATATGCCTGTCTAGATCATCATCAAAGAGTAAAACTGGTGTTACTTTCAGAACAGGAAGAGATCCTGTAAAAATGGTAGCAAATACTTTATCATGTTTCCTTCCACTTCCTCCCTTTTCCTCTTTCTTTTTTCTCTTTTTCTGCCTCTTTCTTCTCTTCTTATTTCCATGCCAGTAAAGGTGGAGAGGTCTTTCCAGTTTGGGGATGTAAGAAGGAGAATGGCTTGAAGAAACAGTAGGTTCTGTTCAGCAACTAGTTGCACTTTATTAGTCAGGGGATAAGTTTCAATCATATTGTGGTTGAGAGAAGAGAGGAGAGGTAGGCACTAACCAGTGTTAAATGCATCTTAGCTGCATATTAAGGACTTCTTTTCTACACAAAAAGTTTAAGAATGACAGAGACTGGATCAGATGAGTAGGTGTTGAGTGTATTTTGTATGAGTGTGAAGAGTTGGCAGTAAATAAAGGAAGAGGAATAGTCAGGGCATTGCAGAGAAGTGGACTTTAGAAATAGCAGTGGACATAAATAAATACAATGTTGCTGTCAGTGTATATTAAAGAATAAATTGGGCATGACAGGATGAGGATGGGCATGAGAATGCAAATAAAGGATTGCATGCAGATTCACTTCCCATGACTAAACACATGATTTAATAAGATCATGAAAACTGGTTAAGCCTCAGACAAAAGAGGAAAGGGATAGGTATGGTTGATATTTTCTTTTCAGCAACCTTCCCAAATACACACCTGGAATTCTGTTGAAAATAGCTAAAACCAGAAAATATCTTTTCATTGAAAGTATCTATGAGGCAATTATTGTGCATAAAGTCAATACAGGTCAAGACCCGGCCCGAGTAAAAGTGAGAAATGTAGGGACTAAAACTATTACTGAAGCAGGTTTTTGCTTTGTGAGTCTTTTCAAACTTCTGTGTTCCTGTGTCATTGTTGGAGACTTCAGGAAGGAGCAAAAGTCAAAACTCATTCATGCTGGAACATGGCGTTTAATACAAAATGCTCCAAAATTTGAGACTTCATAGGGACATACTCTCACACTAAGGATGAATTGTTTGCAGAAATGCAAATGTGTCTTTCCCTGCTGTACCCTAGAATAGACAGGAAAGAAAACATTTTATGTTCTAACTTAGTGCTCCGCAGATAAGACAAAAGAGGTCTAGGTGTGCACTACAAATAGATGCTTACACATATTTTTATGAGAAAAATTAGCAGTGCTTAGGTTCATCCCGAGAAATCCCTTAGATTAGAAACTCAGCATTGAGTTTATTATGTGATCCCTATCATTTTATTTGTTACTTTTGGAAACTTAAATCCTTCATATCAGCCCAAAGAAGCCAGAGATAGAGCAGAAATGAACAATGATTACCCGACAGCCAGAAAGCAGCAAAGCACAGGCACTTCAGAAGAATCAGAAAAAAACAACAGAATATAGAAATAGACACACAGCATTTAAGATATCGGAATTAGGAGATACAAAATATAATTATATTATAATTGCAAATCTACATTTTGGGATTCCAGAAGTAAATAGGAGTTAGAAGATATGAGGAAAAAGAAGGTAGATTAGAAAATAAAACAAAAAGAAAATGCAATATCTAAAAACTTAGATTTTTTTCTTAAAAATTAGCATAAATGGTTAACAGAAGATGAATATAGTTACAAAAGGGAAACTGAAGGTGATTTGGAGTGATTATTCAGAATGAAGTTGAGAGCCAAAAAATCTTACCCCAACCAAAATAGTACAAATAAACAAAATCCTCAAAGAAGAAAACAACAAACAAGATTCCCCCCTCTCCGACAAAAAAAACAATGAAAGGTTAAAAGTTCTCTAACACATTAAGTTCTCTAACTTGCATTAAGAAGAAGAGAAAGAAATAGGATTTGAAGAACAATAGATAGTGGAACTGTAATCCTCCAAGTAAATAGATATCCAAGTAAAAAAAACACATAACAAAATGATGAACAGTTAAATTACTGTTTAGAATGTTCTAAAATTGTATTTAAAATTATCAAAATATTTGAAGAGAAATCTGACAGAACCATTTCAAAAACAAACTTTTTTAACATATCGTGATATTAGAATTATAGGTACACGTAGTGAAGAAACTACACTGCCATTTTAGTGACTGTAAACATTCTTCTGCTAAAGAAATTTGTAGAGTACATTGTAAAATATGTAAGAATATAAATCAAATGATGAAAAATTTTCTTTTTCTATGTGTATATATGGAAAGTGTGCACATGTGTGTGTCTTTGTTTATATATGGGTTGACACATGAGTGTGTGGGTGGGTGCTAAGTGTGCATGTATGTGTATACACATGGAGGCCCCAGGTTGATATCAGAAATCTCCCTCAATTGCTCTTCTACCTTATTCTTTTGAGGCTGGATCTTTAAACCCAGATCTTGCCTATAGCATTGTTCCAGATAGTAGCTTGCTTCTGGAGTTTTCCAGGCTCTGCTTTCCAGGGCAGAAAAGTATTGACAGATTGCCACACCCATCAGTTTTACATAGGCTCTGAGGATCCATACTCTGGTTCTTTTGCTTGTATGGCAAGTACTTTAACAATGGAGCCGATTCCCCAAGCTGAGGGTTGGAAATTTTGAACTTGTAGTCTGTTTTGTAGTCTGGAAAGTAATACTTTTTGTATTTCCAAAGAGCTAAAAGAACATTAAAATATTTTATAATACATGAAAATTATATTAAATTCAAATTTTAGGGTTTATAAATAGTTTTGCTGGATCACAACAGATCCAAGGCTTATTGAATTATGAATTCTCCAAGGCTACTTTTATGCTCCAAAGGAAGAATTAAATAGTGTAACAGAGAACACATGCTGCAAAGTCTGTAATATTTACTATTTTCCCTTCACAGAAAAGGTTGCTGATCTCAGGTATAGATCTGGATAACACAACTAACAAGTTTCATCCAATAAATATGAAGTAATCCTGAATCAAATTACTACAAGATATATGTTCTTTTCCAGCACAGTCTTAAAAAATTATGAAAGGTAAGGTTATAAATCATAGTTCAACAACTAGTTAAAAATCTGTGATATCAAGCTAGAAACAGTATGCAGAGATTTAGAAAGAAAAGTAGTGAGAGAGATTTCAATAATACAGCTGTTTTCAAAGAAAAAGCTACAATTGAATAATTGTTTAAAATGGATAATGTTTAAAATGAAAAAAATGAAAATATTTTCTTTCCTGTGAAAATTCACACAATGATTGCAAGCTTAATAGACATCTTTCAATATTTAACCTCACTAATAATTAAATAAACAGTAGCAAGATGCATAATTAGTTGTAAAATTGAATAATATGCAGAGAGTAATATTTGGCAAGATTGGATATGAGGAAGTTGACTTTTAATACCACATTTGTGGGAAGCATAAAAATAAAATGATTTCAACACAGCCATTGCTTATTTCTATCATTGCAGACAGTATTGATTGCTTACTCAATAGTTATCTTCCTGTTTCCCTTGCAAGTAAGCCAGAGAAAGAGACCAAAAAATAGGATTTTTTTTTTCAGCAGCCTCGGTCCCCAGGTAGGCTCAGTGAATGGGCTGCACAGGGAGATCTGCTGAAGGAGGTGGGAAAATCTGCTACTCTCTATTAACAAGATACACTTGAAGACAACAGTGTGTGTATGTGTGTGTATGTGTGTGTGTACCAGAGGGCACTTGAGCGTGTGTACCTGTGGAGGTCCAAGGGTGACGTCAGGACATCAGGACTCATGGATTGCTCTACCTCCTTATTGTTGCTCTTGAGTTTCCCAGGCCCTGTTCTCCAAGGCCTGAATCGCAGGCTACCACTACATCCACCCAGCATTCTTGTGGGGGATCTGGGGATCTTTGCTTACAAGAAAAAGGCTTTAACTTCTGGGCCCTTGAAGACAACAGTTGAATTCACCGTCTTTTCTGTATTTTTTTGCAAGTTGTACATGAAGAACTCATGCATGATTGATCTGCTTCTCTCAGCTTGAAAACAGAGGCAGCAGCATGTCAGAGAGGCCTGCTTAGAACCTTAACACCATTGCTGATCTGTTCAGACAATCTTAATACAGAAGCCCAGGTAGGACAGATATTATTTAGGAGTTCATAATGTTATGGGAAATCGTTACTTATTACTAAGAGGAGAATGCACTTCATGTAAGAGTGTGTCGTTTAGTGTTAACAACAAAGATTTATATATTCACATGACTTATATGTAAACTATAACATTTTATATAAAATATAAATGATAATGATCACTCAGCAAGCATTGGAAAAGTGTTAGCTCTGGTGTAGCCTTCAGAGATTACCTTTTTTTGTGATGGTAATCTCAGATGGTGCTGTTTCTGATTTTGGTTGAGAAGCTGAGTCTACTAGGTCTCCATTATGAGGGCTTGGTGATGTTTCAGGAGACATGTAAATAGGACCTGAATCAGGACTGCTGCTCACAGCACCATCTGCAAAGAGAATCTGAGGGGAAAAAAAGTTATCGACATTCTCTGAGATAAGAAAGAGGCTGGTGGATCAGCAGCTCAATGTCAAACATTCTGGGGTTCAAATAATTTCAAAAGGAAAGATTAATAGTAGACCTTGAGATCAGCATCATTAGAGGATAGTTGTGGAGTCAGAGATAGCACAAAATTATGACTTCACATTTTTCCACTCATCTTCTGTTTCTTTTAATTTCACACCTTTCGTTAGAATAGTGTATTTTCTCATTCTTCACCATTATTCCCTCTATTTGGAAAATTATATATTCCCAAGATTTTCCAAATAATTACACTTAAAACTTTATTATGGATTTAATGTTTATTTACTCTCTATCAACTATGTCCCTATTTATTTACCTATCATCTATCTATTGTCTCCCATCACTCACCTATCATCTTCTATCCATTTATCCACCTATATCATTTATGTGTCATGTATCATTTGTCATCTATTTATCTATCATCTATTATTTTCTATCATCTATTTATTATCCGTCATCCATCTGTCTCTATATAAATCTATCATTTACTATCTATCTATCTATCTATCTATCTATCTATCTATCCATCTGTCTTACTGGCTACTGTCTATCTATCTGTCATCCTTCATGGACATGGCAAGAAAGTAAACTACCTGTGTGATTCTTTCATATTCTTAGTCTTATTCTTCTTGGTTTTCTTTAGGAAGCTTTTGAGGTTACCACTCTGTGCTTCTTAAATGGCATGGTGACATGCTTTATGATCTTTTAAAGATAAATCAGTCAGTCCATGTTGGCATTTGACTGCCCTGTTGAATTTGAAGTATTTTTCAAATACTAGAAAAATTTCTTATATTTTGATTACTTTCCTCTTTCATTCTCACTGTTTTCTTCTGGAAATTCTAGAATGTCTTTTGACTTCTCTCTCTCTCTCTCTCTCTCTCTCTCTCTCTCTCTCTCTCTTGTCTGTCTCTCATGCTTCAGTCTTCCCACCACCTGGATATTTTTAGTTTTTAAGAACCCTGGACAATTTTCATATAGCAGCTTTAAAAATTGTCTTTTTATGATCCACTTCTCAATTCTCTGTCTATATTGCTTTTATTGATTTGAAAATCTATTGTTCCAGTATTCACTCTTATTTTAGGTGATTTTAAAAAATATTGAATTTTTGTATTTTACTAGGATTTCCTTTCAAGACTGATAATCCTCAGATGCACAATTTTTTTCTCATTGGGAACTCTTTCTGCTTCTTGGTGGTATAGAGTTGGCTTACAGGGGCCTTTTCCTTGTGGTCAATGGTGATGGTAGACAGGATCGTAGCTTTTGAATTTTATGGTTTTTGGCTTCTTCTTCCTTGTAGTGAGTTATCTACAGGGTACACTGATTTTCTAAGTCCAAGGGTTAAAAAGAAATATTTCGACTTTCACATTAACTTTTAAAGTTTTTTATCTTATACATGTTTTAAGCTTTGGACTTTCTTCTCCTCAGTCTGAACACATCTTTTTGCTTTTTTGCAAGGTATTTTCAATTACTTTGCTCTACTGATGATATATTTTGGTGTTTTCTAAGTATTGGTATAATTTTCAAACAAGTATATTTTCTTCTATTATTTTAAGGTAGCTTGAGAGGAAAAGGAAACATTATATTTGCTCTATAATCTTAGGTCATTATATAAACGATAAACATATTTATATCTTGGTGATACTTTTCTCTAAATATATTTGTATCCTGGTGATTTTTTTCTAAGTATACTACTGTTCATTTGTCATTTAAGGTGTCATTCTATTTAATTTGTCCTGCCTTCCCACTGTATCACTGTTCCTTACGCATGGTTCAGTTCTTTTACTCTGTAAAAGGAAAAGAGTGCTTTAGTGCCATATTCTTTACCTGTGTGGATCCATCTAACATATACTTGACAACAGTGCCCTGGCTGGTGATGACTCTTGATGCCTCTTGCTCCACGGGAGGCATCACTGTTTTATAAAAATCATAATGCTTCAGCCTCTGGGGATAGCTCTGTCGGATAAAGATGTCCCAGATTGGTTCTTCATCCGCATGATGCCCTTAGCAAGCAAAAGAGAATAAAGCCACATTATGAAGTGGTGGGCTGCAGGGTTGGGATTTTTATATTCCTTATTTTCATTCTGTTGTTTTATGTAAATTACAGGAGCATTTCCATGCCATAATTGATAGCCCAGAAAACTGACTCTTTTCTGACTTTTTAACACTCAAATGTAGAAGGCCAGTACATGTCAAGGCAAAATTATAAAGGAAGAGTTTTCAACACCTCAGAAGTCTCATCTTTTTTTTTTTTCTGCTGATGCTCTGCTTTCTGAACACACTCTTTTTCCATGGTACACAATGCCATGATATCACCTGGTTACTCTGATTATCAGGACGTCCCCCTCTTGAATTCTTTTTAAGTTACCCATCATCTTTTATCATCAACATCATCTCTTTATCTCTAAACACAGTCAGGGCCTTCTCAGTGTTCTGCAGTTAACTGGTATTCAAGAAGAAAAGTTTCTCATTCACTTCTTTCAGAACTTTTCAATTTGATGAAATCTCATTTTTCACTTCTTGCTATTATTTCTTGAGATACTGCTAAGGAAACAACACAATGAACAGAGAGCTTATGGCACAGGAGGATATCTCTACTGTTGTTTATCCAATAAAGCATTAATCTCCAGTTTTACAGAAATAACTAAGGGCAAATAATTTAATCAACAGATGGGTAAATGAACTAAATAGATTTTTTTTCAAATGAAGAAGTACAAATTGCCAATAAATACATGAAAAAATGTTCAACACTTTAGCCATCAGGGAAATCCAAATTACACCAAGCTTTCATGTTGCCCTAACCAGATGGCTATCATGGAGAAGATGATAAACAACAAATGTTGGTGAGGATGCAAAAGGAAGACAAACCCTTACACACTGCTGGTGGGAAGACAGTAGAGTCACTATTGCAGTCAGATGGAAGATCTTTAAGAAATTTTCAATAGAACTACCATATGCTCTAATCATTTCACTCCTGCATAGATACCCAAAAGACTCTAAGTCAGCATATAGAACACTTTATGTTAATTGCACTTCGTTTATTGCAGCACTATCTAGAGCAGTTAAGTTACAAGCTCAGCCTAGATACCCACTTAATGGTTGCATCAATAAAGAATATGTGGTTAATATACTCAATGGAGCATTATTTAGCCATCAGGAGGAATGGAATTATGCTATTTTTCAGATACATGGGTGGGATTAGAGATCATCCTGCAACAATGAATACAGAATTTAGGGAATTAAAAACCATAAGAGTCAATGAGAAGTGGAAAGAGAAGGGAGGATGGAAAAGGGACAGATTCTGGCATATAGCACTGATACAATTTTTGCTACTACCTAATCTCCTTTTAGTTTATAATGTGTCTTTTTTGGAGCACAATAACTTCAGCCAAAGGAATTGATATGTATTCATGGCTTTTTAAGGATTACATGAAGCAGGTGAGAAGATACTTTGTAATGAAAGGTCTTCATAGTGTCCTTCAAATCACAGAGGTCATAATAATCACATAAAATCTTTTTTTATTTTCATATATGTGTGTATGGGACATATGTATATATGGATGCATGTTTGCATATCAGTAAACTGACAGAAATTGGTACTGATAAGTAAAATGTTGACATGAATATTACTAATAAATATGGCTATGTGGCGTTTGTGCATTTTGAACTATGTTTGAAGAATATAAAAGTTTTTCAAGATTTTGAGACTATGGATTCTAAAAACCATTGAATCATGTTTAGTAGGCCATTTGGAAAATATAAATGATGAGAAAGCTCTGCAATTGTTTGGTCCCAGATTATGATGAGGAGAACAAAGACTTTATTTAGTGAAGCTGAATTTAAAGATGTGATGGTTCTGTGATGTAGAGGAGAGCTATGTTGACAGCCTTGAAGTTCTGTATAAGGAAAGGGCAGGCAGAAGATCAGCTGTGGCTATTGGAGAAAGTAAATCATTGAAGAAAAAAATCTACTGCTTTGCACTTGAACAGCAGGAGAGATGAATATATCACTCCATGGAGATTATGTATTGTGAGAAAATACAGATTCTTTCAGGGGAATAAAGCCTAAGCTGAAACAATTATTTGCCTTTCAGAAATGTTGGCTGCCTATAAAAGGGCTTTTCTAGAATCAACTCATAGTTGATATATCTGTGGCTCAGGTGAGTGAGGCTGCATCTTTACCTTGCTGCAGAACTTGACATCATTGTCTGGATGGTGCTAATTTTGATGTATGGATGAAGGGTTCATGGAGAGTGGCTGAGGCTAGTCACCAAGTGGCAGGTTTGGAGTGCCTGCTAAAGAAGGTGATGGTTGCCATTACAGTGGAGAAACAAGAATATTGAGATTGAAAAACCATTGCTGAGGATAACTGCAAGTGCAGCTTCTACCTGGCCCAGAGAGAATCTGATTGTGCAACTTTGAACTGTAAAGAGGGACTTTGATTACCCAGAATCTTTGAGCTACCCTGACTATATAATGAGAAACAAAAGATGAGCATTGAACTACAGGGTGTACTATTACTTTGAAAGACTTTAGTTTTATTTTGATATTTTCCTTACTCTGTCATAATGATTCTATTTTAATGTTTGTTCTGTGCTGAACTATTTAACTTGTTTTGCATTGACAGGATCTTACAGTCAAAACATTTTGGACTTTTTTCTTTTAAAAGAGGCTTTGAACTTTTAAAATGCTAGAATTAAACTTCTAATGACTGGACATTGTAAAATTGGATTTTTGAGTCTCTGTGCCAGGTAAGAACCATGAGGAGGCAGGGGAGGGGTCCACCTACCTGCCCCAGTCTCCTCTCCCTAGACTGACCCCTGTGCCAAGTAAGAGTAGTGTGAAGCCAAGGGAGGGTCTGCCCACCTACCCTGCTCCCCCCTCCCATGCCAAGATGGACCTTCGCACCAGCCATATCACACAACCAGAAGATTCCATCCAAATCTGAGATGCTTTCCCAACAATAGTCAAAGACAGACAATCTCATCTGACTCAGGAGAGCCAAAAACAACTATCAAAAAAAGCAGTCACAGACTTAAGATGCTCAAGTCACATCATAAAATCACAAAATATTAAGTATCAGGAAAACATAACTTCTACAAAAAATACCAATCCCCAACTATGATAGATTCCAATCAGAATAACCTCATGGATGCCAGTCAGGAAAGCAACATTCAGGATAATGTCTTCCAAAGAAATATTATTGACATGATCAACAAGCTTTGAGAAGAACTACAAAGGAACTTGACCAATAACAAAAAGGACAGGAAGAACTCAGAAAGAAAATGAGTAAGTGTATGATCTTACATGAACAAGAAGATAATAAAAATTATCTGATATGAAAAAGAAAATAGAGAAAACAAGAGCAAGTTTTAAAAAAGTGAAATAATTCCAAACTGGAATTTAACTGAAATTCAAAGCTAAGCTGACTGAAATTGAAAACCCAGCAGAGAGTATCACACAGAGTGGATGAAGAAGTAGATCGAACATCAGATCTAGAAGATAAGCTGAAAGAATAGGATTGTTCAATTAGAGAAGCTGAAAAGACCAAAAAAAAAAAAAAAAAAAGGAATATCCAAGAACTATGGGATACCATGAAGAATCAAACCTATGCATTCATGGATAAAACATGAAACCCAAGAAAACACTCCAGCTCAGAATTTCCCACACTTAAGGAAAGAGAGCTCCATTAAAGTACAAGATACATGTTGCATACCATCTAGATAAATAGGAGTACAGCAAGGTGAAAAATAGTAACAACATCTCAGATACAGGACAAAGAGAACATTCTGAAAGCTTCAAGGGAGGAAAACCAAGTCACATTTAAAGGTTAGCCTATTAGAATAGCAGCTGACTTTTCATTGGAAACAGTAAAAGCCAGAAGATTACAAATGCCAACCCTAGCTGCTATATCCAGTCAAACTATCAGTCATGCTTGAAGGTGAAAGAAAAATGTTTCCTGATAAAAATAAAGCCCTTGTTATCTACCAAACCAAGCCTGCAGAAGATACTAGAAAAAATTCTCAAGACAGACAAAATTGATCAATACACTCAACAGGATAAAAGGAAAAAATAATGTCAATACAACTACCAGGCATAGAACGGCTCACACAAAAAACAATATACCCCCAAAAATGGCAGGAATCAACAAAAATTTCTCAATTATAACTTGAAACATCAATGGGATGAACTCCCTAATCAAGAGACATAAGCTAACAGCATGGATTAAATGCCACAACCCATCGATGTGTTGCCTCCAAGAAACACACCTGATTCTCAAAGGTAGGCACAATCTCAGGGTCACAGATGATCAATGGTCCAAGTAAACACAGTTAGGAAACAAGCAGGAGTAGCCATTCTAATATCCAACAAAATAGACTTCAAACTAAAACAAATCAGAAGGGGTACAGAAGGACACTACATACTCATCAAAGGAACAATGTGTGTGGAAGAGTTCAAAATTCTGAACATACATACTTTAAAAAAGGCTCAATCGCATTCGCCAAATAAACGCTATAGTGTATGAAATGACAAATCAACACAAACATGGTAACAGTAGGGAAAAGAAGATATCAAATTATCCCTATTCACAGAAGACATAATTTTATATTTCAAGGACCTCGAAGATTCTGCCAGGAAACTTCTGAACTAATAAATAAGTACAGGAGAGTGGAAGGATATGAAATTAATGCTCAAATATTAGTGGCTTTCCTGTATACCAAGGACAGACAAAGCAAGAAAGATCTGAGAGAAATGATACCATTTACCATTGATCCTAAAAAAATGAAATACCTTGGAATAAACCTAACCAAGGATGTGAAAGAGCTATACAATGAAAACTTTAAAACTGTAAAAAAAGAGATTACAGAAGATACCAGAAGATAGAAAGACCTCCATGGTCCTGGATTGGCAAAATTAACATTGTGAAAATGACCATTTACCAAAAGCAGTATAAAGATTCAACGAAATACTAATCAAAACTTCAATACAATTCTTCACAAAATTGGTAAATATAATCTTACATTTCACATGGAAGCATAAAAGACTCAGGATGCAAAAAAAAAAAAAAAAACAAAAAAAACCAAACCCTGAATAATAAAACCTTTGTTGGAGGTATAATGATACCTTAAACTATACTATAAAGCCATAGTAATAAAAACAGCATGGTACTGGCTCCAAAAAAGAAATATAGACCAATGATAGGAATTGAAGACTGAAATATAATCATACTTTCCTACAGATCTTTGACTTAGGTGCCAAAAAAACTGGAAAAAGGACAGCACCTTCAACAAATGGTGCTGACAAAACTGGATCTCTATATGTAGAAAATGAAACTGGACCTTTATTTGTCTCCTGGCATGAAAATCAATCCAAATGGAAGAAAGATCCCAATGTTAGACCAGAGACTATAAAATTCAAGGAAGAAAAAATAGGAAATACCCACAAATTCACTGGCCTTAGCATTTCCTTAATAGGACCCCAAAGGTACACATAAGTGGTACAATATGAAATTTAAAAGCTTTTGCTCAGCAAAAGAGACTCTTAATTGAGCAAAAAGGCAACATACAGAATGGGTTCTTCACTAACCACACATCCGATAGAGGACCAATATCCAAAGTACTAAAAGAACTTGAAAAATTAAATACCAAGGAAGTAAGCAATCCCATTTACAATAGGATATGTAATGGAAAAGAAACTCCTCACAAGACACATTTAAAATGGCTAAAAAATATATTTTAAGAAATGTTATACCTCTCTAGTCATTAGGGAAATGCAAATTAAAACCACCTTGAGATATCATCTCACTCTGGTCAGACATGACAGCACATATTTGCATGGATGTGGGGAGAAAGGGACTCTCACACATTGCTGCTGGGATTTTAAACTCATACAACCCTTTTGGATATCAATTTGGTTCCTTAAAAAGTTAAAAAGTTGTAACACTCCTGGGAATATTCCCAAGGAACATTATATCCTACAACAGAGTCTCATGTACAACTATATTCATAGCAGCTGTTTTCACAATAGCAAAGAAATGGAACCAATCAAAATATCCAACAGTTGACACATGGTTATGAAAATACAGTACATATGTGCAATGGAATATTATTCAGCTAGTCAGGAAAGATGAACTAATTAAATTTGCCAGTAAATGGATTTAACTGGAAGAAATCATACTGAGTAAAATAGCCTAGACACAGAGAGACAGACACCTTATGTTCTCCCTTATAAGTGGACTCTAGCATGAAACCTTCAGTTCTATACAATCAAACAGAAAACAAAACTCTTAGGAACACAAGCCAGAGGGGTGGAAAAAGACCACAGAACATCAGAAGCAAATAAACAGGAATAAACACTTAAAAATGTTTGTATGTAAGAAAAGTCTTAAAGGGGAGAGAAGAACAGGAATATAACATAGTAGGGATTAACCTTCAGTAACCAACCACCTGCTTACTAGCCCTACCCACTCCTGTCATTGAGGGTGACAGGGAACTCATGCCTAACAATGTAAATCAGTCTAGAAAACAACAGTGGACAGAGAGAAAACTGACACTAGACAGGTTCGGATGACTGGACACTAACCACAAACACATGATAGTAAACATCCATCTAAACATTCTTCATTTTATCTTTAGATAAGAAACAATCTCAAAACCCAAATAAGATGCAGTTTAGTACAATGGAAGAGCAGTGAGATAGACTTCAGAGTGCAAAATACTGGTGACCCTAAAATGCTCATCTAGAATCAGGCCAACCAAATCTCTTCTTATCCTAAGGCTCAGAGAATCTTGCACAAGAGCGGTCAGTAACACTCAAAGACCCTAAAGGTGGGAAGATCCTCTGCTGGCCAAGACATTCCACTCAAGATAGGGCTGCTGCAGCCAGGAATTCACTGCAATGAGATTTATCCTCACCAGACCTGCACAATGGCTGACATATCATTTCTTATAGACCAGTGAGAAACTCAGGAGAAATAATTACATGTAATGGGAGCTTTAGGAGCTAGGGCTAGATAGGTGAAGGGGAGTACCCCTGTCAGTGGGTCTACCCAAGGAAGGGCCACTTAATCTGCCACAGAGACCTGAGCCCCTACTAGAACATATAACTCAAAGGGAACCCTGGGGCCCACCCGAGCAGACAGGTAGGAGGGTAGGATGTAGAGTGATGGATTAGTAAAGGAAGGTGAGGATGGGAGAAGAAAAGGGAAGGGAGGCAGGGACAACCACTCATTCTGCTTATAAAATTAGAAAAAATGGATTATAAGAACTTAAAATTTTGAATGTCGAGAAAATTTAAAGTTGAATTGGAATGTATTGTATGTCATTAGATGAATGTAACACTTGTGGGGGAGAGATTGAAAAGTGACAGTTCACAGTGATGTGTCTTTGTGTCAGGTTGACAAGAGGTAGAAGGTCATGGAGACAGGTGTCGACCTGACACCTGAAGGATAAGACTCTGGGCAGAGTTGTGAAGAGTTACTACTTGTTGAATTTAATTCAACAGTAGGCACTGAGTGAGCCTACAGGAGATTTTATGACTGATGGGGAGGGTGCACCCCATGGGGGGTGGGAACATCCCTGAGCAGGTAGATAAGATGGAGGGAACTGGTTAAGTAAGTTGGCATTCCTTGACATACTTGGGCAGACATTCTGTCTGGCAAGGGAAGTTGACCTCTTATTCATCAGCCTTTTGGCTCTGGTATGGACAAGTCCCTCTGTGTTTGGTATTGGTGTGGACTCTCCTGACAAGGTGGATTAAGGACTGTGGCCAAACAATCATCCAAAATAAAATCCCTCGTTTCTTTCTATAACACCTTTTGGGATGAATTTACCAGCAACATGCAACTTGAAAAAGAATACCTAATAAAAAGCAAGATCAAGTACAATAGTATATTGTTTTTTTGCTGCTGGTAAATAAACAGCCATTGAATTATTTTAAACAACTTGTTTCTTTGATTGTAATAGAAAAAGTCAAGACCCATGTATCCCATCTAACATCTATCAAATGAGGAAGCACGGCACAAAGCCAGTGACCCACGAGAGTCAAATACTTAGTATGTTCCAGGACCAGATGTGGAAGTCAAGCTCAAATTTATTGCCTTTTTTGTTACAGCACTCACCTTTACTGAAAAAGGAGTTCTCCATTTAGATCAAATCAAATTTGATCCCCCCCCCCCATACTTTTACCAGGTTAACTAAAAAGTCTTCATTCATCTGTACGAGTAAGATGTTTTGTTTATAAACAACAAAAATAAAGCTATATAAAGATACAGACTTATGTATGAGAATAGAAACTTTTGCTCACTTTATGAGAATTCATCTCAGTTTTGTGCTTAATGTTATTTGCTTTGTTCCACCTGCCAAGTACTATACCTGCAGCCCTTAATAAAAGCAAGAAAACAGGACCTCATAATTCTTTAAGATCATGCCTTTATTCTCAGTAGATCCAGAATGACACTCTAATTCGGCCTCTTGGGAGTTGCTTGACCTTGGACAAGATACTGCTCCTCTTAGAACTTCAATTTTTATATTTTATAAAATGGAGATTTTAGTTCCTATCTCATAACAGTTATGTTTTAAAATGTATGTTATGAATATACACAATGCCTTGTCAAGAAGAGTACTTGAAAAATGGCCATGATTGTTATACTGATTGCCTGTTACTAGCAAGAATTATTTTAACTGGTAGGGAAATACACAGTTTGTGTGGTGATCTGTTTTCTAGATGGGTCTTTGCCCTAAGTCTCTCTGCTTACTGCAGTTAACACTCACCTACAGGTTCTTGTCCAATGAAGGTCAGCAGGAGCCCATTGGGGCAAGACACATTTAGGCTTTGGTAAGTGGGCCCTACTGGAACCTCTTGTACCACAATTTCTGGTTCTACTTCTTCCTGTAAGTAATTGTGAACGTGAATAATTGCTTGCCATTTTCTAAGTGAGCCATCATTTATTTCGACTAATATAACTGTGGACAAGTCAATAAATTCAGCAATAGAGTCCCAGAAGCTACAATGGTCTTCGGCTTTGTGAAATTTGTATGCTACGGGCTGAGTGACACATACATAAATGAGATGGGCGATGCAAAGTATTAGAAGCAATATTTACTCACTGAAGGAAGGTGTTATAATTAGTAGAGACAATGGTGAAAAGATTCACAGAGGACTTGGGGCTGAATCAGGCCCCAAATGGTACCTCTATTAGGATATAAAGGCAGGAATGTGGGCAACACTATGGTCTGAATGTTGGGTCCTCTCAGACTCAGATGCTGGAACCAACACTCAGATTGTTCGGACCTTTGAGGGAAATAATTACACCACAAAGACTCCTTTTTACGATGGTTATGTTTGTCTTTATTAAAAAAATGTTGCATAGGAAGGGTTTACTATTCCTATAGAAGGATAGCACCTTGAAACAGACCCTCACCATACATGGAATCTTCCAACACCCGGATCTTGGACATCCCACTTTCTAGAACTTGAACAATAAATTTCTGTTGTTTATCACCCATTCTGTCCAAGCTTAAGTATCATGAGGGATACCAGTTCTTGCGTGTGTGTGTGTGTGTGTGTGTGTGTGTGTGTGTGTGTGTATGTGTTAAAGAAGTGTGATAGTGAAGGTGGGTTATTCTTTGACCAGGAGCAAACTGTCTTTACTTTTCCTGAGTTCTTAACCCATAAATAAATTTGAGTCCAAATCTAAAAGATGAAACAGTTTTCATTACGGGTATTTCCTTCAGGTATTGCTTAATCAAGAGAAAAAAGGTTGTCAATTTGAACAGATTTTTTTCAGATGTGGTGTTTAAAAAACATACAATATGAATGTTTAATTGTCTTGATTTTCCCTTTTTTATCTTCATAGAGGAAAAGGATCCTTATTTGGATACGATACTTAATAGAAACTAAGGAAAAATTAGAAACTATAGGAACTTAAATGAGCAAAAGCAAAAGGTCACAGGGAGAAAGGGAGAAAAGGAGAAAAAGATGAACCTAGTTGTTCTGAACATAGGGTAATTTTCCTCAGAGAATTTGTGTATGATTGTGACTGGACATTTGGTTTTTGTAGAGAATCTTTTTCAATCCAATTGAAATAGTGAGGAACATTGGCATCCCTTCAGATGAAAATGTGTGTGCTGTGATAACGTCATGCTTTTTTTTTTTTTTTTAAAGTAACATTGTGGCAGAACAGACTTTAGAAAACTCAGCAAGAATCAGTTACCTTTTTCTCTTCTTCTTTTGGGTGCTCCTCTTCTTTAAGGGATTCTTTGGGTTTTTCCTTGCCTTTGGTTTTCCCCTTTCCTTTACCTTGTGGAACAGTCACTATAACAGGAACCACTGTTGCAGTAAGTGCTGAAGGTATATTAAGTATCGTATCCAAATAAGGATCCCTTTCCTCTGTGAAGATAAAAAAGGGAAAATCAAGACAATTAAACATTCATATTGCATGTTTTTTAAACACCACATATGAAAAAAATCTGTTCCAATTGACAACTTTTTTTTTAACCCACTACATGCTTTCCACCAGTTGGATGCATTTCACAGGCAATGTTGCGAAAATCGGGATTGCAGTTAGAAAGTTTGAGAAACAGTACTTTAGTGTGGAGTCAGTATTTCACATGATCTTTTTTTTCTGTCTATATTGTAAACTCTAATGAGAAATAGAGCTTGGGAAAAAGTTCTTAAAATTCTTTCTAGTCCTGATTAGATTAGGACATGCTACATACAAATGAAACCAATAATGCAGACAAGGGAAACCAACAGACAAATAGGTTTTTCATGGCTGAGATGATTACAAGAGTTTTGTGTTTTTTTTTAACTATCTATTTTCTTTTGTATACTAAAGAATATGGGATTCTTAAAGGAGAGTTGCTGAACTTTTCTCAGTATGAGGTGCTTTTAGAAGATAAAATCATGTGTGCATGCCCCTTTCAATTTGAAGTTTGTTCTGTGGGTTCTAATATGCCTCTCCTCTGACTGTTCATCTCCATCATCAGTTTTCCCTCAGTCTCCTGTACTGACTCTTCTGTGATTTCAGTACCATCGATGTTTCCAATTCCCAGAATCCATTCCTTTCTAAACTCTGGACGCCATAGCAATTATTCCATGGTAAACAAACAAATGCTCAGGCCCCACCTTGACCTACTGAACTTCTGGAGAGAGGGGCCCAGGACACTTCTATTTGTGAAAAACACTCATGTGATTGTCGCACACAGCTGTGCACATATTAGATCTCATTGACCTTATTCACTATCTGGGTTCCAAATGTTATCCACGTGCTGATTCTAAAATTGAAATGGCAGGTTGGGACCTTCCTTCTCAACCCCAGATCCATATTTCTGCTTTTAGATCTCTTCTAATCATGGTGCTAGAGGCATTTTGAACTGTTTAGCTTTTGAAATAATACTTTTAATTTATTCTTTGGCAATTTCATACATGTGTGCAGTATATCTTGATCATTTACCCCCTTCCATTCCCCCTGACTCCTCCAACACATTTCCCCTGCTCAGCTTAATTTCTCTTTTTGAAAAATAACCTGCTGAGTCTCATTAGCTCTGTCCACATGTGCATGGGTGAAGGGCAGCAATGCGCAGTCTCCCACTGGCCTTACTTACTAGTAGGGCAGTTTTTGATGGTTGTCACAGGGAGGAGAAATTTCATGGCTTGGTAAGGAGTGTCATTTTGAATGTCAAAGAAACAAGGTTACAATGATTCATAGCAATCTGAATAAAAGATAGACAGAATCTACTTACACTAGTATGTAGTGTTAAAGCTAGGTGACATGAAGATTGCCTATTGACTTTGTAGTACTCTACCGGAAAGTATGCTGTGGTGAGATCATTTTAAGATGAATGGGATTCTACAGAATTCCTGATTGGCTCTTGGTAAAGTGACAAATTATTTTGTGATTTGAAAGGAAATGGTTCCTAGTTGAAGAATCTGTTCATGGAAAACGAGGTATAGAGATCCTTCAAGCTGGCTAAAAAATGATTCCTTTAAGACTCAGGCACTGAATTATATTGAGTGGTGCCACAGTCAGAGGATTCACCAAAATATTATTTGCTAGGAAACCAACAGTATTCCTGGGCATATCATACTTCCCTGGTACCAGAAGAATTACTTTCACAAAGATAATCAGAGTATATCCATGTTTACCCATGTGATCTTACATGTATATGTACATGATTATGTGAAACATAAAAATGATGGATTGTAAAAAAAATCAAAGCACTGCTCTTTGATGTCAATGAAAAAATGCCTTATATCCATGCATATGCATGCATATGTCAAAAGTACCACAAGATATCAAAGTACTACAGGACACATAACTCTGTCTTTCAGGAAACGGTACTGAGGGAGAGGGGCTTATCAGTGCAGGTTTGCTAGTTAACAGATGTACAGGCTGAGAATGTACAGGCAAGGACCTCTGGTCATGGGGCAGTTATCCTTTCTTTGTGTTTATTTCACCTGGCACCGTTCCACTTGATCCAAAGTAACTTATGGAGAGACAGATTCCATTTTCCAAGGTGGCGGAAAAAGATGCAAACGTGCTGACAGCTTTATTCTTTGTATGTGATGCTTCTAAAAGACAAAATCAAATCAAGGACATTTCCATTTTATTCAGAAGGACTGGAAGGAAAACCCGGTGGGAAGGCTGGGAATAGATGCCTGAGTTTTTTCTACTGCGATCGATTTAAAAATAATTGGTTTGGCCTTTACCATGGCCTCAGGGACGTCAGAAGTAAGGCAGAGTTCCAGAGATGGAACCCGAGACGCTTGTTTAAGGGCTTTGGGTTGAAATGAAGAGAGGATATAAACTGGTTAATGGCTTAGCCATATGCCGATTAGTGATCTGATAGATTACCCACATGACTTCTTAAAATGAAAACCACCGGGTCTGTCTCAGTTGCCTCACGTTTTCGAACACATTCTTAAATACCCACATTTATAATTCCATCCATTTTAAGACACATTCTAAAATTGTTTCAGTCAAGCATAATTTTAAAACAAAATTTGTCAAAACACATGTTCCTGGGGCATCTGTGAAGAATTTGCAAAATTTTCTGTTCTGTCCTTTTTTATTTCCAGTTCACCATCTGCTCCACTATCACACAATGAGGATGGGACCATGTTGATGCTAAATACTCCAATCCGTGAAGAGATGACTTCCAGACTGGAAATTTGCAAATGATCAGTGGAGCACAAACAGTGACTGCCTCATGAAAATGAAAGGCCAACTCACAGTCTACGAGAAAACATCAGCAAAAGACATGTCTGAATAAAAGGCTGTGGTGTAAAAAATACAAAGAATTCTCAAAATGCAGCAATGAGAGAGAGAGAATAAACAAGTAGATTGAGAAATAAGCCAAAGACCCCTACTGACACCGACCAGAGAAGACAAAAACATGATAGAGCGCTGGACCCTGAACAGGACGTCTGAATTACTACCAAAGGCCCAGAGAAAATGGTGGAAAGGTGGGTGGTGAGGATGTAAGAGCTGAGTGTGAGGTGGAATCCTCCAAATCATGCTTTCTGGACCCTGCTGCACCTATGAACATTCAATGCAGCTCTGTTTATTTGCATAAGATTTGACCTATCAACATCTCATCAGGAAGTGGGAAGACCTCAGGAGGTATCTATCTCCCCTGAGGGACATTGAGGGGTAATGCTCGTTAGGAAGGGGAACACTTTCTTCAGAGGTGTACCCATGTATATATTATTCACACCACAGCAAGTGTCTGGACACATGCTAATGCAGTTCAGTTCTGGTGAAACTTGGTGCCTCCTTTTTCCCACAAAAGACACAAAAATAGGGGGGAGGGAAATAGGTTGTGAAAAAGTCTTCAGTGGGACACAGAGGAGGGGTGGAATTGGGTAATATGGGGTTCACCCATATTAATTATTAGTGACTTAAATTCATTAATTTGTCTATGAAACTGTCAACAAACAAGAAATCTATGGAAAGTGTTCAACATCATATGTCATCAAGCAAATGCAAATTAAAACAAGAAAGCTATCAGACACCTATCAGAATAGAAAAAATTCCAAACACTGCCAGCACCAAATGAAGCTAAGAATATAGAGCAACAAAACTATCATTTATCACTGGGGAAAGATATTGTTACAAATACTTTGAAAGGCAGTTTGGTGGACCGATATAAAACTAGCAGACTCTTACCATATAATCCCAGCAAACACAATCCTTGGTATTTATTCAAAGTATTTGAAAATGAATGGACACAACAAAATCTATGTACATATGGGTACATCACAGCTCATCACAGCTGCCTGAACAACTATGGAAACAATCAAGATGTCCTTAAGTAAGAGACTAGATAAATAAGTTGTGGTATGTCTTAGTGCAGATGTTAGATAGTAGAATGTTATTCAATATTACAATGAAATAAACTGGCTTGGGTAAATTTAGTTCAGTGGCAAAAGCATTTGATTAGCATGTCTGATGCCCTGGGTTCAGTCCTCAGTCACACACACACACACACACACACACACACACACACACACACACACACACAAAATGAGAGAGAGAAAAAGAGAGAGAGAGAATATAAAGTAAAGGAAAGGACTATGTGTGTGGCAAAAAGACATGTTGGAATCTGAATACATATTAGTAAGTGGAAGAAGCCAACCAGAATGTATGTTCTTCAGAACATAAATTATGAAATTATATATATACATATATAAAGACTTTGATTTTTAAGTGCATGAGAATTACAGAAAAGAACACTTTCTGCAATTTAAAATCATGTTTCCCAATCAAACCATTCAGTATTTGGTAGATGAATTGAAAAGAAGGGTGTGTGTGTTGCTTGAAACCCAACTGGATTTCTCAGAATCAAGTGAGAAAAGTATCTCAAAGTCCAGAGCAAATATCTAAACAGAAGAAAGTCATAAGGAAGACCCAGAAATCTTTGCAAACTGTGTTTCACAGAAGGAAACAAGAAGTGCATGAAGGGGTGCGAACTACCAGGAAAGGATCAGCAGAAGTCACTTGAGCAACTACAGCAGCTTCCCCCAACACCACAGGGGCTTAGCAGATTTGGCCCAGAAATTACAGAACAGCAAGTACCAATGGTACTAACAATCAAACAAGACAACATGCAAGATATTCAGAGACTCAAGCCTGAAGAGAGCATGATACGATGCATCCCTCCAGAGATAAGGCAGGAAAATTAAGCCACAAGAGAAACCTTGATAAAATGTTAGAGAAGAATACGGGCACCATAGGCAACTAGGGACATCCATTTTCACCTCTCCAAGCTGAGGCTAATACTCAGGGCCAAACAGATGACTTTTTCTCCCATGTCTTTGTCTAAGAAATTAGTTCTACGAGGAGGACCAAGTGACCAAGTGTAGGAAGAGAAGTCCATCATTTGCAGAAAATCCTGAAGAGAACTTAAACCCAGTGAGTGAGGAGTCGAGTTAGAGTCTGCACAAGACACCAGTAAGAATCAGAATGTACAATGAACAATGCTGAAAGTGGCCTCACAATTTTAGCTGGCTTGTGAGGACTCTGTAAGGAAATCTGGAGCAAGCGTTCCTGGCCAGCGGCAGCAGAATCACGTTGGCAGTCAAATACAGACTTGCTGTGCGCAAGATGTTCACACAGTGCATGAGGGAAAATGAATAAGCAGAATGGCATGGGGTACATGCTGGGGACGCAAGCGCAGCTCTGCCAGGTGAGGGCGCTGGCTTCAGCGCAAAGCTGACTCATTTTACTTGAACCATGGCAAAGATGAAGATGCTTACTTGCTTCCGTCTTTCGTTTAGCTTTGTTTTCTTCTTCTTCTTCCTCTTCTTCTTCTTCTTCTTCTTCCTCTGAAGAGTAATCCTCTTCCTCCTGAGTCTTCACAATCTCCTTTGGGTCCTTGAGATGAATTATGAAGTTGTGCTTGTCCTTTTTAACTTTCACTTTGATAAAAGTGGGGCCTGAGGAAGAACCAAGGGATGGAAGGTGAGATGATGTGAGATGGTCCAAAGCATCCTCAGCAGATGTTGATAAAGTGCAGCACAGAACCAGACCCCGGTGGCCCACCGTTTTCGTAAAAGGATGACTGAAGGATTACAGAAAATAAATGATCTGAGGCAAGGCATGCCTATGATCAGCTTTGGGATTCACTGAATAAGTGATTACCACGAAAGGTTTTCACATTAATTTTGCAATGTATAATTTCATGTGCATATATAATTATATCCATGTAATTATAAAAATACACAGACCAGCCTCAACTCATGATTCTGCTGCCTTATCCTCCTGAGTTCTGGGATTATAAGTGCATTGCAACATACCTGACATCTCTAGAAGCTTCCATGGTATGATGATGATAGACACAATTATGCATACATAAGTTATGATGATGTTATATTTATTGTTATAGTGATTACAAGGAACTTTTTAATCCATCCATTTTTTTTTTTTACGATTCAACTTCATTCTTCTTCACTTCTCTCTTGTGCATGCACGTGTGTTTGTGAGTGTGGACATGTGTGAACGGGATGTTATCATGTGCAGTATATATGCAAGTGTATGTTCTGGTGTGCTTGCCTGTACATATGTGCTCTGAGGTTGTGTGTCTTTTTCCGTCATGTTCTGCCTTTATTTTCTTAAGACAGGGTCTCTCACTCTGTCTGGAGTTAGGCTAACGGTCAGCAAGCCCCGGTGGTCCCGCTGTTGGTGAGCGTGCTGGCTTTTACATAGGCTCTGGGGATTTGAACTCAGGTGCTCACGGCAGTGCAACAGGCACACTTAACCGTTGAGCCATATTCTCAGATCTTAGCTGCCTTTCTAATTCAGCTTTATATTTCCAATTTTGCTTGAGGTGCCTCTCAAAAGTGATAGGATTGGGATGAACCATCCAAAATTTATGTGAATTGTTCACATAGAAAATGTTATTTAAATTTGTAAGTGCTTTGTATTTGTTTTTTTTCTCACACATTTTATTTTTTCCTAATCATACAAGCTAATAGGTACCCCTGTCCTCTCTCTCTCTCTCCTCCCCTCCCCAGTCATCCCCCCTTGTACTCTCCCCCCTTTCCCTCTTCCTTTCACTCCCCTTCCCTCCCCTCTCCCAGAGCTTCCTCTTTCCTCCCTTCCACCCCCTGGAGCATCCTTTTGTGTAAAAGCCAAAGCTCCCTCTGAATCCTCTTCCCTAGTGAGGGTTCAGGACTCAGTGGCATAGCCTGGAGCTTCTTCTTGGGCTTTTCATTAGTATGGGAACTCTATTATGACTGTTTAATCCCTTGCCTCTATGGATCCTAATGCCTAGAGCTTTCTCCCTAGTGATCATGTTAGACTTTGCGGGGGGGGGGGTCATTGACATGTCAGCCATTGTGCAGGGCAAAGTCCAATTCTGGCTGCTGCAGCCCTACCTTGTGTGGAATATCTTGCATATTATTGGTCCTCCCCTCTTTAGGCTCTTACAATCTTGCTGCCCCGTCTTCCTCAAGGTTCCTTGAGCTTTAGGATGGAGAGATATTTGGCTGGTCTGGTTCCAGGTGATTAATATAGGGTCTTTGGTGTTCTGAATTATGGTTTGTTGTTGTTTTCAGTTTTGCTTTATATATTGAGTGAAGTATCCCGGACACAGAAAGTTCGCCACCCTATGCACTCCCTAATAAGTGGATCCTAGTTCCAAACCCACTTAATGACATATTCAGAGGTAAATCTGTATAATACTTGCTGTAATTACAAAGATTATAAACAGGAGAGAAGGTGAAGCAGGGCCTCAAAAAAAAAAAAAAAAAAAGGATATAGGGGATCACGTTTCAGTAGAGAAAATAGGTCATTGCCAAGTACTGCATGTAAGTAGCCAGACATCTGGTGCAGCTCAATCTTACTTCCCTTCTTGGTCACTTGCCACTGACCAGGTTTGATCTCACCAGTCAGAGAGGATATAGCGCGACTGGCAGATAGACAGTAACCATCCTGCAAATGAGACACTGACCCCCCTCCCACTACTGTGTCCTACTCCTATTCTTCCATCTACCTTTGAGTCTCCTCTTATATTAAGATCTTCATTTAAACAGTCTTTTATCTTTGGTTAGGAGGTGACCTTCCATACCAATCGGAATGCAGCCAAGGGCAGTGTAGGAACAGCAAAACTGAAAATATGTAGACAAATCCTAAATGGCATCTGAAATCAGCAGGTCCTCAAGAGCTGTGCTTCAAGAGCCTAAACAAGAACCTTACTGTCATCTCAAAACATAACAGCATGCATTGTAAGTAATTTTACTGATTACTTATTTGCTTATTACAGTTACAAATATACTATATGTATCTATGAATATGCTATGTAGAATTGTTTAAATATTTTCAACAGTCGGTATGATCCTATCAATGTGTCTGAGTGGCCTCCAGGCTGTTCTGTGTCTTGAGAGTCAATTAGAGCAGAAGAAGGTGAATGCAGAATGCGGCGGGCAAGCACCTGCTGCATTCACAAGCACAAGGTACTGTGAATACCTGCAATGCATGCTTGTCTTTCATGCTGCTGACCCGCTCTTTCAAGAAACATACCTTTTTCAAACATAGTCTTTTCTACTTCAATCTGTCCTCCATCAGAAGGATACAGGTAGCAATTTGACCCCGAAATCTGGATGGGTACATCTCCCATATTGTAACCGATAAACTAGAAGAGAACACATCAGATGTGGTGCTGCAATTGACAGCAGTCAGCTTAGCAGCATAGGCCGAGGAAAGCTGCCATCAGTTTTTGTATTTCCTAAACATTTGTGTCTGTCATTTTACAGTCTCAGCAGCCAAAATTTATGTTGGAATTTTTTTTCTTGATTTTTAGACAGGACCTCACTATGTAGCTCAGGTTAACCTCAAACTCATGAGCATCCTGCCTTATTATCCAGAATGCCGAAATGCCAGCTATCAGGGTTTGAATGTAAGTTGCCTCTCATGGGCTTGTATATTTGGCTCTTTAGCTGGTGTAGATTTTAGGGAAGGTTGTGGCACCTTTAAGAGATGGAGTCTTGTTAGAGGAAAGCAAGTCACAAATGGCAGGACTTGAGGTTTGGCAACTCTGCCCTCCTTCCTCTAGTTTTCCCGTGTTGTTCTCTCTCTCTCTCTCTTTCCTTATGTCTCCAGGGACCCAAACCAGCCTCCTTCTTTTGCTTTCAGCCATGCCTTTGCTTCGTGATTCCCACCATAATGGACTGTAATCCCATCCGGAATTGTAACCCAAAGAAATCACCCTTTCTCCCTTAAATTGCATATGAGCGTTGTCTCACAGCAATAAAGGGATAGTAACTACAACACTAGGTATGTGCCACTGCTCCTGGCATCTTTAGAAACATCTCTGGAGTTACAATGGACTGCATAATTGAAAAGGGTCCGCGATTTTAACTTGTTTATTGGAGCATCCTCATAACCAAATACAATCCTGCTTTCCTATCAAGATAGTGTGAATAGAGACCAAGTTCTCATTCACTGAGAATTTTCTTCTTAAAGTGAACTTGATACATTGGGCAGTACTGACAGTCAATACTTTAGGAAGCCATATGTAAAACTCTTTTAAGCTAAATGTTTTTGCAAGAGCTTCAGGTGGTCTGACGTCTACTACAACTTCAGAGCAGCTGGCTTAGAATGACAGCTATGAAGAATAGAACAGAACATTTCCCTCCACTTTTGTCTCACTAGGTGTTTTTCATACTTAGCTATCTGAAGGAGAATTAGCAGAGAAAGTGTTTAATAACTCATGTACACCAGAGACACAGTGGCCCACAGAGAGACGGGCACCTAAACATACTCAGCAAATTTTGTCGCTGCTGTCAGTGACAAAGACAACCTCCATATTGACCTAGCACACTTGCTTATTTGTGTGTATTTAAATTTGGGGTCACATTTCCATCTTTATGACTTTGAGTCATCTAGATGCATGATCAGAACAACTGTCTTAAGTGTGTTCTTATCTTGGTGCTTAACTATGAAGAAGCTCCTAGATGTTAAACAGTAGAAGCTGGAATTTGAGGTTAGCTCAAGGGTAACAGAGAAGAAAGCTTGTTTTCCCAACAAGTATGATTAAAAGTACCCCCTCCTGCAGGAGATGCTTTTAGAAGATTGACTTTACCGGGTAAACTAGCTCAGGCTCCGGCAGAGGTGGGGGCTCCTCTATGGTCTCTGGGATTTTTATTTGCTCTTCTTTAGGTTTTTCTTTGGAAGAAGATTTTTTCTTCACAGCAGCCTTAATTTCTTCTTTTTCTCGTTTATCCTTTCCTTTCTTTTTCCCAACTTCTTTGTTCTTCTTCTCTGCTTTCTTTTCTTCCTTTAAGCGTTCCTCTTCAGCTAAGCGTTCTTGTTCCTCTTTCCATGCCTGCAAATACATCGCACAATTGAACAGGATTTTTGAAACTAAAATTAGACATGAGTTTCATCAGGCTAATTCTGGAGGCAATTTTAACATGATTTTTCTGAACATTATTGCTGACATTTTGAAATACTGAGCTGACAACCTTGGAGTTCTCCTGAATTCTCTCTCTCTTTCTCTTCCCCTCTCATCTCACTTCTGTGTGCTGTATCTTGTGAGTTTCCTCAGAGATCTCTCTTCATTTCAGCTTCTTCTCCTACCTTCTGTTGCAATTTTCATCATTCAGGCTTTTGCCATTATTAGCCTGGAGTATTGCATCACATTCTCAGGAGTTCTCTGTCTCTTTTACTTCTCCATGCAAGTGATTCTCAAATTATATCCTAAATATGTTTGGTCAGCAACATAACAGACTCAGTGTACAAAGAAACATCCCTAGCACAAAATTTCTCAGAAAGGATGGAGAAAATATACTTTTTAAAAAGTTAGGAGTTTCCAGACATGTTGATGTATGCTTGCAATTCTAGCATTTAGAAGGCTGAGAGCAATGGATTCAGAGTTCAAAGACAGTGTGAATTACAGAAAAGTTCTAAATCAATATTAACTCACAGATGAAAAAAACACAAAGCATGAGGAAATAAGCTGTTTCAAACAAAATCTAAAGAAAGAATGTGAAAATATATTTACAAAAACTGCAGATAAGAGAATTATGAAGGACGAGGGGAGGGGGACACATGGGGGGGAGAGGGAAGGAAGGGACTGGTGTACCTGTTAAGTTTGTATGAGTGGAAATAAAAATAAATAATAAATATTAAAAAAAGAGAATTATGAAGTAAGTTTTCTGTATACTTAAGTAAACAAACATGAATTATCAAAGCTATAAGTAAGAAAGAAGGTACTTTTGAAAATGATGTGGTGGGCAGGAAGGTCTTGGTCTTGCAAACTTCTGAAATATCAGTATTTGAACAGATGACCACTGAGGTATTTTTGAAGTAGAGGACAGACATTAAACCCAACGTTTAAGCAGGTGGGATAATTAAAAACAGAAAACAACTGTGGTGTGTTGAATCTAGTTCATATTGACTTAAAGAGTTTACTGCTACATTTTTAGGAAGTTTGTGAGCTAGCTGCTAGCTAAAATGATTGTGAAAAAAACTTATATAAAAGTAAATGCAGAGCCTAGGAAATCCCAAAGCAAAGCAAAAAGGCGATAGAAGCAATCCAGAGTGTTTTCTGAAGTCATCCTTTGACCTCCACAGGCACACACAATGCGTTTTGATACACACACACACACACAACCATGTGCAAAAACATAAAAATAAAAAAGCATAATTAAGAGCTAGAGAGATGGCTTAGGGGTTAAGACTGTCTCACAGGCAGAAAGTTCTGAGTTTGGATTCCAGGTCCCATGTAAAAACACCAGGTGGAAATGACCTGCACTTCCAGCCCTGGTGGGCAGAGCTTGGAAAATCCCAGTGCAAAGCAAAAAGGAGGAAGCAATCTAGGATGATTTCTGAAGTTATCCTTGGCCCTCCACAGGGACACAGAACCCTCTGATCACACATACGCACACACACACACATGCACGCACGCACACACTCATGCACCTACACGCTCGTGCACACACACACAACCACACAAATAAACAAATAAATAAATGCACAATTAAATACAATGTTGAACATAAAGGCAACAAATACCTAATGCTCACTAATTCATAATTATCTTGAGATTTTGCTGTTATCAGTTCTGTGTTGGAGACACTCACTGTGCAGTGGTCAAAGGGTGCATCCTACTTTCCAGTAGGCCTGTCGTGATGTCACACTGATAGCATAAAATCAGCTACTGCTAGGGCATTTATACTATGGATATCGGCAGATGCTGTGTGCGAATCAGGGACAGACCGAGAACTGATTTTTCCATACTAAAGAAAACAATGGGTACGGTGTTAGTAATAAACACTGAACTTAAGTGTGTGCTGCTGTCTGTAACCTCTGAACTGTAGCAAACATGAAACTTGAGAAAACATTCTTTCAGCGTTGAAAATCTGCTACTTGATTCAACTGCATTGCTCTTGTTATTGATAAGTAAGTGAGGCAAGTCTTTCTGCAGTTTCACTTTTGTCTTGTGAATCCAAATGAGAACACTCTTGCCCACATTCATACTGGAATTATACTTGTTTGGCAACTGTAACTATAGATTGGAAAA
Source organism: Typhlomys cinereus (assembly GCA_023101885.1). Lineage (NCBI taxonomy): Eukaryota > Metazoa > Chordata > Mammalia > Rodentia > Platacanthomyidae > Typhlomys > Typhlomys cinereus. The sequence continues at coordinate 108,076 of JALPQD010000121.1, read as the reverse complement.
GGATTCAAGAAATTAGCAAAAATCAATGAAAGCATATTTTAAGAATTGATTCACTAAATGGAATTTGCAATGAAGAGTATTGTAAGATTTATTATTACTCATAAGTTGACTATTAAATATATAGTCAAAACAACATACTATAAATGTTTGCATGTGTGTATATATACACTTGTTTCTCTAGAGACTTCTACATTTACCAAAGTATTACCCAATGTTTCCAAGCAGCTAAAGATAAAAGATAAGCTGTCTATATAAGAATGCACAATTAGACTGACGATTAATTAATGTCTGTGAGGTCAGCATAGAAAATGCAGAATAATATCTTGAGAGTGCTATGAGGAAATTAAAAACTCCATCAAGAAATTTTATACATGAAAACCATGTTTACTGAATTAGGGGTACAATAAGGCCCTTTGCAGATAAGTAACAACTGAGTTTAATAGAAACTGTAATATTATGATATAATAAAAACCAGATATTTTGGTCTTCATTCCTGGATCTTGGCACAGAGCTCTTAAATCCTTTGGAATTTCATGAGTGATAGTAGTTCTTTTATTTTGTTCTAATGAGGCAACTCTTGGCAAACTCTTAGATAGTTTCGGGATGGGGTGAAAACTGGTCATGAGAAAGATCAAACCCAGGTTACAAACTTGGAACTTTCAGTGCATTATACCCTCCAGGCTCCCAACCTTCAAGGACAAGAGAGGAACTACAGCTGGAGTCAATAATTGGTCATACCTATACAATGAGATGTTCCTAAGTTCCCCAAACCACACAGTTCAGAGAGGTTCTGGGTTGGCGAATGCACCCATGATCTGGAAGGACGACAAAGCACAACTCTGCGAGGGCAGAAACCACTGACCAAATAAGACGTACACTAATGCACCAACAAACAGACCTCTCTGTATGTGTGTTTGTGTGTGTGTGTGTGTGTGTGTGTGTGTGTGTGCGCGCGCTTGTGTGACCACAGAACTTAACAAAACCTTATTTTCTTTTTTATTATTTTTAATTTTTTAAATTTTGCATGTGTCTCTCTGTGAGTATCTGTCTCTGTGTATGTCTGTGTTCATTGGAAGCATTGTGCATGCCTTTGGAATCCTTTAGGATCCACATTCGATTGTGTTGCCTCCTCTTTGCTTTGCTCTGGGATTCCCCAGGCTCCTTCTTCCAGGACTGGAAGTACAAGTTGCTGTCATTTCCACGTGGCATTTTTATGTGGTATCCAGGATCTAAACTCGGGACCTTCTGTTTGGGAGGCAGAGGCTTAATCCCTGAACCATCTCTCCAGTTCAAAAAAAACCGTACTGTCTTATCTCAAAGACTTGGAGTCTAGCTCAACAGATTTAAGTTTGATTCATTACAAAAGTGTATGTTACCTTTGCAATTAAAATTTTGGAAAATATGCAAACAGAAACAAACATTTACAAAATATAAAGAGTAAATCATGAACACGCCACTCTCTGGATGTTGATTATGCAAAAATAAGCAATGACATGGAGAAGACAACTCAGAGGACACACAACTCTTTTGTCAAGTATTTCTGAGCTTTTATTAAAAAGGTTATTTCCTACTGCTAAGGCAAACTCTTCATCACAAGATAATTTTGGATTTGTAGTTAATTAGTGACATTTATTCTTCTTTGGGTTACCTTGAGAGAGCCTTCTAGAACGAAAGGAACCTTTTCTTTCTCATTCTCTTTTTCTTGTTCTGGCACCTCTGTTTTACTGGCTAGTTTGTGACCTATAAGGAGAGAAAGAGAGAAAAAGAGAGAGACAGAGAGACAGAGAGAGAGAGAGAGAGAGAGAGAGAGAGAGAGAGAGAGAGAGAGATTAGAGCAACTCCATTAACTAAGGCATTACAGAAGAACTGAATCTCTGTGTTGGAGAGGACTTCAAAGCATATGAAGTTCAGCTCTGTTCAAGTCTAAATTCTTTCGCCTTGAGCAGCTCAGAGTCTTTTTGAGTTCCCACAGTGTCTGGAGACACTGCATTCCACTCCCAACATGCTGACGTGTTGCAACTTTTTGTTGAACTGAAACTCCTATAAACTTTCACCTAATTAGTTTAATATCTCAACATCATACCTAACTTTTCCACACTGAAGTCCTTTCTCTCACTGATGCAGTTACTCTATTAGGAAGTTTTACATCTCTTCTGATATGAGAGCATTCGATGCAAGGGGTGTGTGCCCGCCCTAAATGACCACTTGCTGACTTTCTGCCGACATCAAGATTCTGGTTTGTTCGGTAGCATTACGATAAAAAAAATTATTCTTGTCAGTGGGTGAGTATGGCCCTAGAACGACGTGGGAGGGCAGCTTTGCTGGTGTTTCTGAAGTATTTCTTTTCATGGTTCCAAGTACTGAGTGCTGTCTTGTAGGGACTCTATGGGAAGAAGCTGAGCTATTGGTCATAGAACCACTTGATTCCTTTTCCATTTGCTTTAAGTTTTACTTAGAATTAAGCCATGCATAAACTCCTTTGGTAATTAAAAGGAGTTGCAAAAGTTTTGAAAATTTCAAAGCTTGGCTTCGTTATGAGGATGACTTTTATAACTATAATAAATAATAAAAAATAATGATGACTTTGCAGAAAGATTTTCTTCTTCAACCATGCTGAAATATCTCTGTTTTCCAAAAAAATTGCTTAACAGGTTCCACTTCTTTTATTCATCATGTACCTTCTAAAAAGGTTAATTGACTGTCATCCTCTTTTCATTCCACATTCTCAAAATAAGAACAGTAATAGTATCAAAACCAAACATATGCATTGATTGAAGGTGCAGTCAAGTCCCTTCCACAGGCCAAGAAAGTCCTTTCTCTTCCCAAGGTAGTCTTGGGATCCTTAAGTTTGTTGTTCTAAGAAGGGTCTTGATTTTAGTTTCACTGTTGGAATCTGTAATTATTCTAATAGAGATCTGCTAAGTCTGAACTTTAGGTAGCTTAACCCACTGGTGCCACCAGTAGAGATTTTTCCCTAGCTCTGATCTGTATAGTGGATCAAGATTTTATAGCAGGCAAGGTTGAGACACAGTGCCCCACACAGACACAATTCTGGGGTTTGCAGCTATTTCTATTAGAGAACTTAGTCACAGAAATTTTTTGAGAAGCAACTAATTTGGATTTTTCCATCTTGATGAAATTAAGGAAATAGGAGAATATCTTTGGATTTTATTCTAGGCTTAAAGTGAACTGATTACTTACTTTTTGATTTTTTGAGGGCAATAATTTTGCTAGGAGACCCTCTGGCAGTGGAAGTTTTCAAGTCGAGCTCTGCCTTGGCCCGATTTACTTCCTCGGCCATCTTAGCCTCCTGGTATTTTGCTTCTTCCTGTGTGATCCAGTCTTGAATGGATTTTGCAACAAGTTCCAAGTAATTCCTGGGTGAGGCAAAGTGGAGAAGACAGAAATGAGTCACCAGTAAATCCTATAGCATCTCAGGTACCATTTGGAAGAGTAAACGTTTCAAAAACTCTCAACTTTCCCAGTGACAAAATGGTAAGATGTGAATAACTAGAGAACATCCAAACAATACCCAATTTCAATGACAGCTGAAGACATGTAAATTTAGAAATGAGGTCTCTTCATTCAAGTGAAGGACTAAAGGGTTTGATAACTGCAGGAATTGGGGACAATTTGAACAAATGTTTGTTCTTATCACTGGAGAGTGATGGAGTATTAGCTTAGTTTATAGTAGATTAGAAACTCTTTTAATTGTCCACCTGTTAATAGGGTCACTTGGCTCAATAGAACATTCTCACTTTGCTAGAAAAAGCTCTGGCTTTAGGCTCATCCACTTTATGAGTATCATTCTCCAAGCCTTTTTATTCATTCATCTTCCTACCAGCAAGTTGCTGCTTACCAAGATCTATTTCAGATCTATTCAAACTATTTGTACTGAAGTTTAAATTAAATGCTAACAGGCTTGTGTGTATATGTAAAATAAGTTTTTAGTACCCTAAAGGGAATACATGAAAATATTTAGTCTTGACATTAAATATTAGTTATTTTTAAATTATGTGAAGGCAAGGATAAAATCTAGATGAATTTAGAGGATGCTTCATAATATGAAGAGATATCTCAAACATGGTATGTCTGCAAGCAAACTCCTGATGGTTTCTCCAAGTTGACGAAACATCCATGCTTTGGTGTTTAGCAGATGACTAATCTATATTACCAGCTGAGTAAGCAATGGCCTGGATTATTACAATTTTTTACACCTCTTTCATTTTTTAATAAATTAAAGTGGTTTAAGTTTTATTTTCAGATAAAATTGTTATATTTATTATATCTTTAAAATCCGACCTGTTACTGCTTCATCCCTGCCACTGTCCTAGTCTGGATCAGCATCATTTCTTAGTAGGAATGCAGCAAGCCTCTCTAAGTATTTTCTGCCTCAACCCTCTGCTCTCTAAATCTTATTCCTAAAATAGCAGATCTATATGTTTGGATCACATGCTTCTGCTCAGAACCTTTCAATCATTATTTCTAATTAAAAAAATGAACTTTCGGGGGTCTTTGGAGATGGCTCAGTCAGCAGAATGCAGGCTATGCAAGCATGAGGATCTACGTTTGATCCCCAGAACTCATATGGAAAAACCTGGCTTGGTGGCTATTGCAGTTACTTTCCAGGTGCAAATAATCAATAATTTCATGATTTAATGGACTAAGGGGTAAAAGGAGTTTTATTTTATTGTGGCTTACAATTGTATGGTTACCGTTCCTAGTCCAGCTTAACAGGAGAACTCACACCAACAACAGGGGCAGAGGAAACTGGTTATGCCTTATACATTGGACTGCTTAGAGAGGGGCATTCTTAAGTATACATGGGAAGACATGTTTCCTGGCAAGAGAAGTGAGCCCCTTTTCCAATGTCAGGACCCCGTCTTTAATGCACATTGAGCTGATTTTTGTTTATGCCATAAGATAGGAAGCCAATATACTTTTACATTTTCAATTGGAAAAAAATTATATACGCTACTATGTGTAGTATGCTGCTTTGAAATATGTTCTACATTGTGAAAGGGTGAACTGGGTCAATTAGTGTTTGTATCATCTCAGTATTTATGTTTTATAATGGGAACACTTAAAATTAGGAATCCAACATCATTCTATTACATGTTCAGATTTCTCAGCATTGTTTGAAGAGAATTTTTCCCCCATTTTATGATCTGGATGCATAAGGGTTGATCAACTTTGTATATTGTTTCTGTGTTCTTTATTCTATTCTACTGATTGTACATGTCTCTTTTCATGCCAGTATTGCACTGCTTTAATAAGTGGATCTTTGTAATACATTTTGAAGTCATGAAATAGGTCGTCTCTACCTCTTTATTCTCTCACAAGACTGCCTTGACTATTTGGGGTCTTTTTTTGATCCTACATAAATTTTAGAAGATTTTATCTGTTTTTGAGAAATGGTACAATAACTTTGACAGAAACTGAAATGAACATGTAGATCACTTGGGCTAGTATGAATATTTTAACGAGTTAATTGTTCTAATCTGGGAAAACAATATCTTTGAAGTTATCCATGTTTTATGTTTTCAGTATATAGATATTTCATCCTTTATTCATGTTTATTCTGAATTTTTATTCTTATTGATATTATTGGAAGTATGTTTGTTTTCTTATTATCTGGATATTTGCTATCACAGATAACAGAATACACATGTTCGGTGTATCACAGAAATGCAAAGTTTGCTTTAACACTAGAATATCTCTTTTAAAAAATTATCAGCTTCATTTATTAAAGAAAAAATATGAATCATTGAACTATCATAGCAAACTCCATATTTTTGAACCTGGTAAAATATATCCTCATAAACCCTTATTTTATTTTCAAAATACTTCTTTGGCACGAGAATGTTCTCTCAGAATTACATTGGAAGTCCTAGTCACCATGTAGCAACATAGAAATGAAATGTAATTATTTACAATGGAAAAGAAAGCAAAGAGAAACACATAGTTTAAACTATGTCTTAATTAAAAATGATTTTATAACCTGCATATGAGTGTGTTTATGATGATTTGTTCTTTGAATGATTCTGAAAATTCTTTTTATTTATTCTTTTTATATTCTTTAAGACTAAACCAATGCTGCACATAAGTAGGTAAACTGATAAACTGATGCAATGATCTTGCTATTTATTAATGAGAGAGAGCGAGAGAGAGAGAGAAGCTCTAAAAAAAACCACACAAACACCCATATCCCCCTGAGAATTTAAAAAAAAAACCAAACAAAAACAGTGAGTTTCCAGGAAACTTGGCTGCTTATTTTGATAAATCACTTCCACTTTTGGATAGTCACCAGGTCAACTGGAGTTGCCCTAAACCAAAAAGCAAAATGCTTTCAAATTAGTTTTTTTTTTCTCAGAGATAGTTTTTAAAGAAATTTAAATAAATAGAATTCAACTCTGACAGTCCCCTGACATTGCACAGGGATAAGACTGACGCTCATTCTTCATGGCATAGCTTCAATACTCAGCACAGTGCTCAGTCTACATCCCATATTTATCTGCTGAACTGATTTGATCTATAGCACTACACAAGGTCTACAATGAGTTGAAACACCTAGTTTTGGCTAAGGAACTAACTCAATTTTGATCCGCTATGTAATTAGTTAAATTATCTAAATTACCTGAATCCAACATTGGAGTGAAGAGCAATATTCCAGTATTCACAATGGACACGTTTTGTGTTCATTGGATTATGAAAAACTAGAAGCAAAGAATTGTCTTGAGTGTGGTAATAAGAATCGACACATCGATATTGTTGATGGGCTTCCTGAAGAACCTGAAAATCAAAATCATTGTACTACTGAGTTACCTTATCTCTAAGAGGAGGGTCTGGTCGGACCCCTTCTTTGTTCCTCTTTTATTTTGCCTTTTCTCTTCTTTTAAGTAAAGAAGTTAAAGATTTGAAATTTTGGTGGAAACATTTAATGGTTTAATTTACTTCTCTTTATTCTTTGCTATTTTTACACATGTATATAATGGATTTTAGTCTTTTCTATACTATATTTCCTTCTCTCTTCCTTTCCTTATCCCACTTAAAACCTTCTTTCCATCAAGTTTCTCCTCATACTGTTAGATCGTGTGTGCGAGTGTGCGTGTGTGTGTGTGTGTGTGTGTGTGTGTGTGTGTGTGTGTGTGCACATGTCTGAATTCAGTAAGGGTTGCCTGCCTTAGCTTGTAAATGAGCACACACTGGAATGTGTCTGTTCCCTTTTCTTCCCTTTTTCATCGTTGCATTGTTAATTAACCATGAATTTCCAGAGGATTCATTTCCTAGAAAATGAGATTATAAAAGGATAAATTGTGGACCACTTAAAAACATTTGAATAAACGAAATAATATCCAGTGATAGAAACACTTCCTAAAAGTGGTCTTCATACATGCTGGCAGACATCAATCAAACAGATATTGAATATTTTTCTATGACTCTGTTATGTTAATATACCATTTTGTTTATCATCATTAAAAACTCTATATAAATAAACACTTCTCTGATAAAATTGGACCATATTTGCTCCAAACTCATATACTGATAGTCTAACCTTTATTCAAAGTATTTGGAAGTGTGGCTTTGGGAAGAGAATTGGCTATGGATGACGTCATGAGAGTAGGGCCCTTATAATAACATTGGAGGAAGAGGCACTTGACAACTTGTTTTCCCTCACATTTTGCTCCCTGGCATGTGAACACTCAGTGAGGAAGCCCCATGTCAAGCTAGGTCCATGCCTTTATCAGGACCCAGCCATGCTAGTACCTAGATTGTATTCTCCTGCCTTGGGAATGCTGAAACAATCAGTTTCTGTTCTTTGAGCTACCCAGACTGTACTGTTTTCCCTTGGCAGCCTCGGCAGAATAAGATAATAGCTAAGGTTCCTTTTTTCCTAGTTCAAAATATTAGATATATTATTTCCTGCACAATAAGGGACTTGCCCAAGGGCAGAGGTGAAAAGTTCTGGTGTCAGAAGTGATCGCTCAAGTCTGTCAGCTCTGACTTTTCCCAGTGCTTCTCCACAGTGCGTTCTCTTGAGTATTAAGCTTGTGATAGTGAAGCAAGGTGAGTGGTCTTCTGATGTGCACATCTGTACTGGCCTTTCAGGTCCCATCTTTGTTTAAGTGTAGCATCCTCCAGGTACATTATAATGGAAGACGTCAGCAGAAGGATGTCAGGAGACAGATACTTGCCCTTCTTTCTTCTTCTTGTCAATCAACAATGAGGAACTTGTTCATGGGAGAATGAAGTGGGCAGCTGCAAGATTTTGCTTTCATTATTTTGATCATGTTGGCAGCTCTGGGTTCTCTCCCGTATACATGATCTTGAGGCATGGAATCGCATATCATGTTAGGAAAAGGTTGGAGTTTGGCTTTCATTTCAACATTGGAAGTATAATCAAAATAATACATTTACTTTCCTAACCTAGTCCCCTGTGTAAGTGTCTTCATGAAGTGGCACTTAAATACTTACATCTGTTTCCTGAGAGCCAGTACTGTAAACATACGTGTGGTGAACATCTTTGCAATTAAAATGTGCTATGCAGAATAATATCCATTACCCATTGACTTTTCTTGAAAGGCAAATTTCTCTGAGACTCTAAACTCAGAAAACAAATGTTTACTTATGATAAACATATACCTTCCTTTTCTTAGATAACTGAACTCGGCACTCTTTGCTTTGACTGTTGAGAGAGAATAGTGTGAGATTCTCAGAGCTATAGCTGGTTCTCAATTGGCATTTGAAAAGTATTCATATTATATATAACTATATTATATATAATATGTATTTATATAATATAATATATAGTATATATATACTATATATAATAGGTACAATAATACTACTAATTGACTTTTGCCATCTATTCTGCATTAATACTGTTGCTTTCATTAAGTTATCTATTTCATTAAGAATATCCCAAGTTTAGGGAGCCTTGTGAAAGAGAGGGCAGTAAGAATATAAGAGCCTGAGGATGGGGAGGGGTGGTGCCAGACAGTATCTTCTGCTCTTAACACAGCTGCTGTACCCAAAAACTCATTGCAGCTATGTCTACTTCTGCAAGACCTGAATAATATTTGGCCTATCAGCATTTCATCATGGAAGAGGGAAATTGCAAGAGAGGATATCTTCCAGAGAGACTTTTAAAGGTTAATGCCAGATAGGACAAGGGGAGATTTCTTCTTTTTATGTGTGTGCAAACTTATTTTTTATTATTTGAAGTTTTCATATGCAAATACAATAATTTAGGGTTCTATCCTCTACTTCCCACCCACCTCCACCTGCTCCACCCTCCAAGTTAGAAGTGGGAGCTTCTTTATTCAGTGAATTACCCACCGATAAGTCATCCATGCTCCAGTAAGTACTCGGGCATCCCAGATAAATATGTAAAAGACCTGAAAGTAGGAGGGAGATTGGCTGGAAAGGGGAAAGTATGAAGTGGGACAGGAAAGGGGATGGGATTGGGTAGTAAGGAGTGAAAACACATAAATTCACTGTAGTCATGTATGAGAATCTAAAATAAAAAAGCAAAAATATTTGAAAAAGGAATGTGTTCTAGATGGCAGTGTGGCTCAGTGTAGGGTTCTTGCCTACCATGAGCAAAGCCCTGAGGGTCATGATTCTCAGCACACAGAACCCAGGAAGAAATGGGAGACCCTCAGGTGCCAGACAGACACTGTGTTCTGGGACAACAGAGGGGAACACGGTGGATGAAAATGTCCTCTTACATGTCACTGGGATGACTTTAGCTCATTCTGAGATCAGGCCAAATTGATGAAATACAGGGAAGCGATCAGAGTGAGGATCAAAGGAGCTGGGAATTACGAGGATGATGCAGTGGAAGGTGAGTTGGCAGCTAGCGCTGAAGGACGTCAGTAGACTCTGCAGGAGCCCTGGACAGTCTCCACAGGATGCTGTGCGTGTGTCTCCACCAAAACAGAAGGGAAGGTGGCTATTTAACCAAGGGACTTAAGGACAAGGGACCCTAGACACTATGGGAGAAGTATATTCCAGAGAGAAAAGACATTGCATGAATGTCTAAATCATGGTTATGAAACAAGCCACCCATGGGAGACACATGCATAATTATGAATTCTATGGTTGCTGTGTTGTAAAAATTGAAACAGATAAAATTAATGGCAATGAAATATTTTGTCTAACCCTATGTATAAAATGTATAAAATTTCAATGTGGAGGAAATACAATATTAAGGAATGAGTTATAGCAATATTTCCATGCCACGTCATTGGAATCTAGTGTGTACATCACTTATAGGTACACGGAGCGTGTCATGTGATTAGTGATATCACAGTGGATGATAAAGCAGGTCTAGGTTGAGAACGGAAGATATCTGACTTCCTCTCTCAACTCCTCAGACCATGAGAAGCAACCCTATACTTTTCAGAAAGATAAGATTTTTTTTTCTTGGAGAAAAGAGTCTTAATATATTAGGATAGAAAAGGTAAATGAATTGCAAGTTACAATTGGAAGATCCAACAGTTAAAATAGAAGGCAATGTAGGAAGAAATAAGAGAGAAAATGTAAGGGGAGGTTATCAAAGAAATGACTATAGATCATTTTTCAGAATATAATGATCAAACTTTTAGAATGCATTGGGTTCACTAGAGCCACACATAGAAAGGGAATTACACCAAGGCACATCAATGGCTCATTCAGAACAACAAGAAGTTCCTAAAATATTTGAGAGAAGAAAGAGTCAAACAAATAAAAAGGAATCAGAAGTTTATTCTTTTTTTTTTAAACAATAATCTGAGAAGCCCTGAGACTGTTGAGCAGTTCCTTTAAAATTCTAGAGGAAAATTCTCTTTAATTTAGTACTTTATTTAAAAGGCATAAAATTGGATATTGAAAGAAAAAATTATTGAAAAGTTCAGAAGCTTAAAGAAAAAAAGCTATGATGCTTTCAAATGTCCAATGCTTACAATACATGCAGAGTACCTACAGTGCTTTAATGTATAGACAGGGGATTTACTCTGTGGTATAGTAGTAGGTCGAAGGATGAGTTGATAATCAATTCACATGATAATACGAATGAATGCAGTGATAAGCAGAGGTGAAAGAACAGGGGAAAAGGCAATAGTAAATGCAACTTAAACAAAAGGAAACCTAATCCTAGCTTAACACAAAGCCCAGTTACTTCCTATCAGGGTGTCGCTTTCCTTAGAAAATACAACAGCACTTTTATTCTTCTCTTCTCATAAGAGTGTATAGAAACCTCCTCTCAGAAAATCTGCGTTAAACTCTTCTGGAGCTTTCTGGGTGGGGAATGCACAGTTCAACCTGGGAATAAACTCGTTTTAGTGCCGGGATAGAGGGAAATACCGAGGTGGATGGGATCTGAAAGGGGTGACCTAATGGTGAACTGCTCTGAATCACAGCCCGACTCCCCAGAGCCCTCCAACTATCTCCCATAGCGTCACAGCCCATAAACACCTGAAGCAGGACTTTTGGCTGGAAATGCTCAGTGAAACTCCAGTCCATTAGACTGCGCTGCTGTGTTTTCTTTATGTCCTCCAAATTTGCTTCCACCATTATCTTCTTAGGTTTCTGAAAAAAAAAAAAAAAAGAAAAGCTGGGGAACACAGTTTCAGCTGTAATTTGTGGAAGCCCACATGGAGCCCCCCAACAACTCGCCAGCATGGACCTTATTTAATTGGGGGGAATCTGCATATGTATAAATCCATATGGCAATATTCTAGAACAGCCATTGCCAGAAAAAAGCATGCCTTTGACTTTTTTTATGTGCAACATAATCTAAATATTTTTATTGTTAGGTTATACTCTTCAGAGTCCTGTTAGCAATTATAGGCAGGTTTTCTGAACTCACTTCAAGACCACGCTAGTTCTACATGGCTGTATGGCCAGCAGGTGCTTGCGAGCTTGCCAAGCCACACTGTCTAGAGAGGAGCAGAGAGCTGGGAAGTTTGTTGAAACTGCTAGGCTACAAAAGTTAACTCCTTTCTCTCCAGTCGGATCAGGGATGGGGACATTTGAATAGATCTTTCCCCTAGTAATAGCATTTGCCTTTTAAGAGTCTCTTTCTCTCTTATTACTCAATCTGGTCAGGGTTTTCTCAGATCATCTCACCTGTCATCTGCCTTCTTAGGAGAATAATTCCTTACCTTTTCAAGAGAATCATCCTGTGTGACTGTTTCCTCTTTGATCTCGCTGTCCGTGGTCTGTTCTGTAAATCAAAGACACCAACATGCAGTTGTGTTCAGCCTTTGTTCTTGCCTTTGGTCAGTGCTGTGTCTCTTTGTTGCCCATATGATCTATGTTCCTGTGCTGAAAAGGTAATGCCTGAAAAGCATGTTTCCTGCCTCCAAGAAGGTGTGTGTGTCAATAATTCTAAGTCAATGCCTACCTAGAATCTATCTTGAACTCTTTGAAAAGAACCCAGCTTCTTATCTAAAGTGCACTAAATCACTCCAGCTAGTTGGCTTTGAAGCCTCACTCTGCGTGATGCACCTTTGTCTCCACAAGTTACAAGTATTTGCTGGCTATGCAAAATTAACTGCTGGGTGTGTGTGTCATTGATTTTTTTGTTGTTGTTTTTAACATTTTTTATTATTATTTCTGATTATACAAACTTAATAGGTACTCCCTCCCTTCTCCTCCCCCCGAACCCCCTGTTCCCCCTCCCCTCCCCCTTCCCTCCCCATCTCTCAGTGCCCCCCCAATCCCCAGAGAGTCCTTTAATGTGCATGCCAGACTCTCCTCTGGGCCCTCCTCTCCAATGACGTACAAGGACCCAGTTGTATTTCCCTGAACCCTTTCCTGTGCTCCCCTTAAGCATAGGAACACTACTGTGGCTGTCAATCCCTTGTCTCCAAGGATCTTGATGCCTTTAGCAGATGCTAGACTTTGTGAGGTCAATAGTGTGTTGGACATTGAGCAGGACATGCAAAGTCCTATTATGATTGCTTCGGCCCTAACTTGTGTGGAGTATCTTGCAAATCATTACTCCTCCCATCCTTTTGCTCTTACAATCTTACCGCCCCCTCTTCGTATCATTGATTTTATGCTGGCGACCTTCACAGAGGCTCTACAAATTTCTGTGGGTCTTATCTGGCAGATGACAGACAAGGGCAGGGCCGAAGATGTGTGGACAAAAGAACCACCAGTGGATTCTGCTCCTATGAAAGACTGAAAGCGCTTTACCATTCTGGTGAGCACTTCTTCCATTCACCCATGAGGGGCTAATTAATCTTTTAGTGAGTGTCGTGCATTTACAGAACGAGTTTTACAGAGGTTAGTTAAGCTAGTGAATGAATGGTACTTGGGTTCCAATGCATTATGCTGATATGAGTCAATGAACAAAGAGTGTGCCTACGTGACAATCAGGAGTGTGGCAGACATCCTGTGACATCATCCTTGGCTACAAAGCCCCAGCCAGCTGAATGGATCTGAGGGGGACCAAGGCATGTTGGTGATTTCTGAGTCGCAAAGTGTTTCAGGAGGAGAAAGTCGACCATGGCTCAAGGGACACCTTTGTGGCAAGCGCCTCCCAACTGTGCTCCTATAATTGAGAATCTCTGCTGGAGCAGCTGATGAAGTGCATTGCATAGCTGTTTTCCAAATCTGACCCAAGAGATGGAGCATGAACGGGATGTGGATCACGTGGGAACGTGCTTTGCTGTTGCTGAACTGCTGGGCCAACTTGACTTCACCGGATAAAGCTGCTTGTAAAATGGCATCAGGGTAACAATCCCCGCCAGCCCATTCACTCGCCTTTGCTCTTCCCCGTCGGTCACGCTGGCCAGCTGTGTGGATGGGTTTCCTTCTGTGTGTACCGCATGGATGGACTGGCTATCCCTCCGCATGTCCTGCTCATAGACACGTACTCGTTCCACATTCTCATCACCACCGGACGGGTTTGCTCTGGCTGTCCTGCTGTGTGTTGTGCTCATGAGCATCCACCCATTCCACACCCTCATCTTCATCTCAGGAGCCTCTCACTCCTCTTAGCTTCTATTCCAAGCCTTCATCATCAACCAGTTCTTGGTTTGTCTTTTTTTTTTTTTTTTTTTTTTTGGCTCTGATGGTTCTCTCTGCTCTGAGTGTGAGTTCTAGAAGAAGGGGAACTTAACTTTGCTTTCCTCACTGTACCCTGTGTCCCCAGCACCTGGTAGGAACCCAGCACTTTCTGTTGGATGAACCACCCACATTGTTTGCTACATCACAGATTGAAGCTGGAAATGGATAAGGAGTCACATAGAGAGAGGATGCGTAGTGGAATTATATGCCAAGGCTGACGTGGGAGTTATATTTTCTTTCAGTAGCAAAGAAGCCTGATTCTGGTATTTTAGCAGGGAGACGGTAGCTCTGTCTATCAAGGTGCGACCTGTGTTTTCCTCTCCAGGAGCACAGCTACATTTTTTTTTCTATAGTTTTCTCTTCTTCTGGGCTGCTGAAGGGGATGCTGCCCTTTTCCCAGGAGGAAAACTAAGCAGCCCATTCATTCCTACTTTCTACAAACATATCCATCCAAGACAAAACTCGGGCCAACTGTCACGTTAAGTACACCGCTGTGTCCCCAGTGTCCTTGAGGCAATTGATATGAAATCTGTGGAATAAAAATGATTCTGTTCTGTGGTCTGCTAGAATTCCGGGAGACTTGATATTCCCTCCTGTGCCTACGGATCCAGGAGAAAAAAAAATATTCTGTGCCAGGAAACGTGTTCTAAAAAATTAGGCATCTGTTATTTTGTCAGAGGAGAGAACATTCTAATTCGAAGCTGAACTCTTCATTCAGGATGAGAATGAAAAGTCATTTTTTTTCCTTTTTGTCTGATTCCTGCTTTCAACCACATGATCCTTTGACAGTGTGATTCAGTAGCTCTTGACACATCTGGAAATGGATGTTTTCTCTTCTCTTTGGAAAACAGCCTTCCTAACCTGTTTTCCTTTAGAGATAACAAGGTCCCTCTGCAAAGCAGTTACTTTATTTAAAAAAAAAAAAAAGTATCCGACAAGCACAGAGGCCACAGCTGAACCTCCAGCCTCTGGTTATCAACTCTCAGGTTTTCCATAAATACCCAACGGGGCCTTGTCAAGTTCAAAAACAGTCTCAGATGCAAACCCAGTGTTTCGTTAAGAAGAGCCCAAGAAATTCAGCCCTTCATGTTCAGAAATGGGCCTATAAATGTATTTGATGTCTGGGTGGTTGTGCAGGAAATGACTGATGAGTTCTGCTTTGTTTGAAGGATTAAAGAGGCAGCTTTTGAAGTAGGAACTAGAGTTGAAGGGGAAATGAAGACCAACCACAGCAGTCCCTTACTCAGAACAGGCAGAGAGACACCCAGGTTGCCGCCCAACTCCGCCCACATCCAATGGCTCCTGGGTGTTCTTCATCCACCTTAGGGAAGGCTTAGAAATACAGGCTCTCAACAGTTCCCAAACAGAAATCCAATAGCACAATCACTAGAACCAACACCCAACAAATGGGATCTTAGGAAATTAAAGAGCTTCTGTTCAGATAAAGAGGTTGTCAACCCAGCAAAAAGATAACCCACAGAATGGGAGAAAATCTTCACTAACCACATATTTGATAGAGCCACATATTAGGATAGTTAGCCACATATTAATCCAGAGCACACAAAGAACTTAAAGAATTAAACACTAAGGAGATAAATGACCCAATTAAAAAATGGGCTTCAGAACTTAAAAGAAACTTTTCCAGGGAGGAAACTGAAATGTCTAACAAATATCTTAAAAAATGTTCCACATCTCTAGCCATCAGGGAAATGCAAATCAAAACTTCCCTGAGATATCATCATCCTGGTCATGTCATGATGGCAAAAATCTACAATATAACAACACCAAATGCTGGAGAGGCTGTGGAGAGAAGGGAACTCTCATAAACAGGAGAGAAGGGAAAGAAGCCCACCCCCCAACAAAAGGAGATAGGGGAACAGGCTTTAGTAGAGAAAATAGGTTAGCGTCAAGTATTGCATGTAAGTAGTGAGACATCTACTCAGCTCACTCTCACTTCCCTTCCTGGTCACTTGTGACTGAACAGGTTTGTTCTCACCAATCAGGGAGGATATAGGGACTGGCAGATAGACGGTCCAGTAAATGGGACACTGACCCCCCCCCACACACACTGTTATGTCCTACTCCTATTCTTCCATCGACTTTGAGTCTCCTCTTACATTAAGATCTTCATTTAAACAGTCTTTTATCTTTGGTTAGGAGGGGACCTTCCATACCAATCGGGATGCAGCCAAGGACGGAGCAGTTAAAACAAAATTGAAAACAACAACAAACCATAATTCAGAACACCAAAGACTCCACATTAATCACCTGGAACCGACCAGCCAAATCTCTCCCCATCATTCTAAAGCTCAGGGAACCTTGTGGAAGAGGGGGGGGGGGCAAGATTGTAAGAGTCTAAAGATGGGGAGGACTAACAATATGCAAGATACTTCACACAAGTTAGGGCTGCAGCAGCAAGAATTGGACTTTGCCTGACTGCACAATGGCTGACATGTCAACGACGCTCCAAAGTCTAACATAGATCACAGGGGAGAAGGCTCAAGGCAGTAGGATCCTTAGTGGCAAGGGATTAAACAGTCATAATAGAGTTCCCATACTAAAGGGAAGCTTAAGAAGGAGCTTCGGGATATGGCACTGAGTCTCTACCCCTTACTAGGGTGGAGGATTCAGAGAGAGGTTTGGCATTCACATAAAAGGATGCTCCAGGGGATGGGAAGGAGGAATGGGGAGGCATTGGGAAAGGGGAAGGAACGGAGGGGGATGAAAGGAAGGGAAAAGGGGGGGCAGATGCAAGGAGGGACGACTGGGAAGGGGAAAAGGGAGGGAGAGGATGGGGTGCCTATTGATCTTGTGTGATTAGGAAAAAAAAATAAAATGTGGGAGAAAAAAAGAAAGAAAGAAATACAGGTTCTGCTCTCCCTCTTTAGGATATGCTGTCCGCAAGAGTGTGCAAGAACAACAATTTATGTCATTTGACCACCAGGGGGCAAAAGTTGCACAAGAATAGGAAAGTCTGGGCCAGTTGCCTTAAATAAACAGAACAGAACAACAAATGTCCCAGGTTTTCTTTCTCCCCATTTATTCTGCTTCCATGTTAACTCCAAGTGCGCTTTTTGCCATATGTTTGAATCCCACAGGATGTATTGATGTTGTAACAGCTCAGAGGAACTTATTTTGACTGTGTGCTTGTGCGTGTCTCAGGTCACTAGATTCACACACTCAGGACATGAAAATGGCCAATCTATTCTGTTGGGAAGGAAAATGCAAAAAGTCACAAAAGCAGGATAAGGATAAACATGAGGGCCAGTGAAATGGCTCCGTGGGTAAGGCCCCTGGCCCCGAGTCTGGCACTCAAGTTTGATTTCCAGCAGCCCACACGGTAGAAGGAGACAAGTGACTTCTGAAAGTTGTCCTCTGACTCCATTCACATGCCATGGGCACATGCATGCAGCTTCTTGCTACCTTTCTCTCCCTCAAATAAATAAATAAACAAAAATGGTATTTTTAAAAAAACCCATCAACATGAGAAAGAGATCCTGAACATGGTCAAACAATTAAAAGCACGAAGCAGGATTTCTGGGGTTGAGGGAGCCCTGGACACATCAGAGAAAGCTTTAATATGAGGGTAGCACTATTACCCTGATTTCCTATTTGCATGGGGCAGACAAGCTATTTAAATCTCTCTTCCTTGGTTTCCCCATCGATATAACTGAAGTGGCAGCATCTAGCTCACAGCTTCACTGTTTCTATAAAGTATTCATAGACATGGAACATTAAGTTTCAGGTGTCCACTTGACACTTGAGACGTGAACCTTTAAATACCCCTATAAAGAGTTCCTTAGTCAAGGCAAACCTTTGATCAAGCCTTTGGAAGATTATTTAATGGACACGGGAAGACTCAGAGTGAGAATGGAACCATTTTTGGGCAGGTGGATTCGACAGAGAGAGAGCTGGTTGGATTTTTTCAGGTTGGCAATTGAGAAGATATTTGGGTCCTTGATTGCCCTCTCACTTGTCTCTTTCTGTGGATATGGTGTACCCAGATCCCTCAACCAAGGCTGGTAATAGTAGTCAGTAACCTGAAATCCCAAGACGGAATAAAAAAATCCCATTGTTTCTCTAAATTGTCTGGGTCATGCATTCACTACAACAATGGAAGACAATATGCACAACACGTGCTAAGGCACAGTTCTTGGAAAGCAACAAGGCAATGCCCATCAGTGCTCACTTCTTCCTGCGTGCCTCCTCACTTTTCCACCCTACTCATAAGCAGTTCTTAATTCTATACCTTCCTTTTTCTTCTACCCTCATCCAGATAATGAACATGGCAAGACAACCATCTGTCAATACGGACCAAATGTCAAGTCTTTTGTGACGCTTACCCTTTTACTGCTTTTTAGTATCATGCAATACAATAAACAGAAAGCTGCACAACCTGAAAACTGCATATGATGAAGTCTCAGACATCTTGTGCACATCTCTTCATAACCACAGCCTCCTTTAGGAAGCATTTATGTTGTTGATTTTCATGGCTTTATTGCATTTTTGTGTTGTTTTCTGTTCATCACAAATATATTTACAAAGAATGACAGTTTGTTTTTTTCCTCTTCAAGCTTGACACTTTTTAATCTCCTTTGGTTGACTTAATAGGTAGTCTAGTAATTTCAGTTGTACTAACAAATTGTCCACTTGAAAATGGGTTTCATAACATATGGCCTTCTGATCTCTAAAGGAAATAGTTCAAATCTTCATGGCAATATATGTTTATGGTCATAATTATTTTAAAAAAGAACTGTGTAGTGAGGAATCTTTCTTTCTATTATCAAATTGTTTTTATTACTTGCCTTTTATGATTAGTTTTTAAATAGAGTATTCAGAAATTTGACTAGCTTTTTAAAATAGCTACACTTTTGTATTTTTAGGTCCCTTATTGCACATTTTTATGCTATTGTCACTGTTTTATAGTTGTATTTATTGATTTTACTCCTATTTTATTTGAACTTATTTTGTTCATCTCTTACCTAACTTGAGATTGGTGTATCAGTAGTTAGCTTTTTTGTATGTGTGTGTGTTTATGCCTACCAGAGGGCACTTGAGTGTGTGAGCTTGTGGAATTTCAAAGACGATACCAGGAACCAACCATCCTGGATTGTTCTATGTCTTTATTACTTTGTGGTTTCCAAGACTCTCTGCCTGGATTTAAACCCTGGAGAGAAGGTCATCTCTCTAGGCCTCCAGCATTTCTTAGAATTACCTGCCTTAGCTGCTCTCTGTAAAGCTTTTGTGCTCAGCGTCTTCCTTATTACTTCGTTTGAAATATTTCTCACTATTTGTTGTATCCTTTTTTTGGCCTTGGTATGATGCACAAGTATGTTGTTCAGTTGTCATCCATATGGTGATTTTCTTATCATCCTTTTTGCAATCAATGTTCACAATAATGTCTCTGTGTTATGAACACATTCTTTGTAGATATGGTCATATGAAAATTTGTTGGGTTTGTGACTCATCAGAGGGCTAATATTTTGTAAATAAACATACTGATGGCTTCTAAGAAGTTATGATATTGTGAAGAACTTGTTAGAGACATGATTTGATTATTGTAAGTATTAAGGTACAACTAATTCCATAATGGCAGGGTAGGTTAGAGGTAACATTTCTACATGGACACACCTAATAAGTCTGTGTGGAAATGCTGCTGAAAACCAAGCACAATTGAAAAGAGAACTGCAGGTGGAGAGTTTTATCTCTCACAGGGACTGTAAGGAAAAGGCTGTGCAGAGGAAGTTGGGCCTGACTATGTTTGGCTATAGCTAGAGAGAGTGAACCAAACAGAACAGGTGAAAAGGGGTTTTTAAAAAATGGAGAAGTGCACAAAACAGCCCAAGTTTTGTTTTGTAGACAGGAGGGAACCACAAGAAGTAAGAAGACAGAAAATAAAAAGGTTGTATTTTGGGCAGACACCTGATAGCTGAGTGTAAAGTGGTTTGGCAAATTTAATCTGTCCTGCTGTGACCCCTAATGCTATTTATGGAACTATCACTCTCGAATAAAAGAAATGTCCTGAGTTAAAATGCAAGTGGGGTGAGAAAGGAAGTGACGTTTAAGGATCACTGATTTGGTACTAAGCTGTATACTAGGCATTTCATTATGTTATTGCAAGAAGTATTCATTTATTTTTATTAACTTTATTTGCATATATATGTGTGTTTTTTAGGCACATGCGTGAGTGCAGCGTGTGTACATGTGGGTGTGCATGCTTGTGGAGGTCTGAGTTTGATATCTGAATCATCCCCACGGACTTCTACCTTATCGTTTTGAGGCTGGGTCTTTAAATAAACTCAGAGTTCATCTATAAAGCTGATCTGGCTAGTCACCTTGCTCTGGGAGTTTCCAGACTCTGTGTTTAAGGTGGGATTGAAATGACAGATCAACTGCCCCCATACCTACATAGGATCTTTAGATCTGAACTCTGGCTCTTTGGCTTTGGTGGCAAACTCTTCAACTGCTGAGTCACCTCCCTAGCCCTAGCAAGTAAGTCTAAAATAATTCCATCAGACAGTCATGAAATATTAATGGTGAATGTTTTCATTAGGTTCATTGCATGTTGTAAAACAAGAGTAGACTAAGAAACAAAAGGCTGCTTTGAAAAGAGTTGGAAAGGAAGGACCAAATGATAACGCTCAGTAAAAATGTTTGCTTAATCAATTAACTTCGATGGAGAACAGTCCTTCAGTTGAAATAGACAAACACTTACCTTCTAACAGTAAACCTTGAGTTTTCCTTTCTTATGTTTCTACATTTTTATGAGCGTGTCTGCACACACTTCACTTACGCGAAGGCTGTGGTTGGGGCTGGGTACTATCACTGCTGTTCTCCTGCTCAGACAGCTTTTCATTTCCAGGGTATGACGACTTCACAGTGCTGGAAGTAGGCTGCTTCTCATTGCTAGCAGCAGGCTGACTGGAATCTTGAAAGCTTCCAAATCTCTCATCAGTGTGCACATTCGCTGGCAAACTCTGATCTATAAATATGATTCTGTCTTTGATTTCAGCATCTAATCAGAATGAAGAGCATCAATCAGCTACCACACCAGAATGATTGATAGTTACAAAGTTTTGCATCCCTACCACAGAGTATACCTGCTTTGGACTTGCTCCGCTGGTTGCTGGTTTTTTTCATGTACTGCTGCCTTATCTGCTTAGCAAACCGGGCAGGGTTGTCCCAAGGTATGTCTAGCTTCTTAGCATCTGCCTGGCAAGTCTTGAGTTGCCCTGATTCATCCACCTCAGAGAGCTGAAGACTCTCAAAAGTAAACACTTTGAAGGCTCGCTCAACTTCATTCCAGCTGAGGGCTTCTGTAAGAAAGCAGGAGTCATGCTTCTAGAAAGATCTTTGTTAGTACATGACACGAGATTGCTCAAGGGGCAATCAAGGGGTCTCCCCACCTCAGTGACAAGAAATCATGCCATGATGTTTGCTGACTTGATGTGGGCTCCACAAGTCTGCGGCAAAGGTCCAGGGTCCCCAGTACTAAGAAACCACATATTCAAGATCTGATAAAGCCTAAGCTTGTTCCCAAACTGCTTCATATCTTCTGGGTGTTAGGCCACTGTGGTTGCTTTCTGACTGTGACAGTTAATCCTGGGTGCCAACTTGACACACCTGGCATTAATTAAGATCAGTTGAAAACACCTGAAGAGATTATCTGGAGCAATTCATTTATAATACAAAGACCAGCTCTAAATCTGATTGGAACCTCCTTAGATCTCATTGGAACTTCCCAGTAGCAAACCAGATAAAAGGAAGCATAGAAGAAGAAGAAAGAGCCTCCAGGAATCCTCTGCCATGAAAGTCTATTTCTCCTCTTTGGAACTGTAGGTTGAACAAATCTCCCTTTCTCCCTTAAGTTATTTGACTTTTGGTGTTCTCTCACAGCAATAGTTAGAGTAACCATTACATTCACTTTCCAAGATACTAAATTAGCTAATTATGTTTCAGACTTTTTTGTTTTAATTTGGCTACCCATTGAAGCAGATGCTGTAAGCTCCCAGGGAAACTTCATCACTTGTGTTTAGCAAGTGTATAGGCAGCTGTGTATAGGAGTTTTTCCTGTTTGTTCAGATATAGGTCAAGGTTTCTTTCTCCTCACAAGAACTGCTTCTCTCTGCACTTCAAAGCTTCCACTCTCGGTTAGCTCAGTGTGACTGTAACTTTCCTTTTTCACACCTTCATTCACTATCAGACTTTATCCAAAGCATCTGGTAGTTAAAGAACAAGATGAATGATTCTTAAACTTTGGAAACCCAAGACCAAAGGTTGAGAAATACAGATGAACAGACAGATGCAGAATTCAATGAGGAATATCAAAATGGTTGCTCAGGGTTGACGATTCAGAGGTCAGTGATGAGGAAAGTACTGGGGTACAGCCACAGGGGTGCTCAGAAGGGAAGTAAGAAAGGCATGGAAGATTTAATGGATAACTGCTTTTTGAGTTGGGCATGGTGACACACACCTATAATCCTAACACACGAGAAGCTGAGGCAGGACCATCATGATTTGCTTAGGCTACACAGAGCCCATAAAAATAAAAATTAAAAAAAAAACCTTCTTAAGAAACAAAAGTGAAAATAAAAACAAAGTAAATAAACAGATATCACATACTTTATGAATATTTGCTAGGCCTTAGTAGATATAATAAAAACTGGAGAGCAAAGCCTCCATCTATTGTTAGTAACACAGAATGCAGCTGGAAAGAGGTAAGTGTGTGCGATTCCAGAGTGGAAAAGATGAGCAAAGCAAGTCAGGGCCCAAAACGTGACATAGAAGGGTGCTTCTTCTGCTGCACATAAAAGACCAAGAGGGAAAACTTCTGAACAATGCAGTGAAAGTGAGAAAGGGGTGGAGGAAAAGCAAACACAAAGGTCCAAGAAGCATAGTGTGTGACTGACGTGTCCACAGAAGCACGCAGAAGTCCCCGTAGATGCCTTTGTGTGGACTGCTCAACAGGCAAGGATCTTTAGACACGGAGGACAGGCTGTCTCAACTTCACTCTGAGGAAAATGGGTGACCACCAGAAGCTTCTGAGCTAAGAAGGCACAGAGTCTCACCATCATTTTGGAAAGGACATTCTAGTTGTTGCGTGGACAGAAGGTAGAAGGTGAAAACCTTCAGACCAATTGGAAAGCCATTGCAACAGGCCAAGGGAGAGGTAGCAGGAACTGGTCTGGGATGGTAGTAAGCCACGTGGTAGATGTGGGGTGTGAGAAATGAAAGGAAGCAGGGTGACTCCAATGGCACAGGAGTCTGGATATTCTTTTCTCTCTTTTTGAGTGTGTGTTTGCATGTATATAGGTATCTGTGTGTGAGGGGCTATGTGAACAGGAAGACGCTGGCGTGTCTGGGCCTGTGGAAGCCCAGGGTAACATCAGGAATCACCCCAGATTGGTCTACTTCCTTATTTCTTTCTCTGGGGTTTCCTAGGCTCTGCCTTTTAGCCCAGCTGTCAAATATCCACTAAGCATTTCTATTGGATCTGGGGATCTGAACTCAGGTGCTTTTGCTTTTGAGGCAAAGATTTTTAATCCCTAAGCCATACCCCCAGCCCAGAGACATTTCTTGTCCCAAATGAAGACTCAAGATGGATATGTGATGCATAGATATTCAGGGAGAAATGGACAGGAAGTCTATGTCACATGATAACAACAGAGAAGTTGCTTTCCAAAAAGCCTCCCTGGCTCTCTTATGATCTCTCTTTCTCTGATACCAACCATTTTACAGCTAGAGAAAATGCCCCCAGCCAATTACAGCCACAAGCCTGGATTAATAGATTGATGGTGGTCCAGACTTCAGTATCATCAGACAAAAAGAGAACAGAACATGGCTTCCCGCTCTTTGCTCTCTGGGGAAGACACTCGTCACAAGTTTTCTAATCTACTAACAGTGCGGTTGGTTCTCACAGTACAATGCAATGCCGGCATCTTTTATCTTAGGCAGGACAAATGACAGGTGTACATACATTTAAAAGCCTGACTTAGGATGGCAAAAATTCACAATGCAAACAACAACAAATGCTAGAAAGGATGTGGAGAGAGGGGAACTCTCCTACATTGCTGGTGGGAGTGCAGGCTCATACAGCCACTCTGGAGAATCTTCTGGAGATTCTTAAAGAAATTAGAAATTGAAATGCCATATGACCCTGCGATTCCACTTTTGGGAATAACCCCCCATACAGCAAAAATTCACCTCGATAGCACACGCATGACCATGTTCATAGCAGCACTGTTTACAATAGCTAAGTCATGGAATCATCCCAAATGTCCAACAGTTGACGAGTGGATAAGGAAAAGGTGGTACATCTATACAATGGAGTACTACGCGGCCATCAAAAATGATGAACTAATGGAATTTGCTGGGAAGTGGATGAAATTAGAAACAATTATACTGAGTGAAGTATCCCAGACACAGAAAATTAAGTGCCATATGTACTCCCTAATAGGTGGCTCCTAGTACCAAACCCACTTAGAGTCACTCAAAGATAAATCTCTGTAATATCTACAGTAATTGCAAAGATTATGAACAGGAGGGATGGGGAAGGAGGGACACACCAGTAACAAGGAGAGAGGGGACCATGTTACAGCAGAGCAAATAGGCCTCCATCAAGGACTGCAAGTAAGTAATAAGACATCTGGTTAAGTTCACAGACTTTCCTTCCTAATCATTTACAACGGATGGGGTATGATTTTACCAGAAGGGGAGGGCGTAGAGTCTGGCAGATAGAAAGTAACCATTTTGCAAATGGGCGATTGACCCCTCTCTCACCGTGGTTTCCTACTTTAATTACATCTACCTTTGAATATACTCTTATAACAAGACTCTAATTTAACAGGTTTTTATCTCTAGCCAGGGGGCAATATCCAATACCCATCAGGATGGAGTGAAGGGCATTGCAGGAGCAGCAAAACTGAAAAAAAAAACCCAACAAACCATAATCCAGAATATCAGAGACTCTATATCAACCACCTGGAACTAGACCAGCCTAATCTCTCCCCATCCTGAAGCTCAGGGAAATATGTGGAAGAGGGGGCGGTAAGATTGTAAGATCACAAGGATGGGAGGAGCAATGATATGCAAGATACTCTACACAAGTTAGGGCCGAAGCAATTATATTTGGACTTTGCATGCCCTGTGCAATGTCCAACACACTATTGACCCCACAAAGTCTAGCGTTTGCTAAAGGCACTAGGATCCTTGGAGGCAAGGGATTGACAGCCACAGTAGTGTTCCTATGCTTAAAGGGAACACAGGAAACGGTTCTGGGAAATGCCCCTGGGTCCTTGCACCTCATCGGAGAGGAGGACCCAGAGGAGAGTTTGGCATGCTCATTAAAGGATGCTCCGGGGAGGGGAGGGGAGGCACTGGGGGATGGGGAGGGAAGGGAGAGGGGAGGGGTCACAGGGGGGTGGGGGGTGGAGGAAGGGAAGGGACTGGTGTACCTGTTAAGTTTGTATGAGTGGAAATAAAAAAAAAAAAGCCTGACATAAAAAGTTGACCTCGAGTGCCCTTGGAACACTAAAATTGGTTTCTAGAAACTGTTAGAAAAATGGATAAGCTTGGGCCTGAGTTTTTGCTTTCTCTTTCCTCTCTTCTTTTCTAGCGGAACCTATTAAAAAAGACTTGTGAGACTTGTGATAAGATTTCAAATGAACATTGCTCAGTTAGGACAAAATAGCCTGCTTAGGCTTGCCTTCCTTAGTTCTCAGATACTGTCTCTATCCCATTTTGTACTTTTGTGTGGTTTCCCATGAAACAAAGGGGATCAGGGGATCAGTGATGAGCTAGTGGAGAAAAGAAGGCCATTTTCGAGGAAAGAACTATGGCTATAGATAAAAGATTTTGTTTGCTTTTAAAGTTTTGAGAGACATTTGAACCACTATTCTTTTTAAGTAGGATGGGGCACAACATTGCCTCTAGTGTTGAAGTGAAGTGGTGGGACATGGAATGTGAAGGGATTGTTGTGGTTAAGAAAACACAAAGCAAAGAAAACCCCGGGCACCAAACTCCAGAATGTTATGTATCCCGGACATCTATTCAAGGTGAGGGAGCTCTGATCTATCCAAACATACAGCTCAGCCTTAGAAAGATCTTTCAATGGTCCACATACTTTTGAGGAGTGAGGGTGTAACTTGAAGGGCACACACAGCCACTCATTCACAGGAGTGGAAGGCAAATGTACTCACCACTCGTGCAGAAGTGCATGAGCTCATGAATGGTAGCCAGACGTTTCGTGCTGTTCCAAGGTGGGGGCAGGGGAAACTGAAGGAATTCCCACAGAGGCAACTTGGACTGCATCTCCTGCTCAATTTGTACTGGGTCAAAATTCTTTTGGTCCTTACCAAAGGAAAAGAAAATAATATGACAGAAACCATTACAGCGTGCTTTGTTAAGTGCCTGAGGCATATGGAGAAGACTAAACATGATATCTGTACTCCCATTTTCTGAAAACATGAGTAATCAGTGGTAATGGAGGGCAACACGCCCGGGATATTTTTGAAGGTCAAAAAAACTAGTTCTCATTTTTCAGAAGGTCCTGGTGCATTGAAAGGACTGATCCTTCATTCACAGTGACGAGATGCCAGAATCTTGCATGTATTCACCTCTCCCTTTCGAAACCCCTTTGTGTTCCCCACTGGTACTTCCATAGCAGCAAATATTTAAAACTATTCTTTGATGTAAATTTAGTGGTGGTGACAATTGAGGAAGTGGCACAATGGACTTCTGGGATCAGGCAACTTTTCTTTGTTGATGTGTTTCTCCCCTGTTCACCCCCATTTCCTGGGATCCCACATTGTAGACAGGTTTTCTACTCTACACATTACATTTCTTTAGCATTGGCGAAGTTATCTAGTTGAGTATTCTCTAAGTGATGCATGACAAGAGCATATTCTCCTGTTGGTCACCATCACCAGGGTGATCTGGTTCTTACCTTCAGCGCATACTTCTTGTGGGCGTGAACATCATGATAGTTCAGGAGGAGAGGGCCCTTGAGCACTGCCTGGCTGTCACTTTCTCCATCAGGTAAGAAGATTTCATGGAGTTTCTATTTAAAGTAAAACAACACCAATGCAAAGAGATAGCATATACTTTCCTCCTGTAAAGTATGAAAACTCTCTCTCTCTCTCTCTCTCTCCCCCCCTCCCTCTCCCCCTGTCTGCCATCTGACCTTCTTCTCCTTCTCTGAAAGGCAGAGCGAGGGCAGGATGGAGACAATGTGCGCTGCAACCCTGTGGTCTAATCCATCTGCTCTGGATGATGGCTCTATTATACTTGGGATGACCAGATCCTCTTCAGATGCTACAATCTATGGAGAAGAAGTTGGAAGGAATCCGCTTAATGGTCAAGTCTTGAATGCTGTTCATGTACTTCCATGGCTCTCAGCAGCAAGGAGACACGTCCTCCCATGGAAGTACCAGCTTTAATGGCTGAGAAGGGTTAGTGATGACCAAAATCAAAGGCGAAACAACCCACGCACACATTTGATGTAAATGTTAGCACCTGTATTAAAATAAAAGATGGGATAGAAAGAGTAAACAATAAACTTTACGTAGGTAGTCATGAACTACTGCAGCTGTGTCTACTCCCATGAGATCTGCAGAAGATTTGGCCTCTCTACATTAGACCACAGAAGGAAAGACCTTGAGAGGCACCACCCTTCCCTCAGACACTAATGAGAATTAGTGGGTGGGAGATGAGGGGAGGTAGTCTCTGCAGTGATATGCCCAGCAAGCGTCCCATTAACAGGACCCAGATGGGACTTAGGAAGTCCCCCAGCACACACATAGAGAAGGATGTGACAATGGAGGGAAACAGATGGGGAAGAAGGAAGTATGTTGTAGGAAAAAGTAGGGGGTTGGGACTGGTAATAAGGGATGAAAATGATACATACACATGTGTAAAGTCCTATGAGAATATAAATACATTAAAAGAACTTTAGGTAAAAGTCATAATAGCAAGTTTTTTTTTTTTTAAATATGCTTTCTCAGGACTAGTGAGATGGCTCAAGAGTTAAGACTCAATCTTGCAAGCAGAAAGTCCTGAATTCAGATACCAAGTCCTACACAAAAAAATGCCAGGCAGAAATAGTGGTGGCCTGTACTTCTAGCCCTGTAGTCAGAGCCTGGGAAATACCAGAGTGAAGCAAGAAGGAAGTAGAAGCAATTCAGGATGATTCCCGAAGTCAACCTTGGTCCCCCAGAGGGACACACAGCGCCTTCTGACACACACACACACACACATACCAATAAACAAACAAACAAATTATAAATAAACTAAAAATGATGTTCGTGTAATTTGGGGTTCAGTGGGCACGTACTGAGGATTTCCCACATGCCAGGCATTGTGTGAATCATCTGCAATAACACATGCCAGTCACACTGGTGTGTGTTTTTCTTCTGGTGTTTTACTTCTGGTGTGTGTTTTACTTCCTATTGTATGGAGAAGAAAGCTAGGACGCGGGAACTACATGATCAGTCCAAGTTCACAGTTACGAAGTTGAGAAACTGGGGCTCAGATCAAATCCTTATTCTTCAATAATAGAAAAGTGGGCGATGATGAAATCAGTGATGGATAATTGTCACATTTATGTGGGCAAGCTGAGATGGAAGATGGACTGCCTTGTTCAGTGTCACCTTGTTTTTTTTTAATTTTTTATTATTATTTATTCAACTGTGCGCATGTGCGCGCGTGCGTGTGTGCATCTGTGTATGTGTAGAACCACGGACGAACTCGTGAACCACCATGGATGCCTCTACCTCCTTCAGCCCCGGGATTCACAGGCTCTGCCCTACCAGGACCAGAAGTGCAGGCCGCCCCCGCTTCCGCCTGGCGTCTATACATGGGATCTGGGATCCGAACTCAGGACCTTCCGCCTGCAAGGCGGAGGCTTAACCCCTGAGCCACTTCTCCAGCCCCCAGTGTCACCTTGTAAACAAGTAAAAATGCATTTGAAATGTAATTAGATACCTAATGTACAGTTTCCCTTTTTGATACTCGGTCTTATAATCATCATCATGATTTTATGTCCTGTGATGATTAATGTTAATTGTCAGCCTGACACACAAGAGACAGATCTCCAAGCCCACCAAAGAAGGAGCCTCCAGGAGCACGTGTGTGACTGATTATCTGCAATGCGTAATTCATGTAGGAAGAGCCAGTCCATTGTTGGCAGGGGCTTTCTCCGGGCAGGTGATCTGGGGCTGTGAGGATGGAGAGAGCTAGCTGAGCACAGGAAGCACACATGAGTGTTTGCTCGCTGCACTCGCTGTGGGTGTGATGCGACCAGTTCCCTCTAGCTCCTGCCATTGTGATGTCCCCACCATGATGGTCTCTAACCTGGAATTGTGAGCTGGAAGAACATTCTCTGGCCAGGTTGCTCAGGCCAGGTGTTTTGCTCTAACAAAGAGAAATGAGACTGAGATAAACTTCTACAAAGTTATTTAGCATAGGGAGTCAAGACATTTTGGTCTAGGTAATGTGTGTGCATGCGTGTGCGTGTGCATGCATGTGCGTGTGTGTGTGTGTGTGTGTGTGTGTGTGTGTGTGTTATCCTGTTTCCTACAGGGTATTTAGTGGCCACTTCCACTTATTTGACACAGGAGCACATTGTTGCAGTCATTCTTCAGCCATTGCAAAATACATGCAGGAGAGAGAGAGAGAGAGAGAGAGAGAGAGAGAGAGAGACAGAGAGACAGAGAGAGAGAGACAGAGAGAGAGAAGATTTTGAAAGAACACATCCATAGTCCAAAAACAAAACCTCAAGAACTGGGAATTGTAAAATGAACTCAACGAAGTTACAGATTAGAAACATTGTTGCTAATGCAACATTTCAGTAGCAGACCAGATTCCAATGAAGAAAGGATCAATTGGAAATTAAGCTAGAAATTCTTTTAGGTGAAGTTGAAAGAAAATTTAAAGCAAGGTGTGACATCCTGGAATTTCAACACCCATTTGGTGATGAGGAAGGCGAGTGGATTTCAGAGCAAAACAAAACAAAACAAAACAAAGCAAAACAAAAAAACAGTCGAAGGTATAAGAGAAGATTTTCTTAAAATCTGCTCATTTTAGTCAGTAGCTATGGTCCTGTGTGGGCCAGGTGTGGTTACCTGCCTGCTGAGCACAGAGCGGTGGCTAAGACTCCATAAAGTAGATAAGTGGTAGGTTTGAGAAAGAAGAACTGTTGGCAGAGTAGAGAGGTGTCAGAAGGTGATATGCGTGTGGTGGACATCTTCAGTCAGGGGCTCAGAGGAAGCCTGTGGGCCGCCTGCCACTTACACCCAAGTGTAGATACATGTGGTGTGCGGAAGGAGAGCTCACTAGGTAGAAAAGCTGGAGTAAAAGGCTAAAGTGGAGCTGAGTGAAATATTGGAGAAAAAGTAGAAGGCGCACGCAGATGGAAAACAATGAACGTGAACATGTACACATGCATGTTTTTGTGTGGCGGTGATCAGGGGATGACTTTTTTTTCAACTTTTTTTTTTCATTTGTGCATGCGTGCATGTGCGTGTGTGTGTGCGTGCGCGCTCACGTGTGTGTGTGTGTGTGTGTGTGTGTGTGTGTGTGTAGAACCACGGGTGAATTCGGGAACCACCATGGACCGCGTCCTCCTCCTCCTTGTTTACTCTGTCCCGGGATTCACAGGTTCCACCTTACCAGGACTGGAAACGCAGATCGCCCGGCTTCTGCTTCTCTCGGCGTCTATACGTGGGGTCTAGGATCCGAACTCAGGACCTTCTGCCTGCAAGGCAGAGGCTTAACCCCTGAGCCACCTCTCCAGCACCCGGGGGATGACTTCTGACACAGCCTAGCAGTGTATTTTTAAGTCTTTTATGAGCTACTCAGAATGTGGCTGGAAAGCCATGCATCATTCCTTCAGGTTATAATAATGAGTGTAATAAAATAGAGTCATATCTGGTACCCTTGCCTGACTGCGGTTAGTTCTCAAGCATTCATGTGTAGGAGGTCTGGCTCTTCCTAGGGTGGTTTTGAGGACACCTTTAGGAGGTAGAGCCTAAAAAAAAAAAAAAAAAAAAAAAAGGAGATAGAGCCTAGTGGGAGGTCACTAGAGTATATCTTTGAATGGGAATAAATAGCTTTCATAGCTATGAATGAGTGGGCTTCTCTGTAGCATTTGTGTGTGTGTGTGTGTGTGTGTGTGTGTGTGTGTGTGTGAAGCCTCAATCACATATGTCCCCCATTTCTTCTCCTACCCTCTTATTCTCCTCCCATCTCCTCCTGACCCCCGCTCAGATCTCACTAGCACCTCCCTCTACCTTTCATGCAGTTTGTTCTAAGCAATTACATGGCAAGAACCTTCACAGCTATGAGAAGAAACTACGTTTTGACCTACATCATTTTTTTTTTTTTTTGCCAATCTTAGAAAGGAGGGAGAAAACGGAACATTGCTATCATGGCATTCCTCAAGCAGGTGGAACCACCCTTTCTACTGCTTATTCCTCAAAGAAGTTCCTTAGCTGTTCTACTCTTCAGTTTTCATATCTGTAAAATCAGGGAACAAAATGGTTCTGGTTTCCTAGGACAGTTCTCAGTTGGTATGTGAGTATGTTGATAGTAGGCAGGACAGCGCCTAGGCACATGCACATATACATCCATAGTTTGAATGTGAGTTGACCCCACAGCCTTATGTGTTTGCATCCTTAGTTGGTCAATTAACCTTTGGGAAGGTTGCAGCAACTTTAAGATGTAATGCCTTGATGAAGGGAGGCATGCCAAAGGGGACGGGCCTTGAGGTTTGGTAGATTTCCCTGCTTCCTTCAGAATACTTTGGCTTGCTCTGTCTTTCTATGGCAGCAGTGATCTGAACCGGCCTCCTGCTTCTGCTTTTACCCTGAGCCATGCTTCATATAATGTGATTCCCACCAGAATGGACTTTATCGCCTCTGGAAATTCTAAGCCAAAGAGAAATACACTTCTCCTTTAAGTTGTGTATGAGCATTGTCTCACAGTAGTAAAAGAAAAATAACTGCAACAGAAATATATATGGACATATACATGTGTCATTTCTCTTCAAATGTACATGGGATATTCACAAGAAATGGCCGCATACATCAAGTCAGAAATTTTTCAACTTACAGACCATGTTTACTGACCAATAATCAATAAAAGCCAGCACAAGTCATGCACATTAAAGTAATTGCTGGGTAACATTAAGTATATAATATACTGGGAGTTGATTTGAAGCATCAGGATGCTACAAAGAAACAGCTAACAGGAAAAGTAAGTTGCAGACAAAGAATGCAAAAGAGACTGAAATAATAAAGTGAGCTTTCATTTAAGAAGTGATACAAACGAAAACAAAAGAAGGAAACCACATCAGAACAAAATGTTTCTTCTGCAAAGAGACTAGTACAATAGATATATGGTTAGCTACATGATCAAGAAAAGAAAAGGCAGAAATAAGGAACACTGGTCACAGGACAGACTGTAACGGGTCTTGCACTGCTGGTGTGGTATGCTGGGCACACAGAGCTGTCCAGTGTCTTGCTCCCTAGTACTTCTTTCCACTGACCTGCATGTCTTTGTATGTCTTTGAGAATATCATGTGACTTCTGCTCATCAGGTTTCCATGAGCTGGTTCCTACCCAGCACTTACCATACCCCTAGCATGAAATCGCTATACTGAAGAACGCAAAGATTACAATTAAGTCAGAAGGGTAAAGAACCTCTTACCACATTGAAAAACACCAAACAACTGCATGAAAATGTTAATGACTGAAACTGACCTCTTAAGTAGAAAAATAGGATTAAGTTTCTAAAATTTAAAGACTTTTAAGCATTCCACCCTTCTGTCCATGGCTCCTCTTCTCTCATTAAAACAACTTTATGTAGAGAATTTTAAATAAATGTTCCACCAAAATATAGTAAAAAGTAGAGGAATGAAGCTAACGATAAAATGCAAACTTTTATTTCTCCTGAAATCTTCCCATCTCTAGAGATGAGCATGCATCCAGATATTGTGCACTTAATATTGTAAAGGTGTTTGGAAAGTAGAAGCAAAGGGGGAAGAAGGCAACACTCAGCGTCTACCCACCTGTTCCAGCATACAGTGCAGGATGAGGGGCACGGAAATGAATTCCTCCGGAATCGGGTTCAGCAAGTCATTATAATAGCGCATGTCTACCTCAGTCGTGATGACAGACGCCTCTGTAAGATGCAGAAAATACCCCTGCCCAATTAACACACGCGCGCTCTGTTTCTTGCACCAAAGCGTCATGCATAGATTCTAACTGTGGCCGCGCAATCCAGTGTAGGAACAGAGGTGGAGGGACGACTGGAAGCCTTATTCAGAGCAGCAAGCATGCCTTGGAGCGCCTGCTGGTGCAGCGGGTTTAATACCTGCCTGATGGCGGTTGCTGTTGTTGGGGCTCTTCATATTGTGCCTTCTTCTTTCCAGGGGCTGGAACCGTGGGTTGTGGCGGCTGCAAGAAGAGGAGTTTGAAATAAACCGATAAACCACTGAGACGGTTTCGCCCCCTGCAGGCCAGGTGAGGAGCTACATGAATTATAACAACATGGGGGCGCGGGGGGGGGGGTCTTTGAGGAAGTTAAACTAATGGATGAGGACGTTGCTCACTTTTCCCCGACACAGACTGGTGGGCAGTTGATGGCGTGGCCCTGGTTTTGCACCCGGAAGATCTTGAGTCATCCCGTTCTCTATTCAGTGGTTCACCATTGTGTTCAGGATAAAAACCCACTAAACTTCCTAACTTAGTGTCAAAGCACATTCCCCACCTACCCCTCACCTCTTCGACTGGACTTTGCCCAGGTGGTCTGGGAGCAGCCTGGGAGCACACCCTCTGGTCTTTGTCTGCGCTGTCATACTTAACTTCTTTGATCTCCTCCCCCCCTCTTGGCGCATTTTGATTATCTGGGAATATTACGGTCCTCCCCCTCTTTCCTACAGACTTTCTACTAGTGGTTCATGTTCAGTCTTTATCTGGCCTTAATACTTTCCTCATTCCCCTCTCTCTACCCACTGCTCCCGGAATCGACTGAGGTATCATTTTTAAAATTGCTTTTTCTGTAGTCTGAGCTGACCGCTGTCATAGCAATCATCATGATGTGTTTGTTGAACCTGTTCTTGGAGTGACTGCCCTTCCTTTCCAAAGCTCATGTCGGCGATGAGAATAGGGAGTGAGTCTTTACTGCCATATTGCCAGCATCTTCTGCAGTGCCAACACCTAGCAGGCAGGTAACCTACATTGGGATTATTTGCTTAGTTTTCCCCCCATTCTACATGCCAGTTGCCATGCCATGCACTGACAGGTGTTTGCATTCGGGTTTTCTCTCAGTTGTCACATGACTTAAGAGCTTCCAAAGACCTCACCACATAGACTTTTCATGGTTCCAGGGACCTTTTCCTTGTTTCCACCCTCACGCCTCAACACACCTTCATGTGAATATCGATGTAGTTGCTTCTTCACATGCTTTATACACATGAAAGTCAAGCCAGCCAGTTTACTTGCAGCCTACTAAGGACACCATGGCCCATTCCTACCTCTGGGATTGGGATGGAGTCTAACGTGGTTTTCTCAGAAGCTATTTGTGGGACGTTGATGATCCTCATGTTTTCTAGATAGTGCTGGTGCTGCCTCTTCCAGTCCAGGCTATCGTACATCAAGCAGGCAATATTTTCGAAAATCTCAGTACCCAGTTGTAGCTGAGAGACAGAGAGAAAGAAAGATAGAGAGCAAGCAAGAGAGAGAGGATGATAACTGATTATTAGCTTCATGTAGGCCAATACATGATCCACAAATCTTTTCCCCTGCAATCCTATTAACTTTTGACAGAAAAGCAAATCCTTGCAACCCCGAGCCACTGGATCACAGCTTTGGTTGCCAAGTATTCATTATCAATTCATGCCCTTCTTCACTGTAATACAGGAATCCTATGGCTGTCTAACAGCATATGAGGCCACCTCATGAATGCTTCAGCCATGTGAAAAATGATTAGCTTATTAGTTTTTGTTACACAGTCCATATTATTGATATTTCAATTCCTAAAACACATTGGATAATTTTGATATGCTTATTAAGAGATGAGAGATAGGTGATTTTGTGCCTTGCTATGCAAGGAGCATGATGAATTCCCTTTCTCAGTTTCCAGCATCATCTAAGAACACTCAGGATACATGTGATTAGTATTTTTTTTCTTTTATCTGTTGCCTATCTCCTTTCCCATCCCTGTGCTGACCTTGGCCTGTATTACTGTTAGAGGAAAAAAGAAGCTACTAAGAATCCAAACAAATGACTGTTTCTATGAAACCCACACATTTTATACACTGGCAAGCAAATTACAGATTTGATACATTT
The DNA here is from genome assembly GCA_023101885.1 of Typhlomys cinereus. Lineage (NCBI taxonomy): Eukaryota > Metazoa > Chordata > Mammalia > Rodentia > Platacanthomyidae > Typhlomys > Typhlomys cinereus. Next base: position 72,671 of record JALPQD010000121.1, on the reverse strand, counting down.
TACTACTTAAGCTCTCATTTCCAGAAGTAAGGGATTACTGTGCCTGTCTGCTTGGAAGCAAAAAAAAAAAAAAAAAAAAAAAAAAAAAAAGAAATAGACCCCTCCTGTGTAAGGTAAAATGGGATAGCTTCTTGTGGGGCCATGACTCACAGACTGGCGGAAGTCCAGGGGAAAGAACAGCCAAGCACGCCAAGGCACATCTGTCAGTTAAACTTCAGTCTGGCATTCCTCACCTATATATTCTGGTTGAGGAATACATTTTTGGTTTTGTTTGTCTCTTTAGAAAAGTTTCTGCCCACTCATCCCTTCTACTCAGGGAAGAGGGCAGACTCCTTGCTGTCTCCTCCGTTGGATATTCAAGTCATGGATGAGCAATGAGAGTGTGAACCCAGGGATTTGATCTGCTTTTTCTTGGAAGTTTTATCATCTTCACACTTATTAAGTGATACTGTGTTTAAGATGATCTTTGGCTTTCCATATTAGGGACAATAGCCTTTTCTTATGAAACTCAACTTCAGTCAGTCCCTCTCCACCATTGGTAACCATGAGGTCTTCAGTCACAGAGCGTACCTTGAGATGTGCCTGACCCTGTGAAGGTCAGATGCTATAACAGTTACTCTAAACTGTTGCCATGAGAAAGCATTCAAAGTCAAGCAATTTAAGGGAGAAAGGGAGATTTATTAAGCTTACGGTTCCAAAGGATGTGACATGGCTGGTGGCTGAAGCTGGAGGCAGCTAAGTCACTGCCGACATCCTAGGGAGTCTCTCTTCCAAGTCTTCTGTTCTATGGTTCCTTTTATCTGGTCCACTATGGGTGGTTCCAATCAGATCTAGGGCTGTTCTTTGCATTGTAAATGTATTGATCTGGATAATCTCTTCAGAGAGTCTGACAGCTGATTTTAGTTAATGCCAGGTGTGGTCAAGTTGATACCCAGGATTAACTATCACAGATGCCAATTGGGGTCCTGGCATGAAGAGCATGATCAATACTTACTTGAAAATATCAGGGGGATTCAGATGGGCAGTACAGCCTCAGCTGGTTCTCTAGACAGGTGGATGTTCACATGGCCCAACTGGACATACTGAGTATTAATCTAATTTTGAATTTAGGAGTGTTCTGCCATAAACACCATGACAACTAAACTGGTAATGTCTTTTCAATGTAGACTAATCTTTCTGAAATTAGACTGCCACTTTTCTTACTCTACATATTTTAAAACTTAAGATATAGCCACTATCCCTCAATTTAAAATGGAAAAAATCCAATCTTCTAATCAAGAAGTGGTAGATACGGAACTAGGAAGAGGAATGCCATTAATGGTGGTGCTTCTTCTGAAGTTGTGATTGCCAACAGTGTTTTTGCAACTGCATCCGGATGATGCAATGGCACCAACACCTTTCAGCTTCTATAAGTCAGCCTGTGCCTGTTAAAGAGAAGAGAGAACCCTTGCTCATGCGGGAATGAGAAGCATTTGGTGTGAGTATCATTAGCAGTCTCCTCTGAGTTAGCTTTCAGGAATCACACGCCCAGGATCCTCTTTGTCATGTTCAATGAAAACACGTACAAGTTCCTGGTAGAGTATGTAGCCAGGTCTTGATCCAAATGACAGGAAGAGTGTTTCTCTAAACTATAAATATGTGGACGTGGTTGTATTAGTCATACTTACTGCACATGGAAGTGGATGAAAGAAGAGCTGGTCCACTGAGAAGATTAGAAAGGTGGTTTGATGTGCGAAAAAGTTTGTTTCCCACATGTCATCTCACGTTTGTTAGGTCTAATCTAGAACACCAATAAAATTGCTTGGCTATTCACAGTAATCTGTTACTGAAAATACCAGGGTGTCTGGGCTGCTGTCTCAGTTCAGCAGCTGCAGTAAAGGACAGAGGTCAGCCGATCCTTCTCAGGGCTCGGGCTTGGGAAGCAGGCCTGTGGCCCGCAAGGTGGGAAGGTTGGCCGTGTCTTCATGCAGGAATGGGAAGAGGCAAAGACAACGCAGAGCGGGGTCATTTTGTAAAAGTGGCTCTGCTTACAGCTTGCCTGCACCTGCTTCTTTTCCATATTCAACACCCAGGTGACACTTATTCCCACTGTTGGTAAGTGACTCAAGTGTCCTGTCTCCACACAGTGACAGCAGATCCCTTCTCGGGAATCTTTAAAGCAGAGCTATTTAATGCCGCTCACTCAAGCCCCGCCTGCCCTTCAATGTCCATGTGTAAATCTCCCCTCAGTGCTTTCAGTTCATTCACTGAGCGCCGGCATGTCATGGTACAGTTTCTCGCGGCACCATCAGTGCCATGGCGCATGGGCACAGGCCGACTGCCCTGGGACTCAGGAACAGTCCTGGTGTTGATCTCTCTGTTTTTTAGTATATGTGCTGCCGAAGCGAGCACGATCTCTCTGTCTTTTAATGTGCATTTTCCCCTTGCACCTTTTTCTCATCACTCTCTGATTTTTCCTCTTTCCTCCTTTTTCTTCCATTTTCCTTTCCTTTTCCTTGCCTTTTCTCTTCTCTCCTCCTCTTTATCCTTCCCTTACTCTCCTCCCCTTTCTTCTCTTCTCTCCTCCTCCTTTTCCCTCCCATTCTCTTTCTCTTTCTCACTTTCTCTCTCTCCTCATCCACCCAGAGTCTCTTCACATAGATACATTCGTTTCCTCTCCATCTAGCTTTGCTTGGTTCTTTCAGAGCCCTCGAAGATGTGCTCTATCTCCGAGGGCTCTGCTACGAGAGCTCCCTCTAAATGTAGAGCCTGTGGAAAGTCCTCACTTCCAGGCCCCTGTTCATAAGGATAGAGAGCCAGTCAGAAAGAGATCTAAGAGGTTTTCTCCAGTAGAGGGATGCTCAAACCTTCCATAGCATCCTTGGTAAGTGTTCATTTGATCTTTCTAAGAATGAGAAAGAAAAAGAAACTCCTATGTGCCTGACATTCATATTTCCAAGCATTTCTTTTCTTCCCTCTCTGAACGAATAAGAAGCTTAGCTTAGCATTGGGGTTCACAGTACTTTGCTTGAAGTTTCTCTTTACAGTTTTGACCTTGTCTTGTTGTGTGCTGTCACCAACAGGGGTAGGAAACACTCCCAGGACATGCCTGCTGCTTGCTGTGCCAGGTCAAGTCATCCAACCAGGACAGAGCTTATTAATATATTAGAAACATGATTCTGACCATAAAAGCAGAACCCAAGAAAGGCAACATTTTAAAAATCAATGTGTAAAAAGCAAGAAACAGGTGATGCAACAAACTGTAGAATTTACTGTCTTTCCAACTAATGTGGATGAAGATTCTAATCAAAATGTAGAGCATTCTGGAAGTGTGAAAGAAAACTATATTATCACTAAGTAAAAGGGCCATGATTTGCTATATCTTATTATGATTCCCTTAGACATGAAAAGTTACAGGCTCAGACTACAATTATTAGTGAGCATTTGAAATTGTCACTGTGTCCAAGACGAAAGAGCCCAGGGGAAAAATCAGTGCAGTCAGTGCCTGGTACATGTCTGTGGACTGGTTAGAAGATGCCATGTTAAAGCTAAGTGCTGTCACCGGCCCGTGTATACCAACCATCATGTCATGGTCCGACCAATCAGAAGGATAATCTGCTGTTTTGACCATGTAATGAAGCCGAGCAACATCAAAGAGATTTGTTTCCGGTTTCTCGTTGTTCAGAATTGGTTCCAAGTACTTCCAGAAAATTTCAAGTTCCTTGATGGTGTTTTCTCTCTTCAACTTTTCAGCTTCTAACTCTAATCAGAGCAAAATGTTTTACTGTAAATTGAAAGGATCAAATATCTTCCCACTTATCTTTGAAGTACACAATGAATCACAAGATATCCCTGTCGTGTCCATAGACTATGAGGAAAATACTAATGAAGAAATGAAACTTTGGGAAGAATTTAAAGTGGGAAAACAGAATCATGAAACTGGAAGATGTTGCTAATACCGAAAAAGTGTGATAAGGTGGCACATTCTGGGGTCAAAGATGGTCAGGGAATTGGTCAAGATTCCCATAATTCAAAATAGAAGTAGTGTATCTGTCAAATCATGCAGGGACAATAATTGTGTCAGATGTGTAACTAGGTAAAAATGCAATTGAGTTACTTCCCATCTGCCTAAAACCAGACTGATGAGAGATTTACACTCCAGTTAGCTCTAGATTGTATTAAAAGAATAGTCATCTTCTTAGGACATTTGCACTCTGACTGAATGTTAATGGCAGGCTTCTCTAAAGTTAGGCTTGAAAATGAAGCATTATGTGTCATATCTATAACTGGAGAGTTGGATCTACTAGTAAGATCTCATTATTCTGTAATAAAGTTTACTATCATTTTTCATTATTCTTTTATTTGATACAAGTTTTGCTGGAGTGGAGCTCACCGTGCAGCCTGGGGTAGCTTCAAACTCTTAGGATGGTCCTCCTGCTTCAGTCTCCCAAGGGCTGGGATTGCATCATAGGCTGAAATGCTTGGCTTATAGACTCTGTTTTTATGATAGTTTACTTTTATATATAAAATACTTTGTAGAGAGACTACATTTGGTACTTGAGCAGCATAAACTTACCAGCTTCCATTATACATTATTTAAATACCTATCTTTTGAGATAGTCAGTGGCTTGGGTTTGAATTTCAACTCTTGGACTTAACAGTTTCCTGCAGTTTAAAGGAATCCTTTTTTAGTGAAGTGGAAATAGTAAGTCACACTTCTTGGGCATGCGGCAAAGGCTATGCACATCTACATACTTCTTTGGAACCCTTAAAATTGAGCTTAGCTCCAAGATACGTGACTGAGAATAAATACAGCTATCATCTTTATCCAGGACAGGAGTTTTTAACTTTGAGGAACAATTGAAAAAAATGTAGTGTTATAGAAATTGGGATGCAGCTGTTTAAGCTACTAAGACTAGTGCAAATAGTATCAGTAACAGTAAAATGAACACACGTGTAGCATAGAGTTCCAGGCTAATGCTTAATCTATTCTGTTTTCTGAGGTGCCCAGTAGTTTCCTGTTCCTTACACATAGAGGCAAACCAACCCAATGCCCTAAGATGGAGACTCCTTGGTTGAAAATGACTGATGATTGTGCACCCAGGATTTCATTCCATGACCTTCTAGTCTAAAGTCAAAAGACAGAGTGACCTCTCTGACTTATCTTCATAAGTCAGTAATACACATAAGGTAAGAATACCCATGATGTCATCTTTCATGGGCCATTTGGTGACTATAGACCCCTTTACATGTGTATGTCTATATGGAATATGTATGTGTGTTTGCATAAGAGTAGATAGACCTGTGTGTGGATGCACATGTATATGAGTGCACATGTATGTGGAACCCCAAAGGTGACATTGGGAATAATTCTCAATTGCTCTTGTACCTTATTGTTTTGTGTCTAGGTCTCTAACTAAGCCCAAAGTTCACCATTATACCTATTCTGTCTATTTTCTTGCTTTGGAGGATTCGTATGTTCTGCCTTCCAGGGTTGGAATTGTAGGCTTGCTGCCACACCCACCTAGTGGGTGGGTCTATTTATGTGTTATCTCGACATCTGAATTATGCTTCTTTTGCTTCTTTGACAGTGCTTCAGTCAGTAAGCCATCTCCCCAGCCAGACTGTGACTTTTGAAAAAAAATGATTATCCCAAGGATTCATTTAGCCTATGCTTTGGATAAAAGGATAGATCGAAAGCTCCTGAGAAACATACCGGTATAACCACGTCTTTTGACCTAGAGTCTATGTTATCCATGCCTACACAGAGATATAAACACAGGGTATGATTTTAATTTGCCAAATTGATGACTCTTGGCTGATCCAAACGGAATAAACAGCAAATCAAAGTCTCACAAGGATTTAATAACGTCGGTATTATATGACCAGGCTTTGGACAGAGAGTTGCATTTGTACATGAAGGACAGCGGGATCTATTGAGGGACTCAGTAAGCTGCGTAGCTGAGTGCATACCTTCTGCCTGAAGAAAAACTTCCTGCTGCTGGCTAACTGCTGCCAGGTGCGTCTGTAGAGGCTCATAATCCTCTGAAGATATTTTAATCACGCTGGTTATGGGAATGCCAAGCTCAGTCATAATAGCTAAGAGCTGAGGATTGTTGAAGCCCACGACAATAATGTAATGTTGGGCACCGTCATCTGGCTCATCATCTGTGGGAAATACCATAAAGAAGGTCAGCCATCGTCCTAAGAGGGAACAGGCTGAACTCAGCCAGCTCCGTGCCTGTGCGCATTACACATGTATTTCCAATCCCCTTCCCCAGGCTCACAACCATTGGTTGGCTGGAATGCAGGCCTGCTGACTGGTTTTCATTATTATTTCATTCATTTCTCGTTCCACTAAGAAGACTGTGGCTTTTTTTTTTTTTTTTTTTTTTTTTTTACAAAATAGTCAATCACATTTGCAAATGAGATATATGTGTCATAGGAGAAACAAACATACATGGGGCTTGTGGCCATAGAAAATAATACTTGGGTTTCCGTCCAGTTTAGCCTATAACTAGCTTTTGGTTCCCATGTCTTCTGAGAAACATCTGGCTCTACTCCTGAGTTGCAAGTAGCTGCAGCTTTGTGGTACTTTATAAGTAGATGTGTTTACAAGGGAAGGAAATATTGACTATGGACTTTTCCCTGAGTGAACACTGAATGCTCTTCTGCCAGGGCTGTGACTACTGAACTTCAGTTACACCATAACTAATTTATTGTGCTCATTTTTAAAATAAATGTTACTGTTTTGGTATCAATGAAATACAACATCTAAATTTGATATAAAAATCAAGTCATGCTACCAGTAAACTTTCAGCAAGATGGATCAGATAATCCTACCAGCGAGCTACATCACTAAGTAACAGCAAAGTCACCATCTATACTGAGGACTCATGTGAGGGTTTAGTCCATAGAGTCCACAGTTTCTAATGTTCCACTGTCTCCTTAGGGAAGCACGATAATAGATTTAGAGAGAATGTCCAAATCACTGCCATGTTGCATCTTCTTTCAAAGCGTCTCCTATTTTTCTTAGTAAGACTATTTATTAATATTAAAATGGGAGCTTATGTGATACTCTGGGGAGTGAGAATCATTGTTATATTTGAATATTTGTCTTAGTTTGAATGTAAACCATTCCCCCACAGAGTCCTGTGTCTGAACAGCCAGGAGCGCTGTCTGGAAGACTGTGGAACCTTTGGGAGGTGGAGCCTTGCTGAAGGAAATGTGCCATTGGGGATGGACCCCAAGGGTTGATAATCTGACCCCCTTTCTCTCACACTGCTCCTCTGCCTCCTCATGGCTGCTGCAAAGCTAAGCAGACTCCAACTTCCTCTACCAGACACTTCCCGCCATGGTGAACTCTGTTCCTTCTAGAACCATAAGCCGGATTAAAAAAACCCTTTCTTCCTTCGGTTGCCTGGGGTAGTGTATTTTGTCACAGCAGCAGCAGTAAAATTAGCAAAACAATATTTGATAGTTCATGGTACACGGAATGGAAACGTAATATTGTACAGAATATATAGCCTGGAATGGTCACTTATAAGTAATTTAAAAAATCCTTAGGTTTCATTTTTAAGTAATTATTTTTCTTTTCTAAAAAACATCTTTGTGTGTGTGTGTGTGTGTGTGTGTGTGTGTGTGTGTGTGTGTGTGAATGTGGGAACGTATGTGCCATAGCACACCTGTCAGAGGTCAGAGAACAACTTTGTGGACTAGGTTCTGTCCTTTCACTTTGTGGGGCCCACAGATAGTGTCAGCTTGTACAGCAAACACCTCTACCTGCTAAGACATCATGCCATTCCTTAATTATTTTTCCTCTATTCCTTAAAAAAAAATCAGTTTTGGCCCTGCCAACAGAAGGCAGAGCATCGTTTCCAGGTTTGCTATGATTAGAACAGAGTTCGGTGAAAGTCCACCACTCTAATTTAGATACAACACAGACAAAAAAAGTATTGATTAAAAACAATAATAATCAATTAAATGAAACACGGATAATTACAGGTAGTGGTGTTGGGCTCAAGGCAAACAGCAATGAATCAGCAGTGTCTGCTTAGGGTGATTCATGTTTATATCGATCATCTAACATGGAAGAAAACACTACTTTGAGACAGAACGCTGTAGGAGAAGTATGGGTCAGGAAGCTGTGTGTTGTGAATGCGTCCTAAGTGATGTGACCTGATCTTATTACCAGCACATGACTCACAGGACAAGAATCACTGTTTTACTTTGCCTTGTGATTATGTCCATCTTTCCGTTATGACAAGGTAGCGAGCTTCTTGGCGGCACGGCCAGCTGTTCCAGCCATCATTTTCGTGATGTAAATGTGACCAGCAGGGCACATGATAAATAAACTTTTGCTGAAGCCACAGATGAATTGAAGACAGAAATTTGTCTTGGTGAGGGCGCTACTGAGAACGAGTGATTTATGGTTTCATAAAGAGTGGGAGAAGCAGCAGAGATGACGCATACTTATTGGAATAACTGCTCAAGTGACGTCATGGTTTACAAAACAAGAGGTCAAGGTCAAGCCACTCAGGCAACACTGAACTGACCGATGTAACTTCTGATGTCATCCTCTTCACCCCGGCGCTTCAGCTGGGTGGTCTTTTTCACTATGGTGGTGGCCTCGGGACGGTCCTTCTCTTTCCCTTTAGCAGGCTTGGCACTTGGCGCCTTCTTCTCTTTGGGTGACTTTACTTTTCCTTTGTCCTTCTCTAACTTCAATTTATCTTCCAGCGTCTAGAATGAGAGAATAGCTATTTTCTTCCCCATCCAAATCATGCAGTGACCAAGCAATGGTGTTTCTAACATCAACTTAATCTCTAACTTCTTTTAGCTCATACGTACTCGTTCTTTTTTCATCTACTCATTACAGAAGCCAGGAGAGAGGAGATGTCAGGTAGAACTGAAGTTATGTGAGACACTGCTGTGTGGCGGAACTGGAGGGGCGGCGACCAGGTTGCTCACATGAGTGGCCTTCTGGGAGAGACTCATCTGAAGCACCACGTGTGGCCTGGTGAACCACTTCAGCTGTGTGGGTCAAAGCAAGCGGATGAAACAGAGAACACCGTGGTATCAGGAACTCAGGTGTATTTCTCAGCCTGATCCTAGAGAACATCTGTCTTTGTCTGAAAGTTGGAACTGATCATTAACAAAAACCAAAACTGTAGCCAAGAAGTAAAATGGAAACCAAGAGAATGGTTTTTTCTAAATCTCCTTGATAGTGATTTTCATAGGCTAATACATTAACTATTTTTAGGTCAATGGTCAAAAGGGTCTCGAGATCTCAGGGTTAATTTTGTTTATTATCATACTACTCAAAATTAGAAATGTTGGGGCTGGAGAGATGACTCATGGGTTAAGCCTTTGCTTCAACTCAGAAGGATCTGAGTTTGGTCCCAGATCCCACGTAAAAGTTCCAGGCGGAAATGGTGGTAGCCTGTACTTTAGACCCTGCAAAGTGGAGCCTAGGAAACCCCAGAACAAAGAAAAAGAGAGTAGAACAATCTAGGATAATTTCTGAAGTCACCCTTGGGCCTCCACAGGTACGCACAGTGCCACTTTCTACACACACCCACACTTAAGCAAAAAGCAAACAAACAAAACAAAACCACAGACTTAACTAGTGGCTGCTGTCTGACACGCTGAAGGATGGGTTCAGTGCAAAGCACCACTCAGTCACATGAAGGCTTTATGCGTTGCTCCTGTACCTGTGCCAAGGGCTAATATTTCCATTTCCCCTCCAAATTTCTCAAAAACCTTTGTGCAATATTTCATGCTGTGATTATGCTTTCAGTGCCTGTGCTTCCAAATACAAAGGGCTCTGCTCATCAGAATCAAGTGCCAGTACTGGATTGTGAGATAATGTTACCAAACATTTACAGTATGTGTTTCACACTGACCAACAGTGAAAACAAAAATAATTAAACCATTGTACCACTATCTTGGACTTTCAGATCCATTTCCTATGGTTATGGAAACACTTTAAAAAAATCCTAAGAGATGGGGCAAGTAGAAGACACTATGCTTTGGCACCCAGGTGGCAAGCTGTAACATACAAGAGGAGAATGTCCTCCACTCCATGTGGTTTTTGGCTGTTGAAAGCTCTGAAGTTCAGCTTTGACCACTAGAGCTCAGTAGTACCCATGGATTCCCCAGGTGTGGCTAACATGCATGACTCTGGTGCTGGCAACATATACAGCACCTGCTGCCAAGCAGAAATTAGAAGCAACTATGGACGCTGCTGCTGCCTACTGCATTGGGTTTGAGACAGAATGTATGCTGCTGCCTACAGCACTGGGTAAGGGTGGGTGTGAAGATATAGAAATCCCCTATCATGTATAGAAAAAGGAAAAGATGATCAACACCCATAGATCACATGCAAGTGGTAAACAACTCTTTAGATGAACTGGAGGCAACACCACCACCACCACCAACAATAACAGAAACATATAACTGTACAATGGAAGTGACAGTTCAGGAAGTCAACTCCATGCACAACAGGAAAAAGACAGTGAAAAGGGATTAAAAGCATTGCTTAAATCAAACCTGCCAGATTTCCATATGTCTCCTCACTTAACCCTGATGAAAATGAAAGAAACCTAAAAAAATATCAGCAAGAACCAAAGTTTTGAAAGTATGAGAGATTCCATTATTCAATGACTCATTTACTCATCTAGCAGCAAGAAATGGAAGCAGAAGCTGGGATGTAACTCAGAGCCTTGGGCAGAAGCAGCAAAGAGAGTGCAAATAGGGTACCGGGCTGTGATTCCTAACACCAGTTACAAATTGGTGCCCACGACAGGACTGGACATAACCTCCATGCGTTCAGAAAAATATAGCCACAAACTTTAATGACTACAGTAATAGTGATTGATACACAGTTGAGGAGACATATTTTGTAAGTTGGAGAGGGAATGCTTTCTCTAGAGGGGTGACATTAGATGAAAAGCTGAGAAGTGAGTTGTCAAGGAGAATAAGGGAGAAGGTGACCCTTAAAGGCCTCTTGGTGTGAAGGAGCTGCGGGGGTCCAGAAAACTGAAAGAAGAGAAGGAAACAGGGATGGTTTGAGATGGAGTGTGGGCAGCTCATCCAGGGATTTGGAGGTAGGAGCCACAAGTCCCTACTCTACTGAAAAACTCAGTAGGAAATTCAAAGTGTCTAGGTACAGGCGTTGCATGAGTTTGCAAAAGTGGAAAACAGAAGTCTAATAAGGAAGCTGGAAATAGTCCAGGGCAGACCTAACGATGACTCATATGAAGGTTTTGGCAGAGTGGAGAAAAGTGTGTGGCTTGGAAATTCATTTTGGATGTTGAAATTGCAGCAGTTGAAAGATTAGATATGAGTCACGAACAAGGAGGTGTATCAAAGAGAATGTCCTGGGCTTCAGTTTGAAACAGAAGATTTCACTTTCAGTGGAAGTAGACTTATCAAGAGCGATCACATTACACTTGGCGATGTCAAGGAGGCACGGGAGTACCCATATACATACATTCTCCTCTCAGAAGAGGTATTCAGCTTGAGTTCCTAATTCAAGAGCCGGCAGTGTATTGAGAACAGTTCATTGCACAGGAAGAAATGAATTGTCTTGCATGAGAACCTTCCAGAAATATGAGAACTGAGCATGGGATAGAGGGAGTATGAATGCATGCCAATTTGATGTTATGAGAAGAAGTCAGCAAGAAGAGAAAAGTGGCTCAAAGGCTAGAAAAAAATGTCAAAAGTGGAGACAGAGAATGGATCCACCAGAACAAAAAGGTAAGAGTTTTTAGTTGTGGAAGACATTAGCAAGAACAGCTATTATGGTGGGCTGTGGAGGTGTGTTCAGGGGGCAGGAACTAGTTATGAGCAACTGGTTTGAGTCGTTTGGTAGTGATGAGAACCAGTGCCCTACTGAGAATTTGATGGGTGGATTGGAGGGATGAGAGGGCAAATAAATATGTACCCATGTGTACAAGGTCAAGAGCTGCTGTACCAAGGCTGATGGAATGATTCAGTAGAGTAGACACTGAAGATGTGGGGGAGAACTGTAAATCTCGGGATGGGGTGAGATGAAGAGAATATATTGACTTTGATAGAAAGAGAGACACTCTTTAGTTTATCCAGAAGCACAGAGAGAGTGGCTGTCTATGTGTGAAAGCCAGGAAGGAAGAAGTCTTGACGATGTTGAGAGAATGTCTCAGTTTTTAATGTGACACTTAAGGTGGGGTCAGCAGTTAAGACTGGCAGGCAAGAGAAAGGGAAGATAAAGAATCATTTTAGAGTTGTGGAGTAAGCTTCTAAAAGAAATGTAGCAAAACTTTGTTAGTGTTGAATTTTATTGGAAATAGTGATATTATTAATTTAAAGTGAAACCAGAGTATTGGGTCATTGGAATATCTCAAATTACCTTTATCTGTTCAGATATAGGCATGGAATGGTGGGTTGCTGAGTTCATTTAGAAAGAAAATTTGCAAAAATGATGCACAGAGAGAAGAGAAAGGAAATAGGGAGTTTTTAAGGAGGTGGTTAGATTACAGTGATAAAGGACTATAGTATGGATAGTAATGGATGGAATTTCAGGAATAAATGTGTGAGGAGGGTTGGGATGCAGGGGATATTACTAGGTCATTCATAAGTGGAAAGAGCAGAAAAATTTCCAGGGTTAGAGAATGTGAGTTCTTAAGACTTCAGTGATTACAAAATTCATAGTATGGTTGAAAAGACTAATGACTAAAGTAAGCAGAAGGAAATGTGTATCAGAATAACATTGATCATGAAAAAAAGAAAAGATGAGAGGAGAAGAGAAGGGAAAAACACAGAAAAGAAAAAAGAAATAAGAAACATATCGAAAGAGAAGATCCAGAGAGGCTAGGAATGTTAGTGTTACCAAATGTGACCAGAGCAATGACAGGCTGAGAGAGGAGGTACTTTGTGGTCAGGTGGCTACACCGGGTATCGAGGCTGTCAATCATTAAGCTAACACCTGCAGTTGACATTTGAGACTCTCTATGAAGCTTTCATTGTTTTCTACAGGAAGAAAAACTTTGGCTTTAACAGTTCAGGCTGATGGATTTGCTCTATCAAGCCAAAAGTAACACATATATAGCAGGAAATCAGTAAATGGTTTTTCTAATCAGGGCTGTCATCGTCTTTATCATCATCAACATCATGCTTCTACCTACTGAGATCATAGCACACATCGCATCTTGTCCAGTCTGAGCAACTACAATGGGTACAGCATTGCCCTCACTTTAAGAAATAGAGAAAGTATGGCTTGGCGAGAGCAGAACAACAATTTAATCTCCAAAGGAGTAAGGGGCAAAGCCAGACCAGTGAGTTTTATCACCCCTGCTCTTGGCAGTGGTTCCTTGGAACATTAGTTGTGTCCCCGAGTCTGATTAAACTGCAGTAACTGATAGGACACCTTCAGGGTCTCTGGGAACACAGCCTTGGGTCATGGTACAAGTCCTGATATGAAGCCCCTTTGTGAGGTTCTTATATAGACATCTGGTATTGCCACAGAGAAGCCGTGACTGAGCCATCAAAATTCACCAGAGGCCTTTACAGCTGTGATTTAAAACAAAATCTTAGAGTAATTTTTGATTTGAAATAAGGAAACTATTTTAAGTTCAATTAGTATGACTATAGCAGGAATGTGGGATGCCTGCACGTTTATACGTGTGTTTGCCTATGTGTGGGTGCATATATGCATGTGCATGCTAATGGAGGTCTGAGGTTAATTATTGGGAACCATCTCAAATTGGTCTTCTAATTTTCTTGGGCTCCTAGAGGGAAATGGGTTGGCCATAAAGCAAAAGTCTAGTTAAATGATCAACTCTGTGTCTAAATCTAATTAGTGTGAGAGGAGCTTTCTTTCAAAATTTAAAAAATGTTTTTCTTTTAAATTTGGTATCACTAAGTAACCTGTAAAATGGGTGCTTTTGCTCTCATTGTACCAATTGAGACACATACTGTGTTCCAAGATGTTGCGTGACAAAGACCCAAGCTGGTTTGGTTCCAGGCCCCGTGCTCATTTTACTGACTCTCGTCCCACGCTCTTGTCCCACTCAACCATGTCTGTCTCTCCCATTCTCTTTCCCACCTAAGTCAGCTCTCCACGGTTCTTAGTAACACTTGCTGGGTGGTCTTCACTTTCTTCCAATAGCTCTTCCTGTTCACTGCTCTTTCTGTTCCTTTTCTTCAGCAAGCACAAATATCTTTAGCCTAATTTCCATTAGTGCAAATTAATGACCAATGTCTGCCTAATTTCAGGATGATCTCTGTACCTCCTGGTTGGCCTCTTTAAATACCTTTTCAGTATGTCACAGAGTCTTGAACCTCCACTAGTGTAGATGACTCAGAGAGAACTTCAAGGCCCATATAAGTTGAAGTTCTGGAGAGTGGGAAGGAGAAGGCAGGAAACGCCAAGAGGGGAGAGAGAGGGAAGTATGGGAGAGAGAGCTGAATGAGGGGATAGAAGAGGGGAGAGGAGGGAGGAGGGTAAAGGAAAAAGAGGGGGATAAGGGTACCTACCCATTGAGCTTTCATTACTAGGTAAAAATAAGATTAATAAAAAAACAATAAATACCTTTTCAGTATAAAGATAATCATTATTTAAAAACTGAAAAAAATACAAAGAATTTATAAGACTGTTATAATTCTGCCACCTGGAAAAAGGAGTAAAAATATTTAGCACATCATTCCAAATTGATTTAATGCATCATGTCTGCATAGCTGCCAGCATTCTTTTCTCTGTACAATTTAGTGCCTTACATTTTCCATTAACAATCGTGCATCTCCAGCTGTTAGAGCATTAAGAGGCATTGTCATGGCAGGATTTCTCCTGTGGGGAAAGGATTCTCTGGTGGGGAGAAACTGTATGACAGTGAACAGGAACTGATGGGAAAGCCCTGATCCTGTAGACTCAGGTCAAGCAGAGGTGACGCTGAGTAAGTGGAGTTCTGAATAGATCCTGCACCCTGCTCACTTCTTGAGGAACTCCACTGGCTGACCTCAGAGTTGGTTCACCTACCCGACTTCCGTATCTAGACTATTCCTCACTTTTCTCACCCTCTTGGAGGATCGGAGCAGCTTCATCTCCCTGACTATCTAGTTTTAGACAATGATCCAGTGCTTAGCCTCTAGATGATCTTCCTTAGTCCAATATGGATTCATTCTTTTATACTAAGCTCTAGCCAAAGGAGAATAAACTTTTTTTAATACATTTTTTATTATTATTTCAGCTCATACAAACTTAATGGGTACACCAGTTCCCTCCCTCCCTCCTCCTCCCCCCCGTACCCCCTGCTCCTCCTCCCCACCCCCCTTCCTTCCCATCCCCCAGTGCCTCCCGCCCCAATTCCCAGAGAGTCCTTTCTTGTGCATGCCTGATTTTCCTCTGGGCCCTCCTCTCCGATGACGTACAAGGACCCAGTGGCCTTTCCCTAAACACTTTCCCCTGTTCCCCTTAGGTATAGGAACACTGCTGTGGCTGCCAATCCCTTGCCTCCAAACATCTTGGTGCCTTTAGCAGATGCTGGACTTTGTGGGGTCAATAGTGTGTTGGACAATGCGTAGGGCATGTAAAGTCCAATTATGATTGCTTCAGCCCTAACTTGTATGGAGTATCTTACATATCATTGCTCCTCCCATCCTTTTGCTCTTACACTCTTACCACCCCCTCTTCCGCAAATTTCCCTGAACTTCAGGATGGGGAGAGATTAAGCTGGCCTAGTTCTAGGTGGTTGATATAGAGTCTCTGAAGTTCTGGATTGTGGTTTGTTGGTTTTCTTTTGCAGTTTTGCTGCTCCTGCAATGCCCTTCACTCCATCCTGGTGGGCATTGTATGTTACCCCCTGGCCAGAGACAAAAAGCTGTTAAACTAGAGTCTTGTGATAAAAGCACATTCAAAGGTAGATGTAATAAAAGTGGGAAACCACAGTGAGGGTGGGGTCTATCACCAATTTGCACAACGGTTACTTTTTATCTGCCAGACTATATGCCCTCCTCTTCTGGTGAGATCATACCCCCTTCAGTAGTAAATGATCAGGAACAAAAGTCTGTGAACTTAATCATATGTCTCATTACTTATTTGAGTCCTTGATGGAGGCCTATTTTCTCTGCTGTAACATGGTCCCTTCTCTCCTTGTTTCTGGTGTAGGAGGGCCACACCAGAAACAAGGAGAATAAACTTTTATCTTTCTTCTTTTTTTCTCTCATTTCTGTTTAAGACCCTCCAAAATATAGGTTTATGTCTTCAGAAGTAGGGAAAGAACAAACCAGATTAGGTAAGCATTCAGCAAAGCTGAGCCCTAAATCCCAGACTGTTTGTTCACACAACCTCTTTTTTTCTGGCTTTTCTTGTTTCTGGATAACACAGCTTACAGATTCCCGTCCTATGGCCATCTGCTTAACACTTAAAAAACTCAGAAGAAGCTCTTGCCAATTCAAGGCAAAAATGCTGGAGAGGAGTCGCCCCAAAGTCCTTTCTCCACCATGTTTGGGGAACACATGTTCCCTAGCATATGAAGGGAGGGTCAAGTTCATTATGGAATGCATTATTTTGAAAACACAGTATGGATAGAAAGCATCTGGATACCTCCTACTGTGAGGGGGCTTTGGGTAGACCTGGGGATTTCTCAACCATCTGAGCTACTTAGCAGATGTAGAGAGTCTCTCTCAGCAGTAACTGAAAATACTGAGAGTCGGCCAACTGTTAAGGGGAACCTACTAGAAGTTTTAATTCAATGTTATTATCTCTTCACAGACAGACAGAAAGAAAATCTGTTCTGAAACAAAGCAACTAAGCTATTTGGCACTCCAGATTATTTTCTATCACATTGGATTTCTAAATGACTTCATGATGCAAAATTCAAATATTATTGATACTCTCTTCCTTACTATCAGTGAGAGATAAGCAATAAAAGTCAAGAAAAGTGGCACTAAATAGGCACAACTCATTCTTATAGTTGGTAATCTTTGTGTATCATGTGTACCTGTTTTATAGGTGATTAACCTCAATATATTAAAGATGGGCATAAAAGAGTATGCTCAAAGTGGCTATAGACAACTCATTCTGTTATGTGTCTGAGAAACTGGGTCTTCTTAGAGTACTATGTTAGGATTCTTTTGAGATCCTTTGGTTAGAAACCCCTTGTACTGATCCCAGATGGTGGGAGCCAATGAACTAGGTGGAGAGATAATGTGTGAAGTTAAATAAGTTAGAGAGACAAATTAAACAGTAGTGAAATTCCTTTGCTGTTCATCAGTCACCATACCATTAAATCTCTAAGATGGTTTATGACACATATTGAATAATACAAAAGTTTATTTGACCAGGGACCATTTTTTTAATGGACAGCTATGCCTACATGGTCAAAGGATTATAAAGAATTTTTGAATACAACTCAGTTTTATAAATGAATTTTCATTATTTTATCAAATGAAAGAAATATGTTCCTAAGCATATATTTTCTAAACTCTTAACAGTGCTCAAGAGAAGCAAGTACTTAATTCAATTCCATGTGTATTTTCTACTCAATGGAGTAATTATTAAAAATATAAAGACTTCTATAAATATAGAAATAAAATCAAGGAATGATTAAGAAAATTATGGTAACCAGCAAAATAGAATGCTGTAATACAGATAATAACAGATATGGATGACGTGATACTGATCAAAATTATGATCTATTTTAAATGAAAAAGGTATATTAAAGATGCTTTTAAAATGAATAAATCTCTATAAAGAGATAAGTCCACAGAAGAAACAGAAAAGGACATACCGAAATACTAACATTAATTATGATAGGGTATATCTTTCTGCTTTTCACATTCTCTGTTGTTACTCTTTATCCTTCCCTCCCCTCCTTACTACATCAGATCACTTCTCCAAAACCTCCTATGAATAGGAAATATGCATGAAATTGAATTAGGAATTTGCTTCTCACGAGAGCTGTTAAGACTGTAGACAATATATCCTTAGGAATGCACTTGTTTCATTTGATGAAATAATGCAATCTTTAAAACTCCACATAACTTTGCTAGAAATGGGAGGGGATAGTACAGTTACTAATTCAAAGAATCAAAGTACGGACTGTGTGCTGTGCCAGTGGTGGGAGGGGACTAGGTCTGATATTTGCATTCTGCAGGATTGTTTGTGGCTTTGAGAGACTTTACCACCATATACAAGTTGATTTCTATATTTTCTCAGCATCTAGAAAGGCAGCAAGAAGGTATGTGTCTCAATTTTCCATAGACTGTGCCATTTCTGGACAAGGAAGGTGACTATTGATAGATTACTGGGCAAAGCCTTTGGTCCCAAAGCTTGAGACCCCAGAGTCCCTCTCAAGATTATGAGACACACAAGACAGATGTGCATAATAGTTCAGAACACATTTTTGTAGCTTGACGAGGCTTTGAGTTTGAATCTCAACTCCATTACTAGGCATTTCTATTTGGTCTAGAAAAATTACTTAACTTTTTGCACTATTTGTCTCACCATCTGAAAATTGGGAATGGTTCTTTGGGACACACTAAATGATGTAAAGTGTAAGTGACATATCTCAAGGGCTTAATACAGTTAATGCTAGCTAAGCATCATGCATTACTGTAACCACAGCTATTTAAAAATGCTACTCTTTTAAATGTTTCTTTAAGATTTTTCTATTTTAAGAGTCCTTAAAAATTTTTCATCAATGAAAAACTAGTCAAAAAAGCCTGACTCTGTTTTGAAGAGAGTCAAAAGGGGGAGTCATACATTTCTCCTGGATTGTTGGGGTTTGAGGATCCTTAGATCCAAAATTTGAGTTGGTCATATCCTCATTTTGATAATCCTGCCTCAAAGAATTCCAGCCAGTTAGTAAGGCAAGTTATTCCTCTCCTGGAGCCACGCGGGTTCCCTGACACGGAGTTCCTGCTCTTCCTCTGTTTGATTTCTTTAAATAGTTTCTGAAGATTCTAACCACAACTGAATCAAAACTAACCAGCCTGTAATTTCCTGGCATGTCCCTATGGCCTTTCTTTTAAAACAAAACACACACAAAATGGCATTGTGCTGGCTGGCTTCCAGCATTTCGGGGTTTTGACTGGAGGAAGCTGGGAAATATCTGCAGAAGCCTCTGGTAATTTCTTTGCTCCGTTTCTCTTCTGGAGCGGGTGCTGGGTCCTGTGGTTGTGTGTGGCTTCGTTATTCTGTATTATCAAAATTAGGCTGTTTTAGCTTTTAGTTGTTTTAAGGAAAGCCTGGCAAATAGTGCTCATCCATAGTTCTCTCTCTCTTCTTTTCAATTCAAGAAAATATGAAAAATAAGCCAATTTAGCATATAAGCACATAAGCTAGAAACATACAGAACTGTTCTCTGTCTGTAAAAAAAAATCTGCTACTTGAAACTCTTAACAAAATACAGACCTACTGCTTAAATTCATCAGTTAATAGCACAATTAGAATATGTTTGGATCTTTTCATAAAACTTTTAGAAACATTCTGAATTTACTTCAGAAACAGAGGACTCCATTTAGCTTGGGCAATTGCTTAAATGGTCAATGACATTTTTTCTGGTGTTGTAATTTTTTAACTTTATTCATTCCTTGTGTGTGTGTGTATGTGTGTGTGTGTGTGTGTGTGTGTGTGAGAGAGAGAGAGAGAGAGAGAGAGAGAGAGAGAGAGAGCACTTAAAGCAGAATCCAAGCAAATTTTTTCAAATCATAAATTAACATGGGAGTATGTGCTTCTAGTGTAGTGTTTCCATAACTACTTATTAAGCTAACAATTTTATAACATATTGACAATGATAGAACTAAAATGCGAAATGATTGTTGACTTAATGATATAAGGAACATTCATTTCTTAAAACATTCCTCTTCAAATGTTAAGACATAATAAAATATAATTTGTGATTTTTATTCAAGATAGTCATTTTCAGAAATTTCAGAAATTCTGAATGCTAAAATATAGTTATATGAAAGTATTTTTCACACATGCACACACATACACATTTTTAAGTAGCTAACAAAGTGTTCTCAAACAGGTAAATACTTTCAAATAGATCCAACTTCATTACAATTAGAAGCTGATATTTATTAGAAACAGAAATTCACATGCAAAGACTTTAAAACTTTACTTAAAATTATCTTTCATTTTTTGATGACATTAATGATCTAGCAAGCTTTCACAGCAGGAGGCAAAAATCAATAGCCAAGAGTCACCTCTTATAAATTCTTATACTTAGCTGAGTCTAAAATAAGATTTTTACTTTATTTGGCAATTTACATCATTATTTGCCACTTTTTTAATTTAAAAAACCTTTGATTAAAACACGATCACATATATAGCGATTCGTTCCATTTGTTCCACGGGAGCCAAAAAAAGTCACCTAATTATATGCCGCCCTCTCCTTTGCTTTAGTATTTTCTATGATAGCTGCTATGCATTTTTTAAAAGCACTCATTCTTAAAAATTCACTTTGAAAAATTAAATACAGAAGATTCAAGCCAGTCTTTGGATCGTACAGATGTAAGCAATAAGCTGCAATTAGCATTTGAAAGAAAACATCTCGGTAGATTTCACGGTTAGGTTGAAAGGCAGAAGAGGCAAGTTACTCTGTGCAGGACAAAACGACCAGGGTCCGCTCCCAGGCTCGGCCTAGAGGAGGAGGTTTCTTTCCCCTTTCTTTATTCACTCTCCTTAGATAGCGCATGGTCTGGGTTTTACAGGCTTTATTTTGTTTTCCACCAAACTTTTGGCTGTCAAGCATTAACCTCAGTGGTTCCAACTGACCCCTCAGGCAGTCTTGCCGAAGTGAACACAGATTACATCATCCTGCAAAGGCCCTTTTTCATCGCGCCTTTGCCAAGAGTGCTTTCTGGAGAGTATTCTGTTCTAATCACTTTTCATCGATTTATTTTGCGCCTATTCAATGTGGTTTCAACTCAGACACATGGGGCTAGTGCTTTGGGAACCCCGAAATTATAATAACGACATGAAATTGGATGATGTAATTGTTGGTTCTTCATTGCTCAAAGAGTTCTCTTATTGTAGTTAATACTTTTAAAGTTAATATCTAATGTTTGAGCCGCAATTGCTTAAGAGACTCAAATTTTTAATGAGTAAATTACCATTATTTCCACACCCTTAGAATCTCCTAAGAGTGTTAATATCATTCATGATTTACAGAACTTTTGGGAAAAATAATGATACAAGAATAGCTGCATTGTTGAATGCTTTAAAAAGTTCCCGGGCTGCCAGGACATCCTATCTACATTTATTTAAATTCCACTTACTAAGGAACACACCCACCACGACAATGACTGAATTATAACAGGTAACAAACAAGTAAATTGACACTCTGCAACATGTCATCTGTTGGCAACGTGGGCAAGTACAGACACACCAAAACCATGGAAGCTTTACTCGACTCATAGTTTACTCCTAATGCAGACTCCTGCATGACACTGGAATTTAAACAGGGAAGAAGAGATGCTACCATATTAGTTTCCAATTTTCCAATATTTCTTTTGCCAACTCTTAACTTCTCGTATTTCCAAGACACAAATCTGTTGTCTATGATGGAAACCACTTAGATAGATGGGAAATGATACTATCAACCATTTCTGTGAATTGAATAGCATGCATTGTGTATCACCCTAATGACATGCTATGTGAGAATTTCTTAGAAAAACAGTGCTCTATAGTTCAAGTACAAAGTGATATTATTATTATTATTGTTGCAACAATTGTCTTGTCAGGAGCCCAATTTAAATAGGATACCTAGATTTGAGCATCTGGGATACATTGTTCGTCCTTTTTCCATTAATAGCTTTTTCTCTACTTAAGATCATAAGGCAATGACTTAAGCGCAAATCTATTTCACACACACGTGTGCAAGCATCACATACGCATTTAACTCCACAAAAAATACATAAGTGAGATTTGAATAATGCGAAGAACAGTTCTCATTCTTAGTAATGATCCTAGCAAATGGACTGGACCTGGTGTGGCTTGGCTGACTGTAATTTGAAATGATTGTTTAGATGCGAATGTGAATTCAAAATAAAAAAATCTATTGATTGACTTCCACAGGCAAATTAAATGGAAAATCCTCATGTGGAAAAGTTACCAACAGATGAAATGAAAAGAAGATGATGGATTACTGCTGAAACAGCTCTGTATTATGAAGATGCAGATGCTCTTATTATTTTAATAAATGTTCTTATTGTACCCACCATAATTTAAATACTGAGACCCTGACTTGATGGTCTTCCCTGACTCCTTCCATGAACTTATTGTCTCATTATTCTTCACGTCTTACCCAGCTCCTTCTCTTGCTACAATTATGTAAATGCTCTACTATTTAAATTAATCAGAACGCACATCCTGAATATTGTCATAAATAGGAGGGTTGGTTTTAATGGGCTCAATATAATTCCTGCAGCCAATCTTCAGAGACTTCTTCCCCTAAGAAGCAGAAGTTAACAGCTAAGTCTGCAGAGCACACTAAGTAGTGGTTTAAGAAGAGAGGATGTGCTTCCAGAGCAGCCTGCCTGGGAGCCATCCCACTGCTTGCTTTTTTAGACAACCCACCACATCACACATACGGTACCTTCTTTTCGTTATCCCGTCTCTGCAGGTCCTTCATTTTAATCTGGAGAAGGTCAAATTTCAAGAGTTTCCCTATGAGTGGTAAGGTTAATTTTTCTCCACTATCCATAATTGTTTTTGCTGCAATTAACACCTATGAAGAAATACAATGATTAGGAACAGAAATATATTATAACCTTGGGCACATTCTATCAAGGATAACAAGATGACAATTGTCTTATGACACTTATCCCACTTTGAAGCCAAATAATATGTACTTGAAAGCCACCAAGACTGAACTGTCTTTGCATCATCTTTTCCAATAAAACAGAGAGCACTTGCAACAATGGTATCAGGCTCAGACATCCAGAAAAGAACGGAAGACAGAGAGAGACAGGCAGGGCTCCATTTGAGATGACTGACAGGTTATTTTCAAGTTACAGAAAAGTCCACTGCTGTTTGGCATAGCCAGTAGTCTAAACTGTCAAATGCTGACTTATTGGGACAATTGTAAATTAAATTGGGTTTGCAATAGGGGAAATGACTGTGTTAGCAATCTTTTATTTCTCGGTGAGCGAATTCAAGTCAAAGATAAAAACCACTTGAGGCGGAGGCATTATAGGAATATTGAACCAGGGCTCACAACTTAACGTCAATCCCATTGGTATGCAGCCTAATTGGGGTGAAACGAGGTTATTGAGTTTTCTCTGGGTGACGACAGCCACTAGGAACATACAGCTGTATTGTCCAGATGTGTGGCACTGACAGCCTATTTTATGACCGTGTTTTTTACAGCTTGTTTCCCCTAAATTTCACACAACTCTCTAACATCTGGGTCCTTTTCCTTGGAGCCCTATAACTACTTTATTTACTGCTAAATAAATAAATAAATAAATAAATAAATAAATAAATAAAATCATGTAGACCATACCGTAAAAGTTGTTTTGTGTTTCTCTTTATCCACGTTGTTCCCCTAATAAAAGTTCCCTTCTGCATGAGGGATGGGCGGAGTGTCATTGAGTCAAAGATTTTGCTTTTTAAGGGAACATCGCATTTCTTTGTAACTGCAGGATGAATGAGGTGTTTCTAAAATGTTCTGACATGTGGCTTCTCCCTGCCCCTAGTGGTCACTCCTCGCTAGGTGTCTAGTGTCTATTTTAGTTCCTCAACCTTAGAAAATAAGCGTGGGGCCTGTGTCTCTAGAATGTGTTTGCACCAGCCATAGAGTTTTGGTGACTAATGTTGCTTCTCTGACTTTACCCTCTGCCAAAGGAATTATCTCCCAGAAAGAGGGGTGTGTATTTATTTCACTTCTAAATGCAAAAGGCTCTGTAGATCTTTGCGTGCCAATATGTAACTGAGCCTCTTACAGACCATAGGGGGGTCCTGCTTTGCCAGTTGCAGAATGAAAAGTCAGGAAAAGGATTCCTTTAAAGTCTCCCCTGTTAAAAGCCAAAGGAACAAACTTGGGGCCCCATGATTCTGTGTTAAGCACAGAGCTTTTCATGGCAGTCCTGTCCAGCCGGCAAGCCTGAGGGAAAGGTCCATCATGTCTGGGACACTTGAGACCCTCCGCCCTGAATGACGACCACATCTCAGATGTCAGGCGCTGCTGACAGGCACCGACCGGACACTGAAAGGGCTGGATATTGACATGGAGTTTTTCAAAGGGAGCTGAACAGTGTTTTGTGGTATCTGGCCTTGTGTTCAGATGTGGGTTTTGAAAGCTCACGGCTTGCAGCGAGGGACATCATCCTGCAGTGTGGAGACCCGGCAGCGTGGAAGGGAAGGCAGCATTGTCATGGATTAAAAGGGCAGTAGAAGAGCCTGTTTTCCTAATGACCTGTGAAACGGGAAGCTCGCCGGGGCTGAGGGGAGCCTGCAAGTGTAGGGGTAACAGATGGGATGACTCTGGAGGTGTCGCCTCAGCTCCTGCCTCTAGGAATGTTAAAAGCACAACATAAGATCCCCAGGGTAGAATATTCTGTAGGCCAGAAAAGTTACTGTGGAAATTTTCAAAAACAGAAGCAGGCAGAGAGCATCACAGCCCCGTGCTGTCCTGCTTGGTTGAGAGGAGATGGCACTGGGGTGATGCTGCGATGGGTGACTCCTCCTTGGCTGCTGTGAGACAATGCCCATCCACGACCTAAGGGAGAGGTGGTCACTTATGGTTCCCGAGGCTACACAGTCCTTTATGGTGGGAATCTCACATCAGAAAGCAGGAGGAGGATAGGCCAGGTCACAACGGCCATCAGAAAGGCAGAGAGCAAGAACAAACTGAAAGGAAGCCGGGCCAGGCCGCCAAACCTCAAGGCCCACGCCCTTTACGTCTCTCATCAAGCGTGGCTCCACCTCCTAATAAAGGTGTCGTGACTTTCCTAAACATTAACTCCAGCTAAGGATGTAAACACATGCGTCTGTGTGTGTGCGTGTGTGGGGGGACTCACATTCCAGTCATGACAGGGAAAGTTGCACCCCAACATCCATGAATGTGCAGACGCAGAGTGGGCACAGAGGAATACACTCCCCTCAAACAGCCCTGGTAGTCTGTGTAAAACTCACCTGGTGCCATCCATGCCCACAGAGGGCGCAGGTGGCTCAGGACACCTTTGGCCATGGCAGGGCATGAGTTACACTTGTTCTCAGGGGGCTGCTTCGAAGCGACAGAGCTCCTAGACACACCTCTTCGATGTTAGTCTTTGGGTCACTTGATGAAAGTCTATGATCGACTTAAGAGCGATCCTTACAAATTTTAATCTACATGAAAGATTCTTTCTTCTGACATCTTATCACTCACAAGTCTACAGATAGTAGCTTAGACTCTGGTTTTGAATGAGGCCTTTCAGAGAATTAAACGTCGAAAGATAGAATTTAAGAGACAATGCAACTTTAAAGCCTTTTTAGGCAGGCTTCCCTTCCCCTGCACTGTGTGCTTTATGTTAAAAAAAAAAAGCTTCCCTTTCTAGTATTGTCAAAGATATTTGTGTAGGAGTTAAGAATGTGAGCATCTGTCTTTGTTTCTTTCTCTTTCCTTCTCTCTGTCCCTTCCCACCTCTCTGTGTACATGTGAGCTTGTTGTGCTTGCTGGGAACATGGGGCTCATGACAGAAAACGGCAGCAAACATAGACAAAACTCTAAGCCTCCCGACTAGACATGAAACAATTTCCAACTGGGTCAGAACCCGGCACTCATCAGACTGAAGCACCAAGTAAATATGTCTGGCATGAATCAGAAACACAACATGAATGATGTGGGTAAATGAGGTTCATTAAAATGATGAAAACTGTCCCTGGGTGAGGCCCCAGAGGCCCAGGACTGGGTGGCCAGGGCAAGGGTCTGCGGACACCAGAAGGCTCTGGGGAAAGTGGATAAAGGAGGAAATTTCCAGGGAGTACAGTTGAGGCTGGATGTTACGTTTATTACGTGAAAGTATTTGCTTCGGAAGTATAGAAGCCTTTTCTGCTAGGACAATTTTATGATTCTGAGCACACCAAGAAAATAAATAAAGAAACCTCCATCTTTGTTAGTGACTACATGGAAAGACATGTTTGCCATCAAATAATTGATTCAACAAAAATAAACCAATGGACCAATAAGCCAAAATGTTCCGGTACTTGGAGATCAGTCAGGCCCCCACAAACACAAGTGTCCCACCTTCTAGTTCTAATCATTCCTTCCCTGTGTAGTACCTTTCCACATAGGAAACACCGGCATCACACAGGAGCCAGATGTAGTATGTATGTATGTATGTAT
This sequence comes from Typhlomys cinereus, assembly GCA_023101885.1. Lineage (NCBI taxonomy): Eukaryota > Metazoa > Chordata > Mammalia > Rodentia > Platacanthomyidae > Typhlomys > Typhlomys cinereus. The sequence goes on along the minus strand of JALPQD010000121.1, from coordinate 46,377 downwards.
GTATGGTTGAACGGATGGATGGATGGTTGGTTGGATGGATGGATGGATGGATGGATGGATGGATGGATGGACGGATGGATAGATGGATGACAGAAAGAACTCAAGTGAAGCTTTCTGTCTGAGTTCCTTGCTGTGCTCATATGGAAATATGTGGATGTTTGACTCTTGCTTTGGATGCTGCCCATCCATTTCTGGGCAGGTTATGAGGCTGAGCAGATATTTTTATATCTGCACTTCATTTGCCTGGAGCAGGATCTAGGAGCAAAGAGGTGGAGGAGAGGCCGAGCTATGAGGGGGAGAGGGAATAGATGGCCTGGGAAAAGCATTTCCTCTAGGAACCTCAATAGTCACCAGTTCACCTAAAGGGAGGGGGGATCCTTTGGTTTGAGCGCTTTCCTTGGGACCCATGGAATTTGTTGCTGTAACTGTGGTGATTCACAAAAAATATGACTTGATACTTAACATCTTTTCTTTAGGTTAATGACTTTGGATTAGTTGGACACCAGAGCAAACAGGAAAAGACCACAGTAGAGCTTAATAGCACATAATCTACACGAGCACAGGACTGGATATAAAGAAGATCTGACTTGATTTTTGATATCACATTTTTTGGGAGGTAGCATACTTCCTTAATTTGCAATCAACTCAAAAAGAAGAGTATCATTCCCTCACCATGGCCGGAAGTCTCTGCAGTGCTGAAGGATATACAGTGGAAAGCACATGTTTCCCCAGCCATTCTCTGTCCCTCTTTCTACAGAGGTGCAGCCACCATGAAGCAGAGCCTTCCATAGCTCCCTATGCAATAGTAAACATACCTATGTCCACATGTATGTATATCCTTTCTGTCTTTTCCACAACCTATACTATTTGTATTGTTCAAGTGAGATGTGGTTTGTGGTTTTACATAAGAGAGGCATTTAGTATAAGAGAGGCAGCTCTTTCTGTGCTGATACATGTTCTGCTTATATGTCTATTTCTTTGTCAGGCAGTGGAGTTTTCTGCTGTATGTGTGTTTGGCCACTTAACTCATTCCCTAGTGATGGACATCTAGAGTAGCTCATTTTTATCTGCTAAGCATCTGTGTATTTTAGTTAGTAGCATTTTCATTCCCACCAACATGTCTGCTTCCCACGTTTACCAATTCTAGGCATTCCGTAACTTTGCATCTTTGTCCACATTGATATAAAAAGTTAAATTTTTGAGTGGGATGATGGTTGTATTGCAACCATGGATGCCTGCACTGAGTAGTAGAGAATATTACAGCCATTGGCCGCAGATACCTACGCCGAGTAGTAGAATGTTGCTCAAGAGGCAAAGGAACTGAATTTTAATTACTTATTAAAATTTTCATGTAAGTAGTTATGTTTTGATCAGGATTGGGTTATATGAAATGAAATATGAGAAAAAATTTACCTTGCTTAAAATTGTGTTGACGGGGCTGGCAAACTGACCGGTGGGTAAAGGTGACTATGTAAAAACTTGTAGACATGCTTTTGATTTTCAGAGTTCAATTGGTGGAAGGAGAAAACAACTTCTAAAAGTTGTCATCTGGTTTTTGCAATGTGTACCTTGGTGTGCACATACATGTTTCTTTCTCTCTTTGTCTCTCTCTCTCTCTCTCTCTCTCTCTCTCTCTGTCTCTCTCTGTCATTCTTTCTCTCTCTCAAATAAATAAAATGAAACAACTATGCTTATGTAATCACTTGGCCAATGTTTTTATGGCAAGAGATGCCCACACACATGTATGAGCTACAGTGGGATTCTCTGGTTCACAGTGTGCGGAAGGAGAGTACTGAAGAAATGATGGACCTTCCAGGCTAAGGAATTTGTTTCTGAAACTTCACCTTGTTTGGAGATACACAAGGCTGGTATGGGGGAAAATATAAGGGATATCTGATTGCTTCTGTTTTCTCTTTTCTGTTTTCGTTATCTTTCTCCCCTTTGACTCCCCTCCCCTTTCTAGCTACCTAGTGCCTTTCTCTTTCTAACATTTTCTTGCCAGCAGAGTAGAGATAATCTATCTAAGTAACTCATCATGAATGAGGATCTTTTATGCTCATGAGTGAGCAGTATTTATATTGCATCCTTTGTTGTAGAAGATGATACATCTTCAAGCAGTGAGTATAAGGCACGGTTTTTAGAAACAAGGGGAAAAGGTGGTTCTTCTTTCAAGCTAAAAAAAACGCCCACGCCTGTGCATGGCTGGTAACATGAATCCAGTTTCAGCATCTGTGGGAACAGGGGGCACCTCAATTTTCCATTTGGAGTTGCTGCCATTCCCTAGGACCCTCGCAATTTAGGTGAACATGGGGATTTTTATGTTCACAATTTCAAGTAACAGTCAACTATGGTACCAGAGTCTGAGGGAAGTGGCCACACCATATCCACAGTCTGCTGAATTCCAACCAGTTCACTGTCTCATCCAACTTTCTTAGGAATGACCCTATCCACTATGAGCTGGGTGTTCCCAAATCAGTTAGATAATCTCCCACAAACTTGTTCAGTGGTTTGCCTTAGCTAAAATGCTCTTCATAGGCATGCCTAATGGTTCACTTTTCAATTGCCAAGTTGCATCAAGAACCAAGAAGCATTTGGATAGGCAACACAGTGATCTTTTTAAAATGATTGGTCAGCCATAGCCTGTCTGCTCTCCATTCTTTCAATGCCTCCATCTGACCAGCTGGGGATATATCAAGATTCATTTAGAGCAAGGTGTACATGACAAGAGAGGTATAAACACAAATGCTGCCATAGCATGGTGCATAATGCACAAGGGGTATAGAGTAGAGACCTGAGGTTCTTGACTTCTTCTAAAAGGGTGAGAGAGAAATTCTGTGTCATATGATCTGCAGTTTTACAGCTTTTTTTTTTTGGGTTCCTTTTTGTTTTCTCTTTCATATCTTCTGCACTGATTAAATGCCAGCTCTATTTCAGTTTTTGCAGTGCTTGGCCTCTGTGTGTCTCATCTATCCAACTCACATTCTGAGTCATGAATGATTTCCAATGAGGCACAACTGGAAAGCAGCTGGAAGAGGATCAAGGCAGCAGAGGGAGAAGGCAGCGGAGGCAGAAAACAGGGGAAAGGAAGAGAACGTGAATGGCTGAAACACATTTTCTCACTCTGAGAAGAGGAAAAGAAAATAAGCAATATTAAATTGTCCACACATAAATCTAGAGATGGCGGAAGCTCCGGATTCTGTGTAGATCATAATGCCTGTCCAACACAAATGGAACATTCTGGAAGTGCTCAGACGACAGTCTGGCGAGAAGTTCATAAGGATGATAAATATCCACTGCAGGTGACTCCAAGATCATTTTCAGCTGTCCATAATTAAACTGGTATCCATCCCTCCACCATGGCAGGGCTGCAAAATAATTCCCGTCATCGGACCCCTTACATCTGCGCTGAAATGAAATAATATTTGGCAGTAACAAGGAGTCACTGAAACTAAATAAACAACCCCTTTCAAGACTACATAAAAGTGAGTAACGTAATAACATTTGACAGGGATTAAGACCTCGCTGGGGCTGGAAGGAAGTTTCAGAAGCAGCAATAACAAACATGTGAAAGGTAGAACAGATCTCGGCTTTCACAGACATGTATAATTTGAAACGTAATGAATCTCCCAAGGGAAATGTGTATTCTGAACATCTAACTGGTATGGGACAAGTCAAAGACCACAAGCCTGTTTCAGAAGCATTTGTTGGACTTGCTCTAATTGAAAGAAAGAGAAATCAAAATTTCCTGTTTATTAAGGAGTGTGTTTAACATGTTTGCAAAATGTATAAAGAAATACAAAACTGATTTTATGGTATACAGAAGAATACATAGTTCACATACATAGGTGCATATCAACAACACATAATCCCACAGTCATAACATTATATATACAGTTATGTCTACCTACCTGTCATCCATCTATCCTATATTATCTATGGATGTACGTGTCTGTATCATCTATATATCTATCATCTATCTATTATCAATTATTGACCTATCTGTCATCAATCTATTTATAATATATATACATGTATATTTTGTGTAATATTTATCTCTATCATATATCAACTGTTCATCTATGTATCATCATTATCATCTATCTGTCATCTATCATCATCAGCTATCATCTACCCATTTATCTATATCTATTCATATATCTGTCATCTATTTCTCATCTATCATTCATCTGTCATTTATCATCTATACATCTGTTGTATCTATCTATCTATCTATCTATCTATCTATCTATCTATCTATCTATCTATTTATCTATCTATTTATCTAATCTCAAGATGTTTTCTTTAGTCCCAAGATATTGCAACTCCCTGAAGTCATTCTTGCTTGTTTTGTCTGTTTTAGTGACCTTCCCCTCCTGTGAGCAAACCTACCATGCCTTGCTGTTTCCTAAAAGATCTTGTTGTCTTTTACACTGGAATTATTTGGATGCAGGTTTGCCCCCACTACTAAACTGGAAGGTCAAATCCTATTCTGGTCCATCTTTCTAAAGCCCCTTATAGAATTCAAAACGTAGGTTGCCATAACACATATAGGGATGGAATTTTTGGAATTGCTCATTTGGCTTGAAGGTGTTTCCAACATCAGCAATGACAGAGCTTAGCAGTGCATAGCAGGACACTGTGGGTTCTCCGACCAGGTGTGCACAGTTACAGGGCAAGCACCATGTTCCAGATGGGGACTGGTGAGCGCCATGTGTATTCTAACTTGATGAGTCCTCGCCTACCCTTGAGGTGGACACTCTCAGCGCTCCATCCTATTGCATGAGAAAATAGGCCTAGAGACCATATAGTACTTTGTAGAGATGGGAGTTTAGCTCAGGCTGTGTGGGTGGATCCAAAGTTCCATTTCTAATGTCTGCATTCTGTGGGCTCACGGGGGCTTTCACGCCTCTTAATCATGCTCCGTCTGGGTCCCAGTTCTTGCCCTAGTTGTCTTGGTGGCCCAACCAGATCTCATGAGGTGCGAGGAGTACATGGAGTTTTTAACCACAGTGTTTGTGCTTCTGTTAAGCACCCATACACACTTTCTGGTTTACGCTTCTTCTCCAAACGGCTCAGATGCTGTTTTTAGACTTATTGGGAACCTGCAGCTCAGGACCATGAGGCTGTGAAGCTCCATTTGTCCCTTGTCCTTAAAGTTAGAAATTGCTTCCAAATGTCTCAGATCACTGTATTAAAATCTAAAGTCACAGGCAGAGTTATGTTGCTGTTTAGGTTTCAACATGGCCAGTCTCTGAGACCCAGCACCCTAACTTGAAGCCCTACAGGTAACTTGACAACCACATCCCACTTTCTGCATGGGGCTGGGGGTTGCTAGTTGCTCATCCATCATCCCTGGCAGCCCAAGGTGGTCTGTCTTTTGTGGGGATATTAATCCTCTTCTTATTCCCATTTGAAACTAATCACTAGTTCTCTGTCCCTCATTGGCTCAGGACATGCAAAGGATGTTGCTAAGCCTTGGGGACTGAAGGGAGGATCTCCATCTCTCTTTCTCTCTCTCTCTCTCCTGGACTAGGTCCCCATGGTCCTGACAGACCTTCTTTCTGTCAGTGTATTGAATGATGAATGATGGGAAGTTGAGGCCATCTCATAGATGAGGTTGAAGGGAATGGCCAGTAAGTGGACTAGCAGCCCCAGATTAAGCTGATCCTGGGGCTTGCCTAGACTTTTAGCCATACAAGTGAGTATGCTGCTTTACTGCCTCATCACAGTTTAATTTTTTCCCCTTAAGTTCACAGCAAGGAGAGGAAACTGATATTGATTTAGAGAGATTGCTCTTAAAAATAACAGAATTTGAAGTATTAACCAGTGATTATTAAGGTGCATAAACATTGCCTAAAAACTCTTAGAGTCCACTCTGGAACTGTGGAATCCAACACTTTGCAGGTGAATCTCAGCACACACTTATGTTTTGATTTTTAGTTTATGGCCTTATTGTGCAGCCTGAGATGCATCTACTTCAGACTCCCAAGTGGCCCACATCTGACTCCAGTGGTCTTTTAGTATTATTTTTTCTACTTTTTCAAGCATATTGAGGACTCATCCCTGCTTCCCTCTATCCCCATCCCTCCCATCCTTTCTCTTCCCTTCTCCAAACCCTCCCACTCTCTCCCATCCTCTTGCCTATCTGCTTCTATGGACCCAGGGTTCCCTCTGGCTTGTCTACTCTTGTGGGGGTTCGGGTCTCTGTGGAATACCAAGTTGCCTTTCTTTGGGCCATTCTACTGATAGGGCCATTTTCCTTCACTCATCCACCTTAGTCCCCAATTCTTGTGTTCTTATCTTTCTTGAGTTCCTTGGTAGTCTATAGGGCATATTGTTATGTCAGTCATTAAGCAAGTCTGGGAAGGGATAAGTTTTACTGGAGTGAGTTCTTAGATGCAGCAAATGTACCTTGAGTGGAATTGTCTTGTCCAGCAGTTAACTTTCCCATCTTTAGGTTCTTACAGTCTCACTGCCGCCTCTTCTTCAAGGTTCCCAAAGACTTAGGGTGGGGATAGCTCAGGTTGGCTTGACTCTAGGTGAGCCTTGCTGAGTTGTTGGTACTCTGCATTATGGTTGGCCATTGCCGTCCACCTCTCCAGCGGTCTTTCTAATATGCCCTCAGATGATTCTCATGTACTGCAGATGTAGGAACAACTGCTTCACATGCGTTTTTTTTTATGCCCTGTATAATGATGCATGGACTCTCCAGGGTCCTGTTTTTTCTTGTTTGAATGGACTCAGACTTTCTCCAGTGAAAGTGAAACTCCCAAGAGCTGTGAGACAGGCCAGCAGCTTAAGATACTTCCTCTTAACCTCATTCCCTTGGGATCAGAACTCAGTACACCTGGTACCTGGTTACATTGGCTTCAGGTCAGTTTCTCTTGTTTCTTTCCTGTCACGTCTTTCCAGCTGCACTTCCTTCCTGGTATTCAGTGGCGCCTCAGAGCTTTGGAAACATGCTTGTCTCCCCTACTTGGGAAACTGTCTCCTAGACCTTTCTGCAGCTCCAACCCCTTCTTCAGATTTCAAATAGTGCTTTCCATCTTGTCCTCACCGACCACTCTGTTTAGATCAGTGATCCTCCTTCCACTTCCTGCTGTTGCTGCATTTTCTCCTCAGCCTCCTTGCCATCAAAAACACCCTTTATCTTTTTCATTATTTCTCTTGTGCAATTGAAAAGTCAGCCCCAGGAGAGCATGGGCTTTTCTCCATTTTTTCCCATTGATCAACATTTCAAAGCTTTAGATAGCAGATGTTTGGTAAATAACTGTTGAATAAATCAAATGAGATGGCCATTGTGGGCCTGTTTTATACTGCTTGGTTGAAAATTTTACAACTTCTTGGAGCGCTTCCCTGTTGTGACTCAACCGCACTTCGGTTTCTGGTTGGCTGTCAGGTCCGACCCTTGTTAGCTGGGGCTGTCTGCAGGGGGCGCTGTTGTGTTGCGCACCTTTCCACAGACAAGCAAGCATTGTAGAGCTGAACTAACCTTGTGATACAATCCTGAGCACATTCCCTTTGTAAAAATATTTGTTATTAATATTATTATCATGTGTTTGTATATATGATTGTGTGTGTGTGTGTGTCTGTGTATGTACATGCCACACTATTAACACGTGTGGAGGTCAGCGGGGACAAATTTGTGGAGCAATTTTTCTCCTTCCACCTTTATATGTGTTCCAGAATTGAACTTAGGACATCGGGCTTGTGCAAGTGCTTTGACTCATTGAGCTATCTCTCAGGCCCCTATGTTCTCTTTTTAGACATGGAGACATTCTTGGTTATGGACTGACATGACCAAGGACCCACTTGGCCATTCATCAGTTAGACTTTATGAGATTCTCACACACTTCTGGAGACATTCTGATACAGCAGAGACCAGAGAAGAAGGTCCTATTCCCGTGGGATTCCAGGAAAGTGAAGGAAACGCATTAGGAGGTACAGAGAGTCCACACCACCAGACTGTGCCTTGTGTTGTACAGTGATGGGGGCTTCATCTACGGCAGGGCAGGCAGGCACATCTTCCTGGTGGGTGTCCCTCCTGCAAGATCTTGAGGGATCAGTGAAAGGGTCTGTGGTAGAGGTGAGGTAGCGTGAGATTCGGAAGAAGTCAAAGAAGAGGACAGTGGCCCTGGGTACTGTCAGAGGGGTGAAGACAGATCGTGTATATTTAAGTAACTGGAAGATAGTTGGGGATGTAGTAAGTTGATGTGGAAGGGAGATCGCCAACAGAACTTGATGGCATATTAATAGGATTCAGACGTTATCTGAAAGAGTGATAAGAAGACTGCAGAGTGCTCTCAGTCAGCCAGCAACCGGATCAGAGGGATGAGATTTCTGGTGAGTTTAGGCATTTTATCTCCATTGACTGTTTATACACTGCAAACAAAACAAACAGGCTCTGGTAGATATCCTGAATGTCCGTGAAGTGTGAGCAGCCTGGATGTGTACTTCTGAGCTTACGCTCTGCCCTTGTCCTTTGAGTGCAATTAGTTCCTAGTTCTGAAGGCATGCCTGTCTCACAGAGGCATCCTACTTGATCTAAGGTGACCTCAGGTATCCGCGGACAGGCAGGACAGCAGACAGGCAGCGGCAACCACTTGACAAGCAGGAAATGTGTAAAACAGGGATATTTATAACAATCCTTAGATTAGTTCTGGATGGGTGGCAAGGGGAGATTTAAGGATAGAGACAGCAAGGTTGTAATCCCTTTTCTGACCTTAAGTAGCATGCATACATAGGTGTGGCTGAGTTGCCTCCCACCCCCAAGCCCAAGGGCAGGTGTGGAAGGACCTGGCTGCTCGCACAGGAGATGTATTCTTGGCAACTCTCCTAAAGTCAAGCTTGATGCCCATCACTGGGGCTGAAATCAGCATTTTGAATGGATCTTCCAGATGACTGTAAAGAATAACACCTCGAACGCACCAGCTAGAAATGGGAGGCAATCTCCCAAAGAGCACCCAAATTTTTTGCACTCCCTTGTCTGAAGTCCTGACATTGCTGTCTCTGGTCTTGTGATGGCTTCTCTTAAATTCCTTCCTGCAGCTGAGTCTTCATGATTTCTACAGAGTTCTTTTTCCTGGGTGTGCTATGAGCTTGTTTAGGCTCTGTTTATCCTTTTTTTAAAAAAAACTCTCACAGCACCTAAAATCCGAAATTACTTAAGGCAAATATTCCCCACTCTGAATTTCAACAGTTGAGGGTCCCTCCCATCATCTCAAAGAGTCTGAAAACAAAATTACATAATCATTTCACTTTAATCAGTTCCACACTCACAAAACAAGGCCAATAATAATATGATTAAGTGTTCTACCTTATGTTTTGTTTATCAAACTGACTAGGATTAAAAATTCAATGTTGACGAGAGTGTGATTAAACTGGAACTGTTAGAAAGAACGTGAATTGGCCCAAGTTGTGTCTAGAACATTTTGACAATGTGTCAAATACTTTGAAAAGATTTATGTACTTTTACTCAGTAATTCAAGTTCATGAAAATTTTCATAAGGAAACAATCAGGAAAATACTATTGGTAAACAGTCTAAATTCTGAAGCTGAAGAGATGGCTTAGTGGGTTAAGACACCTACATGCAAACTTGGCCACCTGAGTTCAGTTCCTGGAATTATCATGGTGAAAATAGAGAACTGATGTCTGAATGTCTTCTCTGATTACACATGCACTGTGCACCATGGCATATATGCATCTGTTTTTCTCTCAAAAAATAAAAAGGATAATAATAAAACTTTCTAACTTTAGCAGAAAGGAATTAAAAATATTATTGAATAGAAACAAACTTTCTATTACATATATAGTGAATATAGATTTATAAAATATTAGCATTATAATATGTAGAAAGATTGTGCTATAAAATACATAATTTCTATTTTGGGAAGTGGTAGAATATTTCACAGAAGTTTCTTAAATATCTCTCACTATATAACTGGTGTTTTTTCTGTTGTGGTAGTCACTTTCTCATTGCTATGATAAAACTCTCTGACAAAAGTCCCTTCAGCAAGAAAGGGTTTTAATTGGTTCAGAATTACTGTAGAGAAGGTATGGTGGTGGGAGCTGGTCGTATCACATCCACAGCAAGAGCCCAGGGCAATGAATCAGTGCATGACTGGTTGCTTGCTTTCTTACACACTCTCCATTTTTATACAGTTCAAGAACAACTATTTAGGGAATGTTTCCGCCCACAGTGGGCTGGATTTTGGCCCATCAATTATGCAATCAAGACAGTTCCTCATAGACATGTCAGAAAACCCCTCTGGAGGCCTGCCTACTATGTGTGAGTTTGACAATTAGTATTAACCAATGCACCTGTATTTTCCAAACTTTTATAGTTAGCATGTGTTGCTATATAAAAAAACATCTAGCACATTCCAGCCTCAGCACTCCACCGCCACCTGTGTGAACCCCTGCTCAGATTCCTGCAGTGCTCCCCAGGCCTAAAAGGTGTCTCACACACTGCTTAGCTGGACACAGCAAGGCCAAATACCACCTGGCCTGCATCCACCTTCTGATCCTCCCTGACTGTGCCTTCCTCATTCCAAGCAGGAAAACACACTGTATGGAATTCCTTGTTATGTTTGCCTGACTTTGTGTGGGCTGATTCCTTTACTAAGAATGCCTGTCTCTTCTGACTTCTTAGATTGCCCATTCCACTGTCAAGTTGCTTTCTGAAACCTTTGAAAATTTAAAAGGATGCAGGCATCGTTCTGCACATTCGTTATATCTTTTTGTGCTAGTTGGACACGAGCATGAACTTCTCAATTCAAAATTGAGCTTTGAGAACATCTGTGAAGAATTGGTAGTTAAGGCAAGTGCTGAACACACCCGAAAGACAGTACCTAAGACATAGTGAGGGCATCACCCCCTGGAGAGGTGGATAAGATGGAGGGAACTGATCTAGTACTTCTGGCATATTTCACCATATCTTGGCACACTTATGGTCTGGCAGGTAAGGTTTGCCCCTCTCTCAACAATTCCTGTAGATATGGTTTGGCCAGTTTTCTCAACTCTTGATATTGATAGGATCTCTCCTGCCAAGCTTGACTATGAATTGTAATGGAGAATCAGAAACAAGAATAAAACCCCTTTGTGTTCCCCTAAACTGTTTGGTCATGAATTTATTGGCAACATGCAGATAAACTGCAACACTCGCTAACTTCTTTTTCATGGCAACAGATAGCTTACTTCCCTCTTTTTTTTTTCCATGAAATAAAAGTTTGGAACTAGCTTTGCAAACTGATGCTTGGTAAGTGACCAATGAATAAAAAGCACACTGAATAAAAGCAGCAGCTCACCAACCTCACAGAAACCTTCAGCAACCGTGTAAAAGTTATCCTTCCTCTCCTAAGCCAGTCTTGGGTGAAGACTGGGAGAATCAGTTACTGCTAGTTCCAAATCCAGCAAAGCACCTGGGAGTGGGAGGGGCTTACTCTCTCAGAACTGTGAGGGACTGACCTGAAGTTACTATGAAACCAGCCATGGCTCTGGAGGTTGAGGCCTGAGTGGTAGAGCGATTCCCTGGCTCCCACAGTCACTTCACAACACCCCATTATGGCCAATCCCCACTTTTTTTTTTTTTTTAATAATCTTTTCTCAACATGCCTAAGTCCCAAATGCTTCTGGAAAACATCTTAAGTTAATTTATGTCCATTTACATTTTTCTTTTGCCTACTTGATTTGGCTTATTATTATATTTTAATACAAGCTGAAGTTTATGGAAAATGATCAGTATTCAAAATGAGGGATTTTTTTTTTTTCTCCTTAGAGACTCCTATCCTTGGACAGTAAAATCCAGCCCGCATTTCAGAGGATGAATGTGCACATGCAGAAGCCTGTATTTGGCATTGCGCCTTCAGGAATATTAAGACAACAGGAAACACTTGCCCAGGACCACTAGGGAGGGACACCAGGAGGTGACATGGACCACCACATTCATAGCCATCCTGGCTTGTAGGCTGGTCATGGCTGGCTGGACAGTGTTGGGCAGATTAAAATGGACTGTCAGTATGTTGCCTGCAGGGGCAGGATCTTGGGGAGTTTAAAGTGTCAGGAGCACTGGATTTGGGGCGAAGGTGATCCCGTCCAGCTTCAGAAATCTGCCATCGGCAGCTGCAGGCCAGCCCTTGTGTCCTTTCCAGACTCTCCTCATTGGCAATAGGATACTGATGTTTGTGACTATCTCTCAGGTGATTTTGGCATCAAAACTTGACATTGTATGAGAAAGTAATTTATATTTAAAAAACCCTTTCAATTATAAGTTGTTGTTTTATTTTAGAAGGTTCCATTACAAAGCATTAGCTATTTAATTCAGAAAATATCAATTCAAGGAAAGTTGAATGAATGAGGGAATGAGTATGGGAGAGTACAGTTTTTGATGGACGCACTCAGGGCTATGCTGACAGTTGCTGTTCTTGCTGCTTTGCATTACCTTACCCTCTGGTCTTCCAACTCTCCTCATACTGTCTGGATTCATGCCCAACCCCTCACAGCTCAGCGTTTACCTTTGAAAAGTACATACACACTGGAAGTGCACTGGATACAAAGGACTGACATCCCAAGAATGCAGATTCATGTCACTTGAACCCAGGTTTTATGGACAGTATGCAAGAACTTGATGGGTGGGTGTGGGGCTATTTTTGGACAGGCAGGACTTTTAGCACCTCTTAAATCACAGCACACAGCAATTGCCTCTCCACCTACACACAGGGCGGGCCTGCGCTCACAAAATGGGACGCTGGCCCAGGGTGAGACAGAGACGCTCTTCTGCATCGAATGACTAATACTTGTCTCTGTTTTCAGAAAAGAAAGCATCGTACACCCACCTTACCAAGGTATTTCTCTCTGCTGCTTCCAAACAAAGAGGAGGTGTGTGTGTGTGTGTGTGTGTGTGTGTGTGTGTGTGTGTGTGTGTGCATGTGCGCGTGTCTTCACATACATTCCTCCAACGATTGAGGAATACTGACATGAACCACTGTATGAAACCCCTGACCATGTTCCGTGGATGGTTTTGCATGGGAAATTGAAGCAAGTTGGCAAGAAGAAGGATTCTTTCTGCATAATTCAAAGCAGACCTTTTTTTTTTTTTTCTGGAGGAAAAGCAAATCAGAAATTTGCTGTCAGTCCCTGAAATTTTATTAGCTACAAAAAGTAATATATTGGTCCCTTGCATCAAGTCTGGGCAGAACCTGTCCTCTCCTCTCCTGCCCTCTATGTGATTCCAAAAGGAGCCCTTGAGCTCGCAACACAAGCCAAGCTCCTCATAAAGGATGCGAGACTCAGGCCTGATCTTCGGCTGTGTCCCACGTGCTCACTCCTTGCCTGCTTTCTGGTAGCCCCAGGGATTAATGAAAGGAAATAACAAGACATTTATGATAGAGAAAGTGGTCTAATGAAAGACTTCTTGACCAGAATGTGTAATCGCAGGTAAATTTGGGTTTGTGCCTGATACTCATGTTACCATGTGCTAGCACGTTAATCCTTGGGGCGGCAATGAGCTTGTTAGGGTTGGGACAACACATTGAGCTCTGCTGGACCTCTGGGAGACCAAGTTCATCATTCAGGTTCAATAAATTCACGCAGCACTAGTACTTGACCCCAGTATAAGATTTTAATATGAACTTTAAAGAAAAGAGCTATTGAACAGTTTCAGTTTATGTATGTAAGATTTTTGTACAATTGGCTTCCTGTGTTTTGAACTACTGAATTTATAATCGGATATAATTCCATGCTTTTATTTATACATCCAAAGCACTTACTAGAGAGCATAATTCACTTTCTATTATAGAAGGTTGCACATAAGATTTGAGGAGATTTCTATTTCCAAGCCATTCATGATTGCTAAAAGGAAGAATGAGGGGATTTAAATATGAATCTATCTGATCTGCATTCAAATAACTGCCATTCAGTGTCTCTAACAGTCATTATACTTTTTCAGTGAGTATAGGTGAATTTCCGTCTTGTAATCAATTCCTCCAGCCTGTACCCACACTGAGTTGGGTGTTTGTTCCTCCTTTCCTTGCAGTTAGAGACTGAGGAGTGAGAACGTCAGGACTAGAGGTCATGCTAAAAACACATAGAAGCATGAAAATTGCTACCATACTTCCACAGCAGCTGCACCTTCTCTCCCTCTAAAGAAACAGGCCTCCTTACCCATATTGCATCTTTGACTGTTTTGGTAAGTGTTCAACCTTCCCTTCCTCCTTCCCTGACGTCCCCCTCCTTCCAATACACCCTGTCTGGGGACCATTACCCTTTTGGCTGAAAGCTGTGAACAGTGATGAGGTCAGTCACGAGGCTCAATGAAGAACAGACTCAATTATAAGCAGGGTTTAAGCATGCAACCTTTGCATCAGACTTCCTACAAGGTATTAACGTGCTATAAAATGACAGGAAAATATTGTTTACATGATTATTAATTATGAGCTCATGAGGTCAAAAACTATGTCTACCTCAATCTCATGTCTGTTAGCTTGTATAGGAGCACTCAGCACGCATGCTGGGGAAGCATGACCTGGGATGAGTGCCTTCTACCGCCTCAGTCCAGGGTTAGGTGAGACAGAGAGGGGAGATGTATAAAGAGGTCAGAAGACTCAAGGGACAATGTCTTTTTAAACTTTGCTGATCTATATCAATAACAGAAAGCATTAGATCACGAACCACACACAAGCCCTGACACAATGGCCAACTGCTCGGTTATCAACACAGTTGAAAAAAGCTTTTTGTATGAAATATGTTGCCAATAAAGGAAAAACGGAAAAGATGGGAACTGCTGGAACTCAAGAAAGAAATAATTATGATTGCAGATTATTGTAGATTGTTCATTTTGTGGTCACTGACCTGTAATTTCAATTAATATGTTAATTTTTTCTGACAACAAATATTTCTTTAATCCTTGACTTATCCCAGCAAAGTATGAGGCAGATCAGGCAGATATATGAGCTCCCAACTTCTCTTAGATGTTTCTGATGCATATCAGATATAACCTCCTCCAAACTGTGCTTTCCAATTTTGTCCAAATTAGTTTTCCTTCAAAATTCTCCATAAAATATTTGTATTCCGTTTCTCAGGGCATGGCTGTGGGAGTTACGCCTGATGCCTTCTTCTTCCTCACTTCCCACATAGGCTCTCATCTGCCAAGTGGACTTCCTACACACTTCCTGAACCCGTGTGCTCTCCATCTCCACCGGCCTCCACAGACACCCCGCCTCTGTGTTTGCTTCCTGCTTCTTTCCCAATGTCTTCTTTGCTTGGTCACAAGAAAATGTTTTAGCAAGGTGGATGGTGTCATTCACCTTTAAAAAGTCTTTTTTCTTTCCTGTGTATGGGGTAGGTGCCTGTACGTGTGTGTGTATGCTTGTGCATGTGTGTATGTTCAAGCTTTACTGACCTACATTGATAGCAAAAATATACCTTGTAATTTGTATAAGTACAAAACATAATAATTTGTGTGTGTGTGTGTGTGTGTGTAAGATATGCATATGTATGTACATAAATGCACTTGACAGCACATATTTATAGTGGCCCAAATGTGATATCTGGAATCATCCTTGATCACTCTCTTCCACCTTATTATTGTGAGTCTTGGTCTCTAATTAAACCAAGAGCATGACATTAGAGCTAGTCTGGCTAGTCAGCTTGCTCTGGGGATTCCCAAACTCTGCCTTGCAGGGCTAGAATTATAGGCCAGAAACTCCACACCTGCCTGACATTTGGATTTGGGGACCCAAACCTGAGCTAAAGTAAAGGCTTAATCATTAATCTTTCCCAGCCCTGAAAAAATCTTTTGCATAGCTTCTTCTTCCTTACTTCATTCATCAAATAAAGATAAGCAAAGCCTCTCCCTTTGCTTATCAAGATGTGAACTTCTAAGCTAGCCGTCCCAGCAGCAACAGCCTCTACTCCACTCGCCCCTTATTCTTCATGTCACAAGACCTTTTTCATTTCTCCAAAAGCAGAGATCTTTCTCATCCCAGTAGACAGCGTTTGAACATGATGTTCCCTGTATGAGAATTTTTTCCAGTCTTTTCTGTCACCTTTGTTCCCTTTAGTTCACCTGTGGTGTTGGTGGTTTGGGTTTTGTCTGCTCCTCAATAGTTCAGGTCCTGGGGAGTTAGAAACTTTGTCCAGCAATGCTGATAAGCAGCGAAATTTTTAAGACATGGGTTCTAATGGGAAGCAATGGGATGTTTAAGACTGGTCCATGCTGTTTTATCCGGAGAGTCGTTTCTTGCTTTTTAGGGAAGCCTTCCAGAAGAAAAGAATCTGGTACCCCTCAAACCCTTTCTTTCCTGGCTCATGCAAATGCCCCTTCTGCACAAGGTGGGTTCTTTTTCTGCTCCTTTGACATGCTGAGATGCAGCAGGAGGGCTCTTGCCAGGAAAATATCAGTATCATGTTGTTTGTATTTTTCAGTCACCAGAACTGCAAGCCAAACAAACCTCTTTCTATTTTAAAGTTCCAGGATCAGACATTTGCCACATCAACACTAACTTTATTAAAGCAATCTCACAATTCTTCTCTTTTAATTCTCTCCTTTTAATTATCTCCAATTAAGTGCAACTGAAAAAATACATAATTGTGTACACATTTGTTTGCTTCATTCTTTTTCTGAGTGGCTATCTCTCTCACTCAAGTGTAATAAACTTTTAAGAGCAGGAATTATGTCAGTGCTATTCATCACCAAACATCCAGTCATACATTTGGTACTTAATAGACCATCAAAACATTTCTGGAATGCATAAAAAGTGACACTTTCTAAACCTTCTGTGATCAGGAGTCTTTGAGTGATTTGGCCAAAGCTGCAGGCATCCCCTGTGCTATGAACCTAATTTGTCTAAGTCACTGTCAATCGGGTCTCAAAACAAAAAAAGAGCAGCACTGTTTTAAGCTACAAAGTTGAAGAAGTTATAGGTCAATTGTCAATTTTTGTTTTGATCCATGTTGAAAAAATAATATTTAATGACATAAAACTTTTAGAACTCACATACAATTTGCCATTATCTTCCTGGAAGGGAACCAGCATAGGGCACTTGTTGAATGACTGAGACTGCCTTCTGCGAAGCCTAGAGCCAGCCCTGGACTTAGGAAAACTGGAGCTGACTTCATTGGTGACTGAACAAACATTCAAATTTTCTGGGTTCCAAGTTCCCTATTTACACTATGGAGATGGGACTAGCCACTCTGGCCAGGTCACTTAAAAGCTTAAGAATGGTCATGGAACTCCTCAGTGGTAGAAGATGCTGCTCTGCTGTACTTCCTTGCTGTGGGGTTTGTCAAAGAAGAACATATATTCATCTTCATCATAGTCATGAGGATTAGAAAGATGGAAAAGTTCAAATATCCTTATCCCCTTAATTTACCATCATTCTCCCTGCACTCACTTGACTACATGCCAGCTTATCTCTCTTACTTATATTCTATTTGGTGGCAAAATTTGAACACCCATGTTTGTGAAAGCACCATTCACAGTAGCAAGGAGGCAGGAACAGCCTACATGTCTGCCAACAGATGAATGGACAAGTTCCTTGAAAGGAAGAAAATTCTGCTATTTGCCATGACACAGAATAACCTTGAGGATATTATGCTAAGTGAAATAAGCTTTCACACACAAACAAATGCTTGAAAATGTCACAACAAACCCATTATTTTATACAATCAATAAAAATTAATATAATCACAATAATAGGTGAAAATATTCTACCTATATGAGATATTTAGAGTTTTCCATTCAAAGAAACACATAGTAAAATGGTAGTTAACAGGTTATAGGTGTGGAAGTCAGTGGAAAATCCTACTGAATATAGAGTTTCAGTTCTGCAAGATGAAAAAGTTGTGGCAAGTGATGGCACCACAGTGTGGATATATTCAACAGAACTGAAATTTCTACTTAGACATGGTTAAGATGAGAAATTTTTTGTTATGCATTTTAGCATAAAATTTTCAAAAGGCTTAGCACTCATGTTCCTAGGATTCTACTGTTCTCCAAAGACAAGACTCCAGCATTCACTTTGGGAATAGAAAAAACAACAACAACAACAACAACGATGGAGACTACTGAACATTCACTCAGTATATTCATTCATCATATCCAGATGCATAGTATTGTGTATTTACTACCTTGATAATCACTGCTACAGTCTTACAAGGGAGACATGATTGTTTATAGTAGAAAACCAAGCACAGTGGGATATGCAACTTGTCTAAGGTTACACATCTAGTAAGCAGTGGAAACAAGCCATGACTCCAGGCAGTCTGATTTGGATTAGGGCATGGAACCACCGGGTGTCTTTCTCACCAAATTAGCCATGGAGGAATATAGCTCTCATAAATTCGTTCAGGATTTGAGAAAGGTTCCTTTTCCTTCACACGTGCAACTGTTTTACATTTCCCCTTCTTCCCTCTTGCGAAGAAAATCTCAAGCAAAAGACTGAAGATCTCAGTTGACCTAACCATATGAGCAAAGGTGCTCTTCAAAGTGGCTCAGAACCACGGACTGACATGACAAGGCCTTCAGGCCTTTTCAACATGGGTAGGTATTCAGTGTGTCATGGCAAGTAAAATACATCATAGAACTGTCGAGGGACTTAAGCCTTAATCTAACTAGCTAACATCGTTCGGAACATAAGAGAGTGTCAAACCACAACAGCAGCCACCAGAATTTAAACTGTTTTCCTCAGTCAGTGTATGTCAAGAACAGGAACATGGGTTACAGAATCAGACTTGGCTGTCTGAACAGCAGCTCCAGCATTTATAAGTCTTTCTGGGTTGAGGAGGGGATTACAGTAATCACCCAGCACATAAAACATAGAGTAAATTATTTGTCAAATTATTTGTCAAACATCATCTATAGTATAGATAGATCATTCAATCTTTTTTTTTTGAAATGTGGGGTATACATGTGTTTGAGCATGCATGAGCATGTGTATGTTTGTCCATGTGTATGTGCATGGCTGCACATGTGTGTGTGCATGCATGTGGAATTTCAAAGTCATATTGGGAATAATCCTCAAACATTCTTCCACTTTATTCTTTTGAGACAGGGTCTGTAATCAAACCCAGAGCTACCTAAGTGGTTCAGCCTGGTCAGCCAACTTGCTCTGGCCCAGTTTCTGTCTTCTGAGGTTGGAATTACAGCAGGCCTCCACAACCACCCAGCACTTGACATGGGATCTGGGAATCTGAACTCCAGTCCGTTAGCATGCACAGCAAGCCTGAACCATCTCTCTAGCCACATTAAATGCAGTAATCAGATGAAACAGTCTTTCTGCAGTATCTGTTAAATTTTGGGGGCTGGTGATTATGGACTGTAGACTCTTAGAAAGGCCAAGAAGAAGTTGGAGGAGAAGACATCGTGCTGAACTTTATTAGCTGAACACTTTGCCTTGGTCCTCCAACTGGCACCCATGTCTTGGAAATGCTGGCTAGTTTCCTGTCTTGAAGACTCTTCTAAACATTCCGGCCAGCAACCCCATTCTTCTGTGGGATGGAGCTCCTGCTACTGAATCCCAGCTCCTTGGCACTGGTCGCCATGCCTTCCCATGTCCACATCCTGCTCCTGAACTGCATGCCATATGGGCTTAGTCAGTCTCCTGTGCCCCAGGGTGAAAAAGAGCTGGGGGAGCAAATGGGGTCTTGTTGACCACCTTTATTTGAGTAGCACTTTTCTTTGAAAATAAAGTGTTTGGTTTCCCATTTGAGACACAGACATATTTGTACGGGGGAGTCCATTCCTAAAGCAAAAGAGCTCTGACCTTGTACCCGTCCCAGACTTGGACTAACTTTCTCTGCTCAGCTGCCCAGGCCTCCTTTAGCACATGTAGCCTCTGGTTGTTAACACATTTGACTCCTCTTTTTCAAAACTTGATCAAACTCATTTGGTTGTAATTCTTTACAACCTTCTAGCCTGTGATGGTTTCTAGCACTGAGTTGTTGCCTCATCTTCCAAAGTAATGGCTTCAAAACACAGATTTTGTTGCAATAAACTCTTAGTTTTTTTTAAATGTCCCTAAGTAGCATTTATTTGTAATGGCTCAGTGTTCCTTAAGTTTTGCTCCAAGTCCTATTATTTACATTTATAAATATCAACTTGTATTAATTGGTTCCAGCTTTAAAAATGTTCCTGCGAGAGCTGACTTTCTGATATTCAGATAGTGTCTTTGAACCTAGAACACCAAGGGTGTCTGTAGACTATGTTCTGTGGGTGTCCCAGAAGAATTGATAAGCAACAGAAAAGACACCCAGATTCTGGGCTCCACTGTATCCTTTGAAGATTTGTATTGGCCGTAAGTGCTTCAAAGTTTCTAAGACATGACCTTCCCTTTCAGAAAACCAGGCTGGCCAGGGCCTGCCTCTGTCAAGCTGTGCTTTTGCAAGCATCCTTTTACTTGATCTCCTGCAGCAGTTTTTAATACTTTCTCTACAAGCGAAGTTAAACTAACTGGCCTGTAATTTCCTGGTGTGTCCCAAAGCTCTATGAAATAACGGCATTAGGTTGGCTACTCTCCAGTTCTTCCAATTTTTTTTTTATTTTGTTTTGTTTTAAAACGTGGGATTGAAAAGGCCAGGCCATGCTTCCTGTCTCCTTTTTCCTCTGCTTCTTCCATGACATACCGCTCTTTGTGGTCCCAGTAGAGCTGCCATTTTAATAACTTCAAACCTCTTAAATGTTTCCACGTAGCATTTGTTCCCATCTCTGAAGCAGGAGCTTTCCATTTTTCATTTTGACAGCGACCACCCCCAAAAAGAAAGACTTAATAATTTTACTGCACGGACCGTTAATTCACGGCACTGTTCAGGATCCCAGTTTACCATGAGCCCAGCACTTCGTTAATCTCAGTCCCTGTCCATGGGAAGCGTAACTCTTGACATCCAAACAGGGGAGGGACATTCTCTGAAAAGCGAACAGGCCGGGCCAAACCATGGGAATGGGAGAAGTGTGTGCGAGTGTGCACTGAATTTACAGTTTCACACTAGGACTCTGGAGCTGAGCAGCAGACTGGGCTACAATGAAACATGTGTTCTTACTTATGAATTAATTACATATGTTTGTTGAGGCAAACCTGAGAAATATGTCCACACACCCAGGAAATAGGACCCCTCCTCCTGCCTCCCCAGTGGAACTAATGTAACTGGGCATCCTAAGCCAGTTCCCTACCAAAGTGCCTTAATGTGTGACAAATAAGAACTGAAGGTGTAACACTAGTATCCTACACCTTAGCTAGCATTCAGTCAACTTTTTCAGATGAATGTAAGAAAAGGATATCTTTTCCAACTTAATAATCTCCTAGTTGCAACAGAAAGACCCAAAACAAAAGTTGTACTAAGAAATAAGTGTTCAAACTGGCTTCTTTTTCTTCTGATAAGAGGAGGAAAATCAATAAGATTTGCAGGCATAAAACATGTGAACAATCTTTAGGATTGCCCAATGTCTTTATTGTGTAGAAATTGAAAACTGAACCACCAACAAGAGCATGTATTCTTTTTTTGGAGACAATTTTAGAATCAGCAATTCTCTACGTTTTCTTTTTGAAATGACTCAAATTGTGTCTTTTCTACGTAGGTCTCAGAAAGGGACCTAAACCTCGGTCCGTGTGTAGATAGAAGTTTGTTTCCAACTAGGTGGGTGAGGTAAAGAGAAGCATGATGTGGACCCCAATAGGATGGGAACTCTGATTTCCAATATCGTAGAGACATCTACTGGTCTCACTGGTAGACTTTTTCTTCCACACATGTCAGTCAGTGGGATTTGCATGCCAAAATTGCTCATCTACTGAATATCAGATTTGATCACATGTGTGAGAATAGTTCTGACACATATGTACCTCAGGACATTTCAGCTGGTTTCAAATGACTGTTAACATTTTTCATTTTTATTATAGCCAGGATTCAGCTTATTAGCATATGAACAGTTTGGGTCCTCCACGTGAACCATAAAGCACACAAACATAGAATAATACTTGTGCACGTAACCCAAGTAAATTTAAGTTCCATCAGTAATCTAAAGCATACATTTTGTTCATGGTTAGCCTGTTTTCTTACAGAGTTTTGTTTTTAAGGGTGGTTAGATGAAGTCAGGATCCATCTTTCCTGTCTCGAGTATGTTCTGTCACAAAATTGCAAATTCAGTGCACACTCACACTCACTTCTCCCATTCCTGTAGTTTGGCTTGGCTGTTCCTTTTTCAGAGAATGCCCTTCCCATATTTGGATGCCAAGAGTTACAGCTCCCCGGGACAGTACAGAGACTAATGAAGGAGTGCTGGGCTCACGAAAAACTGGAAAAACTGGAGGCTATTTACCTCTGATTCAGTCCAAATCCTGCCAATTTCTAATTTCTAATTTCTCAGTTAGTGGACTTTCTAACATCTCTATGCCTCCATTTCCCTATGTGTGAAGTGAGGGTTTTATATTTTGGGTTAAATTGGGATGTGAGTTAATTGGGATAATATTTCTAAAAGAGCAAAATCGTCAAACCCCTTATTCTTTTTCACTCTTCCTCTTCTTCAGTACTCCAGTCAATGATAATCTTTTGAACTCCTTGGACACACTTCATCTGTCCCTCTAGGACTCTACTGACCATTTTCTGCATGGTGTTATTTACTCCTTCCAGAAGTATTTATTGACTATTCACCATACATCGGGTTCATGTTCATATTTCTTTTTGCCCATAATCCCTAAAGTTTTCAAGCTTAGAGTTTGTACAATGTCCACATTGTTTCTTCCCTTTGCATTGTATGGAAAACTTCTGAATAAGAAGGTACTTGTTAATATTTGACAAAACTCTCCAGGGTATATTGCAGTAAATCTATGCATTCACTTTCACATGTGTCCACATCCTCAAATAGAACTGCATGTTGGAGACATTGCTAGTATGCCAGTGCATAGGACCATGTTCATTCTCACTATTCAATATTGTTGATGATAAAGTAATAATGTTCCTGAGATTATGCACAATGGATTGTATTCTCTTGCCATTCCTACTCTGGTCCTTGGAGTGGTTCCTGCTAGGACAAAGCATATTTCCCAAAATTAAGCAAATGAACAAATGAGCTATAATCACGCCTCTGTGGAATTACATTCGCACAAATCAAAGCAGGTTTTCCAATATCCATGGTTTATAAATAGAGACCCTCATGTATACAATATCATGGTTAGATGAAATTCTTAGGTTTCAGGGGAAATTACACAATCTCAAATGAGGCTGTGTGTACACATCCCCAAGCTATCCAAATTAGACCTTGAGCAAATCACTTTGGAATGTGGTCTTTGCTAGCCTGGATGTTTCAAGCCATCATTGGGATTATGTGATGTGGTTCTGATATGCTTCTACTACTTGTGTATCCATGCACTGTGGTGGAGTCTCACTTTAGTGAGTGGTTCCTAATAAACACAAGCTAAGAAACTAGGAAGCCAAACTGGCTGATTGTGTTTAAAGAATGACTAGGGTCTGATTAAGAACAAGAAGTGTCCTACACATAGAAGTACTATAAATAATCAATGGATAACTATTGTCATACTTGCCAGTTCTTTCTCAAAAATGGAGGTCTAAAAGGAAACATAACTCTGTGAAGTCCTCCAGTATCTATTTTTCCTGTTCTTCATCCTCTGTTGTTGAGTTTTCTTGAGAATGAAAATGCAAGACTTCCTACATGGGCTCTAATAATTCTGCCCAGAGGTGTCCTATTTGCTACGGACCATGCAAACAGAAACAGGTGCCTAAGAAGATTGACCACACAGCTCAAAAACTCAAATATCTCAGAAGACTTTGGCTTCAGGGCCCCTTCCATGACCATTGCTCACAAAGACCTTGGTGCTCTGTGACCCAGGCTAGTACAATTCAGTTCACATGAGGTGAGGTAGCTATTAGCGAGAGTCCTTGAGCAGGTTCCCAGTGGGGCAGGACCAACACTGGACATTGCCCAGCTTGTCCAGATGTGCAGTCTGTCCTAGACCTGTGCTGACCGGGAGCCTGCATCTGTTTGATGTTCTTCATTCTTCTTGCTCCAGTGATTGACAGTAATGAATGTCGGGTGCATCCAAGGTCCAATCTCTGTAGGGCTCCACCCTGCCTTCTCCTTTCCTTCTGGAACCATTCAGAAAAGGATATGTGAGTGGGTGTGGAAGGCTTATTGCCCAAATGCTCCAGTGGAAGAATGTGGGAGAGCCAGATGTGAGAGGGACCTCCCCTGAGTGAAGAATATGCAACCAAGACTCTCAGCACATATTGGAGAGGGATGGCTTTCGAACTACACTCTGGATTTGTAGCATCCTGTGATCCCACATCCAAGTCAAAATGCCTGTCCAGATTAAACGTCAAAACTGGCCTGTTATCATCTCTGATTTTTTTTTTTACTGAGTATCTTTGAAGAAGAAAGAATCCTTTGGGGGGCTAATTGATCCCAGGCTTGAGAGTTGGACATGGATAAGTATGACCACTTCAGAAGAAAAATTCCAATATTTTAAATCCAGGTATCACATCGCGTTTCAGCTGGAGTGCACCCATTCAGAACATCATAAGACAAGATAGATGGCATGGTATTGGATTCTGCTAGCACAGAGCAAGTTTGCCGAGGGATGAGAAACCACACAGCACAAATTAATGTGAAAACATTCACAACATCATAAATTATGAATAGATCTGGTAAAACCTGTCCACATAAAACTGGGGAAGGACAAAAGAGGGTACTACAGATTTCTTAATTGTCCATCAACAAAATAAAGTCCAAGTAAGTCTGTTAAGAAACATCGTTGAGTCCTCATGTTAGGTATGAAGAACCATAAAACAGTGTCCGACAGGGTAAGCGACCCTCTAATTAATAGTTACCTCAGTTCTTTTCAACGGATAAAAGTTCCACTTCCAAGGAATCATTTATTTGGACACTCTTAACTATAAGGTTAATGTTCTAAATTATGCATTTTATCCTTTTTCTTTTAGTGATGAATTTCGCTCTTTGAAAATTTCATTAATGTATGTGAAATATCACATTTACTCTCACCTCTGTCATCCCCCAGATAATTTTTCTGGTTCATTATTAGGAACATTTTTAGTGGTCAGTAGACATTTAATGAACTAGAAATGAACTAAAGCTTTAAAATGTCCATCTTATTGTTGCTTTGATTGTCACTAAGAAACATTATGAAAATATCTCTGATGAACACAACCACTTACCTCATAAAATAATGGCAGGTTACCAATTGTAGCTTTTTTCCCCTTTTTAGATGAAGTTGTCCCAAGAAGTGCATGTATTTCATTCATCTGTAGGAAAGATAAATTTAGATATCATAAGAAAGGCTTACTTAAGAATATATACATCCATGTGATTTTCAAATACTCTAGAGATTTAAATCACACCACTGGGTAGTCTAGCAAGAAAGTAGAGGATGGGGGGTTTCTCTAGCCAGGATTGAAACTACTCACTTCATAGGAAGGTGGCATCTGACCTATCTTCTCTGTGGTATTGTTCTCTTCTGACCTCAGGCCGGTTGGATTCTCTATACACTTCATTTTTTACTTAGTCATCTGCTTGCCTGATTTAGTCAAGTCTTTTGTAATTATTTGACTTTTCATTAAATAGTTCCTCATAGAACCTGCTTACAGGTCAGGGAGGTGGCTCAGAGGTTAAAGCACTTGCTGAGGAAGCAAAAGGTCCTGAGTTTGGATCTTTGGATCCCATGTTAATGCTGGTCTAGTCAGATGATCTGCCTATAATCCCAGCCTTGGAAGGAGGAGATTAGGCATCTTGAGAGCAGGCTAGGTAGCCACAGTAGCTCTACTAGCAAACTCTTATTTAGAGACCCGGCTTCAAATCAGTAAGGTGAAAAAGCAATTAGGGATGATTCCTGCTGTCCCTCTTGGGTCTCTACATAAGGATGTGTGAACTTACATGCAGGAATCCCCCCCCCCACACGTGCATTCACCTCTGTATAAAAACACACACACACACGTATACATAAATGTGAAAGTGAAAAATAAGGATAAATGCTGAATGAGCCCTATTAATAAGAAATAAGAAATTTTTGAATCTATTTTAGGTATGTTTATTTAAAGCAACCCACCAGACCGTTATACAATCATTTCACTGACTTTAAAATTTCAACCCACTGTGTTAGGAAGAGTCTATCTGGAGGTGCTGAGGTGGGAGGGGAGGTACCTGAGTGAGAATGTTTTGCCATGACACTATACTGAAGAGTCTGCGCTGAGGGAGTTGAACTGCAAGGTCCAAGGCGTGGATAAGAAGATCATCCTCAATCCGGTTTCCCACCACGAAAGCAATGGAGCCCTTCCAATCGTTCTGTTACAAAAGCAGAGGGAGTTAGATGCCAAATACTCTTGACTGGGCAAGTGAGCGTCAAAGGCTTGCATTGAAAACCGCTTGTCCTATGACTGAAGACAGACTGGATCTTGTAATACCTGTGAAGTTTTGACTGATGCAGCCACAAGGCGGCAGTATTGTGCCAAATTTCACTTATCGACAAAAAATCGGAAGGTAACTGTTAAGGTTTTGTTGTTGTTGTTTAGTAGAAATCTGTCCAAAAATAATCTGGTGTCAGAAATCAACCGCTCACTTTAAATGTCACAAGCAAGAATTTTTTTTTTGTTCCCTGGTGCTTTCTCTGAGTTGTGGTTCTACATAATGCAAGTAGTATAAAAGGACATGGACTCGGAGAAATAATTGTTGAATGTTGGGTGACTCTGAATGAATGACCAATGGGAACTGGGCTACACCTTTTTCCTTTAGCATAAAACAAGAATATGATCACAATATAATTCACAAAAGCGTTCTTTCTGAGTCTGGGAAAAGGCTCAAATATTACAGCTGAACCAGGGAAATTTTGTATCAAATAATTTAAAGAAGTGAATTGCTAAAGATAATGATCCCATTCAGTCATTAGCTTCTGTACATTGTATCTCTTACTGGGAAGAAGCGATTCTGTGGGAGGCTAGTGCTCAGTGCATTACTCCTGTGATGCGCTGAGCAAAATTCCATGGAGAGTTGGGGAAAGGCATAGCAAGAGCTTCCACAGAGGAAGGCGATGTCAATAGTGAGAACATCGCAGCTGTAGGACCTTGCTGGACCTTGGTGTTTCACTTGCAAAATGACAGGTGTTTTCTGCTAAGAAGCTAAAAGTTCTTTAAGCTACTTCTATCAACCTGATTGAAACAGAGTAAAACTTGCTCTTCTTGGTGGGAAGCTGAAACAGTGCACAAGATTTGCAAAACTCACACAGATTTTGCGAGATGCATCACTCTGTCTGTATTTCCCTCTGGGTTCTGTCCATTTCACAATTAGGCTGATGTAAGAAATAGAGACCAGGTGGGAAGAAAGGCAGAGGATCCATTCTTTCTTATCATCAAATAGTGACTGACCTTAATGCTTCTCCATGAAAATTTACCATTCTATGAGATTCACCCATGGTTCAATGCTAGTATGAAAACATAAAAAAGCATGTAAAAATATAAAAATGTATATTTTACTTACATGGTATGTGGTTAGTTCACATGCATACATGTAGGTGGATGTGAATTTGTTTTAACTTTACTACTCTTTCAAAATGTTTTTAAAATATTTGTTTTAAAATGTTTAAAACATTCTTTTAGTATAGTGATTTGACATGGAAAGGCTGAATATGTTTTCTTTTAAATGTTTTGGTTTTGGAAAGTAAGGTATGATAGTTATATTGTTTAGGGAAAAAAATCCCATTACAACACCAGAAAATGATGTCTTCTGCATTGGACATTATTCTTATGTCTTGTCTAACTTTAATCGAAGCTGCCTCTCTAGTTGGAATTGAGGGAAGATTGTCTCTTCCATTTTCATAGTAAAGGATGTAGGGAAATAGCTCACCCCTCCTGACACCTACACCTTCCAGCACGGAGGGCTTTAACCTCCTCATCCCCTCCCTTCTGTGACTTCCCTTGCCAACATTTGAAAGCTAATGAGGACAAGAAAAATTGGCTTCTTGGTCCCTTTGGAGACAATTAAAAAAATGGCATCACCTACTTACCCATTAGGATCTGGTGTCAAAGGCTGGTGTAAGACCATTCAGACAAGCGGGGAAGGGAAGGAAGGAGGAAGTATTAATTGCGTGAACTTGCCGTGTTCCAATTTTATGTAACCTCATTCACCCTCTAAACAACTTGGTGAAATAGGGGTTCTGATATGCAGAATACAGATTGAAAAACTGGTTCAGTGATGCTCAGCAACTTGTTCAGATCATTTAGAAGCAACCCATGTAGATCACAGATAAGTTTCACCAATTTATTATCATCTTAGGACAGTTTTAAATAAAAGTCTTAGGGATTAGAATGACACATATTATTCTCAGTCCAATATTACTAATTGAGGTTTATTTTACTTACTAACGTATATTGGACCTTAATAGCATATGTTTAATCTCCAAAACATTGTAAATCACTTTTTTAAAATGGCAATTATACAAAGATGCATACAGAAGTGAAAGAAACCTTCCAAGCTTCCCTCTCGCCAAGCCCAGCACTGTCGTTGCTACAGTTTGTGGCAATGCGCATTGAAACTTGTGATATCCCTGAGGTCACGGTGAGACAGTTGGCCGAGCTAAAGCAACACCATGTGGGACCCAGTCACCTCTCTGTATTTGAGGGGGGCCTGAAAAATCCCAGCCAAGGCCCAGTTTCCCATTCACTGTCTGGTCCATACATAGCTTCTCTGAAAACTTGACCTATTTGGCAAAAGAGCATTCATGGAAGACGTTGTTAGAGCTATGGTCTTACGTCTGATCACATTGCCAGAACCCAAGTGAACACGAAGTGGAGTGGTCTTCACACTGCCAAGTGGAGACCCGGCAGAGGCTGCTGCACCTGCGGCAGGCTGCGGCCAGGGGGCAGTGACGTGCTAGGAAACGCTACAGTGATGCTTGGATGGAGAGGAGTCCTTTCCTTGTGGCTAATTGGAACCACTACCCAAATCGACGAGGCTCCGCAAATACATTTCTAGATCTTTCTCTCGGTGTTCTAGAGTTATTGCAGCCTCCAGTTTTCTACCGACTGGTTTAGAAATAGAAAGTCGTTTTGGAAAAAAACAAAAGGAGACATTGGCTTTGGTAAAATGCTGCCATTCTACTAATATTCCATTCAAACACGAAGCTCAATAGAGCCCTTAAATCTAAGTCACAAGGAAGTGAGAGAAATTTGGTTACAGAGGAAGCTATCTTTGACTGTAGGCGAAGGGATGAATGTGGGCGACCCTATTAAACACACCCATGAGCACAGTAGTGCCTTTACCTGGGGTGGATTTGTTTAAGACAGTTCAGGAAATTTGAGTGTAATTCACAGGGGCTGTGAGAAAGAAAACTATTCATTGAAGAAAAACTACCCTGGAAGTTTCCGTGGTGAGAGAGAAGGGTTTTACTCTGGTGCACCTCAAACACCTTCAGAAATGACGTGGGATTCTAATAGTTTGAGACACATGTTACACATGGTTGCTACTGAGTCTTGTGCCCTACAAGTTATTGATAAAGTCGTTCAAAGGACGGAATGAAGTCATGTATGGACACAACCCATTACCTTCTATTTACTTTACCAGTCTCACCTAATTTGAAGCCTGGCAGGAGGGCGTCTCAACTCAAACACTTACAGGAGTCTTCTAAGACAGCAACACATTTGGTAGAGGTAGAAAACGCGGCTAGCTCAGAGAGCCTCCATTCCCACAGACACAGGGTAGATTTGGAACTATTTTTCTTTCACATATTAAAAAATTCTCCAAACTTTATGAGGCATTTCATATTCTAATAGCATTATAAAAATCATTATAACAAAAGCAAGGTTTTGTGCAATGTCTTTGGGACATTGGAGTTGTGGTGGGTTCTTCCCGCTGTGAAGACCTGTTTTTCACCCAGAACTGCTCAGAGCACCTTTATTATCTGAAGATGGATGTCATTGTCGGGCAAAATCAATATGACATTTAAGAGGTCAGATTCTATTAAGAGTCATTTAACACTACGGATGTGCAGGCCTGAACTTTGGCTAAACAATGCAATAGATGCACTCCATATAATAAACAAGTGCAACATAGAAGATTCATCTAACTCTATTTAGTGCACAGATACCTATTAGAGGCATTTGTCTAATTATATAGCCTTCGTAATGTATCGTATGAGTTAGTTTGACATATTATCTTGGTGTGCTATTATGACATGGTGTACCAAATAAGGACAAACCCTTATTTTGTAATCAAATCATGTGGCTGTCACATTTTTGCAATCAGAAATTATATTTTATATGCGGTTGCACTTTATGGTGCTTGTAATAAACAGCAAATAGGGTCGGGCTCATGCATATCTGTTGATTGACATTTTAAAGCAACAGGGTACACTTAGACATCTTAGATTTTGAGTGTTAGAATCACAAATCATGAGAAAGCAGCATGACAGGTAAAAGCAAAAACGTCCACTTGGCAGCTTTGAAGTTCTTCAGGAGGAGAATACATTGTATCTGACCTAATGTGACTCACATCAGTGGTCAGTTACACTGGTTTGGGTATAGCAACTGTTCTTACGTTAAAACATATTGCCAGGGGGGCTGGAGAGGTGGCTCAGGGGTTAAGCCTCTGCCTTGCAGGCGGAAGGTCCCGAGTTCGGATCCTAGACCCCATGTATAGACGCTGGGTGGAAGCGGGATCAGCCTGCGTTTCCAGTCCTGGTAGGGCGGAGCCTGTGAATCCTGGGGCAAAGTAAACGAGGAGGTGGAAGCGTCCGTGGTGGTTCCTGATTCGTCCGTGGTTCTACACGCACACACATACACACTCGCACACACGCATACACGCACAAATGAATAAATAATAATAATAATAAAAAATCACAACACATCAATCTGCCGCCTAAAGGAAACATAAAAAAAAAACCATATTGCCAGGGAATATTTTAGGAAGGCTCCAGATGCCAGAAGAAAGATGTTTCCTCAGAGAAGGGAAAAGCCAAAAGCTTAACCATCAGCAGCGCTGACTATTAGATGACCACCTTTCCTCTTTCTCTCCTGCTCCATCAACATGAACCTTCACCGCCTGCTCTCTCTTCCTTTTGCCTACTTGGACTTGTCTGCGAATTCGGTGCCTTGGCGTCCTGAGGAGCTTGAGTCACAGTGAAGAATGTCAGGGTGCAGCTGGGCAAGGAGGAAGCTGGAGGAAGCTGCACGAAGCTGCACAACACGCAGCTCTCTGGGTCTAGAGCCTAGAGCACCCCCGCTTGGTGCACGTTCCCCCAGCCGCAGCACTGCCCCCTGCTTCTGGTGTCTGACCCTCATCTAAGGATGCGCAGGACCAAGGGCCACTGAGTTCCTCAGCTCTGGTCAGTAACGGCCTCAAGGACTTGATGCATTCCCCAGAGGGAGGGTTTCAACTGAGACCCTTGGTGAATGTCACCCAGTAGAGCATTATTCTGCCTGGATGAGGGTTAGTGAGCATTTACTAGCAGCCCTCCGGGATGCGTGTGTGTGTGTGTGTGTGTGTGTGTGTGTTGCCTATGATTTTGATTGCAAAGGCCACAACTGTGCTTGTGGAAGTGCTCATCAATTGCACACATGCCGTGGCAAATATACCCTGCGGCAGGGTGTTGTGTGAATCTGATGTTGCTTCAGGTTGCCCCAGCCTTAAGCATTATCCTGCAGGCTCGGTTCTGTGAAAAACAGGTAACAGACTGTGTATAGTGGGGTGACTGTGGAAGAAGTGGGGACCACCCACCACAGGGCTCACTCTCTCTCCTTCCTCTCCATTCCCACTCAGGGATCTGCATACTGTGACCACCGTGACCATTGCCATGGAAGGTCCCCAGGCAGCCCCTGTCTACGGGGGGGGGCAAGGTGACATGTCACATGACACAGTGAGTAAGAGTTTAGGCTCAGAAGGCAGAAGAAGTCAATCTCCTGATTCAATCTCCATGGACTAGATGTGAATCCCAGTGACTTACCTTCTTCATCCCCCCTGTATGAATGAGGGTAACGACAGTAACTACTTCTTGGGATTATTATAAAGACTGAATGAGAAAAGTTACAGAGTTTCTGAACACAAACTCTAGCAGTAATCATGGCTGATATGAATATTAAAAAGGATGGGGGACTTTTCTTCTTATTTTCCATGCTTTTAACATGGTTACTGTACAAGGATGCTTCAAGTGTAGAAAGCTTAAGGGTGAATCAAGAAAGAAACATTGGACCATCAATGGTTGCATCATGAGAAACCAAATGTCACTTTGAACAGCAGTTTGGAAGGTAATTTTCTCTTTGATAATAATAAATGTGAACTGACATGATTCTAGAATGTTTTGGGTCCTTTCAAGAGAGGACCTAAATGATGCACATTAAGTATCTAAAATGATAAATGTCTGTGAGGTTTTTTGAAGCTATGGGACAGAATGTAAGGGTGTGACAGGAGGCACCTTTCCATCAGTTGGTGTCTTATGTCAACTGTCAGAGACATTAGCTTATCCCCAACTACAAAACAAAAGCAAAAGAAGCCAAAAAAATCAGAGTTAAATGAGAAGGCCCCAAACCATGGACGTGGATGTGGGGATGCAGGTCCCCAGGTGGCTAGGGGAGAGCAGCCCCGGCACGACTCTCTCTAGAGATGGGGATCTGCTTGAGTGCTGCACCAAGAACAGGTCTGCTGTTTGCTGGAAGAATTGCTGGGCAATTTTGTGGATGTTGATGTGAAACACAGATGCCAAGCCAGTTAGTTCGTAAGAGCAAAAAGAAAGCACCGGGAGTTTACTTTGGACAGGAAGCCTTCATGAGCCCCTCCTTCCAGCTGATGGCTGCCTGATTTAACTTGTATTCTGGCTTCCCACAGACCCCTGCAGAGATTTTTTGGAAACTATTGGCCCCTTGAGGGTAGAGTCGATTCGCTAATTAGATAAGTAAATATAAGTAAATATATCTGTAGTGCTGGGACCACTTTTTACAGTATTTTTCTTCTCCAGGATATCCACATATTCAAAAAGAATTGCCAGGGATCCCTGGGCTAGCTCCAGGAGGTGCCTTGGCTAATGATGGAATCATCCCACCTATACTACTTCCTGCTCATCCGTGTACCTATTATGTAGACGTTTTCAGTAACTGTTTCTTGAACTTAACAGTCAAAACCCATACACGAAAGAGAGCTTTGAGACAGGCGTAGCATGGGAAGACCAATCGAGTGTGTGGCTGATGCACTGTAAGCCGCTCTTGGCACTTCAGATGGAACCCACCCTCTGGGCCACCAAGATTGAAATTTGAAAAAGAGCATGTTCCTTTGATATTTAGACAACACTGTACATACCTGATATCCATCAATGAGAACTTTTAGTTCTGGAAGGCAGAGCCTGGGAAATCCCAGAGCAAAGCAAAAAGGAGGCAGAGTAATCTGGAATGATTCCTGAAGTCACCTTTGTGCCTCCACAGGGACACACAGTGGCTTCTGATACACACACACACACACACACACACACACACACACGCAGTAAAGTACCATGTAAAAGTAAAATATTAATGTATACAAGGTATGTGTTTTAATGTCCCAGACAATTTTCTGTAAAATCGTGTTAAAAGAGATGATTACACCTACCATTCTGAATTTGGACATGCTGTTAGGATCTTCTTTGGATAATTTTAGCCTCTGCTTGGGCTCTTTGGTTGTTTTTCTTTCATTTTTCAGAGTCCTTGGCCCATCCCACCAATCTAGCACATGAGCCTAATTCAGTTTTGCTCTGTGCATCAGAGAGTTTTAAGACAGCTATTAAAACACCACATGGAAAAGCTTTGCAGGGAATTCTACTCCGCGGAGAAACCACAGAAACCACTACACACCTTAACCATCTCCCCACCCCCAACAGTTGGCTAAAATTACAGCTCCATTATGGTAGTGGGATCCAACCAGTTTTATTGCTTGGAGCAAAATCTGAGGTCCAAAATGAACTTCAGAGAATAAAAAGTAAGGCAAACCTCAAAAGGAAACAAGCTTCTTTGGGTTTTCAAACAAATATTACATATCAGAGACATTCTTCTACCAGAGGGGACCAAGAGAAGCCAAGAGGAGTCCTGCTAATTGCTCTGCAAATGTAAAATTGGAATCAGGGGCTCACCCCAAAGAAAGGAGATCTCTTTTCATCATCATATATTAAAAGCTACAACCTTTCATCAACTTCTTCCTCAGACATGAGATCTTCTCCTATGTTTCTCAAGTCCCTTTAGAGTTATGGCAAAGTTGTCCACAATCAAAGCAAGAGATTTCTGAGATGCAAGAAGCACCCTATGTGGTTCTTTCCTTTGCTTTGTACCCTTTTTCTTCCCTGTAAATGTCCTTCCTCCACGGAACATCGTGGTGCATCCTATGAATTTGCTTTGATTCAATACTGGAACTACTCATGGAAGCAAAATAACCGTCAATGTTCTTTCTAAAGACCCATATAGATCATGTGACTATTGCTTAGTTAATTTTTGTAGACAATTGATTTTTTGGAAGCTAATATATCTTCACTTTACTACAGGAACATTGATGATTCTGTACCTACCTATGTGAGTACATAATTCTTCCAAGCTACTTCTGGAAAACAGAGATTTAACCTATTCCATTGTACCCCATATCCAATATAATGTTTCTTAAATGACAATGTTTTGACAGCAAAATTAAAATTCCCACATTGTCTCTAATGCCCATGAACAAGACAAACATTTCTTTGCCTGTTTATGTTTATTTTTAGGTCTAACAATATAATCATCAGATAATGGTGCGAGAAACACGTGCCAAGGATGATCCAGGGCCAGTGTCTGATCTTCTAGAAGGCCGAGTTTCTATCATGGAAATGGAGAATGATGAGCAGTCTCCAGTAATTTCCTATAGTCATGCAACAGAAACTGTGAGAATGAATCTTGGGTAGGAAAAAGTCATGTGATTTGTCTCCTGTCTCCAGAGAAAAATGAGGAACAGTTCAGTTCAACAAGCCTTTACTAAATATGTTGCATGTAACAACTTATAAAAAATGCATAAGACATGAATCTGACAATGACATGTAGAAGCAACTTAGTCGTACACATTCTCTGGGCAGCTTTATTGAGGGAAGCAGGATGCTCTGTTGCTCTCCAGAGCTGTTGTGTGTAGCAATTCTGACTTCCCCACTTTCAGTTTAAGGGAAATAAAGAGACAGACTTGAAAATCAGGCAAGATCTCAAACACACAGTCAAGGCCTATCCATCTTAGTGGAAGGGTGGATTAGAGGGGTGGTTGGCATGGTGAATGGCACCTAAAGTAATTCTTGAGATTATTCGTCTGAGCATACTGGGGGCTTCGTTGAGGGTGCAGTTCAATCATTATTTTTCCAGGGAAGTTTTCCTAGGAGACAGATAAACAGAAGGAGAGGAGGGCTGGGAGGTAAGGAGTGGTTGGAGTCAGAGGAGTGCTTGGTGCATGTAGTCAGAAGCAATTAGAAACTCACCTTTGACCTTAGCAAGAGCAGCTCTATTCATTGAAACTGTTTCCTGCCCATTCTTTCACTGACACAACCCCCCACACCCTCATAACTCACACATCTCCCTCACAACACGAGCCTCATTTACAGACCATGTAACAAAAATAGACCCAGTCAATGATTATGATAAATTCCAAGGCCGAGATCTGGTTATGGTTCTTAATTTTCTCCAATTACACAGGTACACGGACTCTATTTATTGGATACATCAGGGTAGTAACTCATAATAATTATTCCTCTCCTATCGGTTCTCTAATGGAGCCCTTACAATAGCTCTTTCAATGGTGTAATGAAAAGCGCACTGGATGCAGTATCAGAAAACTTGATTGTTAGTCTTCATTCTAACCACACAGTTTTGGAAAACACTTTAAATGCCCATGACCCATGTAAAATAGTGATATGTATAGCAGAGAGTCATTCATTCAACTAATATTTATGGGAGAGTTATGTACATCAAAAGGGGCATCAGGACAGAGTGCATACGCTTAACACACAAACACTATTTTCACATGGCATCAATCTATGCAGGAAAGTGAGTGTAAATAAGCTAAAGTATTTCATACTAGATATCAGTGTTAAAGGTGTTGGTTTTCATTATCTTTGGACTCTCTCTTCTCTATTCACTAATAACTGATATTCACTAGGAGGGCATGGGCTGCCTCAGAAATAATGGACACAAAGATAAGACACAGAAGAGCAATAACATAAAATGAACAGATTATGTATGTCTTAGCTTGGATAGACCTAAAACATAATGTCACATATAAATAGACAACATTTCCCTTTCTTCAATTGCATGACTTCAATCCTTGCTCGACCTATAATTACCTGGAATTTGGAGTTTTTGGAAACAACTTCTATGTGGTGTATTCAAATTTCCCACAAATTAATTCCAACTCGATAGATTAATTTTTCTATGATACTGATTTCATTATTCAATTTTAATTATCTAACTCACGGTTTCTAAGAGGTTCAGATAAAATACAAACTCTAGGGCCAGTTGGATAGCTGAGTGGGGAAGTGAGTGACCTGAGTTTGATCCTTGGAATCCCACATAGAAGGAGAGAGCTGACTTCTGACCTCCACCCATGCGCTTGGCATACATGTGTGTACCTTCTCTCTGGTACTTGCCCTAACTCTCTTTCAAATAAATAACCAAAATAAAATATTAAAAATCTAAACTGTGGAGACTGAAATTCAATGTTTCCTTTATTTTTTCTTTATGTTTTCTTTTATTGAGTTTTTGACTCCACATTTCTGCTTTCCTAAACTCTGTTACTTACAAATTCTAGGTCTTCAATTTCTTCACTGAAGTAGGGACACTATTTAAAAATTGTTGTAAGGATTAGGCATAAGGGTGCATACAGAGAGTCTAATGACGTGTCCAATTGGTCGTTCATTACAGCATGTGGGAAATGTGTGTCCCTCAGCTCCCCACCATCCTCAGCCTATTCTTTTTATTCAACACACCCTCCTTCATCTGAGTCTATGATTCTTGACCTCAACATCCAGTCACACCTGTCCATGAAACTATTATATTATAGTAGTAATTCTGCCTTTATGCTGTGCGCAGCACTTTGGTACATGTTGGAAATTGTAGAGCACATGAAAGCCTTGTTTGCCAAAGTACAGACCACTGAACACCCTCAGCTTCTAATTCAACAAATCTAGGGTTCAGTCTGAGAACTTTCATTTCTTACAGGTTTCCAGGTGAGGCTTATGCTTCTGGCCCAGGGATGGCATCGTTAGAGGACAGATGCCTTCAGATTGTCATATTCTGAGTGGCACGAATGTTCTATTGTCCTTTTTTCCAATGGACTTGTCTCCTTCCTTTCTGCATCTTCCAAGCAACAGCTAATAGTACATTAGTTTAATAGGAAGAAATGAGTGCTCTTCAATTGGATTTAATTACCTGATGGAGACATGTCGAGCTCCTACTTTTTATAACCCATGACAAGAAGAAGAGCCCTTCCTCTCAAGTTAACGTAAAACTGTATCAGACAAAATTGTGTTTTACTTGCTTGTTCATTTCAATGAAAACTTTCGCTGACCACATTCAGCTAAATGATTTAAAAGAACATTTTTTTTTCTTGGTAGCTAAAATTCGAAATAGAGAGGAAGCTTGGTTTTTCTTTCTTTTTAATGTTTCCTGCTTTTGTTGGAATGTGGGTACCTGCAAATGAGAATAATGAGGGTTGGTGTGGTGGCGACGCACAGATAAAACAAATAAAAGACACTGCTGGAGGGGCTGGAGTGGAGGTTCAGCAGCTCTGTCCTTGAAGAGTGTCATGATGCTGGATGAGTGCGCGGCTCACCCGCCTGAAGATGGTATTAATGTGGGCACCACCAGACCCACAGCTTCCATTTGGATTTTGTGTCACCCAAAATTCCACACCCGACCAAAACATGTGGTCTCTAGATACAATTGTTCTTCAGTATTGGACAAAAGAGGGACTAAAAAAAAAAAAAAGCAGATCATATCTTTCTTTCAACATAATTTTATAAATCTACAGTTCTGTTCTGAGTAAGTCAAAGGATACATCCTCTGCTGTTTGCATGAACATGTGGCTGTAATAAGCTGTTTTTTCACAAAAATTTTCTTAGGTTGGTGCTATTCCACTTCTTAGGTTTGTTCATGTATGTTTTTATGTTGGGGGCAATATTCGTATCTTCCTGAGTTTATTTTTTTTTCACTTCTGATGTTTCTTCTTTTTTGATCCTTCTAAATTTAGTAGTGTTTTTACTTTAGTAGATTTTTAAAAAATACATGTTTTTATATTTACTTATGATTATCTAATCTTGTTTTTAAAGTTTTTTTTGTGTTTGGCATTTTCTTTTTTTAAAACAAATTGGTACTTGCTCTTTTTTTCTTCCTTGCAGAACATTATTCTCCATTTGTTTTATCTTTTTTCTTTCACTTATTTATGTTTGCTTCTCCTTCTTCTCTCCTCTTCACAATCTTCTTACTTTATTCCACTTATTTAACACTTCTATGCTTATTTTAAATAATTTTTAGCTTCACAGTACATTTCATGGCAATTTTACCATTTTCAGATCAGTGGTCACTGATGATACAGTTGTGGACTGTAATTGACTTTAAGTATATTTCTGTATTTTGTCCTGTTTGATGTTTCAGCTGCAGTACTTCATATCCTACTTGTTGAATGGTACTGGGGGTGTGAGCTTCAAGACTAGGATGTTTATTAAGAAAATCTTCACACATCCAGAAGAGGTGACTAAACCAACAGATGCACAAATTGCAGCCAGAAACACAAGAACCGTAAGGGAGAAAAGCAACATGATTCCCTCCAAAATCACAACTCTCTAGCCACTGAGTTCAGACACGTGAAATAGGAATAATGTCCAAGGTAGAAGTTTCTGGTAAAGATGGTCGATGACCCAAAAGTCAAAGAGTTTGACTCAGAAACCCAACAGAAAAATCAGCAACGCTAAGGAAAAAGTCAACAGCACAAGAACATCAGCAATACAGATCAAAATGTCAGCAAAGAAAAATAGAGTGAGGAAAAATGGAAGCATTAGAAATTAAAACCTCAATGCATTTAAAAAAAAAACTCAAGCAGAAGAAAGAATGTGAAGGACAGAAAATATGCTTGACAAAATATTCTATTGACATCATAATAAAGAGAAAAACCAGTCAATATCACAGCATACAAGATACTTCATATAGGATATGGCTAAGACGCCAAACATAAGAACCTACAAGATGGAAGGAGGAGCCAAGATAAACATGAGCCATATAAGGAACCTATTCAATAAAATGATGTCAGGGAACTTCTTAAATCTAGTGAAAGAATAGACATCCGGAGACATTTGGAAGTGCAAATGAACTTGACCAAAATCTAATTCAAGATGTTGGGGATATAAGTCAGCAGTTAAACTGCTTGAAATGCAAACAAGAGAACCTGAGTTTGGATCCCTGTAACTCATGTAAATGCTGGGTAGATGTGGTGTCACACCTATGAGTCCAACCTTACAAAGTAGAGATAGGAAATCCCCAAAGCAAGGTAGTCGATGAGACTAGCTGTATCAATGAGCTTTAGGTTTTACTAAGATTTCCTGCCTTTAAGTATAAGGTAGAAGCATGATTGAAGAC
Organism: Typhlomys cinereus; assembly: GCA_023101885.1. Taxonomy (NCBI): domain Eukaryota; kingdom Metazoa; phylum Chordata; class Mammalia; order Rodentia; family Platacanthomyidae; genus Typhlomys; species Typhlomys cinereus. The sequence continues at coordinate 6,785 of JALPQD010000121.1, read as the reverse complement.
ACTTGGGTTAGGGTTAGGGTTAGGGTTAGGGTTAGGGTTAGGGTTAGGGTTTCTACATATATGTGCATGAAACATACCCACAAACATGTGATTCCACACATGAAAGCACATATACCATGCACATGTACATGAAAGTAAAAAAAAAATCAAAAGTTGTGAAGGGAAAATGCCAACTCACAATTTCTATCTTCAAGGATTTATGCTTCTATTCTAGAAGTCTTTCAACTTATGATTTTTGGGGGAATCACGCTGCCTTGGGTAGGTTTATTTCAAGGTTGTTTCTTTATTTTGAGGTTATCATGAATAGAATTATTTTTCCTTATTTCTTTCTTAACATTTCTGTCACTGATGTATAGGAAAACTACTGAGTTCTGTTAATTTTATATCCTTGCTGTATCCTACTCCTACTCTTTCCTCTTCTTTTAAGCCTCTTCTTATATAAAGACCTTTTTTTAAAAACAATCTTTTTTTTTTTTTAATCTTTGGTTAGAAGAAGACCTCAGCACCTAAATAGGATGTAGTCTGGTGCATTGCAAGAACAGCAAAAGTGAAAACAACAATCAACCATAATATTGAATACCAATGACTCTACAATGTTCACCCGCAACTAGACCAGCCAAATCTCTTCCTATCCTAAAGCTCAGGGAACTTTGCAGAAGTGTGTGTGTGTGTGGGGGGGGTAAGACCGTAGGAGCCTAAAGATAAAGAGGTCCACTGCTGGACAAGATATTTTTCTCACAACTGGATTGCAGCAGCTAAGAACTTGCTACAATGAGATTTAATCTTACCTGACCTGCACAATGGCTGGTATGTCAACATGTCCCCATAGCGAAGATCTCAGGGGAGATGGTTTCAGGCACTAGGATCCTTAGAGGCAAGGAGTTAGGGATAGGAGAGTTCCCATATTTGTAGGTGGCTCAAGGAGGGGCTTCCTGGTCTTCCACAAAGGCCTTAACACCCACTGGAGTACATGATCCAGAGGGAATTCCAGGGTCCAAATAAGATGATGGACAGGAGGGTAGGGAGCAGGCAGGAAACACCAAGAGAGAGGATGGAGGGAGAGAAGGAGGAGAGAATGAGAAAAGGGAGGAGAGAAGGAGGGATGGAACAAAAAGGGGGAATGAAGGGAGGAAGGGAGTGAGGATACCTACTCACTTGTAGGATTTAGGTAAAAAAAATTCTGACTTTGATAGAAAGCGTTTATCAGCTTTAGCAATTTTTCAGTGGAGTCTTTAATGTCTCTCATGTATAGAACATATTATTGCTGAATAGGATTACTTTGACTTCTTCTTTTCCTATTTGTATCTTTTCCATTTCGTTCACTTGTTTTAGTTCCTTAGCCAAGATTTCAATTACCATGTAGAATAGGAATAGAGCATAGCTCCCCTTGTCTTGTTCCTGATTTTAGTGAGAGTAATGCAAGTTTTCACTAGTTGGGAACTTACCTTTTTTTTTTTAAACTAAATTATCTGTTCTCAAACTTGTCTTTAAATATTTGTGTTTAAACCTATAGACAAATGCTGCTATCAGCCTGTGACAGAGGAACACTTTTCACAGTGGGCAATGGTTAATACAGACACTTATCTGGTCAAAATGCTTGGGAATAACTGACTGTTGAATGTTCAGTCCTGTACCACCCCAAGGCCAAGGGAACATCGCTAAAGAACAGTGGGCTGATAGAGATGAATGCTTATGAAATGCTGTCATCTGAATATGGCCTGACTGTTACAATTATGAATGCACAGCAGCTATGGATACTTGTGCAAGCCTACACAAGAATGGGCCTTTTGACTTTCCATCATGGATGGAAGGAGCCCATAATGTCCCACCCCTTCATAAGGAATTGTTGGCAGTTATTGGTTTTTGGGGGAATGAGTGATTTTTTCTTCATTGTAGCCACTGGCAAGCTGCCCATTATCTAGCAAATATCCACTATCCGAGATATACAGCAGCTCCATATTGAAGATCTTGCAAGCATGAGCAACTCAGCATGTTCAATGAATAATATATTAAAATTTTTATCATCTGCAAGCATTGAATGAGAGATATATAACTTAGAGAATACAAGGTGCTTTAAATTTTTATTTATATGTTAACTGACATGCTAAAATATTTTAAGTATTTTTTTAATCTTTGAATTTTGAATATTGAAAATATGAGGTTAATAGAATGGCCTTAGAAACTGAAAATTTCTAACTAGTCCTTCCTTTTTCAAAAGAGGAAAAGATTAGAAGCATGAAGAAAAGGTCAATTTAAAATTCAAGTTGATGCTCAAGAATGATTCTAAATGTTATTGAACAGGACAATATCCACATCATTAGAGCACAAGGAGGAAGTTGGAGGTTGTGGGCAGGGGTGTACTCAGTTGTGCATGTTGAAGTATTTGTGTACTATCTATATTAGTGATAATTATTACACTGTGGAAACCTGACTCTACTATCCATATTAGCAATTGTTATCATTGTACAACACTAGACTGTCAATCATGCACAGAAATAGAGTAAAAGCTCCCATTCAATGGATGGATCCCAACTCTTCCATTTAGCAAAGGTCTATATTCCTCCATGTGGTAGGCACGGGCGTAGGCAACCCTGCCGTCACGGAACCTGCATGAACATGGCAGGACACAGTAGGAACCGATTTAGTGTATGTGGATAGAATGTCCTGTCTTCTGTAGCAAGGTAGCCAGAAAACAGAATCCGAGGCAAGGGTGGACATGCATATTATTCCAGTCATAGGCCACAGCAAGAACTAGGTTCCAAGGCAAGTAACATGCCTTCTGATAGCTTTGGGATCAGATAAAAGATCAGTGTTTCCCAACTGAAAGGAGTGAGTCATAGGGAATACAAGGGTGAAGTATGAATCCAGGAACCCAACTTCAGGGCCACAGAAGCGAATTTGGGCTTTGGAATCTAGAAACGTCACTATGGATACTGTAAGCAGACTAGCAAGCATGGGAGGGAGGAACTAGCACTAGTTCTCCCTCGTAGCACTAGATCTACTTGGTTAGCTCAGGCAAGAAATTGGCTGTGGCTTGAGTTCAGGTGCAACATCAAGGGCATTTTCCCAAGGGCAGGTTGGAGTAACATTCCAAAGGCAGAGTCAACAGGGATTACTGAACGTTCATAGAGGAGTTCGAAAGGAAGAGTGGGAATGCACGAAGGTTTTAGCCCTGCTGTCTTGGTTAATGGCAGGAACATTCAAGGAGAAGATGAAGACTCAGGTAAGAGGAGGACTGAAACCAGGAGACTGGATCTTGGATGTGTGAAGTTCTATACTTCAAGCAGCCGGCCATTTCTCATGTGTTAGATGCCCTGAGTCATCTCAGCAGGGTTGTGTAACATCTTCAGGCAAGGACTGGCTGCTACTCCCATTGCACACATGTTGACACCAAGGTATGGAGGCCATTTTCAATTTGTACCATATGAGTGGGTTGCAACTGACTTTGGATGTAAAAAGGAAAACAGGCTAAGAGGGTTAGCAGTAGTTTGCAGCCTGTGTTTCATCCAGTAGATGTTCAGGAAAGTTCACAACATGGTACTTGGTGCTGTAGGTGGGAAGGCAGACAACCAGAAGCATGTGTTTCTAGTGGCCTTCAGAAAGAGAACATATATCCCATAGATGACATTGAAGTTACTTAGCAGCAACTAAGAATAGGCAATGATCACCAAAGAAGTATCACTGAAGGATGTCAGTCAGTGAGGAGCAGGTCGGTGTGTGACCTGAGTTGCTTGCTGGAACTTGTGGGAGAGGATTTCGGTGACATCTGCAGTTAGGGAGCACATGAGGTGGACAGCTCTAGTGAGTGTCATGTGTCTGTCATACCTGAGAATGACACAGAAACCATTCTCCCTGGGCCTGGAAGTAAGATAGATGGACAGATAAAAACCACGTTAGACCCAGGTATGAGAGCTGGGCAGAAGTACTTGGGCCTTCATCCTTCACCCTCCAAATGGAGCCAGTGCTGGTTTCTAAGTCCAGAGCGGAACTGCTGTCAACAGCCACCATTTCTTCACTAACATTTTCCTATGATGTTGCCAAACTAGCTGGCAACCTTGCCTTGTACTTCTATTCATGGCTTTTACCTGTACTAAAATGATCACATAGCACATCCAGGGAGATATTTTCACGTGAGTTTCCTGTGGCTTCACGTGCATTCCAAACATGCATTTTCTTTTTTGTCCAGAAAGAGAAATGATCGAGTGAGGTTATAAAAGTCCATTTCCCTATTAACATGCTTCTTAGCAACTCAGTTGTTTTCATTGGCTTTTATTAAAACAACCTTTGTACGAACTAGCAATTTGTTTGTAAATATCAGTGAAAGCATATTTAGAAAATACAGTAATAAAACCAACCCGACTTCAGAAGCCTGCCAGACATCAGTCTTCAGCTCGTATTATGAGTCTTTCCAGTAAGTCCTAAGTATACACAAGCATGAGAAATAGCTTACTTTTAAGATCAAAAAAGTCAAAAAACCCTTCGCCGCCTCTCAAAAATGGCTCAGGAGTTCTAGCCAATAAAACACACTTCTCTCTTTGACAAACTACGTACATAATGATTTCAAGCACTTCAATGCAATTGAACCATTTTCCCCTCCAAACCTCTTTACATTCAGTTTATTATCATCCTAGTGTCTATGTATTTTACAGCTTTTTTACTTAAGGGGCCTGGAATATTAATATTTCAGCAATGCCTATCTTGAGCTCACTCCCATCTTCCAAACCTTTACAAGAATCACAGGCTTTTCTCACGACTCTAGGACCCTATATTGCTATTTTCCAAGTGTGCACAACTCAGTTATATACTACTAAGCTACATCTAACCAGACAGGAATATCATTCTCAATTAAAGTGTAGTAAGGAGAGACTGCGAACAGAACATCTCAGAGAACTTTAATTTGCATGGCTCCTGACTGGCACACGAAATATCTCTGCAAAGTGAGAGGCACTATCACAATACTGTAGAGCTGTGACAAGTGTATTTTTCTTTTTCACATAGGATGTGTGTGCCTCTGTGCATGCATGTACCCATATACATTACACACATCTGTGTATGTGTCTCTGTGTGTGTGTGTGTGTGTGTGTGTGTGTGTGTGTGTTTGTATGTGAAGAATAGATGTCAACATGTGCCTTCTTCAAATACTCTCACCTTATTTTCAGAGACAGAGTATCTCACTTGACCTGGAGTTCACTGATTTTGCTATGGTGACTGGCCACTGGACTCCAGGGATCAACCTTTTTCTGTTGTTCCAGAGTCGGGATTATAGATGTGTGCTGCCCTACCCACCTCTCTATGCAGTTTCTGGGAATCTGAACCCAGTCAAACACTTTGCCAACCGAGGCATTGTTCCATTCTGAAGGTCTTTCTTTCTACATAGCCCTAATTAGATTAGAACTTTCTAGGTAACAGTGGAAGGCCTTAGAGTCATGGAGATTTTACCACTCTCAGCTTCTTGAGTGTTGGAATTACAGGCATGCACCATGCTGGTATATGATGTGTGATGCCTTTTTTATACAGATAGTCTATATTTCCGACTCTTACAAAGCATCCTCTCTTCATGCTAGTTGTCCTGGTTTCCATAGTCACAGGTCTCATAACATTCTAAGATGAACAGTGACTTGACCCAATTTTTCATTTGCCATATTACCTGGTGCTATGTTAGATATTGCAGAATGTATAATAAGGAACATATGATGTGTTCTCTAACCACTCGTGTTCTATAAAACATGAAATGATGCCAAATTACACGAGGCATTCTGCAACTATTAAGTTATAAGATAAAGTCTAGAGTCAATATGAAGGAAGTTACGTGTTGGCTAAGGTTTGTCAGAACATATACTGCAAGACATGATTTATAAAGGCCTCAAAGAAAAGACAAGACAAGGAATGGAAAGGTGGAGATTCATTTCCAGTAAGGAGACTGATATGAGGAAAAACAGGAGGAGGAGGGGTCAGTGAACCAATGAACGTAATGCTGGAAGTTTACCAAGTGCCATATGCTATAGATGTATTTATAAAATGAAATAAATTTCATTTTGTATTCATAGCAAGCCTTTGAAGGATTATTGTCTTCATCTGACAAAAAGAGAACAAGGCTTACAGAGGTAAGAAAGTTGTTGTAGGTCATGCATTGCATAGCTGAGAATCAGGATCCAATACCTGTAGCCATCTGGCCCTGAGGCTTGGCTTTCTCCCATAGCTCAATGCTTTCTTTCTGTGTCTGTGCTACAATGACAATATGGTCTCACCTGTAACATTCTCAGGCTTGGCTTTCTCCCATAGCTCAATGCTTTCTTTCTGTGTCTGTGCTACAATGACAATATGGTCTCACCTGTAACATTCATCTTCATAGTTAGATGGGGCCACATTAGAAGGTACTGAAGAAAGCAGGCTGGTGAGACTTTTGAAAGTGATTGCAGCTATTCACTGGTGGTGTGTGTGTGTGTGTGTGTGTGTGTGTGTGTGTGTTCAAGAGGACACGTGAGTGTGTGTACCTGTGAAGGCCCAACAGTGACATTGGAAATCATCTTGGATTGTTCTACCACATTATTGGGCTACTCTGGGGTTTACCAGGCTCTGCCTTCCAAGACTGGGACTGCACAGGCACCATATCCACCTGACAATTTCACATGGGGGTGGGGAATCTAAACTAGGCCCTTTTGCTTATGACACAAAGGCTTTAACCCCTGAGTCATCTCCTAAGCCTGGAAGGTAAGACATTTAAAAGCAGTCATTCATATGTGTGTGTGTGTGTGTGTGTGTGTGTGTGTGTGTGTGTATGTGTA